>OZ007557.1:21745575-22945575 GCA_963931855.1 Philhelius festivus | reverse complement strand
CTTGTTCAAGTCGACATTTGGAATTACAATACCCACCTTATTCGCCAAATTTACATATAATCATTACTCCAAACATATAAGAGCTAATAACAAACTATAACCACTATCATGGTCATCGCAGACCACGGCGACCGACCGCCACTTGACTTGCATGTGTTCTAAGTGAAAATCGAAACTATTTACTAACCCACCCTCAGTAATGACCACAGACCATTGGAAAGTCATGGCCCAATGCTGGCACTATACGTCCAATCCGCCAAGGAGCTCTTAAAATATCCTCGAGTACATGCAAACGGAAAAACAACCGCAGCAATACTATCCCATCGGGTATAATTTCCCGCCTTTTTATTACGATATCGACTTATAATACATCAGTCTTCAGGTGTCCGACGGGTAGCGCTCGAGTTACATAGGGTAACGACTAGACTGTGGTGGTGGTGTTCAAGGTGCGCACAATATTAGTGAAATTAATTTGAATATTATTCCACCACAAAGTCACTCATCGACTGCGAATGCCTATAACTACATTATGCTGCGGGTCACTATCATTTTAGGATTTTTTATCGACGACAAAGATCTCTCATTCGTAGGTGTATATAGTGTACATATATAGCTTCCCAGGGCGGCACAAGAACGCCGCCATGACATATGTCCTAATGTCCCAATGGCCTTACTTTCTAATATAAACGAATTCAAATGAAAAGCGGTTAACCGGAGCTAGCTGGCCAAACAACCAACCAACCAACCCCCTGATTGACCTCCATTTGTATCCCACCAAGGAGATGATTGTTTTGCGGCCATGTAAACGAGTCACTGAAAGAAAAAAAATAACTTTAATCGGAAAGTAAGGAGTAAAAAAATCAAGGGGTCGCTTTTACTTTATACTCTCTGCTCTCAACTGGACAGTAACGATGAATGGACTTCGGTTCTAAGGGTGAACAATGACGATGACTATAGTGAGGGGTTGGTATTTAAAGAACATTTATCAATGCCTCCCTATAGGTTAACAGCGGTTACACAAAAAAAGCTCGATTTAACCTTTTGCCACCTCAACCTCGATATCTCACTCCCTCAATCCTTGTTAAGCATGTGTGGGGCGAAAAAGCCGAGAAGGAGTCACCAGGTTCAAACCAGAAACAATAGATCGCATTTTTTGTATTACCTCGAATCAACTTCCCCCGTGAGACTATGAATGGGAATTGTACTTATATTTGTTGCATGTATGTGTGATCGATGGTTATTGCGGCTGACCTCCTTTTAGTTGCTTCATTTACTGTGGTTGCCCAAAAAAAAGTATTTTTTTTTTGTTTGTTAGAGAGGTGTGTTGAGACTTAGGAGTATTATAAGTCTTAAAGGTTTAAACATGAATATTTTTGGTACTATGTACGTATTGCTTGTGAAGGTATCGACACGACAAAGAAAACTCAATATGTTTGCCTGCATATGGCCATCGTTTTACTGACAAAGATTTGCGAATTTTTGAACTCGTAGAATTATTCTATTTAGAAAAAGAAAATTATATGTAAGTTTTTGAGACCTTTAACAGAAGTTAAATGTTGCCATTTAACTTAAGTATGACGTATTTACCAAGGGTACTCTCAATCGAAACAAAAATTTGACATAAGAATCTATGAACCATTTTTGTGTGTCAACAGAAATGGAGGGCCTACAATTTTTTATCGAGTCCCAACGTCTAAGATGAAAAAAAGCCATTTTCATGACAAGAGATACTCTTGGAGGATTTGTCACTTCCTCGCAAGAAGGTTACACCTGAATACATATTTTTTTATTTTTAGGCGGCAGCGGCTGAAACGAACTCAGACCTCCGGCATAACAGTCTAAAGTAACATTATACCAAGGGGTTACTTATTTTGGGAATTACTCGTACATTTACTTTTATAATAATATCCAGAGTGAAAACTTTTATATCTGCAATAATGAACGTATCGATTGGTAGATATTGCATGCAGTTCTTCAAGTTTCTACTAAACTGTCACAAACTAAGTGAAGTTAGTACCGCCATTTTCGAGTTTCTTAAGAAGGCTACAATGTGCTCGACATGTATCGTGAAAAATACCCTATACTTTTATAGACTTCTTAAAAGTCGTAAGACTATTTTCTAGAAAATAGAATTTATTTTCGAAAAATATAGTTCCTTCACAAAACTTTAAAATTTGTATTTAAAATTTACGGCCTACAAATATGCGATTATTTTAATTTCTTCGACACAACATGTCGGCATATCTATACCGAAATCTATTCGGCACATGGCATTTCGATCTTTAATCCTAGAAATGGTTCTTTTTTTCATCCTTGAAGAATTTAGACTTTTGCTTATAGTTAGTAGCTTTAATTGAGCTCTTAGAGCTGTAATTTTCTATTCGGAGATACCAGAAACACAGGAGAGCGTTGAGGCGAAAGCAACAACTGAATGCCATGCTCGCCAAATTTTCGAGTTTTTGGTTGGAACTACTGATAGAATTGAATACATGGTGTTTGGCAGTTGACACATTCAATAATTTAAGGACGTCTTACAAAATCCAAGCTGATGAAAGCTCTTTCATCTTGCTTAGGCGCTGTGTGTGTCGCCTTCCCATCAAGACTCATCTCAATCAGAACCCTTAAGTCGTTTTTACTGCGACTCCTTGAAGGCTGACATAACACGGGTCTTCAGGACCCATGTTCTGTAACTCTCACATCGAGTGAGTTTTCGCATAAACGGTGCGAATCAGAACAAAAACACTGCGGAATGGCACAAAATTCTGTTTCTCACACGCAACTGTTTCCGTAACTTTTTTTCACTCGATCAAGAACAAAATAGAAAAAATTATTGGATGGATGGATGTATTGGAAAAATGTGAAAAAACTGTATCTGTAAGTCTGAAGTCGATACAATCTTTCGATTTTTCTGTCAAAATCATTCGACCAATCTGTTACAAGTGAGAAGTGAGAACAAGACAATAATAATAAAAATCAAATATGACGGAAAATAAACAAAAGGTAAATAACTTATTTTGTATGTTGTTTGATCAGGGAAATTATTATTTTTATCGGTAGAAAATTCAAAGGATCTCAAAAGATCAAAAAGAAAAATTGGTAGATTACATGGCAACACATTTAGAGTTCGCGAGAGGCCAATTCGGCGGACCAAATTCAAATATTACGTCTGTGAATGCACATCATATTTCTTTTGTCACTTTGTTCACTAATTACAAGCACACTTTACATTTTACATTTTACTTGTTTTAAAAATTTGAATTACTGCAAAATAAAAAACTTGAACACTTCAACCTTTTCAATATAAAAGAAAAAATAATTTTGAGTTAAATGTGAAATAAATTGAAGCTGTCAGTTTAAGGGAAATGTAAACATTTCTTCCAATGTGGAATATCGAAGGGATAATTCTATATAAAATAAATATATTTCTGTTTTTCAATTGCATTTTTGTTTCTATTAAATATTACAAAATATTTACTGTTATAAAAATAATAATTAATTAATAAAACAGAGTTAACTCAGATATATGTAACTAAGTAAATAAAAATAATATTAATTTGATCGCTACAACATTTAGCCCGAAAATTATTTTAAATATTGTAACGGCTGCCTTTAAAGCTTTGAAAGTGGCTACATCAAAGTCGTTAATATTTTTAAATCTAGGAAATTTAAAATTTCTACATAAAGAGAAGGCCAAATTCAGCCAACACCTGTTCATCATAAGGAACGCCAGATCGCCGAAAACATCGCCGCTGTCTATATGAAAGTGTGTAGGATAACCAGACGCAGTCAATTCCTCGCCGTTCCAAAGAACTAGGCTTTTCGCAGTCTTAAGCTCGGGGATTTTTGAGTCAATATCCGATTGATACAGGAGTTCAAAGTTAATAACCATAGACAACGCCGTTTGTTCGCTGACTGGGCTTCTGAGCGTTTGTAGACTTTTGCATGATGTCATATTTCATACATAATACTCGTAACAATATAACTTTAAAGGTTTTCGGAGTTGTTGAACATAATAATAACAGGTGTTTTTTTTTGGCAAAAATATCCGTAGTGAAGTATTATTTCCCAAAAAATCGTATCTGCAATTGTGCGATTTTTCAACTTTAAATTTGGTACTACTGACTAGTTGTCAAATATCTAATTGAAAAAAAAACAACCAAAAACTTTTTGACAGGCTGAGAACAAGAAGTGCCTTCCTTGCTCCATGTAATTTTCTTGTTTCTGCGAATATATATTGCGGTTTTTAAATCAATTTTTGTTTAGCTTTTCTGTTGGCCAGCCATTCCTAATAACACAGAAGTTGTTTGTGTTTTTTTTTTGACAAATATTTAAACAAAAGTCAAGGGATCTGTTCGCAGACTTTAGTTTGTTTTGGATTTCTCAACAGCGTTTTCCAGAAAAAGGCTTTGTCGCGTTAGTAACTCTTATATATCGCTGTTTAACTCAAGTATAACAGCTGACAACGACATTTCGCTGCTACAAAAACGCTTTAGTTACTAAACACCTTTCTAAAAGAGTTCGTCACCAACGAGACAAAAAATTGCAACTTTTTTCTCGTAAAAAGGTTTTAATACTTATAAAAAACTATATTTTTGTCTCGTTATTGTGCGGACACTCATGAAACCATGGGTAACTAAAATCAGACAGACAGCTAAGGCTAGGCGCGCACATTCAATTTTTAGTTTCGCAACTGCTTGGTTCGAGCAACTAATAATTTTGTGTTTTGACACAAACTAAACGATTGCCTAAAATGAATTCGCTATTTTGTGTAACATATAATTATATGCACCTGCGCGGACAGTCAACCAAATAGTTCATCTGTTTTCTATAAGCAACCAAACAGTTGTGCAACTAAAAATTGAATATGCGCGCCTAGCCTAAGAGACCTTAAGTTGCTGCTACAAAAACGCGTTGGCTTAGGAGAGATTACACAGCTTTCTATGACACCAACACTATACAAAATGCAGCGTTTTTCTTATAAAAATGCTGTCGGCAGCGTTTTTAATTTTGTTGCGTTTTTGTTTCGCGTTAGTTTGGTTGCAGATAAAACATGAAATCTCAAAAAGTGCAGCAAACTGTAAAAAGAGTAAGCTCTCAGTGAAAAATGAAAAATGCTAAACAACAAACGACTTATCGTACTCTTCGAACATGCCTTCACAAGAGTTTTCAATTGTACCAACATTTATATTCGAGACTCGAGCAAACGTCAAATTTCCATCCGCAGTTGGTGTTTGATGTTTGATCCTACTTCTGCTTTTATCGGCAGTGAAGAGTTTGTATTTGTAATCAGGTCTGCCACTTTACTCCTTTAGCAGTAGATCTACTGCGTTTTGGCCCAAATGAATTTCTACTGCGCAGCGAAACGAATCTACTCCTCTTTTAAAAATGTTAATAGTACCTAACCAAAGTTTGTTCTCAACCATATTCACTCACTTTGAATGCATTCAGTGAAAAATTCAAAATAATTTTGGAAGAATTTCCACATTCATCTGAAAATGCGGAAGTAATCAATATTCAATGGAGGTTCTTGTTAGGCAATAATGATTTTGTTTAAAAATACAATGACTCTTCAGACATAACAAAGTTTTGGTCAAAAGCCAGAACATTTAAAAACTCGGTATGTGAATTTGCATTGGTGGAGCTAGCAGAATTTATGCTTTTGTTATGTTTTTTAACGCATAGCAGCGCAGCTGCTGAAAGGAAATTTTCGCTAGTCAACTTAATAAAAACTGATACTAGAAACAGCCTCAACACCCTTCAAAGTATTATTTTAGCCAAAGAGCTAAAAGACCTAAAAGAGGATTGTTGGTCTCCCTCAGATTCACCAGGTATTATAGAATTTTATAATAAATTTAAATTCACAAATGGTGAATTTATAATGAAGTAATGTCATTGGCCCTAAGTAATAGATCCGAATCTAGCCTAAGTTCGATTTTAACCAAACATTCGTAGAAATAAAACAAATTTCAAGTATAAATACTTAAAAGCGGCTTTCCTGTAACTAAGTTAAATTTAAAATGATAGAATCACAATAGAACTTTACGAATCTGGTTAATAGAAATCTGTTTGTGTATCAGTTCACAATAACGAAATTATGAAAATGATTCACAATTATTGGTAGAAATAAGACTGTTGTTAAATTTGATCTGTTACTACGAAATTTTAAAAACAACTTTTCTACATCTAACAAAAAGTGACTTTAAAACCGATTCTATGAATGTCTATTACTATGGGCCATTACTTTTTTTTTTTTTATAATATGAATTTTCGAAATAATATGTGATCTCTTTTTATTTTATCTATATAAGAATTCTCAAAATGAAATGTGATTTTTAGTTTATTTAGTTTAAGAAATTTGTTTATTTTTTTTTTACTGTTGAGTTAATTTTTTTAAGTTCTGTTGCTTTTATTCATAAATAAAATGTATTTCTATGATTTGAATTTTGTTTTGCATATTTTAAAATCTACTGCGTTGTATTGCAATCTACTGCGCTTTTTTCTGAAAAATACTTCGCTTGATTATCTTTAGGGTGGCAGCGCTGTTTGTAATAAGTACGTGTAAAATCATACTTCACTGCGGATATTTTTCCCAAAAAAAGACAACTAATATTTAAACAGCAGTTTCCCCGTGACCACGCTGATGTAAAGCGAAGCGTGGTGAGCTCTTAAAATTCAAATAACGCGGCAAAAAGAACTTCACTACACTACACAGCTTGTCTTATATCGACGCTCTTATTGAAAAATTCTTAAGTTAGCGATCATACTCAAGCCATACCTAACCATTTACCTCACCATTTTTTTAAATAAAAATAAAAGTAAAAATCGTTTTTTAATACATATTTAAATAATTATAATATAACGCATCGACAGACCTCTTAAATCGTGTCATTTTATTTTAAAAAGTACCTTTTTAATTTGAGTGTCTAAGTCGATAAATAAAATTGCATTTTAAGAAACCTTTATTGGACTTTTTATCGATTTAAGGGCCCTGTCGATATTTTATACCATAATTGAAATATAAATAGATAGAAGATCTATTGATACCGAAATTCAATTGACCAGTATTTCATAATATTAAAAAAAAAATATTCCTGGCTCGTACATGGGTTTTATTTTCTGAAAAAATAAGTACAGGTAAATGAATCCTTTATCCAGTTTATTTCAGCGACATTGTAGAAATTAATTTGTTATTGAGTGAATTTATTTGACAAAACAAAATTATATATGTACACATACGAGTAGATACATATGTATATAATGATTCAACCTTATGAGCAGGTGATACAGAAGGCTATCTTCATAATTGACTTAGCAGTTATATTTAGTTTCCTTTATATCGCTGGTCTATTCTCTGTAAACCCATTAAATATTTAATTATTGAATGTTCGAAATCCAAATGTTGTTTCTTAACACATTTAAACTTAGAATTTTGTTGAAAGAAAATCGCCATTAGTTCACTTGGAGTGCCATAACATCAAATCCAGTAGCAATCAAATTTTAACTACTTTTAATTAAACGTTATTTCGGAATAACTCTTAAAAAAAAAACGGAGAAAATCATTGAAACCACACACATATTCTGGCAAATTATGAACATTTTTTGGTTGTGTACCTGTTTAACTGGTCATTAAATAATTTTAATTACACGACAACTTTTAATAAAAAATATAACTCCACGACAAAAAAAAAAAAAAAACTAAAATCACAACAAAACGAGAACACACAAAAATCTCTGAGAAAATTAATAAAAAAAAGCATTTGCAGCCGAAATTGCGGAAAAGGCGCGCAACTGTGTTGTACATATCTACTTACTTCAGTAAGCAGTCCAGGACTCAAAAATAGAGAGATTTACGAATTCGAAATACTTAAAACCAATTTGTTTTGAAGATAAAATTAGATATTGATAAAATTTAAAATACAATCAAAAGTATTGAGGTAAGTATGAAAGAGCTTATTTACTCTTTATTTTAAAAGTGGTTGAAATATTGATGAAGTTTTTTTTTATAATAATATTTATTATAATTAAACGTTTGTTGCCGTGCAATCAATGTACATGCATACGTTCTGTTTAACTTCTTCCTTACTCAACTGGGTCGCATCAGCTTGCCCTTATAGTTAAATAATAAAATTCATTTTATTATAGAAAATTGTTTTTTGAAATTCTGTAATTCTGAGCTTAAAAAAGAATGCAGCACAGTGGTGCCGAAATGGAAAAAAACACACATTTTTAAGTGCTTTAGTTGGGGTTGTGATGTACTTTTGTACTGTATTTTTTACAAGGAACTCGGCTGTGAGTATGGTTTAAAGCTAAAAATTAGCTTTCAGTTGAAGCAATGGCTTAAAATATAACTTTGAAATACCGAGCCTTAAAAGTCATATTTTGAATTGTTCATTATTATTATTTAAAAATTAGTCATTTAATGTGTCCATTATGTTGGTATACTCTTATAAAACTTAAAATATCTCACAAAAATCAAGCCACAATTTGGACTTTGAGCTCAATTTAGACCTCATTTGCCGTACAAAAGGGTTCCATTTTCCTAGGGTCTAAATCAGCTTTTTTCTAAGATTTCTGCTATACTCTGTCCACAGTGGCGGATTTACACATTTCCCAAGTATAGGCTGTTGAACTTTTGCCGCCCTTACGTCTAAAATTGTGAATTGTCAGTTCCTAGATAAACTTTACAATCCAACAATTTCGTTCAAATTGCACAAGAAATAGTTTTTGAGTATATTTCTGAGGTAATCAAAGTTCAATGATGTACGACTAATAAGGCGGGGTATGTCACTCACACAATAATGTACATATATTCGGTAAATCTTTATTGCGCTTACAAACAGTTAAAAAATAATAATTTCAACCAACTTATCAAAGTTTCTTACAATACCTTTTTGCGCGATTTTTTGTTGGCAAAAACATCGATAATGTCGTCGTAAGTGATCTTGTTCATTAATTCTGACTCTATGCACAAAAGAGCTAAAGCCTTAATTATTCTTGAATTAAGGTCGATCTCAGATAATTTTGTACCCTTTTTAGATAAGAAAAGCTTCTCTCACCCGAACAATTTGTCGCTGGAGTATGTAATGCCCTACGAAGAGCTATTTCCAGGTTAGGATAAACATTCTGAAAATTCTGTTTTCGCAGAAACGAAGATAGTATTTCCATTGATTCAGAATTTGGTTTCATCTTTTCAAGATTTATTCTCCATCCGTTGGGAAAAAACGATTCGAGGAATCGAAGGAACCCAAACTTTCGAAAGGAAGATACTGAGGATCTGCAGTGGACTTTACTTCGACCGTCAACGATAAAAACACTACAGGAACGAGCATCTCTACACAGAAGCGAATTTAATCCCACCGGACAAATATCTAGTTCATTCAACGAAGAAACTAATGGGGAACATTATCGACCACCCGAATCAGCTTATGAGAAGGATGACCACAGAACAACGACACCTCGAAGCGAGGTACTTCAATGTGATGGAAACTCTGGATGACAACTTAATCATGGACAACGAGCAAGCAGTGTCGTTCTACGCTGACATTGGGTCAGCCTACCACCGCGGCTAAAACGCCATCCCAAACCCAAACCCAAAAAAATAACACTGATAACCGGGAATGAGCACCCTGAGGAAAATACAGTCAACCGACCTTTTAAATTTTATTTTTTTCGTCATGTAAATTTTGTATAAAAAAAAGAGGCTGGGTGCGACCCACACTGATAAGTTCCCATTTGTTTAAAAAAAAAAACTATTAATTCAATATTTGTCAACATTTTACCAATAGTACAAAATTATACTATGTATAAAATAAACTAAATTAGAAGTCAATATCACTACTAGTTCTCGAGAAATTTAAGTCGAAAAACAATTTTTACCAATTTTCATAAGAATTTTATATAGTTTTTTATTTTTTGTCTGTCCAACAAAAATTGTCAGTACAGGCCTTATGGGAGAGCTTTTTCTAAAGCAGTGGGCCTGATGCACCCTCACTACAATGCGTTAGGAAAACTGCCAGTAAAAAAAGAGCAAGCCACTGACTTTTCTTAAGGAATTGTTGTTGTAATTCTTTGCAAAAAGTTGTACACCCCAACATGACCGTCGTATCCCACTGCTGATGAGATATTGTCAAGAGTGTCAAGCAGTGGTACCACTTTACTTCAATTGTAGTAGATCTACTTCTTTTTTTCAAAATATTTTAAAATCTACTTCCTACTTCGTATCATCAGCAAAATACTGAAATCTACTTCATTTTAAAAAACTCTATTTCAAACTACTTCAATTTTACGAAAAAAGGCCAAATTTACTTCTATTTCACTCTAGTAAGTATGTAGCACGAGAACTACAAAAAAAATTATGTCAACACTATAAAAATACGCATATGAGTAATTTTGAAAGTATAGAAACACTAATCTTATGAAAATTTCGCTTGCGTGTGTGTTTTTTTTTAAATTGAATTATATTTGAATATTTAAAATTTGAATGTTATTCTTTATAAAAGAATATACAAATTTCTTTAAAATTACAAGAAATGTATTGACAATTTTAAGTATTTAAAAATATACATTTAAGGAAAATATCTTATGTATACAATATTATTTCAAATTCAAAGATGCACCGATATAAAAATTTTGATCGAAATCGGTAGACAGAAATGAGAAAGTAGAAAATCAAAAAAGGATCTAAACGTAGACCCCATAGTTGGTCTGGTCTGAACATAATTTTTTTATAAAAACTATTAGAGGCGTTTTCGAAATAAATAATGGCTGTATGGAAAAAAATTCAATTTCTCCTCTAGGTTGAGGTACAGACCTGCAGACAGACGGAATCTCTACTTTTTCGTGTTGTAATGTCTATTGATGAAAATTTCGAGTTCAAATTTTTCTAAAAGCAAGTTAAAAGTCAGTTTAAAATCTACTTCGATTTTTCTCAATTTACTTCACTTTTTTCCTCAAATCTACTTCGACTTTTTTTCGGAAGTGGTAACACATCAAAACAGAGTTACCATTATCATTCTCAATTGCAAGCAAGGAGCTTTTGTTATTGAAGCTTTTGAGAACACATTTTAAGAAGATGAGTATGTTGAGTGTTCTCGTATTGCTTTTCAACTTAAAAAAAAACGCGCATATTATCTTACCGCTTGGCGTTGTGGGAAAAGTTAAATTGAATATTGTTTTCAGTCGTTTTGAATCGGCAGACGGTAGCTCTACGCGTTTTTTACTCACATTTGCGGCGATTTATAATATAAACTACGGAATCCCTGTGAGAGCTTTAAAAGGCGACACACATATGCATGGCAATGCAACCAAAATGAGAGACAAACGTCCTATCTTCCCTGTACTGACAATTTTTTTTGGACAGAGTATAGTAATTTTATCGCCAAGTTCCACCAGTTCCACCAGTTCAGTGATTGATTTAATATAGAACACATAATATTTTCAATGCATAATAACAGTCGCACTACATACGTCTAAATTAATGGAGAAAAGAAAATTTCAATATTATTATTTATTTACATATAATTTTAAATTACAAGTAGATATTGAAAAGAGAGGACATATCAAAACTAAGGCCCTAAGGCCAGGCGCGCACATTCAATTTTTAGTTTCGCAACTGTTTAGTTGCTAAAATTAAACATATGGGCTTATATGAGACACCGCGCACTTAGAGCAAAATAAGACACGTGATTTTCGGATACATTTTCTAATTTTCATAAGCGTTTTGTAATAACCATCCCCAAACATCTCCATCGGGTGATAACAGCGGCTCCTCTACCCAATTTAGTTCTATTAGCGCCACGTGGATGGGGCCGCTGTTCTGACTGATGGAAAGATTAGTCTATGAGTCCAATAATTTCCGAAAGCTCAAAAAATGTCCGTCCAAAATTTCTTTATAAGCTATCACCGTCGTTTTTGAGTTTTTCAACTCAAGCTCAATAGTTGTATAGTAACTAACAGTACCCAATTCAATAACTCCACCTTGTTGACTATGATGCCGGGGTAAGAAACGGTCGTCTTTGCTCATATCGTGGAAGAAATAATTAAACGTATTAGAGCCATCAAAATCAAACTCCTCATAACTTAACACCATTCTTTTCCTCAAATCATATATAGAGTCTAGAGAATTCTAAAGGCATAGCTTTCCGTTGCTCGTTATCTAAGTTCTCCTTTCTTTCGAAGTTTAATTCGTTTTAGATGATTGGTACTATTGACTATTATTAGGACTGTTGAAACCCTCGCTCCAGCACTGGCTTTCTGTTTTATTTTTCTGCAGATTCACAAAAAATTCGGGAACACAAAATTAATATCCGATCAACTGATGTTGTTGCCGTTTTTTTTTTTTTTTTTGCCATTCCAATTATCCAAGCTTTCCATTTTTTGTTTATCAAGTAAAAATAGATAGCATTAAAACTTCGTTTAATTTTAATTTGATAACCGCAGCACACCTGGTTAGCAATTGTTGTCTTAGTAAATCGATCTTAGCTCTATTAACACTATATAGAGATTCAGATTGAAATACCCATTTTACATTGATATTCAGTTAAACAGTTAAATTTCAAATTTCATGACCTTGTGTCTATTCAGTTGAGGCAAAAAAATCTGTGTTTGTATTCTTTACGACTTCTTTTCTCAACATCATTAGCAACCAATGAGCATCAGCAAATGTTATATTAACGCGAAATGTTCGAACGAACCTTAGACAATTTATATGCTTATTCAGTTGAGGCGGAGTGTAAAATAATAATTCTTTTTTTTTTATTTTTATTCGCCGACTTAAAAGTCAATTGGACATTTTCAAACTGTCAAAATTCTAAAAGCAAGGGTAAAAAACATTAGCGAACTATTCCGTAACAAATTTCACCTGCTTTGGAATCGCTTTCTCATAAAAGTGGACACAGATTTAAAGACTTATCGGACATCTCTTGTTAATATAATCACACGTTTTTCGATTTTGATCCAATTTCTGAAAGCCCAATTTTAAAAATTTAATTTAGGCTGTGCCACTAAATTCAGCGTACCCAAGTCATTAAACTTAGGCACCAAATTTCAATTAGAAGCTAATATTCAACAAAGGACATACTTGACGACGACGCGACGCACAGTGGTCTGAGAGCGGACAAAATTCCTTGGAAAAAGTAATATCTAGACTTTTTAGCTTTATGCTTAAGTACTCTTAGATAACCCGAGCGTATGATTTCAAAGTATTTTTTGACATATATTTTGAATGTTCTGATTTACAAGCCCTTAAAGTTGAAAAATAATTTTATTCAAGTCGCGAACCATATTTTTAACAAACTTTTATGCGAGAAACAGATTGGTACAGCAACTTCAATAGCAACTTTGACAACCACGTCACTCTTTTTAGAGTAACTGGACATCGACATCAACGTTAGACCTAAACCCTAAATTCGATGTCACTGTGCAAATGTTACCAACTTTTAAGGCCAAATTTGTCAGTATTATCAACACTCAAATGAAAATGTGACAACCATCTTTTTGTTTTGTCTATTTATTTTGTGTGATGTGCTTTTTGCTTTCCAGCCGAGGTTCTGCTCGTCGGTCTCACCAGGGTCGTCCTGAAGAAATCACGAAACTCTAGATTTAAAGGTCTTCAAACCTTATTACAAAATCTTTATTGGAAATAACTCTTACATCTATAACATACAATGTTCTGCTACTGATATTTCACTTAATTTGGGTAATTGAACGGTTCACGGGCATCAACTCTTCTGGCTTCTAGTCTAGTGGCCTTGCATCAGTTATACTGCTCGCTGATGATCCGGATCTGGTAGTTGATTACGGGTATTCTGGCTTCTGGTAATTCGGCCTCAAACGGGCCCTTTCATTCGGATGTCGGGTTCCTGACGGGATCTCGTAGGTATGACGCCCCTTGTGGCACAAAACAGCAGGCTAACGCTCTGGTAGATCGGATGGTTTGAGGCCCCTGGGGGCACAAAACAGCAGGATAACGCTCTGGTAGATCAGCAGGTTCAAGGCCCCTGGTGGCTACAAAACAGCAGGCTAACGCTTTGGTAGATCAGCAGGTTCAAGGCCCCTGGTGGCACAAAACAGCAGGGCTAACGGTCTGGTAGATCAGCAGGTTCAAGGCCCCTGGTGGCACAAAACAGCAGGCTAACGCTCTGGTAGATCAGCAAGTACCGAAGCCCCTGGTGGCAATTAGGACATTAAACTTCGAACTAAGACCCCTTACCGCTGGTGGGGAGAAGCCTTAATAAGAAATAGCTGGACAGTCTCACCTACCTAACTTGTCTTCATACGAAACCCCTTACTACTGGTGGGGGGAAGCTCCGCAAAATGCAAGGAAAGCTAAATGACCTACTCGTCTATACTTCTTGTCTACGACTGGACTTCGAAAGATTTATGCAATCAATTTACTGTGCCGCCTGACTGTATATATGAGCGAAGAGGTACTTTTCGTTCACCCAAGTAGGTCCTCTTGACGGTTTTTCAGTAGAAACTGAATGTGAACTATGTAAGTGGTGAACGAAAAATATCCATGTAGTTGATTTTCCTGTGACGTCATATGCTCATTGTGCTTGTGAATTGAATTTGAGTGAAGTACAATTCTTGGTATCAAGCAGAAGTCGTATAGAGTGGAGTAGCATGGAACGCTTCGTTACATTTGGTTGATGGAAGAATTACTAAAAACAAATTAATTTTAGTAAGACAGATTGCGTAAGTCGTATACATTGACGCAATTCACGTTAATTTTTATTATATTATGTATGGCAAAATCATTTCGCATTTGAAATTATTTTGATTAAATGCTGTCAAAAACGCTGTTCATGTTGTAATCTACGAGTATTTCACAAGACTTTCGATGTTGAAGTTTTCGTTGCTGTGTTAATCTGTTTCTCGCATTAGATGTCTTTTTCTCAAGTTCCTTTAAATAATTTCTGTAACTTCTTACATACATCATTTTATTGGCCTATTTTTGACTATCTAAAAAATTTAAAAAAATGGTAATTTATAAAATGAGCCTTCTATAAGTAGCCTGAAACATCGGTACTAAGAATAAATATTTTTTTTTTTTAACTTTTTGATTCTAAGAAAAAGCTCCAAAAGACTCCAAAAAACGAAGTATAGAATCAGCGTGTGCTCTATACTTTAAACTTAAGGCACAGAAAAAATCAGCTGCAGATGTTGGAGTTGTGTTCAAAATTGTCTCACTAAATCGGGTTTCAAAATACTCCGCCTTGACAGTAGTGTTTATCAAAAAATTTGATTTCTTCAGTACTAATTGTCAGAACGAATTGGTTAAACCCATTATTTTTAGAAAAAATATTTACTTTTGTTTAAAAAATAAAATAAAATTAATAAATTGAGCCAGGTCTGAGAAATTCGATTTTTGCGAAACCATTTATTTCTGCCTGCAAAATTTTTGAAAAATGTCAATAACTTTCTTACTAATAATTTTTTCTTAACCGAATTCTGATAAAATATGTATTAGACTTATGTGTGCCAAATTTCAATTAAATGCGTTTAAAAGTTTAGATTTTACAATTTTTTTCCGCTCTCCCAAGCAAACATCAAAACCCTCCAGTTTTTGTAAAATATCAATAACTTTTTTTGAATTTATTTTTTCTTAACCAAATTTTGATCAATTATGTACAAGACTGATTTAAACATGTGTACCAAATTTCATTCAAATCCGTTGAACACTTTAGATTGAAGTGACTTTTTTCCGCTGTCCTATACATACATACATCAAAACCCTCCAATGTTAGAAAAATGTCAATATGTAACTTTTTTTCTAATTATTTTTTCTTAACCAAATTTTGATCAACTATGTATTAGACTGATGTGTGCCAAATTGTATTTAAATCCTTTGAACAGTTCAGATTAAAAAGGCTTTTTTCCGCTCTCACATGTAAACCAAACCGCTGTGCGACGCACCGACCGAAACAAAGTATGACGAATACCACTATTTTGAACTTCCCACAGTCACATCGTAGTGCTATAAGTCTCGAGAGTTCTCATTTGTACACGAAACCAATACTTGCCCTATAGAAAGAGCAAAAATAAGGTATTAAAGTCTTGCTGATACACAACAGTTTTGTTTCCAGTTCCTAATCAGTAATCACACTAACTAGAAATAAAGTTATAAAATGAGTTTTTTTTTACATTAATTGCGCACATGAGTAAGTGAAATCATTTGATCATTTATTTTTATCTTTGGCATCCTGTGGGAAAATCGAAAGTAAACCTTTGCCTAAGCCAGATACATTGGATTTATATGCAAAATAGGCAAATTAGCATAATTCCCATAGATATAGGTCCATTGAGTGGCAATAGATTGAAAGAATTCAATCAAGGTGCAGAGGATCCTAGACCTTTTACAACACAAAGAATATCAATATCAAACGAGATTCAATGGAGAAAGAAAAAAAATAATTCCTGATAACTGTGGGTAATGGCATCGAAACTCGTTGTTCAGCTATCCTCGCCCCTTTTCTGATGCCGAGGTCGTAGTTTGCATATAAAAAGGACCTTATACAATAATCGCGGATCGTGATCCGATCAATGACATATGGGATTCGATGATTTAAATATTTACTTCTTGTTATTCATCTTGCTTTCGCTTTTTAAATGCAAGAAGTTCAAATCCAATTCAGAAATAGATGCTCGTTCTTGGGTTGGAACTCACGTAAATATGTAGGTAAGGTAGGTATGCATGAGTTCAGTGGTTCAGCTCAGATTCATCCGACCGTATAGAAACTAATTTAAAGCTTCCAAGCTTTTCAATCATTTGCACTTTGTTGATCATCATCGAATCTACCTTTCAATGTGCGGTCTACGAGTATGAGCAAACGCAACATCAAGTGCATATGTACATAGGCTTCCCACATTAACCACCATGGAACAACTAAAAGTTGTAAAGCTGAGCCAATCTCATGGATCGGCCAATCTTATCAGCAAAAGAAAATCTTTGGGATTGCATAGTAACGAAAAAATCATAAAAATTTCTCTGAGCTCAGTTGAATTACCACTTTTAGTTGCTGGGGCTTTGTACTTATTGTTTTCAGCTGAACGAGCGAAATCAAATGAAACTGCGCAATAATGAATAATGGAGTGGTTAGTACCCAACTGTTGGATAGGAAGAAATCAAACTTCGAAAATGAGATCGTGGGAATAGTTGATTCACCTTCTGAAGATTTAATGACATATAACCAGCAGCAGAAGCAAGAAACCTCTAAAGAAGCAATAGGCTGCCAGCATGTTTAGGTACAAAGGTAGATACACTCTTAAAAATACATTTGGAGATAAAAAAGATCTTTTTTTATTTTAAACAATGACTTCGTCAACGAGAAATTTAAGCTTGAGTCGATTTGATTTTTACTGTTTGATTCAAACACAATTCGATGAAATGTTTAGATGAAAATAAAAATACTTTATCTAAAGCAAAGCCAGCAAAAACTACCACACACAAAATTATAAAATTGACTTTTGATATTTCAACATATAAATCCAACATATTTTTCGTCAGTGTACTGTTATTTGCTATGGATATTCATTTATTTCGATGAGAGAATAACTTCATCACGCATGCAACTCCAATATGCTATTTATATATGACGAATATAGGGGGAGTGGAAGCCAAGACCACCGGTTGATCTTATACCATTGTTCGCAATGGCGTAAGTGTTGTCTCCTAGGGCGCTTGTGACTTTTTGCAAGAGACCACGATTGTTGTGAAGTTGTACAGTTCTGGTCTATTAACGAGGTTGAAGAGAGTCAATCAAAGTATCTAACGCTAACGAATTGTACCTCATTGTTATTCTTATTAGATATAATTTGGTCAGATCGTTTGTTTGTTTTTTTTTTTCTAAGCCTAGTATTTAGTCGCGAATTGATTTTAGGTCACTTGTGGGAACTTTTCATTGTTTAGGAGATTGTTCGAGTTTAAGCTATGGGTTAAGTATAGACTTTCCGTGAGTTAAAAGGTTGGGTCTGAGTAATATTAGGTTTTGACAACAATCATTCAAAGTGTGGGATTTGTTCACAAAGAGAACAAATAGATTTGAAACAACAAAAGTAAAAAAATTGGTCTGTGGTTTAATTGAACCCATACAATACCTAAATTAAATTGAAAGTTTTTAAATCCGCTCATAGTGTAAACAAGTATGCCCATTTTTACGTAAAAGACAGTGAATATGTTTTTCAAAATTGAAATATTTTTACACTTGCGCTCTGTCGCCAACTCAGCTTTGATGGTAGAAATGGCGACCACCGGCAGACTAGCCCTGTGGCCCAGTTAGCGCTGAAATGCGCCATTTTGATACCATAACTCGTATGAACCTGTGGATGGAATTGATATTGGAAATTGTGGACATTCTCACGGAGTCTTCCAGTTTGGATTAAGTTCAAAAATATTTAGCTAGTAGGAAAAAATAGCCAATCCGATTGAGTGATTATCTGCACCCCCCTTCCCCCTCACACAGTAGGGCTCGGTCAAAGCCCTTAGTCCGCTAGCTCGGATTCTATATAGAGTCAAACGAAAGGCACGGGACAGAAGTGGCCGAAATTCGTCCTAGAGCCATTTCGTCACGTTGAGAAAAGAGATCGAGAATTTGATCTTCGTTTCCGAAAGTTCGTCAATGTCGTCAAAAAATGCCCTTCCTATTGATTGTGCTCTAAATTTGGCCAGAGCAGGGCATTTACAGAGGAAGTGATGGGAGACTGTTTCCTTTTCCCGCTGGTTCCCACAGATATGACACTGAGTGTCGCAAGGAATACCTAGCTTCGCTACATGCTTTCCTATTGGCCAGTGTCCGCTACAGGTAGCTACGATCCTGGCTATATGTCTTGCCTGTGTCTGCATATCAGATCAATTGTGAGGTATTTATTTAACGTGGGCCAAATCTAGATATAATGCAGTTAGATAAACTACTCCACCTACGGTTGGATTCGCTAAGAAAAACTGAGAGTATTTTTCCATTCATAACTCCGAGCGGAATGCTGACCCTTTCCTCAAGTGAGTTATGGAGGGCTGATCCTTGCCCGGCCATCTGATCCGCCCGTTCATTTCCATTAATGCTACAATGACCCGAAACCCAGATAAGAGTGATATTGTGGTTATTATTGAGGCTGGCAAGTTCTTCCCGGCATTGCTGGACCAACACCACACTTCATTTGAGCCATCAGTAAATATAGCTGCGTCGAAGATGAAAAAACGTCATCATGGGAACATAACCTTAAAATCTTTACTGATGTTAGGAATCGCACGAACTTGCTCTTTTGCTTCAACTTTTGTTTTGGTTGTAAAATTGTGGAATTCTTCATTTGTATTATTTTGTTCAAAATTGCAACAAAATTTGTTGAGTAATTAACAAGATACGCATGTGTACATGAATAACCAAATGTAAAACAATCACCACAAAAAAATCAGAACCCGCAGCTTCTTCATACAATTAAAAATGTTGTCACCTGATGTGTTTTGGCTTTAATGAATATAAAACTTTTGTTCTGATTTTGACTTTTACCGCGCCGTTAGAATTGATGGCCATTCGAGCCTGATTTCTGGCACTTCTACATACTCTTGTAAGAAGCTCCGGTTAGGGCGTTGGCAGAAGAAAGTTGTTGAACATAACTTTATCGCACTTCCCGTTCAGAGCAGCGTTTTCGAAAAATAAGGCCTGGTGAGGTCTCTAGCGTAAACAGCACACCATGCAGAAACAATATGAGCGGTCGTTAAGGCTATTCGTGGGTTATACGTGAATTTTTGGTGCCCCAGAAGCGATAGTTTTGCTTATTCATATATCCAGAGACTATATACCATGATGATTGATGAAAAGTAGTGTCAATCGTGGTAGAGATTCAGGATTGCTTCAGTGTAAGTTACACGAGCTTGACCGTCAACAGCTAACAGCTTATGTATTGCCCACACTTTGTAAGGAAACATCCTCATGTCTTTCACCGAAATTCTCTGCAAAGACCGCCGATTAATGCGTGCCATGTCATCTGGTCGATAGTCATCTGCGACATCTTCCGCCAAAAGTGTGATATTTTCAGCAAAACGAGTGCTTGGGGCCGATCAGACCTGGCAACCTATTGTGTTTTCGTCGTAGCGTTTGCCAGTTGATGACTTACGACCTGGAAATCTGCGCCGAAATTCACGTAGCGCCAGCACCACGGACGAATTATTCCACGTTTGCCTGCCATTTGCAAAAATTATAGCATCTTCCGATAGGATGAACATTTTTGCCCCGCTTGTATATGTACCAAATTAAAAGCAATGGCGGGACGCACATACGTATACGAAAACCACTTTCTTTCTTTAGTTCTTTATAGAGTAAGGACTACCAGAAATATCCAAAACTCCAAATAATTTATTTAATAGGAATGCCCTAGTTTTGATTAAAACCCCGAATTAATTATTAGACGAACCCAATTCAAGTCCTATACATCAGTCTATTCATATTGAAAATATCTGGTTCCACGAAAAAAATGTACCCGTTGTCCGCTTGTCACTATTTTTGTATCCTATTTCTAACTCAGTAGAAGCATCACAAACCATATCAGAATTCACAGTTCCGCTCTGATTCTTCTATGTCACCTCGAACCGTCCGTTTTTCATTGATTTAAAGACATTTCTGTAAAACCAGGTGTACATCATATTCAGATTTCATCAATCATATAACCAATTCCTCATACTTTCAGTCGAAAAATAACTCCCATCAGTTCTGTTCCACTTGTTTTCTACACGAATTCGCGTCCTCTTGTTCCAGGATCACATAATGTCACAAAAACACTCGTATACAATAAATCGCAAACTATCATTAATAAAACCCTTTTTTGGGAAATTACAAAAACCATTAAGGATTGCTCTCACAATCTATCCTTTCAAATTGGAACCCTCAAATGTCAAATCTGTCCAAAAACGACATTGCTTAAAAAAGAATAAGGATACACATTCCAAGACACATATTATACAAATACATCCTTCTTATCGCAAGAACAAAAATAATTCCTCGTTCCATTTGCTTGGGGATCATTACGTCAAAAAATTCCATATCCGAATTGAAAACTGTCAACCTCAATCGCATTACCTACCTACTGAACATTTATTAAAATGTCCTTTTTTGGCACACATCACGACACACAGACGACCTTCTGATATGGAATTAATGCAAATTAATGATACGCGTGTTTACAAAAAACCAAGTACCTACTACAAGCAAAACCATATCCTTTGAACAGACAAATAAGTGCAATACTGATAATAGCAAACACAACATTTGCAAATCAAAAGGATATATCCCTTTCTTCATCCTATTACGGGATTGCATTTAGCAAAATATAATATGGCCTACGAGTATGTATTGAGCTCGAGCACAGCAGCACCCCTGCATAAATATTTTGCAATAGTTGCACGCAAATCTCAATAGCCTGAAATTGATATCCTTTTGTATTTTCCTGCAATTGAGTGTTTGCTGAAGTAGTTTTGTGGGTATAATCCTCGTTTTGGGCTTGCAACTGTTGAATGTGTGTATGATTTGTTTTTGCTGTGCTCTTTAATGCTTCCTATGATAGCGTGGATAAGTGCGAACCTCCCTTGCAGTTTTACACTGGGAAATGCGGAAGCCTACCGAAAAAGTACAACGTTCTTTTGATATTTGTTATAATATACTACAACGCAACGGGGCCAGAAAGTATTCTATACTTATTGTTTGAGGAGTTGTTTTTCCCATTTTGCCAGAAGGATAATAGCAATTAGGAAGATATTGTATGGTCAAAGGGCTGTATACAATCTAACCTAATGGTAAATGGTTAATGGGATGAAATACAAATTAGAGCTTGGTATATTTTACTCTTACTAAACTAAATAGTAGATACTTTCAGTGACTATTTTTTGAAGGAGATTTTTTCGGAGTACCTACCCCATTTTGTAATGCAGTTCTAAGATTGATCGGCCTTTTACTGAGGGACTTGTTCAATATATACCATTGAATAGCATATAAGCCTTTGACTATAAATTAAACAAATATTTGATTCGAACAACTGTTGCATCAGTTAGATTTGATTTCGGTCAAAAATTTATTATCAATGAAACAATGGGATGATTAACACCTAATGGAATTTATAATGTCTCATCTACTTGAACGTGTGACCTCATTTTTACTAAATGGTGGGAAGTGTTACCATATAAGGTGATGCTTTCGTGACTTAGTAGAGATAACAATGGAGATAACAATGAAATGATAAGCATAAGCTCAAGTCTATTAGGAATGTGAAAAGTGTTTAATATTTAATTTTCAGCCGAAAGAACACAAAGACTTAATTTCCTGAAATCCATAGAAGAGTTTTCGATGAAAAAATTTGCTTATACCTGCAAATTTTTTTGGAAAATTATAATAATATCGTAAGTATAATTACAAATAAAATCACCAATCTTTCGTAACGACTTAAGTTGAGCTTATCCAATAAAAGCAAAAGATGACAAATAATGTTATAGTCATATCAAGTCCACAGGATACCTTGACCTTACCACAACACGTTAGATATTTCGGCACGCTTTCATCGCCATTGGCCAGCTCGTCGGTGGGGTGGGATCTTGTACCAGCCGCCAGACTTACGGTTCCTTTTCCATGCTGATTTAAAATTGTTCAGGATTAAAAATTCGTATTATTGGGAACCCTGGATGTATTTCGGAAACCCTGAGTGTTGCCTGCCCTCTGTTTTAAAATCACTACAAGGTAATATTAAAAACGACTTGCGCTAGCGATCGATTGATTTATTTTGTTGTTTTAATTTATTTTGTTCTGCTTTCTTCTTTCTTTTGGGTACCCTGGGGATTCTTCTTAATTTTGTTTTGTAATTTTTTGTCTTTCTTAGTGTACAAACAGAGTGGAGCAGCGAGTGAGCAAAAGCAGCGAGCAAAGAGCAAAGCGGAGAAATCAAACACGTGCATTGAAAGGGTAACACACAGAGTGCAGCGTAGTTCGAAGATAGAGCAAAGAGCCGTCAAGGGAGCAAAGCGGCGATTTCAAACATGTTTGATTTCTCCGCTCTCATCGCTGCGATTTTTAACTAGAATTGGTGAAATTTTGAACTGTTTTTTGTATTTAAAGTTACTGCAAGATGTTTTATTGACTAGAATCGGGTTTGCTACGAAATCTGTCCACTTCTTCGTAAAGCTTGTTTTGAATTTTGTCAATTAAATAACCGAATATTTTCATGGTCATTCGGAAATATGCTTGAAACTTAACATGATTTTCTGTTTCCGCGTTTCAGAAAATATCATGCTTAAAAATGGGTTTTCAATAAAGTACAGATTCAAATTATTAGAACTCATTTTTATTTGAAAAATACAAATATTTAAATGAAAAAGAATAATCTCTTGCTTGTTTTCTTCTACTTTGCTCTTGCTCCTTGCTCCTCACTCTGGCTAGTCATCATCCTTGCTCGCTGCTCGAGCCCTTTGCTCTTTGCTCTGATGAATTTCGCAGCTTTGCTCTCCGCTCCACTCTGTTTGTACCCAGTCACTTCTCGATCACCTGGAGATCGATGATCTTCAAGTGGGTACGGCTGGTACCAAGAGGGAAACTTCCCACGGTAACCAGCTGATGACATTTGTGGGACGATAGTTAAGCAATTTGTTTCGGTTTCAGGGCTTAATTCGTCCTAATAAGTTTATTTAGCAAATTAATCATCTTTGTCGCAAATACGTAGTTATAAAATTTTAATACTTCTACCTTTGGTTTTTATGATAAAAAAAAGTAAAAATCCTCTTTTAGCGACGATACTATACAAAGAATGAGGTTAGGTTTTATCAAAAAAATGTATAGTATACATTTTTCCTCACTTAAGATAGTGAGATGGTTTACTCTTCTGGAAGATTAGTTAAAAAAATGGAATTCAACGTTTTCTTATCTAAATTTGATCTGACCTTGGACATAAATTGTTTTTATTTGCTTAGATTTGAATTTTTTTCTTTTTATGATGTTTAAAAAAAGAATAATTTTATTTTTATTTTCAACTTTGATTTAAAATTGCAATTTTTCTTTTTACTATCCGATAATTGTTTGCACAACTTTGGCGTTTGAGCGCTTTAAGGGGAGAGCTTAGTGGAGTGAAATCGAAAGTCGGAAATGAAAAATGACTTATGTAGGTTTCGGATATTTGGAAGGCAGAAAGAATTTATTTTTTAGAACTCGAGCTGAGCTAACTATGGGGAATTCGGATATTTAAAGGCTAGTGTGGGTCTGTCTACACACTATAATAGTCCAAATATGTTATCTGAAATTTTAGTGTAAGAGAATATATCTTGCACACTTACTTTCTATGGACTTCTTTTTTTTAAGGGACTTAGATTTGTAAAAATGGAAGTTAGAGAAACATGTTCAGAAACATAAAATCTATTTTAATGCCGTGAGATTTCCTAAGCAAATATGAATACATATATGTAACTAGCTTTGCATATCTCTATATTTAAAATATGAGTGTCCTTACAAATATTTTAAAAATTTCATCTTATTCTTGTTCCATAGTTAAGTGCAGACTGGCAATAGGAAGCAAGTGCATACATATTTTCGCTCTTTTTAAGTATGCATTTAACATTTTTAATCATCAATAAATCGACTCCATGATGATAACTCCTAATTTCTTTTAAGATGGGACAGGAGCCAAGAAAGTGAATCACGTGTTCAGGAAGTTTATCTGTTAGTGTTTGAGTTGTCACTATGAAATATTATTTTCTCTTAGAAATAGCACTATTTTATACTTAGCTGCAATATGTACCCAATCCTTACAGAAGATGTTCTTCGTTCCAAATGCCTTCCTGACGAGAACCTTGGTCAAACATGAATCATCTTCCTAGTTTAAAACTTTCGTCAGCGTCACATAGTGCATGCTCAGAGGCGGCGTAAGGCGTGGGCGGTGTGGGCCACTGCCCACGGCCTCGCGGTGCAAAGGGCCTCTCGCCTCATAGGCGAAAATAAATTTGAAAAAGTTTGGGAAATCCAAAAGTTCACGCCACAAGGTTTTTCTTATAATCATTAGAATTAATTCTCAACTTAAAGATATTCTACCATTCGGCGCACGAAATGAATGTCAATGAAATAATCGATATTTCTGACAAACTACTTATATTATGTTGTATTAGTTAATTAAAAAATCTCATCTCTCGTTTCTGATCAATGGTTAAATTTTAGTTTGGCAATATAAGTTGCCATCATAATAGCTACCAAACTTTTCCTATACCTACTCATTATTTTTATTTTATGGTTTGCAGTTTAAAAGCAAAAACAAACAAACAAAAAAAACTTACATATCCATATCCAAAAAAAAAATTAAACCTTCTTGACCTTCGAATTCGCAGATACCTACCACGACCACCTATAGGTACGCTATACCTATCAAAAAAAAAAAACTAAAAACTACCGTAAGCTCATTTTTTTTTGCTCAGATTTTTTTTTCTATTTTCAAGTCCCAGCAAACATTGGAAAATAATCAAAGATAAATTAAGGCTTACTATATGAAGCCTTTATCAGACACAAGGTGGGAAAGCAGAATCCAGACGGTGAAGGCCGTATTATTGCAATTTGATGATGTTGCTGAATGCATAGAAAACTTATAACGCCAAACGGAACAATTGAATACACTCAGTGATGGCGATTCCGTTCTAAACGAAATATTCAATTTGGAATTTATTATATTGTCCCACACATGGTATTAGTTATTAACGCGTGTCAATACCATAAGCAAATTATGGCAATCTGTACAAGTCCATTTAAGCATTACTCTTGAACATTTGCATACATTTTGTGACTGGATCAAAGAATATCGACAAACAGGATTTGAAAAGTGCTTGTCTGACGCTCGTCAATTTATTGAGAAAAGCAGTTATGATTTGGCAAAACAAAATTTAAAAATAAAAGAGTAGTCAAAAAGAAAAGGATGTCTGATTATGAAGGTAGCGATCAATCTACAAAGTCTGCTAAAAGCCGGTATGAAACAGATTTTTTTAATACCATGATTGATTCTGTGATAAGTAACATAGAATCGAAATTTATGTCTTTAAATCAACATTTTGAAAATTTTCGTTTTCTCTATGACTTACAAGTTAAAAAAAATTCCAAAAGAGCAAATATTGAAAAACTCTCAGGATTTACACACAGTCCTGCAAGAAGGTGAGAGCAGTGACTTCCAACCTTATGAGTTGTATGAGGAGTTACAAAATATGATCCCAAATTTATCCAACTCTATTAAAAACGTGAAAGATCTGCTCCAGTATATCATAGAGAACGATTTGAGAAATTTACCCAAATGCTTACATTGTCATTAGAATTTTGTTAACAATACCTGTAAGTACCTACTGCTTCCGCTGAAAGGAGCTTTTCAAAATTGAAACTAATAAAAAATTATTTAAGAAATACTTTGGGTCAAGAAAGACTTTCATCTTTGACAGTTTTATCTATTAAAGCAGATATAGCATCTAAAATAAATTACGAACCAATAATTAAGGAGTTCAGTAAAAACAAAAGTAGAAAATTTCTGTTTCTTTATTTTTTTCTTTTTTTATTCATTTTTGTTTCCAAAGAAGTATGAGTATAAATTTTGGTTTGTTTCTTAATAAATAAAAAAACTGTTTAATTAAGTGATTTTTTATTTTATATTGCCTTCTAATTGCACCATCAGAGGGCCTCGCGAAATGTATCTTGCCCACATTAAGTTTAGGTCCTGCGCCGCCACTGTGCATGCTTACTTGGAGTTGGATTGTGAAGTACATAGTACATTTATAACCATTTTTGGAATTTTTTAAACTATTAGCTTGCTCTTACCACATGATTTTTCAATCAAGTTAAAAGAAAATGGGCCGAGCGGTTAAGGCTGAACAGATAGGATTTCGTAATGTAAGGTCTGATCAATATCTCGTGTTCGATAGTTTTTTACGAATGCATAACTTTGCATAAACCTAGTACCTACATATGTATATAAATGTGTACCTACATTTGTATGTATATCGCAAGTAAAAAGTACGCGTATACGTCCTTATAAAACAACAAAAATCACAAGGGCCCGAGAAAAGAACTATGGCGTATAACAACATGGAAAGTCTTTTATTACATGTGTATGCCATATTCCAACTTTAGTCACATAGACGGTGTTCACATTGGACTTACTCCACCGATTTATTTTGACGTAAGGCCACCCTGTCGTGTTCAGACACAAAAGTAGTGTGAACACTCCAGACTCACTTTGACGTCTTGTAGTTGTCATAATTGTTGGCCATTTGCTATGCCACTACAAATATACAGTGAATTACAAAAGTAAGTAAGCATCTCTTAGTTTAAAGATCATTTCCTTCAAACAATCGATAGTAATGTTAAAAAATAACTTAATATTTTTGTCTGTAATTGATATGTATTTCGAACTAAAAAGTAACATTTCAAATAAAAATTTTAAGAAAACTTAAGGAATATTCGACTTAAACTAAAAATAATAACAAATTTATATCACAAAAGTAAGCAAGTTCAAATAAACCTTGAATTTATTACAGTTATTTTGTAAATCTTATCCATTTAGTACTTCGTTGGATACCTTTTGACTTTTATAACTACTTTCATACGTCGAGGCATTGAGTTAACCAGATTTTACGTAACTTTTGTCCAATTTTAGACCATTCATCCTGAAGAACACGCCTTAAATCATTTTTCGTCCTGATTACATGTTTTCTTACTTGTCGTTTTCTTTCTTTACTTGTGTTTTTTTTTTTTCTCCATCTGAGCCGTGGATATTAAATTAGCTTTCATTGGAGAAAACAACTGTGTTCTAAAATTCTGCTTGTTTAGATTCATAGGTTTTTGCAAGGAAGAGCCGCTTTTGGCGATTTATTTTACTTATGTAAGGTTTCCTTCTAATATTTCGACCATGATAACCGGATTGGTAGAGCACTCGTCGAATAGTTAGAGGGTTACATGACCTATACTTGTTTTTTTGGTTATTTCTGCTGATATCTTTTATGGGCTTACTTTGGGATGTCTCTTCACTTTCCTAACAATAATACGGCATTCCTGCTTGTCATTGTCATTGATCGAGGGCCATTTTGCAAACTTCCAGTGTTATTTTATTTGTTTATTATTTTGTGTATAGTAGATGGACTTTTGTTAACAATTTTACCATTCTCGCACTCTAATTTATTTTCCAAATAGTAGTCGTTTTTTATTGGGAATTGTATAGGCAGCGCATTAAAATTTTACACAGTAAACAACAACAAAGGAATAGTGCGTATAAACTAGGCAGTAATAAGAGTGCACATAATAGTGCTGATAAAGTTTTGGAGCATCTGGATTACAGTGACACTCAAATTGGTTGCAAAAGTTTTATTTTTCGTGAGGTTGGCAGGTTTTGATTATTCGAGAATGTGTTCGGTGATATTTGTTCATTTTATGGTAAATTTTCACAAGAGCAAAATTATGTGGTTTGAAATATTAATTTACGATTAGACGGTAAACGTTAATAGTCAATGGTCAAAATTTTGCCTCTTAATGCGTGTGCATGTTCCCTATCTGTCACGTGAGAGTATGACAATCATCGAAGGTAGGCTGCGATGCCAAACTATAAAAAGGACATGAAAATGATTTTTTTCTGACACCGAGCCCTTAATTTGACTTTGTATACATACATGCCATTGAGATTTTATTTTATTAATAATTTTGCCACTTGTTTGACAACAAATTTTTCAGTGATGTTAATTCAGCATAAACCACATCAAAACGTATACTTTTCCAACGCATCCCTTGGCTTATTGAAAAGTGGATTGTTTATTCGTAGGTATATATTTCATTTTTGCTTTTCATTTCCTTTTACTTTGTTCACTTAATGAGTCTGAAATATCTACTAAATTAAGATGATTTGTTAAAAGAAACTCAGAAATTATGTACATATAGCCCTTTTCTGTTTTGGAACTTTATTCATTTCAATTTGTATTATTTTTGTAAGAAATTACATATTTATTTTGCTTCTTTTCCAAATCAGCTGATTTTGACACGGGTATAAATGCAAAGCATACCAACTTTAAAATTTAAAGTAAAAGTGTATATGCAGTCAAAAAAGCATTTTATTCGGACTTCCATTGCTGCACTATGTATACATTACCAATAAAATACGCCTAGTATTTGATTATAATTTTTTTAAAAGAGTGCTTACTTACTTTTGTGATACACTGCACCTTCGCGTGTCATATTATGTCACTAAAACAAATGTCAAAAAAAATCCATTAATTTTCAATTTGTTTTAAAAATCCTGCCTCACTTTCTCGTCTATTTCTTACCATGAAGTGCGAATGAGAAAAAACACAGAGACGTCAAAATAAGTCGGCGGAGTGAGTCCAATGTGAACACCGTCATATAATATTCAAAGTTTGTTTCGTTTCAATGCTTACCTACTTTCTATCGAATTCTATTGAAAACATCTTGAGGTGCTTACAAGAGAAGTTGAATAAAAAAATTATCTGTGCCAAATTTAAAGCAGATCCGTTAAATCGTTCAACAAGTCCCCATCTCTGCGTATACATACCTCAACAAACAGACTTACACGAGGAACAAAAACAACTTTTTTTTTAAGTCTCCATCATCTTTATTATTGTTTAGAATAAAATATCGATTTTTTTTTACACCAAACCAAATCAAAAAGACAGCATTTAATGCATATAAGATAATTTGACATCTTACAACAGGGATATGGTGAACTTCCTTAGGGCTTACGGCATGGATGGCGTTCCGAAAATTTGAAATAGAACATCTTTAATATAGTGCAAGACCGAATTGCACAAACTTGCTCTCGCTGTGCAAGATTAACTTTTAGTTACATATTGTTGAAGGAAAAGTGTGTCAATAAGTCAAAACTATTATAATTTATATTTATTTATTTATAACATCACCCTGTATTAAGATAACATCTCCTAGATAATTAAGCCTTGAAGTGGAATTACGTTAATTGATATGACTAAATCTAAAAGAAAAGAAATATTCAAAAAACATAATTTAATATTTGATTCTTTTTTCTTTATTATAAAATAATTTGACAAATTTTGGAATTTAATATTATTACATACCTTGTGTTGGAACCAAATTGTTTGAGCCATCAACGATAGAGGTATTATAGCCAACAGATTAAACAATTTCTTAAAAAGTCAAATCCTTTGTAAATCTGTTTTCCGAAAACTTGGAAATGTATTTTAATAATATTTGACCTTTGCCTAAGTGCCCAGTTGTCCACCTATGTATATTAAAGGAAGCTTTCACAAAATTGAATTAAGCACGACTTGACGGTCTTATAATTTTTTTTTTAAATCCCGAAAGAAGCTGCATAGAAAACTTAGATTGGTTTATCTATAAAAAAACAAACGATCTTTTTGATTACTCATACATTTCCATACAGATCCCTTGACACTCGATCAATTAACAAGTGATTCCTAATGTCACTTATCTAATTTGTCTACTCAACTATTATTATCGATAGAGATGAAATCAAAATCCTAAACAAACTCGGACAGCAGCTTCTCAGAACTCGAAATTTCATCGTCAATAATCTTGTCTCCTCCCACGATGTGCATCGGTTCCATTGGTAATATACAAATAATAATTTATTATTATTACAAAACGACATTGCACGCTGAGAAAACACAACGTATGTAGGTACATTTAATACTCTAGCTAAGCTAGTAGATCTCATTTCGAGAACGACCCTCTTTTTTAGCCATGCGAATACAGAAAAAAAAAGTCTCCGCAAGTATTTAGATTATGGCGAGTATCTATTGCAATTAAAGTATCTATATGTGCTACTGCTGTTTGGCAATAGCATGCATTTATACTTATGAAACTAACAAACGGACCATTTTTCTTCTTGTTTGCATTTATAGAATTGTAATAATAATAATCATAAATGCTTCAGATAGATTTTGTTTCATAGTTGCATTGCTTCTATAGCACCCGATACTCAAGCGAACTCTGAATGTGCGATATGATTTGTGAAGCCTCTAGATTGGGGGTTCTGGTGGCGGAGGGGCTAGTAGATTTGCTCCAAGGAACGACCGCATGATCTGACCGGGATTAGTTTACACCTCGGAAAAAGCGAGCACCAAGCAAACAGCTTACAGTCGAAGGTAGTTTCTCTGTTAGCTCGTTCGTTCGTCCGTTTTTCTCTATTATTGAATTCTGATGAATGCATACAAAAGATTTACAAAAGTATCTACATCAATATTTGTATGGTTTCCATCTAGACATCTAGACCCAACACCAGCACTCAGAAAAAGGGGTGCAGAAGTAGGTGGTGCATCACCGTGTCTTATGCATTGCTTCGTGCCAAAGACGGATATGTTACCATTTAGTATAATGTGGATGCTCCAATGCTGCTGAAGTTTGACTGGAGACCAGCAGCTCAATTTCATTCCCATTTTTTTATTATTGTTGTGTGCACCATTTGTGCATCAGGGACTTAACGTTTTATTTATTGTTGGTTGAACACTGTGTATAGCAATATAATATCTATACGTCTACACACAACATGCATATATATTTACAATAAAAACAAATTGAAAGAAAAGTCTATTTAAAACAGCAAATAAATAACAGGAAATGGGCGCCCTATGACCAGTGTGCCCACGGCCCACCACAACAATACCAGTCCATTCAGTTTGTAGCCATCGTATCCGTATCTATAGATCAGTATCAGATTCAGATTTTAAAATTTCAGATTCTTATCAGAGTAACGAGTTGTTGGGTTGCGATTTGTTGAAATTGTTAATCTCTGGCAATAGGTTGGTATAGTTGTTGGCTTGGCCCATTCGTCTGTTGAGCGAAAGTTTTGTTTTTCCAGGCGCCATGTGTTTCGTGCGCGATGCAAGCAAATTTAAATAAAAATCACATTTAAATTTAAACAGTCTAAAAAAGGATTCCTGTGATTTATCGGCACTCCATCTGATCACAAACATACACAATTGCTAGTTTATGATTTAACTGCATATTGATGGCAATTAACGGGACATCGTTGTTGCATAAAGTGGTTGATCAACTCAATCGCCAGACGAGATACAAACAAAAAGTGCGCATATGTAGGCAATATCGCGGTCCCCTTTTTTGTATAATCATCATCATCACCCATTCAAGGACAATAAATCGGTTACATTGTAGCGCATGGTAATGGCTGGCACTCAATGCAAAAAGTATGTGTGAATGCAATCCATATAGATACCTTCTATAGGAGGAATACCGTCTTGATATGCAAATTTTTTTCAAACTGAATCGACTGATTGCGTTCACAGATAGTACACCACTATGGCACTATCGAATGTAATATTCGAAAATGAAAAATCCTTTTCAGCTGTTTGATGCATACATTTGAGTGTTAGGGAGGAATAAGGAACCGCCAGCGTTGTTTAATATATATTTTTTAGATGCCTCGCACGCAGATGTTCGATGTTCTTTAAGACACACACCTTTGGCCTGAAGAATTTATCCTTTTAACAATTATTTTCATTTATTCATCTTGAAGGATCGCCCAGGATTCGATAGGTACCCATATGCAAATTTACAGAGTGTTGTGTTGTTTTTGTTGTTGCTCGAGAAATGTGCAATAAACAAGAAACTCAAACAACCATTGAAATGGTTTTGATCACATACACAGGAAAGGATATTTTAATCATCAATTTGATTGTTTTGTTTTCATATGCAAATCAATTGCTTAGACCTATGATAGAACGGGAATAATAGATCTATCTGAATTTCAATTTATAACAGCGGTCTTTTTTTATAAAGGTATTTCGATATTATAAAGAAACGTGTTTGGAAAATAAAAAAAAACTTATTCTTTTATTAATTACTCAGGAGAGAGAATGACATATAAGAAAAAGTTAAGATAGGACACGGCATCTACAATACCTACACACAATGCGTGTACTATATGGACCTTGATTTATTGGGCTGGGAAAAAAGCTTGTGGAATTTTATAGATACAATTTGAACTTCTGTATCTAATTTGTGAGCATTTGAGTTATTGGTTGTCTAAATTGGTCAAATTGTTGATCAGTAAGCAATACTTAAAAAGTGATTTGGGGAGTTCATAAACTTCGTATATGGACAAAAGCAAGAATATTTAGGGTTATTTAAACAAATTGAGGTTTTAATAAAACTTAACATTAAGATAATTAAAGTTATTTACTTCAAATTCGGTAAGGGGCATTTACATGTGATGCAATAGGGAAGAAATCAATTTTTTTGTAGGTCATCTAGAGAGAATTTTTTTTTAGTTTTCTCGAAAATGGTTGAAATGATGTTTTAATTGTTTTTGACAAAAAATGCATAAAACGTAAATAGGACTTTCAGGTCATTTTAGAAAATTGTCCTAATTTTTGTATATTTTTGTAGGTATTTCTAAGTGATACCGACAATGTTGCAATCCAAAATTTTACAAACAAATTTACGCTTAATACAAAAAAAAGATTTTTTTTTGTATACTTTCCTGTAGCAATGAAATAGTCCTGGTAGCCCAATTCGTTAGGCTTTCAATGCATTTAGTATATCTTGGAATCATAAGAGTAAGGTCGTGTTATGCAATCTTGTATATTTTCGTCGTCCATCAATCCACCTGTTTTCATATTTTTTAAGCTTCATCTTTTTTATTTAATCAATTTGTTAAGCATATCACAAAAAAATCTAAAAATTTAAAAGAGCAGATGTTGAAGATTTTTCACAAAAACACCTTAACTAATTTTCTTTTAGTTGAGAGAATGTTTCTTATGCAATATGGAATGTTGGGAATGCATTCTTCAGTTTTAACAATACTTTTGGCGGACACATTTTCTCATATTATGTTATACGAAATTTATTAACAATTTAAAACATACCTATCTATACAATTAGTTTGCTAGTGTTAACTGTGTAGTTTATTACAAATTTAAAATAAAAATACGGGAAGTATCTTAGAACTACGAAAGAGGAAAATAAGAGATTGTAGATTGTATTTAGTTAAAACACCACCCCAGCTTACAATAATATATTGCAACTTAGATTACACTCCGAAATATACAGTCGTTTTCAAGAAATTGTTGCTTGCAAAAGTTCTTTTATAATTCAATTTATTGCCCATGGTACTTGTATTCGGAAACACTAACAATACTCATATTTTAATATCTATATTTCATATTTTTATCATACTTCATAAGAATATTATTTTGCATTTTTCAATTCGCAATTCGTATATTGTATTTAATTCTTTGCTTTTATTGTACATGCTTCGCTTTTTATTGTAACATTTTTACTTTCTTCAAATTAGCGGTTTTAAGTATTTTTCGACCGTATGTTTTGAGTTTGGTAATTTTCTTAAAGATTCGTATTGCTGTTTGACAAAAGTCATATCCAATAGAATTAAATTGCGTCCTTTGTCCGCCCGTTTGTAATGGTTGATAAATTGTGGTAGTTGTTTTAAGTCTGATGAGTCCAATCGCTGGGATGTCAATAACGTTAGATCGGGTATAATCTTTATGATACCAACATCTTGGGCTAAACTTATGTTTGGAACGACCACTTTTAAACTCAGCCACCCGCTGATCAGAAAGTCTTGATATGTTTAAGGCATACATTTGTCAAGGTCAGGTTGGGAAAAATAATTAATAATGATCATCGTGTTTCAATTTCGGAGAAAAAATGAATGGTACCTACTTCTTTTCCGTCTTCCTCAAGAGTCAAGACTAACTGATTAATTTTGTATTACTCCCTCCTTTTTTAGGATGTTAACTAATTCTTTTGATTGTCTGTAAGACAAGCTTATTGCAGTATAATAATTGTTCTATTTCTAATTTAAGATTCTTTGTTGTTATTATAATCTGTGAAAAAGCATTGTTGCCGTTGACTGATCTTAGAAGTGTGATTTCGAACCCGTCTCAAGGCAGCAATATTTTGTACACCATATTTGTAAAATAATTTATCATCTACATGGTATATTGTTTTATTGTCTAAAGTCGAATTGGTGTTTGTAAACAAGCTTGTGAGATGAGTGGTTCCCTTTCCCCCAATTTTTAAATTAATCAGAATGTTTAGTAGACAAAAGCACGTAAACAGAGATTATTGAACATCTCATCTCCTCATCTACGCTGAGTGAAAAATGAATGTACACATAAATCTATAAACTCATCGCACAGATTTCTGTATATTGCATAAATTTAATTAAGTTACATTTTAAAATCTGTATGAGCTATTAGAAGTTAATAGAAAAACGTATTAATGTATCAATGTACCTTCCCAGTAAAATATTCTATGGACTTAAAATTATATCCAGTTGTGGTCAAAATAAAAGTAGTGTAAATCAAATCATTGGTAAGTCCCTGAACGTTCATGTTTTTGTGGAGGAATATTCTGCGGTCAGACGAATCCAAGATTGTGTTATATGGTGAAAAGGGATCTCGTCAATATGTAAGAAGGCCTCCAAACACAGAATATAATCCACGCTTCACAGATCACAGCCAAGCCAATAAAACATGGAGGATCCATCATAATGGCTTGAGCATGTTTTTCCTTCCATATACCGGATTGAAGGCATTATGGATCAGCATATTTATGTAAAGTTCATGGAGGAAGTTATGTTCCCATATCCTGAAGATGAAATGCCACTGAAATAGGTCTTTCAGCAAGACAACGACGACAGTAGTTCCAAGAAAAGAGGGTTAATTTCATGGAGTGGCCTGCGCAGTCCCCAGTCCTCAATCCTATAGAAAATCTTAGGTGCGATGTCAAGAAGTATGTTGCTAGTTGTAAGCCAACTACTGACATAGCCCCTAGGGAAGCTATACAGCAGTCTTGGAGGTCCATACTTGTAGGAAGATGTGAAAATGTTATTAATTCGATACAACGTGTCGCTGTGCTGCTGTTATTTCTAACAAGGGACATGCAACTAAATATTAATTTAAGGTTCAAACACTCTGCTCTATTTATTTCTTTAAAACTAGTAGATTAATTTATTTTAGTTTTTGTTGTGTTAAAGGGTTCACTACTGTTATTTTGACCGCAGCTTTATATGTTTTTGAAAAATAACCACACAACTCAACAAATGAAAAGTTTGAGTTAACATCGAAGCTTTGTTGGAAAAAGATTGTAAGACTTGTTTGTTACTTTGATATTTTGAGAAATTATAATTGACATTAAAAGTGGTATTTAATTTTCGTTTGCATCTGCATACAAATGAGACTTCTTCAATAGATTTGTGGTAGTTAGTAAAGTATTGTAATGGCTACATAGAAAAGGTGCTCATTACAATGTGGTATTGTTCAGTTTACCTAATGTGTTCGGATTCTTGTAATTTTTATATATTTGTGAATAATTTCTGTCGTAACTTAGCTGCTTGTTGCGCAGCTGATTTTGTCGTTATTCTGAGAAAATATACATTTATTTCGTTCGAACATTTGTTACATGTTAGTAATTTGGATTCAAACTCGGATGCTTACAGACACTTATAGAGCAACCACTGGCGCAATTAGTAATGCAGCATACTGATGGAATATTCTTATACAATAGATACTGTGGTCAAACACAAATGGTTGAAGTGAGAAATGTACCAGTGATTGTGATGACTATATTTTTCCAATAAGATGCCGTGCTTTGAATATTAATGCAGGCATTTCATATCTCACTATACTTTGTGGATAGAATTGACCATACATATTGTCTGTATACTGTCATTATTTTAATTTGTAGTACTCCTTGGCATTATGGTTAGTGCGTTGGAATGTCATCTCGAAAGTCAGGGATTGATTTCAAACAAATTTAATGTGATCTTCTATTGGTTTGTGTTAATTTCAATCCAAAGCCCTTCCCGTACTTAATTATCCACACAAGAGAGCGCTATAAATGCGACACATCAATTTCGCTTATGTGCCTGTGATTCTCGGCTCAAGAAATGTCTGTGGACAGAGATTCGCTGTTTAGTTCGATAATTCTGAAAATTAAGGTTATGCTTGTTTTTGAGCTACATTTGAGGTCCACAACATCTGAAATTGGGCACCGGGAAACATATTCTGTATGTTTACTTTGCGTTGCAATCGCACTCAAATTTCAGTATATTTTATATTATTTGTATGCTTTTCCATACTTTGACTATCTTGAAGCTATATCGTTAAACTATTTTAATTTCAAAGATAGCGCTTTAAGAATAAGCCTATGAGCTTTTTTAGGCTTGTAAATACATAATTGCTTATGTCTATTTAACCTAAGACTTCAAATTTGGCCCTAGTAAACAAGTGTTTAACTGCTTAAGCCTAGTACGCAGATCGCGCTAAATTTTATCTTCCATAGACAATTCTCTCCAAAATTTAGTTCAGTTAAAATTATGTCCAGCTAGAAAATCAAAATTTCTTTTCGAACTGTACATAACTTATCTGTCAAAATTTAGCGCACGAAATAATTGTCTGGCACATTTATTCTCGAGCTAAATTTCAATTTCAATATTTAAATAATATTTAGAAGAATATTTTGTAACGGGACTCTTACAAGATTTTGAACAACAAAAATCACTCATAATTCTCATTCGTTCTCATTCATAATTCTTAAAAAATCATACTTTAAACCAAATTCTTTCAAATTTTTGAAAAAAATTCATTTAGAGAACAGCTGTTTTCTGTGACATATTCTCCACAAAGTTCTCATGTCAAAATTTAGCTTGGATTTTAGCTGATGTTTGGAGAAAAATGTGGGAGATAAAATTTAGCGCGATCTGCGTACTAGGCTTTAAAGTTAAAACAAATTTAAAAATATTCCAAAAATGTTGTGTCGTTTGTAATTTCGAAGAGATCGACGGAAACACCTGGGCAGACAAAAACTGATTCCGCGTTCGAAGAATTTCTTGGATTTTTTTTTCCTAAAAATATATAGATATCTCGCTTCTCTGATTTCCGGGAACGAACCAATTTGTATCTATTTAAATCTTTGTTCGAAAATGAAAGCACTCCTGCTTACCATTACCATACAAAAGCTATCATTAGCAATTCTTACAAATGCAAATTTTTGTGTAAAATAAAACCAAATATCTTCTCCAAGACGATGACGCAATTCAATGCAACACATCACGATTTATTATAAACCAACACCTTTGTACATATACGAGTACAACCCTTTTTCATATCAGAGTCTTTCGCAGATCATATTTCACACATTATTCCAAAAAAAAAGACCAATGTACAATGCAAAGGACATCCGGTTTTTCGTTCATTCGATCAATTTAAATATTTTTCGTGTCATTGAATGCAGATCCTGGCATTACTCGGGTTCGATTCAGTTCCTACGATTACGATTATTCGCCCGCCCATTAAAAAAGTGCTGGCATTCATATTCTGTTTGTTTGTATTTCATTCTGTTTGAATGTAGTAAGCAACTGCTTGTATTCCAATCTGAACATTATCGTTGCCGTCATCATCGTCCTTGTTGGCTGCGAGATTATAGCAACCAGTCCATCCAGCAAAGCAACCCTTCGATTGATATAAAATATAGAATATTTGAAAGAAAATGTTTGTTTCAAATTCAAATCCTGTGAATGCAATAGTAATTACTATTTTATGCAAATGACACCAACTCTTCTGTGCAAGGATATTTTTATTATTCTCTTTTTCATCGCGCTATCGTGATTTTTAGTGTTATTGTTCGAAAAGGGTTGCATTGCCCAATTGAGCAGGACTTCTTATTTCAATTCTAGCGCATGATTTGACTTTTTCTTAGACATGGACATCGATAAAGTGTTGTAGGAACTTCCGTTTAAATTTCTAGAAAGAATAGTAAAATATGTATACGGTTAAAATGTGTAGACAAAAAGGTGGAAACTCAAGATCTTTGGAATAGTTCGTCTACATTAATTATAATATTTGGCTTTTGAGACATTTGTAGTACATTTTAAATTTAAAAATATTTCATTTCAAGAATAAATAAATTATTGAATTATTAGAAGGCAAGAGAAATCCTTAAACAAAATAAAGGTACTGTGGAAAAAAATAATTAAAACTTTTTTTTTAACAACATAATTCATATTCACTATTGAATGCTTCACATATGCCATTGAGTCAAATCAGTCGATACAACGCCGGCGAAGTTTGCTTAAATATCTTAACCTATACCTATCCTTACAAGATCAAATAAACTCGAGAAGATCAAGACGCTTACTTAATCATTTGAATATACTAAACATGTCCGATATGGGTCTGCAAAATTTTGAAGAAAATCCTGTTTTGAGTCCATGAGGAAATGAAGACTGCCCTTTCTGCAATTAATTTCGAGAGAAAGTTTCTTCAAATTTATTTAGACATATTAAGTAGAATTGTTCTTTTTATAATTATGTATAATTAAAATGTCATTAAATCGTTGCAGTGGTTTCATTTTTTACAACACAGGCAATGTTGGCATATTTTCTTTAAGAGGGATGGAGTCAAATGTAAAATCTTGAATTTAGCCCGACTCATTTATGATGCACAAAAACGCGTGTACAGAAAGTATTCTGTAGTAAATTTCGTTTTATTTTATTTGAACTTTTACAAAATGAAAAAATGTCTTAAGAAATAAACGAGAAATATATGGTCCCCGTTCAGTGGAAACTTCCTTAGTCCATGTTTTGAATTGGAAAGAAAATGCTCATGATATTTCTCTAAATCTATTCAAGAGACCAAGTCCTACTTTTTTTTGATAAATGTTCCTCAATTAAGCAGAGCCTAAGAGCAAGCAGTGGAATGCTGATTTTAATACAAAATAAATTGCACAACAAAGTCAAACGAACCTGGTCTTATCTCTTATGTTTTAGAGACTTAAAATTATAAAAAAAAGTGTTCTATATTAAAGAATGAATCTTATAAATAAAATTATAAATTTGTTAAAGGTTCATTTTATCTTTAGTAGTTAGAGCTGAAATATATTTTGACATGTGGTTTTGTAATACAAATATAAACTTATGCAAGCACACAAATTTTTAAACGCTGAAGTAAATTAGAAAAAAATAAGTTTGTACCATTGCGCAAAATTATTTATCAAAATTTGAAATTAAATCAACTAAATTAAAATAGATAAAACCCAACCTCAAGCTTATTTAAACTATAAGCAAATCAATTTAAATTGACATACTAATAGTTAAAATCAATTTGCGTTTGGGTTAAATTTATTTAAATCTTGTTAAAAAAAAAAAATTGGCATGTCAATTTAAAATTTTTAAAATTGTGTAAATAAAAAATTGCATCACGGCTGCGTTGGGAAAGATTAGATGTTCTTGGTGGCGGCATTATTAATAATAATACTCGCACATCAAAACAAATCACAGACAACATTAATTAAATAAATTACACTTTCGTGACTAAATTGACAGAATAGTCTGGAATGATTCAGTGAGACCAATCTATTTGATCTTTTTTTTTAGTTAAGTCATTTGTCATTTGTTGTATATTTAAGTAGTAAAATAAATTTCTGAACGCACGCATAAATTTTTGACAACCAATATTATATGTCAATCCTTTTTCATTACTGACATTATTCTACATTTTTTAAATCTAAAATACGCCATTATCCGAATATTGTGAGTATTTCTTTTCGATTCGAAACCTTTAATTAACGTTGTTTAACTTGAGATTAACATTTAATGGTTGACAGTTACGAAACTCATGAACATTTTGTATGGGAAAATATTTTAATAGTTCTTAATAGTTGTTCTGCTATTCGGAGATAGATACACCAAATCAAATACCGTAAAAAGCGGTCCAGCCGTTCTCGAGTTATAAGTGTTCGAACAAACCCGACTTTGTTTTATATATTAAGATTCAAGATTAAATAGACACAGATGAAATTTTCCGCCTGTGATTCTAACTTAACCCCTCAACTTGGATTTTAAGGCGAAAACCATCAAAAATGTCAGTCGAACTGACATAAGCGTCTAATTAATTTTTCATTTATTGCCATTGCCACAGAGATGGTAAGAAGAAAAATGGTGAAATCGATCTCATGAAATACTTACTCGTAATTTATAAAATTGGAATTTAACATTGCTTAAGAAGCCATTTAAATATGTAAGCAAATTTAAAAACTAAATATGTAAATCTAAGCCTTCGAGACAAGTTTGAGGAAATCCTTAGAAATAAGTCTGTTTTACATTTTTAACATACCTATTCGTTATGTTCATATCCAATTTTTTGCTCCGGATTTGACATCACCGTTTCAATCACAACATAATGTATGTCAGCCCGAACTTTCATTCCAGACTGTATTTTTAGTTTAAGGTTAACCATTTTAGTACTAGGAAAGTTTCATTAAATTTTCATAAAATATTTTCTTGAACGATGTTGGTCTGTTTTTTACTCGGTGCGGAAACGATGATGTTGATTTTCGTCTAACATCGTCATACGCGCGAAGAAAATTCTGTACTACCTGTGTCATAATGGCTTTCAATTATTGAGTTAGGAGACAAAACTCCAACTCTCACTTCCTCGTGCTAAACAGTGCAGGTTCTGAACAAAAACAATATATGTTTGTACATGTACATACTTGGTTGAAATACGCGTCCAATATAACCAACATCAATAAATTAAATAAATAAATTAACCAAGCAGAAGACTGTTACAACTATTAAATTATGAATTTTTTGAGTTATTGATTTAAAATAGCTTTTAATGCCCCTTTGTTCACAAAAACTGGGGTTTTGTACGGCGCAACACATAATTTTTGTAAAGTTGTAAAGCTCAGTTTACCTTAAATCGTATATATTTACAAAATTCCAAATGCTAATAGCCAACAAGTTTAAAATTCTTAATCAATAGTATCTAAGCTGCAAGATTTTTTCTGGGCCAGACGATCTTTTTTTATATAATAGGTACTTATGTGGTTACAAACGGCATAATACACTGTAATTAGGCTTAGAATTTTAAAAATCGATTTTATTATTGAAAAATGTTCAGAAATTAGTTTTAAAAACGCTAAAACAATCTTTCAGCTAAATACAGAATGTCATAAGCAAATATGAATTTATGCAATAATAACAATTTTTAATCATTTAAATTTGTTTTTTTTTTAGATGGAAACTTTTTAAGAAAAAATGTTGGTACACCAATTTAAAGTTTTTATTATTGGGCAGATAAAAATTTAATTTTTAACAAAAAATTAATAACCCGTTTTTGAGATATCGAATTTTCAATTGAAAACTTTTAAAAATATTTTTGTATGTTTTAATATGCACTGCTTTTTAAGCTTCTTAGAAGCTTCTGTATAAAAACTTTGATTAAAATCCGTTGTGCCAATATTGAAAACAGCAAAAATCGAAAATATAATTCTATGGTAGGAACTATCAGTAATATCTTAATTTCAATTTTTTTAGTGAATTCTTTTAACATTAAGAGAAAGAATTTTTTTTTCAAATTTCTGGGTGTTATTTTCGGGGATAAATGCGATTTTCGAAAACCAACAGTTGCACCATGGGTGCTATATTACATATTACAGATTGTATTACAAAAATTGTTAATTATCTAGTTTAAAATAAAATCGAGTTATGTGGTCTTCGAAATATTGAAAATTTTAACACAAAATACTCTTCTTAAAGTTTTAGCTTTAAAATAAAAAAAAACATCAAAGTTCGTTGAACGAGTTCCAAGAAAATCGGAAGTGGTACGTTCCATAGAACCATTTTTTTTGCTATTCAACCATATGCAGGAGTACCTACAATGTCGCAATTAAAAATAGGAATTTGGCAATAATTGAAATAATTGAATACGTTGAAGAAATTTCAAAAGTGAAAAGTCATTGTTCCAACAGAATTAATTTATTTAAGAAGAGAATCACCGTGATTTTGGGTTTTTATTGAACCAGCCATAGAATATATTGAGATAACAAAGGTATGTACATACGAGTATAATCAGATCCCAAACTTCCGGCCTCCCCAAAGTGTTTCTATAGGTGTTTTTCTTTTTTAGTTCTGAGCAGAGCCTGAGTTGTCATAAAATAAATTGTTTTTCTTTTTCCAGAGTGTTCAGAGCTTCGAAAATGTGTTTCTTTTTTAGTTCTGAGCATGTTCTGAGCGTGTTCGGAGTGTGCTCTATGAGCTCAGAATAAAATAAAAATAACTGAGCAGACAGAGTTAAATGCTTAACACAAGCATTTAGCAGATGCAAGTTAAAAAAAAATGGTGACAGCTAAGTGTTCAGGTGTGTTTCAAAAACAACTCAGAGCGCTAAGAGCATGCTTGATTCAGAGGATGTTCAGAACATGCTCGACATGCTTGGACTCTGTCCAGAGAAAAAGACAACGACCTTATGACATCGACTTTTTTAAGATAATACAGTCAAGTCTCTAATAAGCGGACCCTCATTGTACCCCAATTTTTGTCAGGTTATGACAACTGTCCGGTTAAGGTAAAGAAATACTGTTTTTTAACTTCGTATTAATTTTTTATTTAAAAAAAAATGAAATCACTCATCACGAAGGGAACCACACACTTTCAAAATGACACCAACTTATTGACTCGGGAAATCCCCTAATAAGCTTTCAACATACAATCGCCCTGTCCGGTTATTATAGCTTCTCGTCCGGTTATTTCATATTTCAACGTTAATGATTACAATTTTAATCTTGGTTGGATATAGTTCACATTGGATTTTTGTCAAAAAATCGATGTAAGATGAACTGAATTCAATAAAAATTGCGTATTGACAAGGTCTTCACAGCCAACTGATGAGTCCATGTGCGATCACCCGGACAAAACGCCAGTTTTTGTGGACTAAAAGCCAAAAAGGCTATTTTGAATCAATAATTCAACAAGTCCATTAATAGTGCTAAGTCTTCTACTTGGCAGATTTATTTCAGTAGTATATAGAATTTGTATTATAAAAATCTTCATATAAAATCTCTTCGACCAGAAGAAATTAAAAATCTGCAACCATAGTAAGTGCTTACGCAGATGATTTGGAGGACAGCCTGGGCAACGAATTAGTGCAATTCGCTTCAATGCTCAATTCTGATGTGGCTGGTATTATTGACAGCAGGAATCATGAGGCTCTGGAAATGTAGGTTTACAAGCTGTTTATAAATAATTCTTTACAATCTTGTTTCCCGAACGTTGAAATTGCTTTGCGCATTTATTTGTCTCTCATGATCACCAACTGCAGTGGTGAACGATCTTTCTCAACATTAAAACGTGTTAAAAATGAATTGAGGAACACGATGAGCCAACAACGTCTTAATCTCCTCACTTTAATGAATATTGAGCATGATTTACTCCGAGAAGTCGATATCAACAGCATTATTTATAAATTTTCCCAAATTAAATCAAGAAAAGTTTGTTTGTAACAGTTTTGTTTTATTTAATACCATAAACTTGATAAGTGCCTAACCTAAAACAGTCTAAGGGCCCTTTGATAGAATTTGCTACAGGCCCCGCGCTGGCTTAATCCGGCACTGTAAAAAATAGTCATTAATGGGACATTTTCTATATCTAAACTGAGCAAGAAAAAGTGTCCGCGTCTGTTTATGAGAGTGTCTGTTTATAGCAAAGTAATTTGTGTGAGAAATTCGAAAAAGAAGTTTGTTCTCGAAAGTGTGTCCATTTACGGGAATTTTCCGCTTATTGGAGCTGTCCACAAGTAGAGCTTTTCTTTAAATGTGCCAAATCAAAAATGCTATCTACTACTTGCTTACTATTTATAGATCACCTAAGTATACCTATGTTCATATTTTATTTATTTTTAAAAGACTAATATTTCTAAGTTTTAAAATTAATTTATGTAAGTTTCGTTACTGAAGCTTATTAGATAATTAATAAGTATATCTGATATTGTTTCATCATTTATTTATAAATAAATACTTTTCAAAAAATATTAACCAACAGTCAACTATGTAAAGTTTTTTTGATACGAACGCATTTAATTTTAAGCTCGAATTCGGATTCATATAAAGAAAAAAGCGCTTATCAAATGTGCCTCACTAAAAAGACACAATAATTTTCTTTGAAAAAAGTTCAAGAACAAGACTTTTAAGGGATAACAAAAATCTGCTGATACCTATCAATTTTGTGTTTTTGCTTTATGAGCTAGGGAACAACACACACGAAACAAAGGTTCCTTGGCTTATGAATAAATAAAGTTTTGACTGGTATAAGTAGTGTTTCCAGTCTTATGCCGGACTTGCACACAACGATTTGAACATTCAAACGAAATAAAATAATGGAAATCTGGAGATATTGGCAATTTGCAAGAAATTAATGATCAAATTGATTCCTTCTTGTATTTTTTTATAATTTGAAAAATTGCGTTAGCACAATATCAAGATCAACAATGGTATTAGGTAGGTATAATGGGAAAATTAAATAGCAGTTTAGTCACAAGAAATCTGGCAGTTTTTAGACCTTTTGCTGCAGATATTGAAGATATACTTAAATGGTAAGAAAATGGAAGAAATTGAGACAACTTGTAGAGCATTAACTTGAAATGCATCACTTACAAAACTAGCTGCTATCTCAGTAGGTGCATGCGATGAAATGTGTAGATACCTAATCTTGTCACAATGGCAACTCTGATATAAAGCAAAGAGTATTGTTAAGCTTAGTTTTTTTTCGCATTAGACATGTTTAACTTATTTGGTGAGTTGTGTGTGCCTATCTTTATTGATGGTTTTTAACACAATGCATAAAACTTGTTATTTTTTTATGAAATCAGAGTTTTAAACATTTTTAAAAAAAATGTGTAGAACTACGATGTGGACAAAATGACACACCGCAATTATCTATGGTCAAAACGACTTACGCCTTCATGCAATTTTTTATTTGAATAAGTTAAGCCACGCGGATAGGTACCTACTTATAAGAGAACTTTCAATTGCCAGTCATGAGACATTATTGAGGCAATTAAGAGGGCCATTGAAGCTATCAATGATTATAGAATTGGCTATCTCGGAGCATCAGAACTTTAACTTAGATAAGAAAAAGCTGAACAAGACTACCTAGATATTTTTGTAATTTTTTCAATTGTTGTATTTTTTAAGGTAAATTTGTGACCTATGTGCGTCTGAGGTGATGAATCAGGTAAGTCGAGTTACTTTTAAAATGAGTTAACATTAGCATTACATAGGTAGTTGTAGTTATGCCTACATACCTACGTCGTAAGAAATTCTAAACTCTAAATCAGTTCATATATCGAGTAGGTAGTAGGTACCTACTTATCTAAATTTTAGTATCTAAATTTTTTCTTATATTTTCGTATGGTAGGTACCCATTGGCATAGGTAACCGTTAGTGCTTTGCATTGTTATGCAAATTGTCTTGGGTTCGATTCTGACCCCATGCATAGGTATAATATGAATACAATATAAAATCCACTAACTGTATATACCTATATTATAATTAGGTATACCTACCTTAAATAATTATAACAAAAGTAACACAAAGGTTTTTAATTGATCTCATTTAATCTTTACAAAATTCATTTAAAACAAATTCAATTCTCAAAACACTTAGGTATCCAAGTGTAAGTAGGTTTCTATATCTATCTATGTAGGTATGTACCTATAATTGGCTAATCTGTTGCCACAATAATCTATTAATTTTATGATACCAACAGCGTACCAAATAATTGATTTAATCAAGAGTTACAAGTCATATTACCTACTTAGCACATAGCCAGTAAGATAGCTTATCTACGTTAGTATACTTAACTGCCGTTATCATAGGTACCTTAATGTCATAAAAAAAAAGTTTTGCCAATTGGCACCAACCTAAAACCCTCCTTCTAGGTGACTACCTCTATGTATGTACTCGTATACCTATCTCCAATACAAAAGTCAGCACGGCACAGTGCATCAATTCCAAAAGACAACAAAAATACTTACATACATAAGTACCTACCAACAACAAAATTAAAGAAACATCAACAATCGAGAGATTATTACAAAAATAACTCAAAACAAATAATCTTGAGTTCAAAAACTAGTGGCAATTGCGCTGCGAGTGCGACCGACCGATGATGGAAGGATGGCGGTGGGCCGCCACCTGCGAGCGAACGAAGAAACAGGAACCGGCTTCTGAAAAGAACAGAGGCAGCTTAAACACCTCAAAACCCACACTCAAACCAAAACCCAAAATAACGATGTATGCGTGTGTGAGCAAAGCAATCAAAGGGGGCGTGGTGTACGAAAAATTGACAAACACACAATAGAGCCGGACCCAAATTGGAGAAACAAGAAATGAATCGGAAAAGAGAATTCGAAAAATGGGAAAAATATCATCTCATCTTAAATCCAACAGCCAACACACAAATCCACGATACACAAGTGTTGAGTAGGAATGGTGTATTAAGCTTTGTTGTTATATTTTTTACTAGTATAGTTCACAAGAATCCCAAGAAATACAAATAACCCATCATTGATTCTCTTTCAACTCAGAAACTTAAATTCTCTCTGTCTCATTTTCGGATTCGATTTCGAAATTCATGATGAATTTCATTTAAAACTCGATAAATTTTTAGATTTCTCCTTATGGTGAATTCATAGCAAGCAACTGTTTTTATCTACCACACTAAATATTATTTTAGTCTCTCAACATGAATCTAAATTCAATTTTGAAACTCTTGATGAATCTCTTTCAAATACAGGAAGAATTTATAGAAACAATATAGGTAACATAGATATTCGCTTTACTAATACAAAATACCTATATATCAATCCGTTCAACGTTCGTTTTTTATTTTAAATTTAATAAAGAAACTTCCGCATTTAATTAATGGAAACTAAATAGGTAGATACCTATATGGAGAACAAAATGAAACCTTAAAATATTCTATTCGTGGACATTATTCATTGTAATTAATATTTTACGGAACATTTGTCAAGTAAACGTCCCACGTTTGGGCCAAAAAGTATTTGATAGCAACTTTTTTGATAATAAATATCTATGTAGGTACCTACCTAACATATCTGTGAAGTGAAGTGCTGTTTATTGATATCCATCGCCATTCGAAATGTCAACTTGAGAAAGAAAACAATTTTGACACCCACTTTAACATTATAGTTTTCCGGCCAGAGCCAAACATAAATTGATTTTAGACAGGTAAATCATCGATCAAACTTTTTCATCATTGAAATGCAGTAGTGGAAATCCCCATAAAAATACCTAACATTTTCGTATATAAATGTAATGCACTTTAGGTACTACAGAATTGGTAAAACTTTGTTTCCATTCATCGGTTAACCCAATGTGGCCTTCAGCGAAATTCTGTCTTGCTGCTTTATAAGCCCCATCTAAGGGTGGCTTCCTGAGAATTTTGTTTTACACAAAGCTAGGGTTAGCTTTTAAGAAGAAAACAGCTGGTTTCTGCCTGCTTTATGTGATATCAGTCGCACCTGACAATCTGTAAATTGCGCAAGGTTAGCAAATTTTCCAAGCCTTGGATTACAATGACTGATCTGCCAATTAAACTTGCAATTTCAATGTCAGAAAGGCCAAATTCTTTGAATGTAATAATTTTTGCTCTTTCTTCTGCACTCAAAATTCTTCCACGTGGCATCGCTGAATTCTGTAAGTTAAATTTATCTATGCGTAATAATAATAATAAAAAATTGTACAAAAAGAGGAGATCCAAATATCTGAACTGGAAAGTCAAAAACATTACGGTTTACTTCCATTTGGTTTGAAAGATGATTATCCATCCGAAAAAGACTAGTGTTTCCAATTTCCGCTACTGTAATAATACAGAAATGTTTTACCAAGAAAATATGAATTAGAGCTTAACTTAATTTTGGAATCGAAGCAATCACTAATTTTTCTCGATAAGCGTCCCAAAACTTAAAATGATACATTTTTTGAACGATAAAAAGATATTTAGAGTATCGGGGATATGTTTTGTTTTGTTTATTTAACAATAAATGTTCAGAAGAAATTTTTTCAGTTACTCTTGTTGTTATATTGGCACAATAAATTATTGTGTTTTAACAAAATAAAATGCATGTTTTATGAATCTGTTATTTTTTTATTTTTCAGTTTCTTCTAAATCTTGTTAGACATCACTATTATTAGGAACAACTTACAATTTGCGGGATATCCTTCAGCTTCTGAACAGGATTTGATGGGTGTTTTTTATTTTAGGCACTGTTCTCTTCTATCAATAATAAAAGTCCATTTCTACAGGGTGGTTAAATTTTAAGGGCCGATTTTGATTTTGAATAAAACACAAATTATTTAGGAAATTATTGTTATTTCCTTTTATTATGATAATATGGTCTGGTTCAATTATGTATGGAACAAAATATAGGCCAAATGGCCGCCGCAATCTCGGCGGCAAATTTTCAATGACGCTGAGGAATAATTGAGGTTCTATGCCGTTAATGTGCCGAATTATCTCATCCTTTAGCTCTTGAATTGTTGCTGGCTTATCGACGTAAACTTTTTCTTTCAAATAACCCCACAGAAAGAAGCTCAACGGTGTCAAATCACATGATCTTGGCGGCCATTTGACATCGCCACCACGTGAGATAACACGGCCATTGAATTTGTCGCGCAAAAGAGCCATTGTTTTGTGAGCTGTGTGGCAAGTGGCATCGTCCTGTTGAAACCACATATCGTCCACATCCATATCTTCCAATTCGGGCCATAAAAAGTTCGTTATCATCTCACGATAGCGAACACAATTCACAGTAACTGCCTGACCGGCCTCATTTTGGGAAAAATACGGCCCGATGATGCCGCCAGCCCATAAACCGCACCAAACAGTCACTCTTTTTGGGTGCATTTGTTTTCCGACAATCACTCTTGGATTATCATTCGCCCAAATGCAGCAATTCTGCTTATTGAAAAATCCACTGAGGTAAAAATGTGCCTCATCACTGAAGATGATTTTCTTTGAAAATTGATCATCCACTGTTGCCATTTCTTGCCACCATTCTGACCATTGACGACGCTTGAAATGGTCAAGAGGCTTTAGTTCTTGAGTCAATTGCACCTTGTAAGAGTGTAAATGCAAGTCTTTATGCATAGATAATGTTTATCAACGACGATCGTGAGAGGTGCAATTGTTGGGCACAACGACGAGTTGAGGTGGACGGTTCTTCAGCCACACTATCGCGAACAGCAGCAATATTTTCTGCAGTACGAGCATGCACTGGCGTTTTCACATCTCCTACAAACCCGGTTTGCTCAAATTTTTGCACGATTTTTCCGATTGTACGCACATTTGGACGATGAAATTGACAGAAAAAATCACGAAGTGCACGATATGCATTTTGCCCATTTTCATAATAAGCCTGAATAACTTTAACGCGTTGGTCGATTGTGTATCTTTCCATGATTCAAATTGAGTTAGTTTGAAATTGAGAAATGTCAAATGAAATGCAGAAAAAAAATTGACGTTTAGGTGTGGTTCACATTCAACATCGGCCCTTAAAATTTATCCACCTGCAGTTCCATGATATGTACGAGTATATGTAAAACCATTCTCAGAATTAAACTCGCGAATTTGGGTCTGATCTGGGAAGACCCCTTTAAAAATAAAATATTTAACAACTTTTGCAAATTCCGTCAACATTTGTTATTCGGTGTAGTGTAAGCAAAAAATAATAGACGGTATGTTGATATTTATTTATTTTCTTGGAATTTATTACTTAAACTTTGTTTTCCAAAATATACAAAATTGTTTTTTGCAGATTAAGTAGAATGTTTATAATTATATCCAAGAAATATGCTAACATTGGAATATCTTGTTGAATATTTTTAAAACAATATTATTCGAAATTTATTAGCTATTTATGTATATTGACGACAAACATACCTAAAAAGTAGATTTCTATCTAAATTATAAATAACTTATGAAGAAAGTCTCATATCGACCACCTTTGTAGGTAGATATACTTATCTATATAATTTTTTTATTTTAAAATGGGTATTAATCCTTTTTAAAAATTAAGTTGTTGTTATATAGACACAAAGATTCAGAGTTAGCTATTTATAATTTTTTGTTACGTATATAGCAATGTTTACCTACTCGTATATTTATCATTTTACAAACTATTGAACTACAATTTCCATTAACGCACTTCTGATCCTTGACGTTAGCTTGATACAAAGTAAGTCTTGCATCCCCTTCGATCTGGAACAGACTACTTCCAGCCATCCAGATTAAATGGAGGTTCAGTGTTCCTCGTCGATTTGAACAAATCGACAGCGATTCGAAGAATCTCTTGACCAGAGCACTTTAATTCATTCGTTCGATGTGAGTCAATGTAGGCAAAGTGTTTCTAATAGATATATAGTTAGCAGTCCTATATTGTTCTCCATTTGTCCTTCTAGCAAACAAATCCAAATATCAGTAAAAAAAGTTTTCTTATGCAAGTTTCCAATCAACTTTCTATTTATGTATGTATATCGTGTAACACCTTTGTACAGGGTGCACTTCGGCTACGGGTAAGGAGTTTTATTAATTTGTTTTTAGTATAATTCTTCGAGGAATATCAACTAAGCTGCATTCGTGGAGTCAATGTTTTCTTCAAAATAGATGAACTCCTTAACTATGTCTCCAAGTTAAGGCATAAAATTGTATTTATCATCGTTTTTTGAAGACCAACACGGCCGAAGATGTCAATATTGTCCCCGTACCCTATAGTAGTTGCCGAAACCCGGTGCATGTTTGAATACTTTGGAAGCCCTTCTAACAAGTTGCACATTGCACTGCGTATTTCCCAACATCATGCGACGCCGTTGAATCCAATTTTCCTTCACTCTAACTTTGAAGGCAATTCTATTTAAAGGTAGTTTACCTGCTAATATATAGATGAGTGTGTTTAAAAATTGAGTTATTTTTTTAAATACAAACAAATAAAAACACTTACAGCCGTATTAATAAAAACACACAATTTGCTCGTTAACACACGATTTTTCCAACACACGGATAATGAAATTATCCCCTTGATAAATAAAAATATTAATAAAACAATCGTTTCTTTATTTCATCTATTCATGAATAACAAGGACAAATTGGCAGCACTTCCTTCAATTTTACTAAATATTCTAGTACTTTTTTCATTATTGAAAGCCGGCGATAGGATAGGATTCAAAAGGAGGTAGAACCGATGCACATTAGTTTTGTATTAACAATGAGACGAAAAGCAGAGTTGTGCGGATCACTCCACATTCGTGAAGTGCATCTAAGGAAAGTAGGTAGGTACCTACAACCGATATCGTTTCCAAGATTGTTATTTTTTTCTATTATAACTAATTTTCTAAGTATAAGTTAAGTAGGTACGCCTTAACGGAAAAAGTCTTTCAAGTGTTTTGTTTAAATTTTTTTTAACAACACATTTTTAGTTATTATCAAAAATAAAGTTGTCCAGAACTCCAAATGAAAGCTTATGAAAATTTGGTCGATCAGGTTCGTTTATCCACTTATTTGCATGTGTATCCAAAAACAAGATTGTTTGTTTATCTACACTCAGTTGAAAAATAATATTTAACTCTGTTTTCCTATACATATTATAGGTAGATACCTATGTAGGTAGCATCAATTACAACAAATAAAAAACTTCCATACCTACCTAATCAAATTTCACATTTCAATACATCTATTGTTTTATATCTACAATATTTTGTATCAAAACCTGTGAAAAATCCATTTTTGTTCCTTGTGGGGTTGGTGGTAGAGTTTTTAAAACAAGTGTGAGCAAAAGTGTGAACAAAAATTCCTCCGTCTTCCTCGACATTTGGAGTTCATGGTTCGGACTTCACAGAACTCAATAACTAAAACTGAAAATAGCGAATGATAATCCTTCTAATGTAGCTTAGGGAGATCATCAGATTCATCAACTTCGAACTTCATCAATTCATGCTTACTTGGCCTTGTTTAAAATCTTATTGGTAAAAGAGAAATGTCATTCGAAAGAGAAGACAAATAATCGTATTTTCCCCTTTGGCCAGCCAGCCAGCAACCGCACACATATGCTGAAGCTGATACCCATCACTTATATCGTCTCGTTACTTTTTCGAATATAAAATCGAAATCCAGAAAAGAAATCTCAAACGAAAGAAAACAAAAAAACACGGGGGGAGGATTTATCCTTATCAACGACGCGAGAGTACATGTGTTGGTCTTCGACGACGTCGTCGTGCATTTTCATAGAGAAGACAGAAGAGCGGAAAAAAACGAAGTTATTAAAAAATATCGCCACACACATAGAACATTTTTTCCACCGTCTATGGTTCTATTGTCACGATTCCATTCCCTATTTTCAGCAAGGGGGTGGTAAAGGACTAAATGAGACAAAAAATATAACCAAATCATGTCAACAAGGGAGATCCTAAATGCGCTTAGACAATAAGATGAAGACAATTTTTGAAGTTTACTGCAGATAGGTAGGTACCTACTTCTTATATCTTCTAAATGAACTTGAATATTGATATTTATTTCAACACAAAAACGGATTAGGAATGACATTGCATGCATCAAGAACTGTCATACGACCATTTCCATTTGTCATACCAAAACGACCATTGTGGATTAAACGACATTATCTTCTACTCCTTCGTCTTCAACAACCCTATCCACCATTGAAAGGGAGGGGCCGGCCGACGGCAAAACACAACCAGTAATAGGAAACCGATTAGTAACTATTCGATTGGAGCAATATCGAAGTATATTTCTTTTTTTCGAACAGGCATGTTGAGTTTGAGTCGTGTGGTGTGTGTGGTAAAAATCTACTGCTTCTCAGCGCCGTCGTCGTCATCGTCATTCAAATACGAAGATTCGATTACCTGCCACCACCTACCTATGCACATGGTATTAGTGACAACCAAAGTATACGATTGGACACACAATTGTTCACTCACACCCACCCACTTTTTTATTATATTTTTACTCTCTATTGTGTATGGAAATGTAAAGAAAAATCGTAGGTACCTACATATATAATATATATTATTTTTTATATTTCTTCGAATATTTGATTCTCTCTTTCTTTCTGTATCCACTTGATTTCATTTGAATTTTTGTTTACTTTTTTGTTCTTCTTTTACTCTACTAGTAGATACTTTACGATTATTTTTTCCCGTTTGACGACTTAAAACTGGGAGACAACACAAAAATCTCCCAACTTGTTTCCTTTCAATGGTATAGACTACTAAAGAATTATTTTCACCACTTACTCACCACGCCAATGATGGCGAAGACGAAGAGATGGAGCGAGTAGCAAGCATTCATGTTCATGTAACGCTAATGCATCCAACAAAATACTGAACACTAAAAAAGATACGCGACAAAAAATCAACAACAAAAATATACTCAACTATCTTTTGTGGAATTGTAACAAGAACAGCGCAACAAGGAAGCAAATTATTCGTGGTGAATAAAAAATAAACAGCAAAAACAACACAACCATTCGAATCGAACATTCATCGAAATCGTGTGAATGAATTCAACACAGATCCCATGCTTATTTCCGTTTAATAATAAAAACGCATACAATCAAACCAAAGAGGTGGAGTATGAGGGAGAGACAGAGAAAGAGCATGAGAGAAGATACAAATGTATCTCGAACTGTTCAAACTCAATTTTTCGAATCGAGCGAGATACGTATTTCTGAATCCGAACGAACGAAACGAGCAGGAGGGTTGTGTGTGTTTTGTATGTTTGAATTTTTCAGTCATCAGCTGAATTCATGACAGGCAACATCTTATTAGATTAAGGTTGCGCTGTTCGATAATACAGTAATATCTTTGGTAAAAAAAATACATACCTATCAAAGTTCGAAAGTAAATATTATAATTTGTTACCTGTCACAACAACAAACGCTTTATTTTTTCGGATTTTCTTACTGTGAATTTTATGAAAAACAAAATAAATTAATAACTTTCCGTGGTTCGCGAAACTCTTTTGTCAACATACTCTATACAGAAACATACATATATATATATACACGGAAGTATATCTACTTACTATTTGTTAAATGTATCTAGATAGGTACAATTTGTATATCGTTAATTCCTCCATTGTAAACTACAAGTGAACAACCCGGTGCGGTGTGGTACCTATCAATCAAATGGTATTGTCATTCAATTGTGAAAAGTCAACGACGACGACGACACGGCAACTACATATTGTTTATTAAAATTTATCGGAACCAATCGAAATTTATGTGTAAAACTTAAAAAGCAATACAATTTATTTTGAAGTTTGAACGTCAACATTTTTTTTTTGACGAATATGGCGGCAATTTTAAAAATTAAATACAAACAATTTGTGAAACAAAAATAAATCCATACCTTTAAAAATAATGATAATGCCTATTTTTGTGATCTGCTCTGGCTTGCGGAAAATGATAAAGTAAATGAAAAAGCGGAAGAGGAGATATCTATTATTTTTTAGTCCGATTTTGGTTTTGTGATTTTACCGCAGATCACAGTTTATGAAAGTGGAAGAAGTGGAAAACCAAAATAGTCCTTTATAAGACCCAAAATATATCATTCTAATATTATATTACAACAGTTTTAAGTGCAAAACAAAATTTATAATAAAATATTTTTTTGTGTAAACAATCTCAAAAAAACAAAAACTGGAAACAAAAATTGAATCGCATAGCAAAAGGGAGGCAGACGAGGATCGTTTTGCCTCCACTTTTCAGAAATTCACCCGAATGCAGCCAACATTGCCACAAACAGCCGGGACAGCCGATATGGATTTGACGGCTGTTCAATCAATGGATTGGTTATTTAAAAAGGAACGAATCTATCTATTGGCACAATTTTGGCAACAGGTAAGTTTATCATACAAATAAATCAGTGGGTTATTTTTTTTTTTCGAAGAAACTTTCATTTTGCCGTCGATAAATCAGAAAATGTTTGCCAATTTTTATTTTTAATGCGGGATCAGGACAACTTTTCTTTGAATATTTCTCAATTGTGCAAAAGTGGCGTAATTTAGTGTAGGTATTTAGTGGTTAGTATTCCTTATTTAAAAAAGTGATACAAATTCAAAAATATACATAGGTAGGTACCCCTGCAACTGTAATATTTTGGATCGATTTAACCTATCTAGGTGCCTACCTTTAGTCACTATAAAAAATATGAGTAACTCCACTTTTGGTCAAAACTTCAAAAAAGTATAGGATTCTAGGTATTTCAAAAGTAATTCTCAGTCAGCTCATGAGAACATGCAGAAAAAAAAACAAATAAAAACAACTTAAATTCTATAGACCTACACACATTCATACGTAATTGGTTCCCAATAAAAATTAAATTAGCTGATCAAATTGTATCGATAAGTTATTTCTCCAAGCAATGAACGGAATAAGAAAGAACACCTGACTCAAATTTAATTGATCAGACGAATTTATCTGTTTTTTTTTCCTTCGTAAGTTTTCTTGTTTTATTAGTTTCTTTTTTTACAATATTCTTATAAGAGTGATCAGATCAAAACGATATTTGGATATCGTGTTATTAATAAATAATCAAATTCTCGTTAGTGTAGTTTTTTTTTTTAAATTTGTTTGCTTGAAGAAATAAACTCAGTTGTGTGTTGGACTTGTCGTGTGAATTTTTAGATACATAAATAGATAATCTCCCTAACTATTTATATTTATTTTTGTTTCAACTCACGTCATGAGAGTCAATCTAGACTTACACACCTTCAAATTAATATGTATCCCTAATTGATTTTAATTTTGATCAGTTTAACTGATCATCATTTTTATATATTTAGATACCTATAGAATTGCGTACTGTGACATTACTTGTTTTTGGGTATGAAATTGTAAACTAATCAATTTTTTAAGTGGATAAAAATTCAATACATATCTATGAACTTTGCCTTAAGATGATAAGCCTTGTGTATTAAAATTTAATAATAAAATATTTATGTAATAATTCATTCAATATGAATTCATCATAATTAGGTACCTAGGCAACTCATTTTCTCTAATTTGTGTTTTGATTTACGTCAATTAACTAGATGGTACCTGGGTGATTCTACAAACAATGGAATAAAATGATACAAATTTCGGCACGACATTTTTGGAAGCCAAAAGTCGTAAGAATTGTTCTAGTTGATCCTTAGAACGTCTCTTTGCGTTGTTGAAAGCGGCCAGTAAAAAAAATTAAAAATGATGATTTTAAGGACATTTTTTGAAAAAGGATGTTCAGGGGACTGAGTTTTTTTTTTAAGGGGACTGAATAAATCTTAAGTTTTTTTGTATTTTCTCTTGGGTACACACTGAAATATAGAAATTAAATTTAATTAGCCTTCATAAACATACAAATTCATGGTTAATACATAATAACTTAGCATTTTATTAAAAGAAAATAATATACCTATTATAATAAATTTTTTTTTCTACTTAGAATCAATTTAAAATAAATTATATTCTTTTTAAAAATTTTAAAAATATTTCGCAATGAAGTTCGAAGTTCAACATAACTTAAAAATCCTCAGGTTTCGGAATAAAATATCATTTGTTTATTTATTAGCCAGGGGACTGAGACCAGGGGACTGAGGTTTTTCATGGTTTTTGCGCAAAAAAGATATTAAGGTTTTACTTAAAAAATCAAAAAAATATATATAATATTACAGTTTTATCAAACCTATACTATACTGCTAAAAAAGATGCCTACTTACATATAAATTTGTTTCGTAAAAACTCACCAGAGGACTGATAAACTAAACGGACATTCCACGACTTCATGCACAAATGTCTTTTTCACAATACTAACATAAGAAACAGAATCGAGTTGCACCACGATTTTATTGTAAGGAGACTTGGTACTTCAAATTGCCAGTGCTGGAAATCTGATCCACATCCTAGTTATTGATATTTTCGACTGTTTCAATATGCCAGGGGACTGATACAAAAAGCGGGGGACAAAGTTTAATGCATTTTTTTTGTAATAAAATAAATTACTAAAAAATATTTATCTATTTCGTAGCAAAGACGTATTATTTGGCGTAACTTCGGTGGGATTCATTTTAGTATGAGACCTGAAATAAGAGAACGGTAATAATTTTTCTTTGCGAAAACGCACTGGGGACACGTCAGGGGACTGAGAATCGGACACTTTGAAGAATTTTTTGAGCAATATAAAATAAGGTCACCCTAATAATATTGTTAGGCCAGATAGATATCAGTCAGATTTAATTTTATAAAAAAAAATCAGATCAAATAATTCAACGGATTTCAAAATATTTCTGGGGCCGCCGAAAATTCCATCGTTTGTAGAATCACCCACCTACAGATTTCTGTACTAAGTTACATATTTTATAACGTCATTGACATATTATAAGTATTCATAGTGTCGTGAAAAGATAAAAAAAAGTCCAGTTTATACATCCAAGCGAAGTGAAATGTTCATAAAAAATTAAATAAATTAAATTGTTGTTTTGGCGATAAGTGAGAACATATTAATTTCAAAATAAATATAACCCAACGGATTTATCTAAACCCAATATACCTACCTACAACGAAATTAATTTTCTTTGTTAACATTTCTACACGCGATTTATTGATGTTTCACTTCGAAATTTATTTCACTTCGCATTGATGTAGGTGCATACATAGGAACTATGTCAATTGACAATATACATATTTTAGAATGATCAAAAAGATCGCCTATAGTAGGTATATATCACTTTGATAAAAAAGATCGCTCAATTGACACATGGAGTCACGGCACCTGGCAGTCAGCGCGTGAACCTTCAATTGGAGATAGATTTTTTTTCGATTTGACGTTCAATGTATTTCCCATGAGAAAAAAGCAAAAAAGGGTCGGAAAAACATTGATTTAACTAATCAAATTTATATAAACCGATATGCATTTTATGATTTTAAAAGAATAGTAATATGTGTTTATTTCTAAATCAGATTGAAAATATAATAGGAAACTTAAATAATCTTTTGTAATTTGTCTTCAAAAATCGTAAACATATCGTATGTGAATGACAGATGAAACAATTTTTTTAAAGAAGCAAAACTTGTATTGTCTTCTTTGACTAGCCGTATTTTAGTCTCAAGGTAGAATATTTGTCCTTAAATCAATAATTTTCTATTTAATTAAAAATAAAACAAACATAAAACCCCTGTGCAATTTTGTCAAGTGTTATTAAATTAATATGTAATATAAGAAAATAAATGTTACAAAAAAAAAACACAATAAAGTTTACTAATTAATAAATACTATTAATTTTTCAATTCAATTCGGTCGGTGTAGGTCTTCATGTTTTGTGAAAATTTTTATTTTTTCTTGTTAACAAGTTTCTATGATAAGAAAGAAAAATTAAAAAGCAGGAAAATGTAAGAAACTTTGTTATTTTTGTGACTTCTTTTTAGTACAAATTGTACAGAATTAATTATGTTTTTGATATATTTTCCACCTGATTTAGAAATAAACACATATTATTATTCTGTTAAAATCATAATATTGATACCCGTTCATATAAAATTAATTAGTAAAATTTATGTTTTTTGAGCCCCTTTTTGCTTTTTTCTTATGGGAAATACATTAAACGACAAAGCGTAAAAAATTCTATCTCCATTTGTCAGTACACACACTGACTTCCAGGTGGTGTGGAAAGCAACTTACCAGGTGCCAATATGTTACTTTGTATATCTAATAATTTAAGTTTCTATGGATAGAGATCTATTTTTGCTTAATAGCAATAAAGGTCGATTATTTTTAAAAGTAATTGTAAAATAAATCATGTTTTTTTTGTATGTTTTGTTTTCCAATATGTTGACGGCGACCTTTTAGAAGGTTCCTTAAAAAATGTTCATATGTAAATCTAAAATTTTTCAACAAATCTAATTTTTTCTGAGAAGCACATGACCTGAAAAAAACCTCAGTTTCGGTGTGAGTTAATTTAAAAAATTGTATTAGCCCGTAAACTCCTTGCCTTCTTTTTTTAATTAATAAATCACGTTTCACAACAAATTGTATACCTAAATAACCACAGATTCAATGGAATATTGTTGAGCTGAGATATATTGAGCTGTTTTTTTTACAATAATGTTAAATTTAAAAAAAATTAATTAAAATACAATACATTTAGTATGAAAACGGCTGTCATAATCAATGTTTGCTAAACAATTTGGTTATGAAACCGATTCAGAAAAAAATTTAACCCACATTTAAAAGTGTGTAGATTGTTGTATTTCTTTAACATTTATTTGTTCGTTCTTTGAGTGAAACCAATGAAAAATATGGTTAAAGTTTTAATTGTATTGTTCCTAATACTATTGCTTGTATCTTAGTAAAGTTATTAAAAATATTTTAACGTTTTTGTTTTGTACACAAAAAAATCACATTCCTTGAAACAAAAAAATCCATCTATTTTCAAAAATAATTAGGTCTGCGGTAACACTGTACCTACCTATCTTCACAGGTACCTATACACTTTTATTAAATATCAAGTGTCAAACTCGTTTCATTGGGACGTCAAAAATATCGTGAATCGCAGGTATTAATATTTTTATTGTTTCTATTGCTCCAAAGTCCACCCAGAGATAAAGAAAGAATGCAAAGCAATTTTCCAGTTTCCTATAGGTATAGCTTTAACTCAAATTGCATTCATCAGGAACAACTTCCGATCCAACTAAAATTGATATCTACCCAATAAAAAAATATTCGTGAACGAGTTAATACCATTTAATCATTCGATATTGTCATTAGACTAACACACATGTTTGAAATAAACCACAACGAATTATGAAAACAAAAAGTCAGAACCTAACGATAATGGCCTTGCGTGAAACATGTACCTACATACATAATAATTATGTATAAGAAGTATTATATATGTATCTATATATTTGCAGATATAGGTATACCTAGTTCTAGTTATTGCAAAAATTATACAAAAACTGCCCTTACCAAATAAAAACACAGGTGCGGTGGTCATAAAGACCTATTTTCCATATTAATTCACATGTGTTAATCGACCTCTTCTTTCCGTCTGCACAGCGACTCATTGCAAAATTATAAGTTACAAAACAGAACAACAATAAAAATAAATATAACATAAACAAATAGGTATTCAAACTGACCGTTAATTGAAAGCGGAACTCCAAATGCAATTATTACCTAATATTTCTTAATAGAATGCTTAGTTCGTCAAAAAAAAAAACAATAAGTATCTTCGCTTGCAATTTGAGTTGACAAGCAACGGACGAATGCTAAGGTTTGCATAAATACTCGGAATTATTTGGTCTTCTGATGCAGTTCCTTATTTTGGTTTAGTTTTTTTATAGCTTTGCACTTGGCCTAATTAATTGTGAAATTAAAATAAAGCCAATGCTTTTTTCTCGGTCAGATAAATTGTTTTATTTTTTATTGGGTTTAACCAAGCTATGTTTGGGTATAAATGTACGAACCTATGTAACCACCGCCTGTGATAGAAATAATTAAGCTAAAAAACAAGCACCGGAAATTCAACCGAATTAAATTACATGCAATCAATCCAACCGAGAGTAAAAACGTCTTAATATGCCTAATTGCTCCTAATATCTGGTAACCAACCATAGAAGTAGAAAAAAAAGAAAGACTTTAAGTAAAAACTGAAGAAACAAAAATTTTAAACAAAAAAAAAAACAACATCTCGGACTGATGTCTGTCAGTGTAATTTGTGTGCGCGCAGCTCAATATATCAGTCGATATCTTATGAGTTTTTAATTTTAGGTTTTTGACTTGAAGAAATACACATCACGAGAAAATATCTCATCAATCGTTGTATGCCTACCTATACTCCTCAGCGCTGGACAAATAGGTATCTGTATCTGGCGATCAGTGATCATGATCAGTCTAGAGAGAGAGTCCCGAAAAGCAGTCGTACCTATATAAATATATGGGTGGATGGTGTAAGTCCTTTGCCTTCCTCTTGGTTATCAGTCAATCCGAAGGGAACAGATCACTCATTCCTAAGGCCACCACCCATTTTGCAGAAATATTTTGTTGTTGTTGTTGTTATTGGTGGTCCCATCCACCAGTGTGTCGATACATCAGTAACAACGGCAGCAACAGCGGCAAGGCTGGGCCCAGGATTCCGCAGGAATAATGGGAGCTCTACATTCAGCCTCAAGGCATTTCCAGACGCAGATATTCTTATAATGCGAGGAAAATTAAAAAGGAATCATCATTACTAACTACGTTTTGTACATATGTATGTACCTATATTCAAGTTGTGTTTAACTTTCGCGTGATAATGCACTTAGCTGCTAAAGTTGATACATATCTATATGTATGCGATCACATCATCCTACAATAACTAGTTTCGGCAAAAAATATAAACAAAACTCGAGAAACGAATTAAAGCATTTGGTAAACAGTAGTCAAAACATTGAAAACACAAACATAGTCAAACCACATCACGAAAAAATTAATTATTTAATTTAAAATTTTATAATATCTATACCTCGAAGTACGAGTATCTATTTGTATGTTGTACACTGATACGTCTAATGCCTAAAACGATGACTATTATGTCGAATTAAAACGAAGAACGGCGGCACGGCCGGCGCGGCGTTTCAATATCTTGAATTTATTATTGTTCGTTTTCTCAAGAGATACTCGATATTTTCAAATTGAAATGTTAAGATACTAATTATGCGATTGCGATCATTTGTCATTGTTAAGATATACTCTGTATGTGTGTCTCGCATGCCTGATGGCAAAATAGGTGGCGTGTGTAGGTGGGTGAATTTTAGCTCGTCGGACTTGTCTAGACTGAAGTGGATTAGATGGAGTTTTAAATAAATTTACAAAACTATTTGGAGTTAATTTCCATTTGAAAAATGTTTCCGTAATTTATTCTACTCAAATAAAATTAACTCTATAAGTAGACATACATTTATGTATGGTACATAATGTGGAGATATGAAATTGAAAGCTATCTATTATTTGTGGTTTTTTCACTGTACGATGTTCCCGTATAGGCGGGAACTTAAAGCGCCATTCTTTTCACATAAAGTTACATCCATTTATGTGTTTCTGTTTCCATATCTAGATTTTTTTAATCAAAATGATGCGAGGGATTGTTCATTTGAATATTTATATGTATCTGATGGGCAGAAATCTACCCTTTGAACCATCCCTTAATTTTAAATCAAATGCAACGAAATACTCGAATCCTATCTATATCCACGGTTAAGCGAATTAAAGCTTTTGTTATTTCCATTTCGATTTTGTCAAATTCAAAATGGGAACGATTCCAAGTATTCCCATGATAGATAGTTCAGTCCATCCGTTCTTGATGCCTTGATAAGGGATAGCTAATAGAAGGGATTTTTTTTTTTGCTGAAAACCAGTTTTTCATAAATTGATTAACACTATACCTTCATAGCTATGTTTAACGGGTATGGGGCAAGGATCATGCTAAAAAAAACTTGTCCTACTCTCAAAAAAAAAAAAATGTGAAAAATCAAATAGTAACCGCTTATACACACATTTTTATATTTTAAAGGGTTCCATATTGAATATCATAGAGTATAGCAATTAATATCTTTCAGGTTCATATTCAAATGAATAAGGGAAGGAACCCTTACAGTTCTACAGAATAATAAGCAGTTTTTTTTGGTTGATTTAAAAAAAAAATAGTTTTTAAAAATTGTATCGGCAGCGCAATGCGCAGTTGAAGAAAAAATATACAAATCAAATGATAAATCAGTTTTAAAAAAATCATCATTCAAACAACATAACTGAATTGAAATTATTGTAGCTATTCGAACAGGAAATAAAGGTAGATATTCTAGTGATTTTAAATTCAGAAATTCCAAAAAAATATTTCTTAAAAATTCAAACGCAGCGTACCCTTAATTGTAGTTTGTAAAAAAGAAACAAATGTAATATGTGACTGTTTGAAAAAAGTATTTTATATGAAAACGAATGGTAACATAAATACGAAGACAAATACATGAAAAACTGGGTAAAATTTATGAGGGGTGTTTTTATTTCATTTTTAAAATCTGTTTATCTGTTATCGATGTTGCTGAAGAAAAATTGGTTTTAAGGAAATATAAGATTTACAGTGAAGTTAATACTTAATGAGGTAGTCGAAAAATAAACTTTGCAATAGTTTGTTACCTAAAGAATAAGAAGGTTAAAGAAACTTTCTTATTTCGAAGCGAGATAAAGAGATATTCAAAAATATCATTTGTCATTGATTTCTGAGTTCTCAAAGATTTCTGCAATATCAGAAGAAATTCGAACGGATTTGCTCACAATATTTTTTTTGGATTATTTGTTGTCGAAGCAGATCAATTTATAAAAAAAGATGAAGACTGCTTTTGACTTATTGCAAAGCAATATTGTTCAATAGAGATTTCTCTAAAATCTAATACAACTAAGGTCTAAGAATCGTGAACAATTTTCCACTAGAATATATCGTCGTCGTTCTATGAAAACTCCCGAAGTTCATTTCTTGTGTTTTGAGAATTGAGATATGTACATATTTAAACTTGGAAATTAATATAAAAAAATCTAAAAATTATCAGAATCGCATGATCTTGGGCTTCAATTGTAGAACGGGTTTCGCGTAGCCATTGTGTAGTACATTTTTTTGCAAATGAATGAATGAATGAATTGAATAAGAATTAAATCAAATTTTTGATAAAAATGGACTTAGGGAGTTTTCACAGAACGACGACGATATATAAAAACATCTTAGCAACTTAAACGTTAGGATTCAAATTAATAAGATTATCCAATATTAAAATAAAAATACACATATAAGTACTGCAACTCATGACTTAATGACGTTTTTCTTGATCATAAAATCGGTCATATGCTGATAAACATAATTCATATGACTTAGGCTCGATCTCTTTGCATTTGAAAAAATGCATTTGAAAATTGGAACTCATAAAATATCAGCAATAAACTTATTTTTTGTTTCTACTTTTTATTTTTATTTTAGAAGTACCAGTACGAAATATCAGATATGGCTATGGGAGGTCGATACTGATTTTTTCTTTGGGATACCACTAGAAGTAGTCACATTCTTCACTTATCCTCAACGAATTGTTTCTTCTCCGTCCGTTTATTGTGAACTCTGGTGTACCCCAGGGCAGCCATCTAGACCCAATTTTATTTATTTTATTTATAAATGACTTGATTTCGATTATAAAAAATTTGTGTGCCCTTATATATGCTGATGACATTAAACTTTTCAAAAGAATTAACTCTACATCTGACTGCCTACTTTTTTTTTTTTTTTTTTTATATTATACGCGCACTCAAGGGGTTATGAATACCCTTATAATGTTAAACACACAGTGCGAGCAATTAGGAAAGTAGGATAGGATGAGAAAGGAAATACCGATGCACATTGATTTTGAATGTCTGCACATTGCAATGAGTGGGAAACATTGAGCCGGGTAAAGCATTCCACATTCGTGTAGTGCGGCTAAAAAAAGAATCTCTGTACTTGAGAGTACGTCCGAAATTGGGCTCAAGGGTAAACTGATGAGCATTCTTAGCTTTGGACGAATATAGGCCTTATAGATTAAAGCCAGATCAGAAGGGGTAAAAAACTTCTTGCATCGGCGGAGAAACCCTAAACACTTAGCAGCGTTTTTGGCGACATCATATATGTGATCGTTCCACAAAAGGTGGTCTGTGATACACATACCGAGTACTGAAAGCTGTTCAGTTTCCTCGATGCAAGTGCCATCCATGGATAGTGGCATTGAGGGAGGGTTATGCTTAAGCGACAGTATAAACAGCATTGAGTTTTCGAGGCATTGAGCTTATCATACGCTGCCGTTGGAAGTCCACATCCGAAGGACAAGGATGTGAATCTAAAAAACGAATATGAAAAGCTGAGGGTACTGTCGTCAGCGAAACAATTAAGTGGATTAGAAGTTTCAGACAAAATATCATTTATCAATATAAGGAAGAGTGTCGGAGACAAAACGGAGCCCTGTGGCACACCAGCGTTTATTTTGTGGATATCAGATTTGAAACCATCCAATACTACTTGAAAAAGCCCTATCAATCAATTAATCGAAATATTTAATAAATTTTATTTTCTAATAAGTTCACCATATGACAACTTTAAAAATCTCAAATTTAAGACATTGTTTTATAGTAGTTTGGATTAAATTTTAATGTTAAGTAGTTTTTAAGCATTTATTTATAAGAACTGTTCACGTTAGCATTTAACGAATTGTAATAAATAATAAATAAATAATAAAAAGAACGGTCCGAAAGGTAATTTCTAATCCAACGAAGAAGACATTCGTCGATACCAAATGTATGCATTTTTCATAAGAGAGCTTGGTGCCAAACTCTATCAAATGCCTTTGAAATATCAAGTGCAATAATCTTACTTTCTCCAAAACGATGTAAAGATTTGTTCCACTTTTTGGTGAGATATACCATCAGATCACCAGTGGATTGCTACGAAAGCCATACTGCCGGTCATTAAGGAGCTTTCGTTCTTCAAGATATTTCTTAAGCTGAAAATTGATCAGCGTTTCCATGACCTTGGAAAGAAGGGACGTAAGTGCAATTGGACGATAGTTAGAGGGGGGGGGAGGATTCGCCTTTTTTAGGGACAGGTTGGACAAATGCTACTTTCCATCCACTCGGAAAGAGACCTGTAGAGTAGGATAGATGGAAAAGCTTACGCAATGGTTTTGCCAGCATCGAAAAACACCTCTTCAGAACAATAGCGGGGATACTATCCGGGCCAGCGGATTTGTGAATGTCAAGATCTTTTAGTACTCTAGCAACTGCACGAGTGCGAAAGAAAATTCGTCCCATAAGATCGTTTAAGCTCTCAAGTACAGGAGGAGTTATGACACTCTCTGGTAGCGTCGAATTAACAGCAAACTGTGCTGCAAGTAAATTGGCTTTATCTATCAAGCTTAGCTTACAACAGGAGTGTCATTGAAAACGATCGTTGGAACTGAGGATTTTGTACTGTTTCGTACGTTTTTTACAAATGACCAAAAATTTTTACTACCTTTGGGACATTGCAGTATTTTTTGCCGTAATTTTTGGTCATGTAAAAATTTAGTTCGTCGGATAATCACGTTACAGGTCTTTCTAGCTTGTTTGTACTTATTCCGGTTTTCCTCAGTAGGGTTGGCTTTTAAACTACGGAAACTTACTTCTCTAACCCTGATAGCCTCTTTACAGTTCGAACCAGGAGTTCTCTTTCGGTTTGATAGATTTTATCCTATTCGGAATAAAATTTCTCATACCGTAAATAATCAAATTTGAAACCAATTTGTCGCATCATAGGCGAACCACCATGCTTATAGTTGACAAAACTTTGAACTTTCAGGTTTTGAGAACTAAGACTGTGAAAACTGTATAAGTTATAGGTACTAAAGCTCTGATTATCGTCTAAATTTTGGCTTTCACACCATTTTTAAGAGTATCTATTTTATTGTACAAATAAAATATTGTAATCGTTAGCAACTTATAAAATTCCTAATTTGTTGCACCTTTTCCCATTCAATATAGATAGTATGAAATGAGACTTCTAAACCTTAAAATTCCGAGTTATTCTTTCTGTTAAAAAACCGAATGGACCAACCCTCATGTTTAACTGTCTTTACTCAGAAATATAAATTTAAAAAAAAACTAATCTAATACTTAAAAATGATCTCCCTGTTGAGGTATTTTTTTGTTTTAATTGTATTTTAAAATAAAAAATTTAGATACACCGATCGAATGCTTTAGGAAGCTTATTTTTTGCAACCCAACATGCCTAGTTAGATATTTGTTAAATACTTTCTTCGGTTAATCCAATGATATATATTAACTTTAAAAATCAAATTGGTAGTTTGTACTGCACTTCATTGAACAACACATAGAGTTCAAAAACCACTTTTCGTCAAAACTAAATTGGGTAAACATGTCCAAAAACAAAATGTTTGAAGAAGCAGAAGAAATCACAAACAAAAAAAACCAAAAGGATGTCGCTGAAAAACAACAAAAAATCCATCATCATAATGCGAACGCCTTTTTATTTATGGAAAATGTCAAAGTACTTAGTGTGACATCTATTTTTGTCACTTTTACAACGCCGAATTCACAAAATTTCGTCTCGTTCCATTGCAACGCAGACACAAAAAGATACAAACAATTCTATCATACCGAAACAAAACTGAAGGCAGAAAGAGCTCAACAAAATTGACTGGTGCGTCGACAAGTCGAAGATATTTATGTGTGGCATCGTAGCGTCGGATGCAACGGTGGCAGAAGCAGAAGTGCTATTCACGTAGTAGCTTCCACGCATAATATATTTGGGGGAGTACCTATACGTACCTAATCTTCCCACAGATGCTATATTAGTAACGAAATCTGATAAAACATGATGTGGTAGGTATATTTTTGAGTTCCAATTGAATTTCAAAAACCATTTAAAAAAAGATCGCCAGCAATCAGCATTAGCAAGCATTAGATGCCATATTGGTTTCTCTACACACATTCATTGATCGCACTTGAAGTCAAGTGAAATAACAGATAATAAAAATTGATCTTCTCACATTGATTATTTGTATCTTTTTCTGATGAGCAACTGGGAAATACATTCTCATACATACATGGAAGCTAATAATATGCCAAAAGATTCAATTATAGTAGAAGTGAATTTTATATTTCTTTCGATTTGAAGCTCCAAAACGAAGCCTCAAACAAACACGTATGTACATATTTTTATTTTTAATGGGATTTTTTTGTTTTTCCGATCGAAAAGACAAGCGAATACTAATACAAAAATATACATAATAAATATCACGATAAAAAGACAAAACAAAAAAAACATTCGAAAACCGGAGCCGTTCAATTTTTCGGTTTTTATGATCTGTCGTTTCGATTTATTTAGATATCTGACGGCTTCTGAATTTTAATGATGTGAGGATCTACTTTGTGTGTCTTCGACACATGTATATTTGACGGCACAGTCATGGTTATATGTTTTTATTTTATTAGAATTTGATGTGAACTAGATTGTTTGAATTTAAAATTCCATTTCATAATCCATAACAGAAATAAAAGAAATTCTGATTGGGTGTGTTCAGAAGGTTTTTCATATAGCAAATCGATGATGGTAATGGCGGAAAGATTTAAAGAGTGAATGATGTCATTTTTCTGCACACAATTTATCACTTCACTTTCAACTAAGAAATTGGTTCTTCGAGCCGGACAAAATGCCAAAAATGATTGACGTGATTGAAGAGGATCTTCTTTTCTGGTCTCTCGATATAACAAGCGTGTCTGTTTTGCGTGTGCTTCGCGTTTCCCTGTCAGCGTTGGTATTTTTACATACGGATATATTTAGATGAAATCCATTAGACAGACAGATAGACGTCGTCGGAGCGCCACCATGCATCTTTGCGGGATGAAAAAGTATCATTTCATATTAACTTTTTCAATGGTTTCTGTACTTCTGTTTTAAGGGTTAATTTAAATTTAAATCGCAGCTACCATTGTGCTTCTGCATGCCGCCTGCTGTGCAACCACGTGCTCACCGCTTTTTGCCATTTGACTTGAGAATTTACCGTGTGCCACAAATCACTCTCACACTCTCCCTTCTCCTGCTTGCATAAGTTCAAGTATAAAAAAATATATTAAAGAAAAACAAGAGAAGAAAGATCACATGAAGAGGTACGTGTGTTTGTGTATCTAGATACGTTATTATAAGGCGTCAAAGACGTTTCTTAATCTATTCTAAAACATAAAATCAAATCAAAATTTCCTATAATTCTTTTCGGTTGCTCGGTCATAAAATCAAATGGGTTTCCGTTGGGCTTCGATATATAGACACAACACCACATAACATCGACGCGACTAAGATCGAAAACTCAAAAATAGAAAATTGTGACAAAGATTAAATTTGATTTCTCAAAAAAAAGAAAGAAAAAAAAAAACGAATTCCTAAAGATGTTTTGGTTTTTATTTTTTATTGTAGATATACTTTTTTTTAAAGGGGAGCCACATTTGTCACATCTTAGATTTTTCCCAGACGAACCATTACTTTTAGATACAAAAAAGAAAACAATAATATTTCATTTAACAACTATTAATACAACAGCAGCAGACAAAAACACCCTTGGAATGTTTGGACTTCCACAAAGTCGTGTCCCCTTTTCAATTGTAATGATTAAGCCATATAGATATATCTATTCGATTTGGAAAGCATCATCGATTAAGTATCTAACGGATATGTTTAATTTCTAATAAACCCAAAACATTGTATGAAGTATCTAGGGAGAACACTCTCACCCCCACAATGAGATGTAATTGGTAAACACTGATAACCAATGTCCCAGCTATTAGCACGTTTGAGAATACGTGTGTACGACGTACATTACACACAAGGGTGTCCTGTTGTTTATCTAAAGGTACCCCAAATACCCTGGAAAAAGGTAAAAGCTCGATCGAAGGATATTAAGCGGTTATTACTTTAATAGTTTCATAGTTTCAGCAATACACACGATTGTGATCTAAATTGTGAAACTTTACGAATAACCTCTTATGGAATATCGTTTCTCAAGAGGTTGTGTCTAATTTATAGATTTTTAACTAACCAACTAGTGGTGGGATGCAATATCTCATATAATAACAAATACATAAAATGTTTTAGGACAAAAAGGAAACATACAAAAACGATGATGATGATGATGATGACGACGAAGACGACGACGACGGCTCCCGATGAAGAAGAAGTTCAAGTGGCTTTCTTTCACCCAATTCACTTCCATTTTCATAGTTCTTTAAGAGGGTGAAGGGATGACATGTTTGTTCTAGATATTAGATATAAGTAATAACAGGCATCGCATCACCACAGCACAGATGGAATGAGTTTTAGAAATTCTCAATAATTGGTAATAAATGATGAAGACATACACGAACAAAAAAAAAACATATTATGATGTTTTTCGGTGGTTTCTTTGAAATGCTCCTAATCTCTAGATGTGATCGCACTGCCACTGTCACTACTTGAACCAGACATTTCAGCTTCTATTTTTCTTTTATTGATGTGCTTCACTTGAAAACATATTTAAACAGAGAGCAATAAAGGACTTCCTTTCGATGAGGACATCGGCATACTAGCTCAAGGAATCTATAAGTTTGGTGGGAATTCGATTTTGATTAAACTAAATTGTGCATTTGAAAAAACTGTCTACTCTATCGCAGACCAGATTTAACCTAACTTTCCATCAACATCAGCTGGACCTTAAAGAACAAGCTTACGTAGTTGAATTATTTGCAGCGTCGTAGCTAGGCTCATGAGCGCCTGGCAAGATTTAAATTTTACGTCTCTCAATACAAGACTTATTATCCAAGAAAGAGAAACAACTCAATAATTTTGAAAGTTTATTTAAATAGGTATTAAGGAATAAAATTATAGTTCTTCTTCCTATTATATAGGAAGGGAAACAATTGAATCTCTATAATGTTTCCTTTTCCAGCTTTCTTTGAAGCAAATTTTTTGTGAGTAATATGATCTACATCAATAATTTCTGGAATTACATTCTGCATTTAAAATAAAAATATAAAAAAATAAAAAAATAAAATGAAAATAAAAAAAAAACTAGATATTGACCTAATCTGCGGGGCGAGCATATGGTAATTAAGTGTGGTGTTTTATATACGAATAAGCATTATGTTTTATTTTTTTTAATTTATGTGGCTCCTGCAGGCGCCCGGGCGCTGGCTAGCCCTTAGCTACGACGCTGGTTATGTTCTATCATGAACAAATATGGTAAAAAACATTCTAAGCGCACTGTTTTTTTTATTTTCTTAATGATATTAATATCAATATTAAAGTGTTATTCCAAATGGGATCTTTAATCGGAAATTGTCATATTTCGAAACAGAACAGCTAACAAGAAATAGGTTTTTAACAACACAGAAACCAACATCACAAACAAATTTAAATAGCTTGTATTAGTGATGGGCACTATCGAATGATTTGAACTATCGATCGTTAGTAACTAATTGATTTGAACTACCTATCGGACGAATTCATTCATTTGTTCAGTTCAAATAGAATTTGTAACTAAATGCTTATTTTTGAATAATACATATGGGTCATATGAGACAAAGATGAAATATTGTCACTAACCCTACCTTACTTATTTGTTCTAAAATATATTTTATTTAGTAAAATCAAATCAACCTATTACTGTAGCTTCCATGCAATGGTCACCTCAGCTAATAAATATCAAGTTTTATATACTCTTGTTTCCTGTAACCAACATGTTTGTAAAAATCTAAATGGGATTGATTTTATACAATCTACAATCTTATAAGTCATAAATTGCCAAATACTATGTCCATGATGGATTAAAAAGCGTCAAAAATGCAACAAAAAGAGATTTTATTTATTGCTCCGGGAAAGAGCAAGTTTAGGGCTTTCGGTTGACATCTGGAACGAAATACTCTATGTACGTTATAAACGAATTCGTCCTCTATTTGTCAAGTCATAAAATGTCAAATTCCATCATAGGATGGCTAAGATGGCGATCGATTAAGAAACGTCCAAAAATACATACTTTTTACTTTTGCTATAAATACATTATGGGTAACTTTTGTTAAACACTTTTGTATCTACATAATTGACCAGCTATATGCAAAAAAATTTTTAACATGCGCCGATATGTTGTACTGATAGGAACACAATAGACAAAACAGAACCCAAAATATATCTTTCATAGTCAAACACTGAAATCTTAAACCTAAACCTTAAAAATAAACCCTACCCTAAGCCATAATAATCTCAAATATATTACTTACCGAATCTCAATCAAGTCTCACAAATCACGATAAGAATATTATTCCAAAGGCAAGCAAAACTTACTTAACACGAACATCAACCAGCGAAAATGTAATAAATGAAAATAGTAAATAAATCAGTAAAATCGTTCAGTTCTACTATCGATTAAAAAAAGTAATTGAACAAAAAAGTATACTGTAATCGTTCATTGGACGAAAATAGCATGCTAAAAATGTTTAAAGCAACTTATCGGGTGGAAAACTAGTTGAACGAAAAAAGTTACTAAAAATGTTCAAAGCTAATATCGAGTGAAAAAGTAATAATCGAACGAAAATAGTATAATGAAAACTAGTTACTGAAAATAGTTACTGAGTGACTGGGTACTATCGAATAAATAAACTTTTAGCTACTATCGAATAAGTCGATAGTTTTTATTCGATAGTTCCCATTACTTCTTGTAATAACTTTAACACATAAACTGTCTTGGTCAGAGCCCTGTCAATGTCGTCTAACATAATTATGATCCAGATTCGACTCCGAATCTCTTTCTCATACACTCACAGGCACAATTATCCGACCACCTGCATTTTTCGTCACCCTTACTCTTTCGGTTTACTATGAACCTTTCGCACGCTGCCATACCGCAAATTCTATAACTAACTACCTATTTAAATGAGGTCGGGATTCCAGTTTTGCCATGGCCATCACAAAATCGAGATCTTACCCCTATGGAGCATATTTGTGACAACATCAAAAGACGTGTCCGAGCGAAAACACATGCCCCTACCACTCTAGGAGAGCTTAAGACAGCTGCAGTAGAGAAGTGGCACAATTACACCCATTATTAAAAATTTAGTTTTTTTCAACAATTTTGCCACATTTTTAACAATAAAAGATTAATCACCCCTATTACAGAATTCGGTGAATGAGCTAAAGTGACAGTTTCAATTAATTTCCAAACTTTTGTAATTACTGAATCCGACGAATGAAATTTGAACGGTAGCATGCCCTGCACCACCGACATTCGGTTCAACTCATCTGGTATTACTAAATCCGCAATCCATCCGCACTCCATACAATATCTATCATTTTATATTCGAGATGAATCTGAAGTGAATTTTCGATTAAACGAAAAAAAAACGAAAACAAACAGTGAAAAGTACAAAAATGTAAGTCAAAAGCTTATCATACTGAATGTTAAAGTGTTTGTTTAACAAATTTCAATAGAAAACGCGGAGAGCCAGAAATCTAGAAAAAGGGAGAGCACACCTTTGGTATTGAACCGTCTTCTATCCAAGTACGAGTACTAAAAACTCAAAACGATGCTTGATTTCGTTGATCGAAAGCGATACTGTTATCCAAGCCTATGCCGGTTGACTAAATGTCTGTAGCTGACAGTGTCGATACGAAAGTTCCTAAATGATCAGGTAATTTTAGGAATAGACAGTGTAGTTCATCCGGCGAATTTCATAATTCAGTTTTACGGCGGATGCGAAATATCAACAGATCGAGACAACTCACCGGGAGTAAAACACTGCGAATTCTGTAATCGACATGAATATCGTTTTTACTATTATTTTTCAAAAACGTGGTTTTCTCAAAATTTTAATTTTTTTTTGTTTTCTCAAAGTTTGCTTTCAACAATTCTTACACCCAGTGTTCTAGTGAAACAGCCAGTTGCATTCCTCCCCTTATACAATTTAACCTTAATACCGGCACTTCAGGTAATGCCCCTCAGTCTACCCTCGAGCCCAACTTCGGACGTACTGTTAAATTCAGAGATTCTTTCTTTAGCCGCACTACACGAATATTCCCCTCCCATTACGATATTTAGACATTCAATTCCAATGTGAATTAAACGCCGAATTATGCGAGTCAAGATGTTAAGAGCGTTAGTAAAAGTTACAAGTTAACGGAATTTCTTATTTTTCGTCGTTTATAATATTTAAAAACATTGTTAACATGTAACTATAAGATGGAGAAAATCGTTTGCGTTTAAGTGAGCGATTGAATATTTTTCGATTCAAAGTTAAACTGACTCAGAAATGTGTTTCGTCCAGGTACGACAGTTGTTTGCATAGTTATTTACAACTTTAGATTGATATTTTAAGTTTTCATTTGTATAACGAGATCACAGGAATCTCGCTGATGGATAAAGATATGTAGGTATGAATATCTACCACAGAGTTGTTCTAACATAATTATGCATAGTAACATATTTACTTATAAATATTTACATTATATCGTCGGTTGACAAGTAAAATTCACTAAGTGCGTTTAGAGTGTATTGGAGATAGGAGTTGCAAAGAATAATTAAGGGTTTAAATTGTTTTTAATAAGCTTTCAATAAAATTCGCAGATACGAGTAGGTTTTATAATTACAATCGACCTTATTTATATTTCGTCCTTAATGCAAAGGTTTTTAAGAAAGTACCAAATAAAACACAATTATCAAAATTTGTAGTTAGTGAGTTTTCCTGTCAACCGACGATATGAAAGAATTCTACACCTCATATAAATATGTTTGTTACGTTTTATCGGTATTTTCTATATAGGTATCACAAAAGCTTAAAAAACCTTTGATGATGGTCGTTGAAAGATTGTAGACTATTGTAAACTATCAGCAAGTCTCAAAAACTCTCTTCTCATATTGATTCCAATACAGAACTGTTAACATACACATTGAACTCATCTTTAACTCTTATTGCATTTACATTACTCCCACCCAAGCAAAACAATCTTTAAATTTGCTTAAAGAACAAGCAGAAAAACAGTATACCATTGTCCTTGATGGTTTTTGATTGTACTAAATCGCATAAACAACAAGGAGATTTTGCCAAGCAGACAATCTAAAATGTTTATTTAAAGGCGTTTAAGAAATTTTACTACTATAAAACCTCCTTTTACCCTGCATCTCCCTGTTCCTTGTATGCCCGCCACAAAAACCAAAAAACCACCTTGAATGAAGGCGTCTGCTGCGCTTCAAGTGAACCCTTCTTATATTTTCTCCGTTTTCCTCTTGGATATGATGGTTGTTTTTTGTATTTTTCTATCTTTTCATTCTAATTTCACCGTCGTCATCGTCGTATCCAACGTCGTCGTATTTGTAGTCGTCATACTATCCATTTCCTTCGTATTTTGAAGGTGCTGCTTAAGATAGTAGTGGTATTGGTATAGTATAACCGACATTGGGAAAACCTAGTGAACTCCATCCTTTTGGTGGTTTTTGGGGACTTGGTATTAGGACACATTGTGTCTATACCTTCTTCTCGGGTGTATATTAAAGGAACCTTTTCTAAGCCAACTTAAGCCAATGCTCCTACGTCACTACCGTCGCCGCTACTTCCTCTCCCCGGTTACTTTTCGACCAAACGAATGTTTTGTTTTGTCGTCCTAGTCGTCTTTTGAGAAAATCATCATACTGTTGCCCTCTCTCTCTCCGTTAAATTATTTATCTGTGTGTGTTGAACATCTCCCTTGTCCCTTTCGAATAGGAGATGCTGTTTTTACTTAAAATTTTGCTAAATTAGACTTTTAGGTTGAAGATATAGATATTAAACTGACTCGTCGGTCGTCCTTGAAAATTTTACCGGATGTGATGTCATGGATTTTTAATTTCCTCTTCAACCCATTGCCTGCCTCATTTTTGCCTTATTTTAGTTTGCCGCCTTAAAGTTATAGTCTCTTAATTTAAGGTACAACACCAACCCCCCTCATTCCATTGACTCCTTAAAGAATACGCAAGCTATTTACAGTTCTTACTAACAAACAAGTGGGCGCATAAAATGGAGGCGAGACAACACTGATACCCAGGCCAGGGACGAGGACGTCGTCGACGACGAGGGCGAGGGCGAGGGCGAGCAGAAGAAAGGGTGTACTCCGGCTTTGGTAAATCTGAATCACGAGACGACACAACGCACTTTCACTTAACAGCAGCATAATAGTATCCTGCAAATATTACATATACACAAACACTGTGTTTGTGTACCTATCTATACTTGTTTATATATTTATATATTTGCATTATCATTTGTCTGTTAGTTTGTGGCATAATTACGCACGTTGTGTGCAGAGTGAATGTCCTTGAAAGTTTTTGGCACAGTTTAATTCGTATACCTATAGTTGGTGGTACCATAGTGCCAGTATCTACCGCATCAGAGCCAGCAGTTTAATACCTAAGCACATGATGGCAGAGCATTTAACATAGTTGAATGACACTTTCTTATACCTTTCCTGCCGAGTGTGGGTTTTTTGGCGAGGACTCCACTTCAACTCAGAGTCGGAGTGTTTATGTAGTGTTTTTGTATCTTTTGATTATAATTCTGCATCGAGCTAACTGTTTTTTGCTATCAACACTGCTGAAGATGTGTTCATAATTAAATTAACGCCTTAACACTGTGCTGAGTGTATCTCCAATTTCACTATCCACAGCACAACTCGGATACGCATATTCAATTAAATCAACTTCCTGTCAATTAAATGATCACCAATAATCAAATTCAATTTGAATACATATATGAATGGAGTATACTTGCTGCGAGATGTGCTGTACTCGTAAGTACGATGCGATAACCATCGTCGCACTGAATCATCGCAATCATCAACAGCTGCTGGCTCTGAATCTGGATTCAATGTGTATCTCTTTCTCTGTGGATTTGTGTATTTGTGTGGGAGAGTGTCTCAGCCTGGATCGGTAACATTCGATGGAACGAGAAGATATTTTATGATAAACCCCCAAACCAAAACGGAAATACGAATTCGAAAAAAAAAAAACAATATAGCAACAAATAATAAAACATGACTCGAAATGTGTGAGGCTGTTTTTAGGGCATCTTTTCATCAAAAAAGATCCCTTCCCTTTTCCCCGCAGCATCATCTCATTTGCATTGAAAAGGGAATGTTTTTGTCACCCATAAAGATCGGACGGAGTTTAATTTTTTCTCTTTCATCAATCTTGGGGTCTCACGCAGTACAAAGTCTTCGATGTCTTCGTATTCTGTGCCGTTTCCTTTCGAACTTTATGCGAACGCGCTTTCAATTTTCATTCTCGATACATGTTACAAAAAAAAAGATACAAAAAGTGGGAGAGTTCTGTATCTCGTTTTCATAGAATGCAACCAACATCCTTTTGGATTTGTGTGATGATGATGATGAGATGGAAGAATAAAATTAAAAGGCACTGTAATGCATAAATAATAAAAAAAAAAAAAACTATATAGCACCGCATCAGTATAAAGACGAGGGCGAAGACTCATAAATCAAAATTAAGGCGCATTAACATGCGCGCTTCATTCTTGACACTGCTACTTTTTTTCTGGGCCTTTTTTTATATGTATATTTCTTATTTTCTTCCTTTTTTATGAGCGCGTATATTGTGATATGTGGCGTGAATGAGGAAGAAACCAGGGTTACCGATATACAAATTTGGACAGAAAGTAAAGAAGGTGCTTAATGGTCGGTCTGCTGGTAGTAACGAAACCGCCTCAAACTTTCTTCCTTAAATAATCTACCGTCTAATTGTCTACAGCTGATGTTTACAAAAAGTCTGGCATTGTTATCATACGTTCAAAGGTTTTTAAAAGCGTACTTATTTGTTCAATATTTAAACAGATAGAGTTCAATAGAATACAGATGTTAAGTCATATTACAATTTTACATTAAGAGTTGTGTACATTTATGCGAAAGTTTCAAGAAAACCGTAGGTATATCTACACTTAAATTGAGTATTAGACTGCCATGCCGGAAGCCTCGGCTCGTTTTCCAGCTGATGCCTCCTACGAAGAAGTGACAAATCCTCGAGAGTACCTATATCTCTTGTCATGAAAAGTACTTGACATCTTAGCCGTTCGGGTTCATTCCCGCCGACAAAATGCACACAGGAATGATTGAGTTGTAAGTTGTAACGATCAGGTTATCTAATAGCAGTTGTATCACTAATCAAAAAAAAATTTATTGAACAAACTTACCTACTTGGAAATTCGCCAAAAACTAGGTCTAAACATATGAGATGAAAATTTTAAGGTTAAGAGGTGCCTCATAGCCATTTTTTTTGTATAAAATGGCCATCACACCTACAATCTGATGATGTAACTATTTTTAACACAGATATCTCAATTTCATTTCAAGTTATTTAATGGTTAAAAAACATCTTAAGTCATAAAAAATATAGATATAGGTTCGACTGAATCACACGAACTTATCATTTATGATGTTTTGTAAAATACTCGTATTGAAGTTGTAAGGTTTGTCACATTGTTACGAAACAAATAAATCTATTCAAGATGAGCTAAAACAAAAATTCGAATCTTAAATCGCTTAAAGAAAATTCCATTAACTAGATCCAACTTCATGAACATGGTAAAGGACTATTCACATGAGAGCGACCAACGAGCGAACATTCGCCCATTTTGACATTTCGTTCACATGCATTTTTTTATTCGTCGTGAATGGCGTTTGCTTAGACAAATGTCAAATTCTTTTAGAATGATTTTGAGGTTAGTCGCGCGCGAACAATTCATTCGTTGCAGTGTGGATGGTATGTGGAACGCGAATAGTGCTTGACAGTTCGTAAGCAATCATATTGCCATTCGCGACGACCAATTTATATTCTCAAATTTCTCTCATTTAAGCAATTACAACGCAAATTTTAATACCTATACATATTTACATTAAATTAAACTAGATTTCTACCCTTTTGTAAAGTTTTTGTGTAGAATTTAGGCTTATATGTGCTTAAATCCCATTTGTTTTCTTATTCGTTGGTCGCTCAAATGTAAATAGTCCTTAAGGCATCATTAGTTGATTTTTTCGAATCGAATGACAAATCATTGAACTTAAATTTCGGTAGACAATCTACACTCCATTTTATAATTTTGCACGCACTTAAGGGATTATGACTACCTTTAAAATGTTTGAGAACAGTGCAGCGTTTTAGGAAATTTGGGGAGGATCTAAACGGAGATACCAGTGCACATCGGTTTTGAATGTCTGAATATTATAATGGGAGGGCTAAATAATAGAGTCGGATAAAGCATTCCACATTCGTGTAGTGCGGCTAAAGAAAGAATCTTTGAATTTGACCTACGTCCGAAGTTGGGTTCAAGGGTAAAATGGGCACTTTCTGAAGCGCTGGGGGAAGGAATACAACTGGCTATTTAACTAGAACACTATTGCTATTGCTAATGACATTACCGAAAAAAATTATTTTTTAGCAATATACTTACTGCCTCTTCTGATTAAGTGATAAATCCTATCCTAAAAAGTATTTCTTGTCATGAAAGGTGCTTCTCATATTAGGCGTTCGGACCTCTCCATTCTTGCCGAAATGACGCACACCAGGAATATCTGATTTGACAATTAATAAACGGACACCTTGTAGATATCTAAATTTTTCTGGGCCTAAAGATATATCAGCGGCGGCTATCGTCATATTGTGCTTTCAAACAGCATCGGAATGCTTCTCTGTTTGCAAAAGACTAATAATTTTCTTAAATCATAATTTCTTAAATCGTTTTAAAAGTAGATGTGTTTATTTTGTTACTTCCAATCATCATCATCATCGGCTCGACAACCGGGTTCCGGTCCTGGCCTCTTTCAACAAGTCTCTCCACCTATCCCGACGCCATCCAGTTGCGCACCCCAAGGCTTCGGGCGTCCTGGTCTACGCCATCTCTCCAGCGCAAGCATGGTCTGCCACGCTGTCGTCTACCATAGAATGTACCACAAAGAACTTTCCGAGCAGGTTCCTCTTCGCTCATGCGAGCTAGGTGCCCTGCCCACCGGAGTCTACCGAGCTTAATTTTTGTCACGATATCTGCTTCTAGGAAGATTGCGTACAGTTCATGATTGTACCGTCTCCGGAATCGTCCTTCCTCACATATGGGGCCAACAATTCTCCTTAAGATTTTTCTCTCGAACGCAGCTAAGAGGTCGGAGTGCCTTTTGCTAAGCACCCAAGTCTCGGATCCATATGTGAGTACTGGCAGGACCATGGTCCTGTACAGCAGCAGTTTTGAAGTTATGGTGAGATTTCTGGATTTGAAGAACTTTGACAGTCTATAGTAGGCTCTGTTGGATTTGACAAGCCGCCCGCGTATTTCTTCTTCTATATTGTTATCGGCTGCTACTATTGACCCAAGGTATTTAAAGGATTGCACCACTTCAAATTCGTGCTCCGCTATACCTTGATTGTTTGACCAACTGTTCCTCTCGCATTAGACGCCACCATGTACTTTGTTTTACCTTCACTAATGTGCAGCCTGCTCGATCTGGATGAAGGAATCGTGTACAGCTTGTTCGGTTCTTCCGATGATGTCGATGTCGTCTGCGTAAGCCAGTAACTGGCTGGACCTGTTGGCGATGGTCCCTCTTGTTGCCGTGCCAGAGTCATGGATTGCTTTCTCCAACGCTTGCTTCCAATGGTGGAAACAAAATCATCTCATATATCGTTTCGTTACTTCTAGCCCCGTAACCATCCTCTATCGGCTTTTACCTAACCAATTGAAAGGTCATGTTTTTCAAACGCAAAGACTCTAAGATCTTCGGTATATCCTATTAGACACGCATCACAATCCAAACCTATTCCAGAGAGATTTTGTCGATTTTTCGTTGATTGTAAAATAGTAAAACCTCTAAATATAGGCGTAAAAGGAAAAGCTTTGTTTTTTTTTTTTATAAAATTTGCAAAATTCATTAATCCATAAAGATCTTTAAACAACCTTTTGTTAAGGGCTTAGCATGTTACCAGTTAGCAATTTGCTAAACATTTAGTAATTTACTAGCTCTCCGAAAATTTGAATCCTATATTGTTTTCGTTTTACTGACTATTAAATACTAATCCCCTTTTACTAATAACGGTGCATCTGTACTCTTCTAAGCATCTTAAAACATATTATAGGTAGATATTAGCAATTAGCTCACGAATCATAAAAAAATACAATTTAACTCTTCCAAATAAAATTGGCAAGAAATGTTTATGGAGGAAAATGCAGATGTTAATGGATTTAGCAAGTTACTAAAAGTTAAAGTTCCCACTTTGTGATTTTTAACTTAAGCAAAATGTTAAGAGATAAAAGCATGCTAAAATAGTTTAAAATAAAAAAAAAAACTTCTTTTTAACTTAGTAGATAACTTACTAAAATGGCTTTAGCATTAAAGATTAAAGATGTGTAGGTAAAGGTAGGTTTAACGTAGTGATAAATGTAATCTATTTATATCCCGATATTAACCAAGAACTTAATTAATTTAAGAGATGAAACGGTTAAATCTTACCAAATTAAATTTGAAATAGTAAAGGTGATCTTAACCCGAGTGGAGGGTGGTGGCATCCACCATTTAATTGCAATTACAAATTTAAAATTGATTACTAACTTCAATCATCATCCACCTACCTACATATAAAGGGTGGAGTTCTTTTGGTAGGAAGGTAGGTACCTATCAACGTATATTTTTTTGACCAACACAGATAAAGTGAATATCTACATATAAACGTATAAATTTATTTCCCAGTGCCAGAAAGTAAATATCTGATTCCATCAAAGGCAAGTTTTACATTTCCATCAATGCTGCACGTCGTCCGGCATAGTAAAGCTGCTTTCAACTGTGCATAGTTCATCTCCTCTTGGTTTTTATTTTTGTTTTTTTTTTTATTTTGCAATGAAACTTATACAATTCAACCCTTAATCAAAAATTGATGCAACGAACTTTTATATATAGGAAATAGTGCACAGTAGGTACCTACCCACTCTAGCTAGCAACACTTTCCCCAGGAGAGACGGGACGAGCAAGCACCATCATCGGGAGACCCTTTTACATTTCGTTACATGTAGAAGGTACCTATATTTCTCATCATGCACCATTTCCAACACCTCTCTAGCCCCCAAACGACAACCCCCTCTCCACTTCTTCTCTCAAGGCTTTCACCCTACCCCTCGTTAACAATCTTTCGCGTGCAACTATATCTACTTTCAATAATAAATTTTCCATTTTCTCTCTCATTTTCTTTCACATTTCTGCTTCTGCTTCTGCATCTCTTATCCTTTCCTTGCTTGCTGCATCCTTGTGCTCCTCTATGTTCTACTGATGCACAGTGTTGGAGCAAGTGAATCGAAATCGAAGAAGCGCGAACTACTAGGTAGTTTTATCTACCTATATAGATATGTATCTATTGTAAGTGCTGTGTAGATAGAATAAGAGTTTGAAGAAAATATCTACAAATAAAAAAGGAGAAGAAAATTGTCAAGGACCCACCCACTCGAAAGTCATCGAATTCAAGATTTTTCACTTCTTATTATTTTCTTTGCATTATTATAGATACATATGTGTTAATACTCGTATGTATGCATAATATGATGATGATATGATGGCTATGTATCCCGAATAAAAAGAAATAAATATCTTCTTTCACATAGTAGATTACCTACATAAAGAAAACTAAATGCCAACGGGGCATGTGTATTGGATGGATTCGATGCTCCTGATACGGGTAAATAAATATCCTTCTGCATGTATCAATCCGTATACCACCTACCTTACCAACCTACGTTGCGAATTTTTTGGTACCTACATAGGTATCTATACATTTGTTCGGAAATATGCCTCAGCTTTTTTATTTCTTGAAGCCTTTTACCTATAGGTTTTTCGCAAACAAATATTTTTCTCTAGAGAGTCCTTTTTCTTGGTTCTCGGCTCTCTCTCAGAGGTGCTTAAGCTAACTTGATTGGATGCCATCAACATTAATTGTTTCTGCAAATCAATATTGTCAAGTACCACCAATAAAAATATACAATTTCACACCTCCCTCGCTCTTTCGGGGGATTAACACCTCCACTTGAGTACATAGGAACTTTGATACTCTTTTATATACATACTTATAGGATCCTTGCCATTCCTCCAGAAAATAAATAAACAAGTGCACAGGAATTAAATAAAATAGACAGTGTTGTGCTTGCTCTTGGAATCGGTATGTGCGCACTGACACATTATCAATATATCTTCACATACAACCTCGATAGATACCGAACCCAAATGGACCAATTGGTGATATTGTGTGCACAGCACAGAGGAGCCCAAAGGCAGAGCTCCATAGTATAGTTCCTACCATTGCCACTATAGTCGTGTCTCACAGTAGTACACACGCTTTAATGTTTGTTATTTATGTACTGTGGCTCGACTCAGTCCTGAGACCCCCACATCAACCCCCAAAATCCATAATGTAACACCCTATCGTGATGGTAAAGAAGAAATACAAAAAAATAAGAAAAGGAATATAAAAATCCTTAAAAACTTATGGAAGCACACACCTACACCTACACCTAACAGAAAACACAAGAAAAATGAGAAGCTATATTGGGGAAAGCAGCAACAAAAAAGAAGGAAAAATCAAGAGTCCCATGGATGATGGAGTCTGGAATACACACTTGCATACTTCAGTCAGGTCACTGCCTGTCTAGAGGCGCCGCGCACATTCAAATTCAAGGATATAGAAGCCTTGTGTTGTAAAAAAAAAATAAAAAAAAAAATATAAGAAGGCAACCTAAAACAGCTACAACAGTCACCCAATCCTCTAACATATTGCTATCTCATTCTAAAATAAAAATATTTCAGTGGAGCCGCGAAACCTATAGGCTCCTATCCATTTAATTTTTATATTTGAAAATACATTATAATAAAGAACATAAAAAGAATTCCAATTAAAACCGATTGCCGCGAAAACCAAAACATCGACTGAAGAGAACAAAACACACCAAAGACCAAAGACAATAAAATCATTTTAAGAGAGTTTGACTGTTTGGTGAATTACTCAATTCAATTGGTGTGGTGAATTTTTTTATGTCTCCCCATTAATTTGTATTGCTTCTTTTTTTCCTATATGCTATCAGAAGCACTAACACCATGGCAGCAGGTATGAAAAGTATGAATGTGTAGGGAGTTTTTTGTTTGGTAGAGAGAGAGTGAGTCCAATGAATTGAACGAGTGTGTGAAACGAAAGCCGTTCGATCACCACAGCAAACCCCGAAATGCGAAAGATGGAATATAGATAGATTTTTCACAAACCTGATTGGATGGCTATTGACTAGGAATGTGGTACAGTAGGAGGGGATGTGATTGTTTTTTTTTTTTTTTTTTTTTTTTTTTTCATCTCGTCTTCTTTGGATGTTTCTTTTTGTCCTCTTCTGATTTGTGTAAAAGGGAGCATTGTCGTTGGAGATGATGTCGCCCAGATGCCGTCGGCTTATCGGAGCTCTCTTGGCTGAATGTGGGAATATTTTGCAAATAAATATGAAGGAACCCCACCTATAATACAGTTACATAGGTACTTGAATCTTGTCCTAATGAAAATTTCGATCGAATTTCTTTTATTTCTGATCGAATTTCATAAGGTGAGTAAGTATTGGAACTTTATTGCAATGGTTCCTTTGATAGGACCCACATTTGAACCTACATATATACATAGGTAGATACATATATGCCTACCTACCTAGATGTCAATTATAAAAAGAAACACTAAAGATAAGCCAAAAGAAGAGAACTGTCAATATTGTCAACTCAATTATTTAACAATTTAATCAGGGCGGAGCACAGCATCGAATCGAACAAAATCGAAATTTCCCCATTTTGCTCGGGGAGCATAGGTATTCGATATATTTTGTATTTTGCCTTTTTATAAAAAGCTTTGTTGCAGGAGCACAGTCAAAGAAGTGAATCAGCAGCAGCAGCAGTCAATGAAAACAGTTTTAAGTACTTTAAGAGCATATGTGGGGAACCTTCATAGTAAAATTTCTCTTTGATTCGGTGGCAGAAAAAATTACTCTCTTATACCTACTTTGTGGAGCTTGGTGCTTGGTTCTTCATGCAAAATGCAATGTGCCATGCCACTATGCCAGTGCCACATCTAAAAGGATAAGAAACAAAAATTTGTCCTTCATTCGATTGTGCCACATAGTTTGCAGCACAAAAAGAGCCAGAGAGAAAGAGAGCACCTCCACGCTCCACGCTCCACCTGATTCTGTATTCCTTGATTCGAACGTTATTAGATTGTGTTAGAAAGATTGTGAATTGTGAGAGGAGGGTGAGGGGGTTGGGGTTGAACTCCCTCTTGGGGATATTTCAAGCGCGCTTAGTTGTATGGATGGATTCCCAATCAAAATCGATGGGGGTGCAAGAAAAAAAAGAATCTAGGGAAAAGTGGAAAAGAAAAAAAATTACGAAGCTTTCGGATACATAAGCGGGCAGAAACCGTTGAGTAAGTGGGATGGCGCTTATGTACGTCGATTCTATATTTTTATTTTTTCCTGGATTTGAGTGAGGGGTGATTATATTTTTTCTTCGTTTTTTTTTTTAAAGATAGGGTGGGTGATATTTGTGGGAGCTCTTACAGCACCACCCCATCAGTGTGCGAAAAGTCGATATTCGATTGGACGAGACGGATTTTCAGGACCTTTTATGTGTATAGGTATGTGAAGAAAATGAAAAAAAGAAGAAATAAATTAGGTATCAAATCAATATGTTGTTAAAATAAAGATTCTTATCTATAGGTTGGTTATATAGTTACGCCGATAGGTAAATACCTATTGAGAAAAAAAAGCCAAAGAAAAAAGAAGAATAATATATTTACTCCATCAATTAGTATTGGAAACGCCTTTATTGCGCGCGCGATGAAGCGCATCCCCTATACATCTATAAAATGGACCAATATCGATATTGCTTTTTTACTTTGGGTATAGGTACCTAGTTATTCGAAATTGGAAGGGGTTAGGTATATTGGAAATGGAAAGGCGTTTCGTTTGTTGTGTACCTACCTACCTACGATGTCTAGGTAGGTAGCTATATCTACTAGAGAAGTAGATAAGTGTATACATAATTATGTGTGTAGGAAAATGCACAGACTATCCTCGTTTTAACTGTGATCTTTGGTTAAGTTGAAAAATCAAAAGATGTCGCTTCACAAATAAATTTAAATGACGTGTCAATGCCTATTAACCTTCTTTATCTTTCATATACCTAAGTACCTACATAGATATAAACTTTTTATGTTATCTACAAAAAAAAAATGCAATATTAGGTAGGTATAATACCTACCTATAAGAATTTTTCTCGGCTGATCTCAAAATTTCGACTGAGAACAAGTACGGTACCTACTTACCTACCTACGTAGGTAGATACCTACTTAAATAAAATAAAAATAAAATAAAATAAAATAAAATTTGAGCCTTTTGTCATACATATGTATGTAAGTATATACATATGTACATACTACCTACCTATTTCTACTATTAATGTAGATAGGTACCTAGCTACCTAAAATGTATATGACAACACATGCCGATGAGTTCTGATTTTTATATCTTCAAGCTTCAAGACCATTTGCCAAAATTTAAATTTCTTTGGTATCTTATAGGTACATATACATATGTACATAGGTACCTATTCGGAAGAGGAAATTAAGTAGGTAGGTACTTAACATTTAAGAACATCGGCAAAATTTACAATAATATGCTTTAGCATTTTTAACTCAGAAATCTACTTTTAAATCTTGTTTAAAAATCAAATTGCTTCCTCCAAATTTTTTTGAAAAAAAAAAGATTTTTAACTAAAAAAATTTTCTTTGTAAAATCTGATCTTTGTGCATCTTCTACTTTTTGAAAACAATTTATTTTTACCATTTTTTTTTAATATGGGTTTGAACCCCCAACCCCCCCCCCCCCCTTGCGTTTGGCCATGATTTAATATACCTAACCTAGGTATATATATCTACATATAATATTACATAATAGGTATAATACATCTGCCTATCTATAGGTAGAATACTTGTATATACCTACGTAAGTTGGGTATATCTAAGTATGATTAGGTTACCTTTACCTAGCTGTTTAGATTAAAAGTCTATCTTATCTACACATAAATGATATGTTATCTTGGCTAAAAATGATTAAATGATGATAGTGGTGTATTTGTGAATCTAAGCTTTAGCTACTTTAAAGTGTAGGTAGGTAGATACATAGGTATATATCTACATTCTGTTTGATTTGTACGATTTGGTTTTAAATACGCAGTTGACTATTCCTTCCTTTTAAATCAAAACAAAATGGATTTTGACTGAAAACTACTTACATTATATACCTACCTTAACGATGAGTAAAATATTTTTTGAGAGTAACCACTTATCTAAGTAGGTCCCTATAGACCTAACTAATAAATTATTATTTTATTAAAATTAAAAATGTTTCCATAAGTTTTGACACACCTGCGTACCTATATGTGTACTACTTACTTAAAAATTTAAAACTGTTGAATAATTTTATTAGTTTTTAACACTCAGTAGATATCCACATGTTTTCCTGTTTTTCAAATAACGATCTCGTATCTTAGTTTATCAATCGAAAATGTTTACTCTACCTCAACATTTTTCTACGTTATGTACCTACATAAAATAAAAAATTTCCCTTTTTTAAATATTGTTTAACAGTGAGATTAGCATAGTATTTAGTATGTGTATTTAGTGTGTGTTTTTTCTTATTATGAAAGCTCAGTTTAAGCCCAGAAACTACTAAACATTTTTTACCAAATATGTAGATATAAATAAAATTAAAGAACAAATAAATCTGATTCCGCAGTATCTTTTTCACAATTGTCAATTATTGTTGGGCGCCATTCTTCAAAGTATATTTTTCGGAATTTATGAATCATTAAACGAATTGTTATGTAATTTAAAGAGAATAAAATCAGCTGAACATAAATATGAAGTATTTTAAATACATAAAGTTACAAGAATGTGTTATTTATTTCCCTCTTCCAACTTGCTTTCAAAACATCTAACACATTCAATCTACCCACCATTGTAAAGTTATCAATTCAAAAAATCACTAAATAAATCCTTATCAGTGATCTTCAAACTGAAGAGACTTGCACACAAGTCACCACAACTCATCTCAATAAGTGGGCTTACCGGTACTGCTTACAAAGTACAAAACATTACTAAAGCCTTTCAAGTTCAATAAAAAGTTTGACGATGGTTATCGATCCTTTATAACCACTTGTATAGAAAAAACGCGATTAACATACAATTGGCATTCAATAAAATGAATAAAAAGAATCTTAGTGTACCTATACCAACCAAGACTATGCATAAACCTCCTTAGGAATGGCCTTGATTGATTTTCGTTCGTCGTTCGCGTCTACCTTTTCTAAAATTATCCCATTCATGCACGAAAATCTTTACTGAATGAGCCAAAGGACTTCTCCTGGATAGCTGGCAGAAGTACCAACTTTAGGTATGCTATGTGGGAATATGTCGCGCTTCTCAAGTACATTTCAAACAAAATAGTAAAAAAAAAAAAACGTGAATAACAACAGAAAGACGTGGTACCCGCCCTCGCACTTTATGCAAATCTCAATAACTTCTTTTCAATTAAATTCGATGATCGAGTCACTGAGACTGACTGGAGATCGGAGCGACTCGCGAGTGTATTAAAAGAGCATAAAAGATGTATGACTGCTTTTATGCTTTGATTCATTATTGAAAAGTTTTGTTTTGTCTTTTATTCCTTTTTGGGTCTTTGCAAATTTTGTGATATCCGGTCTTTTATTTTTGAAAAGCCTTTTTATAGCAAACTTTCGATTTGTTTTCTTTTGTTATAAATTGGATGTTAAATGCTCGTGCCTTTTATGTTGAGCTAGGTGCATACATATGTATTTTGGTATGTAGTCATTATGGAGTTTGTTTTTTCTCAATATTGTCTATGGAAGAAATTATAGTCAAAGAAACCTTCTGCGGAAATACCTAAATTTTCGTAAAAATCGATAAATATCTATGTATCTTAAATTTAAGATTTTTAGGCTAGTCGCGCACTGGCAACTGTGATCGAAATCAAATAGTTTAATCACCAGTTGAAAGAAATCCGCGCACTGGCAACTCTTTACTCACGCTCACACTCTTTTCTCTCTTGCGCTTATAGAAAACAGCTCAACTGTTGCGAATTAATTTTAGGCAATCGTTTAGTTTGTGTCAAAACACAAACTTTTTAGTTGCTCGAATCGAGTTGCTCTAAGTGCGCGGTGTCCCATATAAGCCCATATCAGTGGCGTAGCGTAGGGGGGGCTGTGGTTGCGGTCCGCCCCGGGCGGCAGGCCTAGGGGGCGGCAAAATGTCGCCGGTGATGCGGGTAGAGTAGAAATCATACGTTTCATGACAAATCATTTGACAAGTCAACAAACAACAATAATGTAAATTTGAAATTTGCCACCCTATCTGTGGTTCATCGTTGACGCTCTCGGCTGATTTCCATGAATTCGTAAACGGTGAGTAGGGCCATAAGAGTGCATTCCGTATTGTCGCGCGAAACTAAAAACAAAACGTTCCGAAACTCTCGCGAAACTGAAAGGGAGCGTTCCGAAACATATGATATGCATATGCGAGATATGATAAGATAACTAGGATTCGACGGAAACGTTATTCTAGTCTCAGCCAGCTCAATGTTTTTGCTTCCTCCCGCATCACAGAAAGTTATTTCGATTGTGTTGTTTATAGTTTAAGTACTGTTGAATCTTCTAAAACTAAACACTTAGTACTTCACTCAACCTTTGAACTAGTTTTTGAAAATGAAAAGAATTAAAAGAAGCGGCGCGGAATACCGCAAGAAAAAGGCTAAGAAAGAAGCAGACGCGAAGACCCGAAATATTTCAGTTCTAGTTCTGGTTCAAAAGCTACGTTAACGTCTTCGGCGGCATCCAGCAGCAGCGGAAGTGATTCCAATGTAAGTATGATTCCTCCATCTACAATCGTGAGTGGCCTAGAATTGTCCTCCGGCCAATTTTCATGGGAATGCATGACTTATTTTACAGGCAGAAGAAGAAGACGTGCCTGCCGTCGAAGTTGGAAGTCGTTCTGGTCCCACCACAGAGCAGGATCAAGACGAAGTCGACTCAGCAGAAGTACCTCAAGCATCTAGTCACAAGCCTGCAGAAGAAGTGAACCTCGACTTGCCAAAAATATGAAGCTGTAAAGACGCTTAAGAATAAGTTTGTGCAAGTTCTTGAGGTACTGGAAGAATTGACGGATTGGGAGCCAGACTTCTTCTGACAGTCATGCAGTCATTCAACTTCCTCACTTTTCTTGGCTTTTGAGCTGCAGAGCTACCTGAAAAAGATGAAGTACAGATTTACCTGCAGCAAAGTGGACTGAGTGTGGATAATTGTGCTCAGAAACTCTGCGCTTTAAAAGCTTTCTTAATGGAGAGCAGAGACCGTTTCGTCTAAGCCGCAATCGACTTTTCTAAGACTCTCTGTGAAAAACTTGGAATCGAACTCAAAACGAGAAGAAATCGCAGGAAAAAACGCATGCATGGCGATGAATTCGCAGATGCAGCTTTGTCTCACGATCCTCATTCGTAAGGCCCGTAAAATCCGTTTATGAAACCGCTGATCCTATTTTACCTTCAATAAAAGATACCTCATTGCCTGTGAAATGATGTCTCGAAACTCGAAATTTAATTTTAATTTAGTATTGAATGGGGGCGGCAAAATGGGTCTCCCGCCCGGGCGCCGAGATGGCACGCTACGCCACTGGCCCATATGTTTCATTTTAGCAACTAAACAGTTGCGAAACTAAAAATTGAATGTGCGCGCCTGGCCTTAGTGTAACAGCCGATGTCACTCATAACGAACGTCAAAAAGGTGCAGGATCAGGCGGGGCCGTTTTACCACACTTACTTACTCAAAAAAATTAAATTAAGCAAATGTCGGTATGTTTATTTACTTAATTAAGGAAAATAGCACTTTTGTTTAAGTTTTTTGTTGTTGCAATAGTAAGGAAAGCACTTTGATTCACATGCGTAAGTAAGTAAGGAAAGTGAACTCATTCGGACACTTTGAAGTTTGCTTTAACCATGACACATTCGGGTTTGTTTGTTTTTGTAGTTTTAACTTTTAATAGAGAAAACGTTTTTTTTTTTATGGATTTTTAATAAATAATTATTTTTACAATTTGTCATCCTTACCTTCAAATTTATAAACTCCAGAACTCCAAATCCCAGAATCACTAATGGAATCACTCACTTTATGCACTCAAATCTATTCTCACCCAAATTTTGTTCGCTTGTGAAGCGCTCCTGTTGGATGCAGCATATACTATATCCAATTGTCCTGTCCGTTTATGTGTCCTTGTGCCCACGCGACTAATTACTCAGTTGCATTGGAAATAAAACAACAACAATGCAATGCTCTGTATACAATTGTCCCCCTAAGAAGATTACACAATGTTACAATTGTTTAATATGTTTTTCACAAACATATCACACTTAAGCGGTACGTCGTCGATTCAAAATACACGCAGGACCAACAACTCAGAAATGGGGTTAAAGTTGTCCCCCTTGCATGTTTTGCGAATGACCTTGAAATAAGGGGATCGCTTGCCGTTTCCTTCTTCCATTCAACCTATTTATTTTTGTTATTTTTCGAACTCGCATCCACGCACATTTGTGAAGTATCAGTGGCTACTCGCAGGATGCGCTGAAATTCAGTGCGATTTTTAGCAGATGATTTGTCACATTTTGTCAAAAAAAAATAAAAAAAATAACAAAACAAAAACAAAAAACACCAACAACAGCAAACTGAAACTGAAACAGCACATCAGATGAGTAATGGAATACGTGCAAATAACCACCTGTCATGAACAGGATAATTGGCGGTTGTGTATGTGGGGCGGACATGGGGTGGGAGAGTTAACCTTTGCAACTGAATTTGAAGCAACGCACCACAAGAGTGCGCGATGTGCATGATGGCGATGGTATAGAATTGGGACTATAACGGGCATCTCGCCAGAGAGTGTAAGGGTTGTTTGCACTTATTTGTTTGTTTGTCTATGCCCACGGATGGACAACTGGTGGCAAGTGTATCACAGTTCGCGCCGAGGATATCAATTGCAGCCCATTAGGGGGTGTTGTGTCGTTGTCTGGGGAAGCAGTGTGGAATTTGAGATTTTCACGCGAACAGGGATGAAATTGTGTGTGTTTTTTCGTAATTGTGGTGCATAATCCTTATTTTGCAAGGTCACTTCTGATAAAACTCTCGTCATATCACCTCATATCATCGCGCTTAGGGGGATTTCGTGTATTAAGATACATGTAGATACATATGGTCACCTTTCATCCCATCATAATTTTTAGAATCATCCTAATAATAAGGGTTACAATGGATAAACAATATACTTACACATATGTATGTATACCTACATATGTATGTAGGTAGGAGCTGTTAATTTTGACGCTTGAAGAAGTACCTTCACTTTTGCCTTAAAGAGAACGCCCAAGAGTTTGTGTGGGGAGAGAGAGAGAGTGATTTTCAGGTGGTGCAATGTGATTGAAAAAGTGCTTTTTGACATGCACACGGCACACCTACCGGGTTTTTCTTTCCACTTTCCCAGACGTAAGGTGTATTGCTTAAGTTTGATTCTGATGCTCCTTAGAAGCATCACCAAGTAATGTGTGAGTCCTTTCCACTTTGACGACGCAAGTCACTCTTGTAAAAGGGTGCAGCAATATACAGAAGCAGAAGCACCAGCCAGCCAACATAAGCAGAGATGCAGTGGAATAAGAAATAATAATTGTCATTATGCTGATGACATCCGTCTTGTTGGATGTATGTAGTTATACCTACTCTTATGTGGTGCTCTAAGTTCTGACAATGAGGCTCCTCTAAAGCATCAGAAGCAGTTTTGTTTTTTTTCTTTATACAAGCACATACCTTCCTACATATATCTGCAAGTGAAATATACGATACAATGGGACCAGAGAGCTGGAAAAAAGGAAGGAATTCAAGATGGCAATGACTTCTGGCGATGGTGTGACAACCTCTCATTTTCTTCAAAAGCAACACACACACCACACACACGTCACGCATAGCTACTCCTACTAGAAAATATTCTTCGCCAAATAAATGCACAGAACATCTTTCAACCTAAACGAAAACAGTGATTAATAATAGTACATCCTCCATATTCGTCTATAAATTCTTACACACGTATCTATACACATAACTTTGACACAAATCCGTTGCATATTTAATTTCGACGATAAGATATAATGCCAAAAGCTTGGAGTAAGTAAATGTAATGAATACGATTTCATTTCAAGTCTCGGGAACATCGAGTTGTTGTTTTGATTGCCTTTATTTTGCTTCAGACAAACTTATTAAATGATGATTGAATAGTGATTGATGAAATCTTCACAGACACGTGATGGGCGAGGAAGACTCTCAATGCAATGAATCACTCAAGATGGTCGTATTTTAAATTTTAAAACATTAAATTCAAGAAAGACTGATGTGTCTTCCGTGTTGTTTCTGAAAACTAGTTGACATGTTGTTAATTTTTGAGCTGATATCAGAAGAAGCTTTGATCACTTATAGAAAGAGCTTTCATTAAAAACAACATAGTCATAACTTAAAAACATAATTTTTGTTTGTCTTAAATTATACGATGTTCCCACCAAACCGAAAGCTGAGATAGCTCAAATAAGTGAAGCAACATTTCATGGAGATTTCTTGATTGATATTTCGTTAGAATCTCCATCAACTCTCGTTCTATCAATTTGAAATATGTAGGTATCAAAAGTTTTCAGCCGAAATCTCGTATTTCATTTTGGTGGGAACATAGAATTACAGTCAATTTTTCAATTCAATTTTGTTTTATTGAACATAATATTTACAATTTGGCTTACAACTAATAAGATACTACATTTGTTCGCTCATAGAGGGCATAACTATATACAGTGACTTAAGTTATTTTTATATAAAATTTACATGACGAAAAAAATAAAATTTAAAAGGTCGGTTGACTGCATTGTCCTCAGGGCGTTCATTCCCGGTTGTCAGTGGTGATTTTTGTGGGTTGTGGGCAGGGATGGCGTTTTAGCCGCGGTGGTAGGCTGACCCAATGTCAGCGTAGAACGAGACTACTTCCTCGTTGTCCATGATTACCTTGTCATCCAGAGTTTCCATCACACTGAGGTACCTCGGTTCGGGATGTCGTTGTTCTGTGGTCATCCTTCTCATAAGCTGATTCGGGTGGTCGATGATGTTCCCCATTAGTTTCTTCGTCGAATGAACTAGATATTTGTCCAGTGGGATTAAATTCGCTCCTGTGTAGAGATGCTCGTTCCTGTAGTGTTTCTGTCGTTGACGGTCGATCCTCAGTATCTTCCTTTCGAATAGTTGAAGTTCCTTCATAGCTGTCTTCGAGATGGAAAACCAGACTGGGAAGGAATAGCTTATCACTGGTCGCAGGAGCTGCTTGTAGATTAATATCTTTGTCGGTTGGCTAAGACCTGATCTTCTTTTCAGCAATGGGTACGGCTGAAGGCCCAACTGGCCTTTTTCAGAACATTTCTTAAGTGCAGGTTAAACCTTAGCAACTCGTTGAAGTACACTTCCAGGTACTTGACATTTGGCTTTGCCTCTATGGAGGATCCGTCAGGGAGTTTTAGGACTAGATTTCTGCAAATTTTTGCGATGTGAATGCCTCTACCAGTTGAAGGTCTCCTGAAGCAGACAAGTTCCGATTTGGAAGTGTTGATTCGGATGCCCCTTTTCTGGTAGAATTGGAAGAGTCTGTTAATCGCTTTTTTGACAGCGATTAGTGGTGACATTGATGTGGCGTAGGTGAGCGAGTCATCAGCATACAGAAGGTTCTCACATCCAATTGGTGAAGGTTGGTCTGAAGTCATCAAGTTGTAGAGAAAGAGGCCTAGTTTTAAGCCTTGGGCGACTCCAGCTCTGATGGCCTTCATGTTTGACTTGCAGTTATCTACTTGAACGAAAAATTTCCTGAAAGATAGGAAAGAAAAGAGAATTTTTATTAATGGCGGAGGTACATAGAATTGCAGTCAAAGAAATCTGTTCGTCATCAGGTATCTATATGGAGTTTGGATCTGAGGCAAACCTCAATATGTCAAAATATTAATCGAAAATTGAGTTCTCATTTGTGTTCCCCAGATTTATTGGAAAAATTAGGGGATAGTCCTCATGAGTTTATCTCCTAAATATAAATCTTCTTGATGAGGAATTCGATTGAGAGTGTATAAACCCCGTAAACATTGAAAATATTTTCCTGAAATAAATTACATTAAAAACGTTATCGGGTTTTGACATAATCTTTTGTTCTTATTTTATTTTCTAGGTAAAGGCTATTAGAATGCAAATAAATATTTTAAGAGTGATTTGAACTTTAAGGCCTTATTAACACTGTTTTATACCGATCTCGACATGCTTTCGCTACGATCAAATATTTTTGCACACGAAACAATGAAAGGATTAATAGCGTATCTGGTATGGATAGTTTTAATGTAGCTTTATGTGTTTAAATACTTTAACATACCTATCGAGATTGTATTAGTATTGACTCTAGCCCAAGAATATAAAAACAACCATATGAAATTAAATTATTTGTTCTCAATCTGGGCAGAACCAGATATGATTGTGAATTGTGATTGTAAATTGGCAACTTACATTTTTATCTAGGATAGTCGAGTTTCCAGTGCTGAAAGAGCTTTGCCGTAGTTAACATATAGGTATCCGATTCAAAAGACCTATGTACCTAGAAATGTTGTGTCTTCTAAGAAAGATGAGCGCTTTGCTTATAACATAATGATCTGTAGACATAATGATTTATGAGAATTTATGTATTTAATAACCTCGTAAGCTAGATAGATGATAAAAGAAATAAAAAGGAACAAAACAAAATAAAAAAAAACCTAAACAAAGCTAATTGGAATAAAAAAACGTATCCTTATTAGGTAAATATCGAAAAATCAACACATGCATTCATTGCTCGTTCGTTCGTTCTCATTCGCTTCAATCCGCTCCTCCATACTCGCAAATCCTTTGTAGACGTTAGTTGTATTACCTATGCATAGCATATGCATGCATTTTCCAGCAACTTTTCAAATAGATAAGTAGGTACATACCTATATATACCTTTCTATCCATGAACCCACATTAAACATACGTACATTCATCATACATATGTGCAGGTATGTATGTATGTAGGTACATAAAAAAAGGCACCATCTCCATCATATTATCATGAAAAAGATAAGCTTTTTCTCATTCAATGTCTCGCTATTCCTGGATGTTCCCTCCTTTAATTCATATTTAATTAGGACTAATTAACCCAGAGGATTACGAGCACACATATCTCATCTATATCTGTAGGTATCGTATGGGTATCGGTATAGTTCTTTGCTGCTTATCGATACGTGCAGATACGTGCGAGATGATATGCTTAGCAATTTTATCCTTTGAAAATCCTTTTTGAAATATTTAAACAAATAACATTGGTTTTTCCTTAAAAAAAACCCTTTTTCTACCCCAAGGCAGTCTGGCGGGTAGCATATCCATGCGGACATCACTAACGTTTGGGTTTTCTTTATAATGCTCTTTTTTGCCAAACCCCCTTTTCTCTTTACCTATGTAGCTAAGAGGACAAGTACGTACCTGGCTTTGAATCGTCAAAATTTTCTAAATAAATAATCATTCACAATTAATGAATGAGCTTCGAGGTAAAGGGGTTTGGGATAAGTATAAGTACGTACCTATACCTAATTTGATATACCTTCATATGTATAGTCAATGGTCATGTTTCTGATTTTTTTTTTTCGTTTTGTTTAGCTACTCAGTTACGAACAAAAAATAATAAAGGAAGAAAATTGTGGACATGGGGTATTGCTTTTCTCTATTAAAATATAAAAAGGGATGAAATTATTCGACAGATCCCATTCCAACTCTCATTCCATCATACTGCGCCAAAAATGTACCCTTTTTGTGGTTGACAAAAGTTTCAATGTGCGATGTGGATGTGGATATATGAAATAATAATAATAACTTTGGGTCCAAAAATGGACAAAATATGTGCGATGGGTACAATACATCGCAATCACATCAAAAATTAACAATTCAGGATCTTTGGAATTCTATGGGTAGATATACTTAGGTTTATTTAAGTATAGACATGTGTGTAAGTATATACATACATATAGGTATAAAAAAGGAAACCATGTTGTGAAAGCATTTCCGATTGTCCATTTAATTTAATGTTTGTGCGTAAGAGTATGTTAGAATTCATATAATTATATAATTCATAATTCAGCCAGGAAGACCGATGATTTCAAATTTTTGGACTGAGGGAGGCACTTTTCTGATCATCTGTACATCCTGCTTGCCTATATTTAATGCATACCCCATTCTGTGATAATCATCCATAAGGCTACAGAAGATACGGTATTATCTGAAGAAAAAAAGATAAAAATATATATCTAAGCATCCAACTTCTTATGCATATAGGTATGTACTGATGGTAACATTTCTTATAGCTTTCCTTTACAGATGACGCGCGTCCTTCCGATGTCGATGTTTGCTTTTGATAACTAATTAGCAATTCATGTATGCAAGTGTGTATAGAAATACCCCCGGTTGATATTCGAGAGTTCGTGGATCCTTTTTTGTGACTTGTTTTATACCATCAAAAGGGTATTTCCACCGTTTTCTTGTCACCGTCTGTGCTTCGTCGTTGTCGTCGCACGCGTGTATCCCTTATTGTCATCGGGTTTCTTTTTTTTTTTTGCACGACTGCTTGATTGGAGGACTCTTTTGTATCTGTACGTATAAGCAATTAATACAGAATGTCGTGATTCTTTCTTCAGCACCCTTTTCTGAATGCCTTGTGTTTACGAACACATACACACTGAAAGTCAAACACATACCCAAGAGAGTATTCAAACAAAATAAATAAGCAAACAAATAAATGAACGAACAAACGATTAAAAATCCTTTCTCTATCTCTTTCATTCGTTTTATTCATTTTTTTTTTCCTAATTATTTATTTAAATATTACACACATGTGTGTATTTTAGTACAAAGTTACACACCATCAACAAAAACTGAAACAGCACCCATTCCAGATAAACCATCCCCCAACCACCCTAGAACAAAAATCATCATTTGTATATCAATTCGACCATTATTTCTTCTTCTTCTTGCCATGCTACCACCCGAACCCACACCTCCTTTTATCACTGTCCCATTCCAGACTATCATCATCAGAATCAAAAGTATAGTATAGAAGCAGGATGCTTTGCTTTGGGTTTATATTTTGAAAGGATAAAAAGTATCAGTCTTATTTTTGCTTCAGATACATATACGTACGTACATATATGTCCCTGTTATGTGTGTTTGTATGCAAATTTATGACTGTGTTATTTTTCAGTTAAAAATATACATTAGCTATCTGTCATGGTGGAATTGAAAATTACAGGCCAAAAGGGGTGAGTTTGTATGATGGCAAGCTCAGAACAACACAACAGCCCATGTATGACAGGATTCGATTTTTAATGGATGAGCTGAGGCGAAAACGAAGAAGAACTTTAAAATTATAATTTTTGCTTAATTTTGTATATTTGTGTGTTTTTATTTGGAACACAAGCCGTAATACTTTGGAAAGATACAACATTAAACTTTATGAGCGGCAGTGGATGGAGTCGGAGTGTGGAAGTGTGTGAAGGCGTTTTTGAAGGGGTGAGTTTTATTTTTTTCACAGAAATTCTTCCTGTTCGTATCGACTTATAGGAAAAGAGAAGGGTTATTACCTAAGTTATAAGTTAAAAGGTGATGGGGCTTTCGAAAGAACAACTACGGGTATTCATCTTTCTATACTAATCCAATGAAGAATTGACGAAGTTTTATTTATACATAAGCTATGTATGTATGTATATACATCAGGTTATAAGTTCAAAAATAATAAAAGCCTTATTTTAAAAAAAATCGATACTTTTGGCTATTTTTAAGACAATATGATGGTACCTGTGTTTTATATCTATAAGCTTTTCAGAATGGTGGCTGTGTCAATCAGGATCGATTAGATTTTTTTGATGACCGAAATAAATCATTTTAATCGATTTCAATCTCAATCTTTTAGATGATTCTCGATTCTGGATTTTAGATTTTCTATTGCAATCTCAATCATTTCAATGAGTCTTGATTTTCGATATCAGTTGACTCGATTAACCATGATTTACTCGATTCCATTTGTTCCGATTCAATCTATGTGGATTATGAACGCCAAACGGACGGTGGACTGGAATTTCTGGGTTGAACTCGGCAATTGAAGAACATGATTGATCGGGTTGGTTGTTGATGTTGTAAGCTGCAAAACAATTGTTGGGTTGAACTGATGTTATTTGATGCATCAGGATGCGGTTTGTTTAATGTGGATTTTTGGACGTTTCTTAATCCATCGACATCGTAGCCATCCTTTGATGAAATTTGACAGTTTATGACTTGACGAATAGAGGACGATTTCAGTTTTTACGTACAAAGAGTATTTCGTACCAAATGTTAGCGGAAAACCTTAAAATTGCTCTTTTTTGATTTTTTTGACACTTTTTAATCCATGTTCAAAGTAGCCATCATTCGATGTTATTTGGAACAGTATTGAATCATTTCAGTGAAATGAAAATGATCGATTGATTGAAATTATCGGATCATTTTCGTAATCGATTGTTGAACGATTCGATCATTTGAAATGAACGATTTACACAGCTCTATGATATAGCCAATTTGTAAATATTCATGTCGTTTCGAATCGATTTGAAACCGAATATATTTATTTTCCCTTTTCGATATATTTTGTGCGTCAAGCATTTTTATTTCTACTTATTAAGCTGTTTGATATATATTTTAAAATTGCAGGAAATATGAATCTATATGCCCATAGAAAACTTCAATAATCACATTCTTAAGATTAAAACCATCATTTAACTCGTTAAGTTCATGTATCACATCAACTGATCCACTTTCTGTTTTATTGAGAATATGCTGTTAACAATTTGTCTCTCACCTCTTATATAACTATTACCTTTAGCTGGATTAAATTTGCTTTTATAATATTATATTTTACAGCCCACAAGGCCACTAAGTCTACATTTTATTCTGCTTACCCGGTATTAGAGTAAGTTAGGAGTATTTTTGTATCAATAAGAAGAAAACGATGATTTTCTAAAATTTCATATCAAATGGCATTTACGCATTTCCATCAAAAATTAAAGTGTCTTATTATAATCATAGCTGGGCATTAACTCGTTAATCCGTTAATCGTTAATTAACGAAGTTAAAATTTTGATTAACGGATTAACTTTTAAGTTAACTTTTAAAAATGTTAACGGACACGTTAAATCCGTTAATCCACGTTAAGTCCGTTAATCGTTAATCCAATGCCTACTATTTACCGCGCGGCGCGAAAAACAGGTTCAGACAAGTATGAGACAAGTGCCGTGCGGCGCGTGCCGCGGGTGAAACAAAAACAGCTATAGGTACGTATTATATTTTGACGGCGCGTGCGACTGAGAAAACTGCGAAGAGATTCGTTTCGTTTGATCATTTCATTATGCCGGTCGTCCACTATGTGCGCGATAAGTTCAACCAACTTCGTTCAACTTTTTATTCAACTCTTTCGTTGGATAAACGAATTTACAGCCTCTTACACTAGTGCAGCAACTTACGTAATTCACGTTGAGCAACTAAAGTTGAACAAAATGCGTTTGGAACCCCGTACACATAATTGACCAACTTTCCCATATGTTGATTAACCCCGCACACCTAGTTGATCAACTCTCAAAACTTATTCCAGTGTTGAATAGCTGCGTACACCTAGTTGACCAACTAACTCGAATGTTGAGTAACCTCGTACACTGGTTGATAAACTTGTTCGATTTTGAAATTTTTTTTTTTTCGAGTTGATCAACTGCGTTTTCGATATTGTTGCTCAACCAGTTGATGAACGAGTTGATACCTTCGTACACTTAACCAAGGATAACTCGTTGGGTAACGCGTTGAACGCACCACGATAAACAAAAAACTCAAACGTCAAACCTGAAATAATTTTGACTTAAGTTCGGTACATTAGGCAATTGCATTTTCGAGGAAATTTGAGACCAAGCCAATTCCCTTGTATCTCGATTTTTATAAGAGGGGCTCTTAATGTCCCATATATTGGGCTCTTGCTCAATTGCTGAAATCAACTGCAAAATTAATTCCGTGGTCCACTCTTTTTTTGTACCACCTTTCATGACGAAAAACAAAAATAAACTACAGTTTGCAAGTTGCAACAACAACAACAAGTTCATGGCAACGCAATAGTTCATCAATCACGTAGGCACATTTTACTGCAACCAACGCAACGCAACACAATATTACGTCAAGAAATCCCAAGGAAAATTAAAAAGTTGATCAATGCGTTGAACAAATAATGTGCAACACATTATCTTGAAAATGTTGCTCAACGTGTTGATCGAACATTTTCAAGGAGCAACACGAGCTCGTACACTACCCGTACACTTGTTGCGCAATTCGTTGAGCAACGGCCAACAACTAGATCCAACCCGTTGGTTGAACATAATTGAAGGCACCGTATATTAGAGTTGTATGCGTTGAATTCGAAATTTGTGCGTTGATCGCCTAGTGGACGACAGAGTAAAAAAATAAAAAAAATGCAATTTTTATCATATGTTAACGGATTAACGATTAACGTTAACTTGCGTTAATTCTTCCGAAATTTAACGCTTTAACGTTTAACGAAGCTAACTTTTTTAGTAACGGATTAACGATTAACGAAGTTAACTTTTTGATTAACGGTGCCCAGCTATGATTATAATTAACTAAAAATATAAAAATCCTTAAAAAAACATTTCATTTTTATTAAAATAAACATACTTTACGTGCGAAACTCTGATTGACACATCACAGAATCACCTATGTACGCCTTCAAATATAGGTACCTTATGTCGTTGTTTAAACATCTAAAACCTAATTAAATAGACATTCAGACGCACAGTCGAAACATCGAACTTTTCATCGCCAACGTGGTATCCCACAAGGTTCTGTTCTGTCGCCTACACCTTATACTTCATCACAAATTTTTCAAACAAAATTCAAGTCATTTGTATTATAATGAACTCTGTATCTTAGAGGCATAACAAAACAAAAACATTTACATATTTTCGTTACTCAAAACAAGAAGAAACAAAAAGTCTTCAACCCAAAATCACAATTAAATGATCGACAGCCACCGGTGTTGTGTTGTATTCCTGTGAATGTCTTACACTGTGAAAGTTGAAAAAATATTTATCTATCCGTCTGTGCATTGCAATATACGCGCCCCATTACAATAAAGTGTCTTTGGCCAAAGCATTTGTCATCGGCAGCAGCGTCACAAGTTTTGTCCAACCCGCTCCCGTTTGTCTATATATTTGCAAGAATGTGTACCTCAACAAATACAAAAAGTACAACTTAATGCGTTGCTGCCGCCACCGCGACGCTCGCTGGCCGTGCAAATCTTTGAGATGGCGAACAATAGATACTTTTGAATTAATTTTAATATAATTTTAGAATGCTGCATTGCTTGCTTCGAATTTATAATCAAGCCGCGGTTTCGCTCCTCTTAGACACGGTTCGATCTATTTTAAATGAACATTAATTAATCTTATATTATTGCCATAAATCCGTTTACCAGGCCCAGACGGGAGATCTGGTCATCTTTATATACCAATCTGCGCCACTCTGCCTTCTCTGTGGGCTGGCTGAAGCTGAAGCTGTCGCCAGCACGCCAAAGACAATTATTTGGGAATTTCTGATTAATTGGCATTGTGCGGCGTGTTGGTATTGTTTTACAAAGGATTTGACAGTTTTACATTGGCAAATGGTTGAGGAAATTTCAAAAGTGTGTCCCAGATATAGAGCATCACACGGGCACCACCATCCATTCGAACAATGCCACACGGGGCAACAACACTCAATCTCGATCTCGATATAATTTATAGGATACACCACTGCCTAAACTTGCATGTCAATCGGAATCGGTGGTGTGCGCGCTCCATTTGTTGTCGGGTCTTTTTGGTTTTTGATTTGATTTTTGGAAGTAACTCAAATTGTATCTCTGTATAGCTAGGGACTAGAGCAGCATCCCAAATAAATACATCTGCTGTAATTCATCATTCCACTTGGATCAGACAGGCCACCCTTTTTACTTGTCAAATCGTGACACACCAAATTGATGTGACATCCTTTTACATTCGATTTCTAATAATTGTTTAGCTTCTCTTGAGAGACATCATTTGGGGACAATTAACTTATAATACGTACCGAAAGAATGTACGTTCACTGCTGCACAGTCAGAAGGTAAGGTATGTAGCTACAGCGCTTCTCAAGGAGCAACAGGACTCGACGGGGTAAAGAAATCAGTCAGATATTAATGGGATGGTTTTCTGGTTACTTTTTGAGTGATGGGTTAAGGCCAGTCCACCTTTAAGAGTGCTATAAGTATGGATGAAAATCACAGCACGGTTATAGGTATTTTGTGTACATATTTGGCCTAAGAACATTATCTAATAAGACGGGACTGTAATTAATTAAATTAATTTGTTTCGGTTTAGCTCCAAAGGGGGAAGTGAATGATTTCGAAATTGAACGTTAACTCGAATCGAAGTTGTCGGAAATTCTTGGTAAGATAGGAAGTCGAATTGACCCACCCTTATTCTAGTTCTATAGAACTTTTTCCCCAACACAAAAAAAAACTTACAAGTGACTTAAAAATGTCAGCCATTTCTGTGTGTGAGTTGTTAGTCGCTATACTCTGTCCAACAAAAATTGTCAGTACAGGCCTTATGGGAGAGCTTTTTCTAAAGCAGTGGCGCCTGATGCACCCTCACTACAATGCGTTAGGAAAAATGCCACTAAAAAAAGAGCAAGCCACTGACTTTTCTTAAGGAATTGTTGTTGTAATTCTTTGCAAAAAGTTGTACACCCCAACATGACCGTCGTCGTATCCCACTGCTGATGAGATACTGTCAAGAGTGTTAAGTGTCACTCAAAACTCAATACGATCGTGCGCTCTTTATCTACATCAAAACAGAGTTACCACTTACCAGTATCATTCTCAATTGCAAGCAAGGAGCTTTTTCAGTGGTTTTTATTAAGGAGCTTTTGGGATTTGAAGCTTTTGAGAGCACATTTTAAGAAGATGAGTATGTTGAGTGTTGTCACATTGCTTTTCAACTTAAAAAAAAACGCGCATATTATCTTACCGCTTGGTGTTGTGGGAAAAGGTAAATTGAATATTGTTTTCAGTCGTTTTGAATCGGCAGACGGTAGCCCTACGCGTTTTTTACTATCATTTGCGGCGATTTATAATGTAAGCTACGGAATCCCTGTGAGAGCTTTACAAGGCGACACACTTATGCATGGCAATGCAACCAGAATGAGAGACAAACGTCCTATCTTCCCTGTTCTGACAATTTTTGTTGGACAGAGTATAGTTACGTCTGCACAACTCTTTTCATGAATTTGATTTGTATCTAATTAGAGTGTTCGAGGCTGGTAACGACGAATTGATCTTTCTTCTAGTAAAAGACGTGCTTAATTGTAAAATGCTCGTGTGTCATCAACAAAAAAGCAAGAGTGTCGCACTTAAGTAGATAACTATTGGAAATTGTGCTGCGCTAGCTACGAACAATAAAAGTAAAAGAAATAATACAATAGCTATTTTTAAATTTTTAATCAAACCCAAATTTACTTATCGCTGTCAAGTTTAAAGTAAGAAATAAAATCAGCTCAGCTTATAATAGATCCCACCATCCCAGAGATATAACTTTCTTTTGAAGTTAGTGAAGGAGACTTGAATCTGTATCAACATACTCGTATGGGATATATGATATAGTCCTTGCTAAAAACTTAAGGAATTATAAATTTGAATGAACTGTCACAGTCCTTTTACTGTCGCTTTTAATTTCAAAATCAACCAGTATCGATCAGTAATTAAAAGAAAACCCTTTGGGCTCTGTATACCCATATTACTCAGATGGAAATTCATTTCATTTCCCACAGCATCGCTTACATGCTCATTCGAGTCCACTGAAGGCTTAAAACAATACAAGAAGCGAGGGCCTGAACTGAAGAATGATTACAGAAACAAAAAAAGGGAATTTAAGATTGCGCGGGAGGGCATCTGGGTATTGAAATAGAATTTTATAAATAAAATCAAAACGGACATAGGAAAACAGCAAAGTACAGCAATTCAAAAGGCATTCAATAAATAGTAGGTATGTATTGCATTCTAACAAAAAAAAAACTGTCATGAAAAAGCAAAGTATTTTTTATATGCAAACAACAAACACTTGTGTGTGTATACCTTGTGCACGGGGCCTTTACATAACCGCACAATAAGGATATGACAGAATGACAGAGTGACATTTCGACATTGATTTTGCTTGCTTTTATATACATATACATATTTAAAAAAATGTATTGCTTTGAACAATCAACCATTGAAGATTTGTTCTCTCGACAAAAATAGCCGCAAGGATTTTATTATTTCATCCGTTTCGGTTCTCCGCCACCGCCATCAGCCATCACTCCGCTTCGATTCCTGTTTTATTATTTTTATTTTTTCTAATTAATTTTTTCCCTTTCCAATTTCGGATTTTGTTATGTCGTGTTTATCAATTGGAATTCATTACAACTTCTTTAAGGCCGATATTAATTAAATTTCACAATCTGAATCGCAATGATAATAATTTCGTATCCTTTTTTTATACAAAAATTGATAAAAAAAAACACCTTGTAAGAAAGAAAGTTGCTTTGTATTTTGAAAGCGTATTGCAACCACCTTCATTTCCTTTATAATAGACCCCCTGAGGTTTGACGCCTACCCTCAGACAAAGACCCGATCCAAGAATGAAAATAAAAAAAAAATATGTATAGAAAACTCATTCATTTCGCATCCCATCAGCCGCCCGTTAATTATCTTCGTTTGTTTGGTCTTCTTCCTTTTTGTTTTTTGCTATGGAATTGCTTCCATCTTCTTAATTAAGGGAAAATATTTGACTCTGAATCGAGTGAATGATAGAACCAATAAAGATTAATAGCATCCTTTTTAAATTGCACCATTTTGGCCAACAACAACAAAAAAGAAAGTATTCATTTCAACTTTCATTTAAGGGCAACATCTCCATTCCATCCAAACACTCTACATCCTTATGCAAAATATGGCTAAAAAATGGAACATCAAATACCACCCTTTAACTGCCAAAAATATATCAGCAGTCAACAAAAGAGAACTAAAAGAATATTATTTCATAATCCATACACAGAGCTCAAAAGCTATTACAAAAAAAAAAACAACAACAAATACAGAAAAAGAAAAAGGAAAGGAACACTTCGAGGATTGAAAACGATATGAACTTTATTCCGTAGGATAGGTGTAGTATGTAAAGTTCTCTCTTCAAATTGAAAGACTGCTTTTCCCAGTCCTTGATGGGCTCACTCGAGGAAGCCAATAATGATAACGATACTTTTGCACACTCGCTCTAGAATTCGAATTGACCAATCTCATGCTGGGGGACGAGTAAATACTCTAAAATCTAAAAACAAAAATATCGGAGCACAGGGATCATCCTTAAGAGGGATGCCTTTGCCTTTGCCTTTACTGGCCCTGGCCTCTGCCCCTCATGCAAATGTTTACCCTTTCGTTCTCAGAATACCTACGACGAATTTGCTTTAGTAAAAATAATAACAAAAAAATGAAGGTTTTTAACAAAAATCTTGTGTTGGGTAGTTTGAGTTTGCACATCTAAAGCAAATCACCAAATGGGATCCTTTTTTTGCCAAAAAATGTATTAAAAATTTCTGACTTTTTGAACATAGTATTTAAAATATAAATGGATGCTCGGGAGGTACACATGTTCGTTTATTATACATGCTTAAGGTCGGTGTGGTCCTTTGTGCTTGAAAAGTGAAGCCCGCATTTTAGTTAATTAACCCTTTTACATTTTCGTTAATTGATATTTCTATTGATGTAAATGGAAAGGCGAAAAATATTTCCTTTAAAACAGAAAAAAGGAAGCAACATCAAAACCAAAAAAAAAAGTATCTCTTAAACCACAGTTTTTGCCGCCGTCCGTCGTTCGTCGTTCGTCGCCCTCAATACTACGGTCGCGCATCCTCCCGCATTTTCGCGTCGAAGACTTTTGTAAAATCAATTGGAAGGGTTCCAACCATCAGAATCAGACATCAAAAATGTTTCACCCCATCCCTTAAGAAGTTTCTCTGTCTCTATATATTAACCGCTTTAAGCTTAAAAATCATTAAAATCGTGCGGGGCGGTGGGCGCGGTTGTCAGATGTAATCTGTAATTAAACATTATCGACTTTGGGAATGACAACAAAAGTTATACAAGTTTTGCCCGCCTTTCGGCTACCCCGGCCGGAGCAACTTGTCATCGCGCGCTTCCTCTGTTTTCTCATGCAGCAATATTGTATATACGAAAACCAAAGAAAAAGGGTTGCTTTGACGGGAGGGGGTTTTGAAATTTTCAATTCGCCAAAAGTTTTTCGATTGCGATAAATCTACTTCTAATAGCTATCTGCCTAAGGGGGTAGTAACAGAGTCGTTCATGATGAGAAAGGGTTGCTGTGTTGCCACAGTGGATTTATGCGGGTCTCATAACTCGTCTCTGAGTATCGATTTTCCTCCACTGTAGACTTTGTTAAGCTTAATTTTTGTCTTAACTTGTTTTGTTTTTTGTCTTTCTTATAGTCAAAATTGTTTTTTTTTTTGGGTAAATATTTAATTTTGTTCGTCCATTGATACCCGCCGCACCACGACTTTCCGAGATTCAATCCCCGTGAGAAACCATACACTTGTTTTTCGTATCTAGTTATCTGTCTGTCTATCTACGTCTACGTCGCGTCCGTTTTGAAAGGAATTGACAAAAAACTCCAAGGTAACGAAAAGAGAATCATAATTCCTCCCAATAGATTAAATTTGTCGGAGGGGGTTGGCATTAAAAATGGAGAAGCGATGCAGTATACAGACAAAAAGGTATCCCAAATCCGAGTAGCCACAACAATCGGATGTACACAAAGAGAGATAAATTTGCCGAAAAGTAATTCCTTCTTAAGCCCGATTTCTCGTTCGATTCTTGAGTATTGCCCTTAGATCTATGCATATAGGCATAGGTCCTTTTATTTTGGTTTATTCTCCCTTCTTTCTTTCCGGCTGAAGCTCTCTTGCCCTCTTATAATGACTTATGATGTTGGTGTTTGTCCTTCGATTCGTCTGACTAATTTGGCAAACTTATTTGGACTCTACCCCAAATTGGCTTATCGATAAATCCACTACTTGCTGCATATACCAATAGGTACACTGTAGTCGGTTCTATACATCGGAGTGTTATAACAAAGTGTAACGTATTAATTTGGGTAAATTTAGCCCGTAATGACTTTAAAAGTAAAATTAATGAGGGTGTGTCCGACGAAGGAAGAAGGTTTTATTTAAATGCCTGTAAAAAAGGGTCGGTGGTCGTTTTTTTTTTTCAATTTTTATATCTATGTATGTTTCTTGTTTTTTGCTACTCTTCAGCCCAAACAACAAGGAAAACTTTTTCGAACTATTAAAATTCGAGCGGTAAATTTACTCGAATTTCTTCCTGGGTCTGGGTGACTATATATGACTATACGACTGTGCAATGGCTAAAATCCCTTTGGCTTCGTCTAAATTCAAATTGAACGGAAATACATTTATGCAGAATTTTTGTCTGTTCTAGAAGTGCTGTAGAAGAAGAGAGGAAACAAAACATACCAAAATTTTGGTTGTTTTTTGGGAATAATGCATGGTTTTTTGTTGCCATTGCCACCGTACTAAAGGTGAAGGTGTGAGAAGCTACGTAACCCTCGAAAAATATTATTCTAAATGGGGTTTAATTGGGCTATAAGTTTCGGCCGATACTATCAGCAGACATCAAAATGGGAATAGTTTGGCAAATATTTTTGAAGGTTCAGCGGAGCTTTGTCTCTGGAATTTCATTGTTTTTTTTTTGTAAATTTAATTTTGGATTTAATTTGACTAAGTATTTCATTTTATAATTGCAGAGAGCTACATTGGCTGAAAAAGAAGTGAATACTTTAAAAGAACAATTGTCAACAACTTCGACTGCAACAACAACAACATCCACGTCATCGACAACAACCACAACAGCATCTTCGATCCATTCGTCGCCACCGTCTCCATCTTCGGTGAGCACTATCCCAATACCAAATATCAAGCTATCATCTCCAACGATAAACAACAACAATAGCTTCAGCAATAATAACAAATTGAACAGTGTTGCCATATCACAGCATTTGCACCAGAACGGAAATTTGCTGGCAGCCACACCATCGCCGTCTCCGCCATTGTCTGAAAACGGTAGCACACTTAACGGATGCCTTAATTCGGCTAAGTTACTCTTCAATCATAATCAAATAATGGACACAACATCAACTGCATCAAATACAGCTACTGATCTTTCTGCAGTATTGTCAGCAGCAACTGGTAACCCTACCCCCACCAGCGCCACAACTCTAGGTGCAACAGTAACAGACGCAAGCAAACTTATTACGGCAATGACTGCCGAAATGAATCTCCACCAAGACTCTAGCGAATCGGCAACACTGGCAAGCAATCAGATGTCAAATCGATCGCACAGCCCGCTCCTGTCAGCGCTAGAGGGCACTAGTGGCATCGAGGCAACACGAAACAATAATAATAATAGTACTAGCAACAATAATAATACCAATACAAATAGTAATAGCAGTAGTAGTTGTAATAATAATTTTGCTGATGAATTGGCTGCCAAAGAAAAAGAGGTAAGTGAAATTTGATTTGAATCTTTTATTTTCCCTTTATTTAAATTTAACACCCTCGTGTAAACAAAAAACCCTAATTATGAACCAAAACACTTGAAATTGATTCTTTCTCGAGTCTATTTATTCAATAATGCGTACCTAAAACATCCTCCTTCGATTTACCCTTTATGCGGGCCCAAAACTCTTTGAAAACATCAACAAAACATTTAAATCGCTTCTAAATTGGGGAAAAAGTAAAAGTTCAAAATATGACATTTATACGATGGTTGGATGGTCGGATGGTCGGCAGTATCCTTTTCTTTTCCCCCGAAGACAAAAAAAAAAACACAAAAAAGAATGTAAACAATATAGCAAGGCGCAAAAATTAAGATGTCAATACTGAAAATGATACTGGTAGTCTTTTTTTTTTAAATCGAGGGTGGGTCGTGGCTGGTTGTTTCCGAGGCGAGAAACAACATCTTTAAACCGTCTAAACAGGACAAACAATGGTTGAACAAAAAAAAAAAACCAAAGGAGAATTCACAGCAACAGAAAGAAATCAGAGAAAATGGTTTAAAAATTAAGACGGGCGGAATGTTTTAAAGGGACTTTTGAGTGAGACATGCTGCAGCCTTTTAAAGCATTCGAAGAGTGTTGCATTTTCTGTAGAAGAATTTAGGGAGTCAATGCATTTAAAATGTTTCTCGACCATTGACTTTGCTTAGGATAATTTTTAGCTGGGGATCCCTGGCAATATTTTTTTTAACAAAATTGAATAAACGTATGTATGATTTATAGGAGTTTAAAAGTGGTAGGCCATTTAGTCCGAGACGTATAGTATCCAATAATTTTTTGTTCTTCATTGTCTTTTGGCAGACAGAACTTTTTTCCTCGAAATTTTCTCTCCGCATTTGTTTAGGCTTTTTTGCATTCTTGTGATTCAACTATAAGTTATTAGTTATTTTCAGGATTTTGTGTATTCTTCGTAACAACAAATTCAGTTTCTTAAATCCGTCATATGTTCCATTATGACCGGTTACTTTGTGTATAGTAACATTTTAAATAAGCTGCAGTAGAAGGAAACCAAGCTTTTGTTAGTTGACATTCAATTTGATGTCAATAAGCCTGTTTAAATGTACTAGATTAATCGCATTGGTACTCAGATCATCTCAGGGCCGTAGTTAGAGTTGAATTCAAGGTAGGGCATCGGTGATAACATGTAGGGCGGAAGTAAAAATTTTACTTGATATGAAATATGATCTGATCTGGTAAAGGTGGTACTCAATTGTCGGGATGGTGTGATAGATAAGTGCTAAACATTCATTTATATAATGGTTTATAATATTATTTTTCTTTTTTCAATTTATTAATTCTAAAAGAAAGTCAGATGGTTATCCCTCCACTTTGAACTACTGCAATGCCTCATCCGCTGATCCTAAAACTATTTCGCCGATTTTTTTGGCCAAGCATTTTCTTCTAATAACTCTAAAGTAGACTTTGGTTTTTTTAGTTATATGAATGGTTGTGCCAAGAACTCTTTGACGTCGATTAATATATGTCAATTATCAGTGATTAACAAGGTTCGCCGGCTTAAGGACGATTTTTCATCGGGTCCTGACGGTATTCCTCCTATTGTTCTTAAAAAATGCATCTCTAAACTTGCTCAACCACTCACTGCTCTATTTCAACTATCTATTTCTTGCTGTGTGTTTCCCAATCGATGGAAAGATAGGCCGATAGCAAAGCTCTCATGTGTTCCTAAATTATTCGAGAGTTTAGTTCACGATTATTTACTTCTTCATTGTAAATTACTCTTTTCTGATAAGCAACATGGCTTTCTTAAAGATAGATCAACTACATCTAATCTTACTCAATTTGTATCTAATACTATTTGTGCCATGGAATTAGGCTACGAAATTGATGCAGTTGCAACTGATTTCAGCAAAGCATTTTATAGGATTTCTCACAATATAATTATTTTCAAATTGAAATCATATGGATTCCCATCTCCGTTTTTATCTTGGGTCCAGTCCTATTTATGTGATCGCTTAGGCACTGTTTTGTTCAGAGGAAGTACTTCCAAACCCTGTCCGCTCAACATCAGGCGTTCCCCAAGGTAGTCACCTTGGCCCCCTTCTCTTCTTTTTTTTTTTTTTTTTATAATCTACTCACGCTCAAGGGATTATGATTACCCTTTTAATGTTTCAACACAGCGTGGGCGTGAAGTTACGGAAGAGAAAGAAGGATAGGAAAGATGTGTGGCACGATGATCTGAGACTAAAGGTGGTTGTCTCAGATTTCTTATCTCCAGGGATGGCGGCTGAACTAAAGCGGAGAAATGCCGTGTCTTATTTCTATGTCACTTATAATTCACATTATTTTATTCGTAGTCATCCTTGTTGGGCATACTAGTTTAACTCAATTATGTACATGTTGTTAGTGTTATGCCTGAACAACCTGTAATGAGCAAACCAAACCCATTGATGACAATTTTTAGAAGATTTTTAATGGAATTAAAGCGACGTAGACGATGGCAGGGATCGAACCTGTGATCATGAGGTTGACAGGCGAGTACACATCCATCGCGCCACGGCCACCCCCAAATGTCCACATTCAGCGCATTGCAGCCCATCAGCGCAGATTTATAAAATTTTGTTTGCGCGGCCTCGGATGGGAAGACCCATTCAGACTCCTACCCTAAGAAAACCGTCTTAAACTGATAAATTTACAGATCTTAAGAGTACTGACCTTCTATTTTTACACCAGTTATTATCTGGAGGTATCGACTGCGTAAGGCTTGCTACGCAAAATAAAGCAAAACACAAATCAATCTCGCCTCAGATCGACACCACTCTTCTGGATACCCCTTCACCGAACCGAGTACGGCCAAAATGAACCATTTTTTTTTTATTTAAGTAATTCAAAAACTGCCCTTAAAAATGCTCTCCAATAATTATACATACCTTCATTTCCCGACCCAACTTTCCACCCAAACCTATTATTAATATTATTATTAATCTAATTTTAAGAATTTGTTTGTTTAGTTTTAAGTAAGTTGGGGTGGCCGTGGCGCGATGGATGTGAGCTCGCCTGTGAACCTCATGATCACAGGTTCGATCCCTGCCGTCGTCTATGTCGTTTTAATTCCATTAAAAACCTTCTAAAATTGTCATCAATGGGTTGCTGGTTTACTCATTACATGTTGTTCAGGCATAACACTAACAACATGTAATTTAGTTAAGCTAGTATGCCCAACAAGGATGAACACGAATAAAATAATGTGAATTATAAGCGACATAGATATAAGACACGGCATTCTCCGCTTTAGTTCAGCCGCCATCCCTGGAGATAAAAATATCTGAGACAACAACCTTCAGTCTCAGAACATCGTGCCACACATCTTTCCTATCCTTCTTTCTCTTCCTTAACTTCACGCCCGTGCTGTGTTCAAACATTTAAAGGGTAATCATAATCCCTTGAGCGCGTGTAGATTATAAAAAAAAAAAAAAAAAAAAAAACAGGCTTGAATTAAGCTTAAATAAATAAATAAATAAATATTATATTCAGTATACCTACATAGACAACAATATACAAAGCTAATTCGTTGACAAATTGTGTAACCTCAATAATAGACCTAACGTAGTACCTATGTCTCTCTAAAGCTTTTTGATGTATCAACGTTTCAACCAACACTGCCAGTTGTATTTAGAGACTCTATTTCATTTATCCTGCCATATCGCCATAGCTGGTAATGGGAAATGGATTTTTCGTGTTTTGGAAAACCAGTTTTCGAATCAGTGGTATTACGATACGATAGTTGATTTTTAAGGTAGGGCATTTTCCCTAATGTCTCCCCTAGCTACGGCCATGGATCATCTGTGCCTTACCAATTATCAATTGTACTGGTTCGATATACAGTTGAGCCGGTGTGGTAGAGCGTATTCTGAAAAATGTTCTTATCATCCTCCGATGTGAAAGATGCAATACGAATTAGCTTCGGACTCTGCTCTAAACTTAAATTTTTTAAATTCAATCTTCAAAAGCAAAACTGTCTTCATACATGCTCAAGTAAAGTAAAACTCTTAAATGCTACTTTTAAGTACCTAAATAATACCTTATGGAGCCACACGAATATATGACCTTCTGATTTGTAAAATGTCAAAAATGCCATTGATCTTGAGACGGAGAATGCTTAAAAATAAACAAACAAATAAAACACAAAAACAAACTATTACTTTTTCAAGTGCAGCTCTCTTCATCCTTAATTATATCTATATATTTCTCCGCCATGCCGCCACGGCGTTACACCCCGACTAGAACATCTGGCGGGGGGAGGTGCATAGGACAAAACTTGCATGCAACTCATCTCAATAACGCATCAACAGTCGAACGACTTTTTTGGCCCTCGTTTAGTATTAAAACATTAATCCGAAGAACATGCACACTCATTTATAACTTATGCGAAATGCACAACGCGCCTGCTTCTTCTGTTTCTTCATCCCTCAGGATCTCCGACTGTGTTTTTAGCATGGCTTATTGTATAAATATGAAGTATCTGCGGAGCACATGTGTTCCATATCTTATCCCTGGGATCTACGAACAATTTGTAGATCATCGTGCGCGGCACCAAATGATGATGATGATGATCATCATCATCATCCAGCCAGCAAGCAAGCCCAGTCGAAGAAGCCAATTATGCTATGGATAGTGTGCTGATCATTGCTCGCAAGGTTCTGCCAACGCCATGCCATCATCGTCGTCGTCATACAGCCGGTTTTGACTAATGTCAGCAATAAAACAATTTCCCTTTAACCCTTACAGTTCGAAGTTCATTCATTCCAAGAAATAATCGGCATGTATTTCAGATATTTTTTGATATGCAACATACAACAAAAACAAACATTTTATGCGCGAAAAGCAAAAAAGGATGCCAAATGCACATAATGAAGGCAGCCAAATCAACGCACTGTCCCTAATTAAAATTGAAAATTTTCCCTATAAATGCCTCACACATACATACATGCATGGTGTTGCACTAGAAATTCCATTTAGTTTTTTTGGGAGCTCATCTTCGGTCGCGGCAGTTGTTTTCCCCGCGATGTGCAAGCGTACATATTTATTTGCAGACTACTACGAGGTATCGTTCCGATACATTGCAAACGAGACAAATATTTTCTTCATGCCAGATAGAGATGCTTTGCAAAATTAAATTTTATATATTTATTCAAATCTACCTACCTATACATAATAAGTCCAGATCCCCAAGAACCCCGCTTCTGTAAATAAATACGTGCTCCCTCTTAATCTATTGGTATATTTTGTATGACACAGCTATAGATACATAGATATAAAATTATTGGTAAAAGTTATAACATTGTTCGAATCGAGTGATTAAAACAGAGAATATAGTGCAGCGTAAAAGTGACATCCGGTTTAATTTGAATGGTTTTCCGGTTTTCAACACATATCAGCATGTACAGATGTATTTACTTGTGTTATGAATGGGCTCGTTCTCTCGTGGTTTTATCATTCCGTTCCATTTGATATTATTATAATAATTGTTACTTATTCGTTCCTCTTTTGGTTGATTTAAAAAATATATTGTGGCTATAGGAAAATATGGTAATTCGATAACAATGTATCGAGAATTCTCGAATTGCGATAAACACTATTATTAAAAATTATTGTTAGTTTTTTTTTTTGGGGTATTATTTAATCGGAATTTTAATTTTGGTTTCTGTTTTGCGGTTTGGTTTTCAACCGCCTTATCAATGATAATTTTTGAGGAATGTTCTTCGACAGAAGTCAAAGATATATCGGAGTTTTGCCATAACGGATACATTCGAGTATGTGAAATCGAAGCGATAAGAATGCCTTTTTTGTTTTAAAATTTCGTTTATCAATTTAAAAAAGCCAAAAGGGAAAGAACATTTGTCAATTTTTTTTACATAATGTATACGTATCTGTAGGAAACATATGTGTTTGACATACTTGATTGTAGGTTTCCATAGTTTTTGTATGATTAATTTATAGATTAAATGAGTGGCTTATTCAGTCATAAATTAGGTATTTCATTTAATATTATATTTCGTTTTATTGTTGAATTGTGTAACCTACAATTCCAAGGAATATTATAATTGTATTTCAATGCTTTAAAAAAAATGATTTTTAACATAAGAATTTAATTTGACGAATAGAATTTTGTGAGTACCTAGTACAGCAGGAACTCTAACTCAAGTAATTATTAGATTTTCGTAAACATTTAAAAAAATGCATGGACAGGAAATAAAACTCATCGCTTTTTTCCGTCAATCAAAAATTTGCTGTCGTCATCTGTCATCTCAAAAAACTTCATAGAAACATTTCAATAATTAATCCTGTTAAGGCATCATGAAAATCTAGAAACAATAACTTGATTTACTATTAAACTGACAATTCTTTCTTGGGTAATTTACTTGACTCAATGTTTAATTTAACCAGCTGAAGTGTTAAGCTTGCGAGAGAATATAAATGAATTAACATGGCATTGTCATGTCAAAATTATCGGTGAATTCTATAAATCCATCATCTTGGGTTCATATAAGCAGACGTATTGTAAAATCTACACTGAATAATATAATAAAATTAGATGTAATTTTAGAACATTAAAACGATGTTCTGTTTCAATAAATAGACACAGTTGTAAGTTACTTTAAGACCAGTTGAAGTTTCATTTCATTTATTTCATATAAAACTATTTTACATTGTTCTTCGAGATAAATCTCATGAATAGTATCAAATTAAGATAACAATTAGTTATGTGCACGAATAAATGATGTAGACGTTCGTATAAATGTTAACATAAATAAGTTCTAGAATTAATAAATAAATAATAAATAATAAATAATAATTATAAGTTGATAATGATAATAATAATAAGAACAAACGTTGCAAAATATAATAAATTAGTTTCAGATATTAAATATTCAGGTATTTGAAATTCATTCCGACTTGTGTTTGAGTAGCTGCTTTCGAATTCCCCCTGACGAGATGGTTCTTTGCAATTGAGATGGAAGATTATTCCACAATCGAATTGCATTGACAAAATATGATCGTTCTTCAACATTATGTGTAAATCGTGGTAAAACTTAGTTAAGGCCTCTAGGTGATTGAAGGAAACTAAGATATTCATTTAAGTACTCAGGACAGTTATTATGAATTATATTATGAGTTTCAGAACTTCCCAATAGCGAATTTTTATGCCGCGAAACACCTACATCTATGCCTTGGCAAACTGTGGATATACCGCAACCAGTCATTGAATGCAACATTTATTTTACGCTTGCATTCAGAATCTAAACAAGAGTATATGTTTAATACAATTGTAAGAGAAGATGGGAATGATTTTACCAGACGCATCTTCATGTTAGAACTCAACAAACTTGAAGATATTCTAAGACTCCTTAGTCTACCGTAAATTCTTCTAATGGAATCCGACGTAGCGTCGCAACAACTCATTTTACTGTTTATTATAAAGCCGAGATACACTGAAAATAAAATCTAGGTATATATGATAAAAATCTAGGTTGATTTAACAAAAATTTTGTTAATATACGTCCAACAAAAAGTTTTGTCAAATTAAAAAAAATTATAGAATTTTGTTGAGGTAACAAAAAATATTTTGTTGTATCCACAAAATTATTTTGTTATGCTAACAAATAAATTTGTTGAAATAACAAAAATATTTTGTCAATTCAACAAAATATTTTGTCAATTTTACAAATTTCTTTTGTTGAATCCACAAAAAACAAAATTAATTTTGTCAAATTTTTTTTTTTGGGATTTTTAAGTCCACAAAAATTGGCGTTTCGTCCCTACGATCTCACATTCAACCATCTGTGAGGGCGTATGGACAATACGCAATTTTTGTTACGTTCAGTTAGTCTTACATCGATTTCTTAACAAAAACCAAGTGTGAACTATATCATACACAAAAGAAATTTTTTAGTTTCCTTACAAAATAGTTTTATCTATCTGATAATATTATTTTATCAATATAACAAAATAATTCAACCCCAAAACAAAATATTTGTCATTTTAACAAAAATGTTTTCATTTTTTGTTAAATTGACAAAAACAAATTAACAAAAACTTTGTGATATTGACAAACATTTACAAAACAGATTTTTTTGTAGATACAACAAAAATTTTGTTAACATCACAAAAAAGTTTGTCGTTGTGACAAAAATCTCTGTTTTATTTTGTTATATTAACAAAACTTGGTTTGTTAAACTGACAATATTATTTGTAGTGCATATTTTGTTAAACTGACAAAAAATCATGCTGGATTATAAAAAAATTGTGAAATCAACAAAATCATTCTTTCGTATTGACAAAAATTTTATCAAAACGATAAAATTGTTTTGTTAAAGGTCAACAAAACGTTTTTGTCAATATTACCTAGGAATTTATTTTCAGTGTATTTAACTCGATCAACATAAGGTAAGATAAAGCCAATCAAATTAAGAGAGGGAACATCACATACTGATATTTCGCTTCTTGCACACACTATTCCAAATGATTTTAACGGGTTTAATCTTATTTTATTTAACTCAGCCTATCCCTGAATATGTAATAGATCTTCATTTACTCGGGCTACGCAGTCTTCTAACAATCCAGGTCTCCTAGACAGATAAATTGTTACGTCATCTGGATAAATATATACATTACAATTTACAATAAAATCAGATCATTTATATAGACACAGAAAAGAAGAGGACCTAAAACCGATCCTTGCGGGACACCTGTGTTGACAAGAAATGGGCTAGAACTCCCGAGTTCAGTTTCGACACGTACTAAACGAGAGAGTTTCCACATAAGAATTGAGTGATCAATGCAATCAAAGGCTTTTGAAAAATCAAGCATCAACATTACACTGATTTCATCAATCATCACGATCCATTGCTCTTCTTAAGTCAGAAGTTACTTTTAATACATCTGATTCACAACTATGCTTCTTTCTAAGCCCTGATTCCCATATTGATATGCTATTTTTACTTGTGACTTATAGGTACTATAAGGCAAGTTATGCATTCGTAAAAAAAATCGAACTCGAGATTTTGATCAAAGTTGACATTACGAAGATAGCGAAGACCAAAAAAGTGGGTCTCGCAATTCTGTCTGTCTGTCTGTCTGTTCGATTACAGCTTAACGGCTCGGCCGATTTTCGTCAAACTTGGTAGATATGGGTTTTGATTTTTTACCCCCGGATGTTTTTTGATTTGATTTTTAAGACCAAAAATAACAGTACCTGCCATACGATTTTTTTTCGAAATTTTATAAATATTTTTTTTTCAAAAACTGTCCCAACGATTTTTTAAAAAAAAATCAAAAACTTTAATTTAGTTAAACCTAGGTAATGGTTGAAAAAAATTATCCAAAAAATGAGTAGTTTTGGTACCCCACTTGGGACCATTTTTTTTGTATTTGATTTTCTCAAAAATGGTACAACCGATTTAGATCAATTTTATTATGTTAATGCTCTCCAGCAGTTTTAATATTATTGTGTATTCAAATTTTCAAAAAATGTTTTTTTTCGATTTTAAAAAAAAATTAAAAAATTTTTTTTGAAAACTCAATAAGTATTTCTAAAACCCCATGCTCAATTTTTTTAAAACTTGATGAATAAAAGTTTTTTAATATAAATTATAAGATGTAAGAAAAAAAATTTATTTTACCTAAAACTAACGGTACCCTCCATACAAATGTTAAAAAATGGTTTTTGAAAATCGTGTTTTTCTCGAAAACGGTTCAGAGAATTTTATATTTAATTTTATATATTTTAATATCTGTAATTTAATAAAAAAAAATTTGAAAACAAGATATTACTGACTGTACCTACCATTGAACGATTTTTTAAAATTTTGAATTTCTCATTATTAGCACAACGGATTTTAATGAAATTTCGTAGAGAGGATCTTCTAAAAAGTTAAAAAAACATTGCATTTCAAAACTTTAAGAAAAATATTTTTTTGAATTTTGAAAAAAAAAATCAATTTTTTGTTTTTTGAAAATTCAATATCTCGAAAACGGCTCAATCCTTTTTTTTTAATTTTTATTCATACAATTATAAAAACTTTAAATTGGCGTACCAAAATTTTTTCTTAAAAATGTTTTAAAATTTTCTTATATAAAACCTTATTTTTTAAGAAACCACTACAAAGACTTGTAATTTTTGTTCTCGCATAAATCTATATTTGCTTGAATCACATGGCATCATATTCTTACCTTTAACTACTAAAGAAGTTTTTTTTAGTCATTTAAAAAATGAATTTTATGCTTATGAACAGTTTCTCTATAACAACATTCATTTTTGAAATTCTTAGTCTTTTACATAGGAGCAATTCGTGCGACCCAGTCGTGCATTTTATTTCTGTCCAAATTTTCTTGTATCTTTTCAGCCAATATTTTTCCTAACGTCTTCGTCAGAAATGATAAAAGACTGATGGGTCTGAATTCCGAAGAGCTTTTTGGGTTAGGGTTTTTTTGGGATTGGAACAACTTTGACATTTTTCCATTGTTCAGGAAATTGACAACTGTAAATGCAGTAATTGAATATATGCACCAGGAAAGGGAGGAGAACTGGAAGGATTAATTTTATAAATTTCAATGACATTATCATCGGGCCTTACTGCGTTTGACTTGACCGAGCGAACTGCTATCTCAAAATCCAAATCACTTACACACCTAAATTCAAAACAGTTGTCCAGAGGAGAACTCACCAAATTCAAAGCATACCGCCTCAGAAGAGTCTGGCGCAAGAACCAGGCTCATTTCAGTAGGGCTATAAGAGCATTTGGGTTTTTCATTATCAATAACGCTGTAACTTTTCAAATTTTTCCATAGGACCTTTGAGTTTAATTTAGGGTCAAGACGTTTCATAAAATATGTGCACTTGACATTGCGTATGAGTGAGGTTACTTTGTTACGAGCAAAGATATATTGACATCGATTATACTCCGCCCGATTTCTTTTGTATTTTTTGAAAAAGTGCTCTCTTTTCTGAATACGCTTATTAATTTGAGGAGTAAATAATTTTTTGTAAAAATATCTAAACGAAATATTAAGGAAACATGTTGAGTAGGAAAATTGAAATTTAAACGAGACTGTGTTGAGAAAGCGTCAACTTGGTAAAATTAACACTTTACTTATACCGATTTTTGTATTTACTAGAATGCTGTGTGGAAAAAAAAGACGAACTACAATGTTTCCAAAGATTGTGTCACAAATACAAATGTTTCTGAAATCACGTATGTAAGTTTTTTTCACCTTCTATTTTTAACAAAGCACCTGTTAATCCGTTAGCCGATGTTTTCATCTGAGTGTTTGTATTTTAAAAATATTATCTTCTCTTCAATAATGGTTGAGGCATTCCCTTGGGGACAATCACATTCTTAAGATTTCGATTTGAAATCCAAAAACTGTTTTCTTCAAAACTCTTTCTATATACTCGTAAGAATGAATATTTGAGGGAATCTTGAATGTTCTTCGGTTAATTATCTTAATACCACCTAAACTACCTTTTCATGTGAATATATGCTTGAAAAATTATCTGCATTCAATTATAAATCGTTTGTATCTCGTTATTCGAAATCAAATTCCTCTCCGCCTTCTACATCTTTTTAAAATAAAGACATCGTCGTTGAAATCTTTGCTTCTTGTCCTTCTAAAAATATCTAATATAGTAGGGTAAACTACCTAGTGACCGACCCCCTTTCAGTAATGGTCACCTATCACTGTTTTTTCATTTTATTAAGGTTTCCTGTTGCTGGATACTGCCGAGGCTATTTTTAACGTGTTTAGACGTGCAAATGTCATAACAAAAGACTCCAATTGATATTTTGTAGTCAATCGTTGACGTGTAAAAAAAGATGTAAGTTGAGAACCTCTGTAAATCAAAGAAAACTTGTGAATTCCTTAAGAAACACTTGAGTATAAATCAGTATTTTATTAATTTATCCGTGTTTCTTATATATGGGACAGTGCATATTATTTCAAAACAATAATTAGTGGATTTATTTGTTAACTTTTTTTTATTAAAATAATAAAATAACTTAATTTAACGTGGGGTGTTCATAACTAAAATGTAATGTTGAATAAATTCAGTGACCGACAGGGGTGTCTATTACTGGCACGATTAGAGGTTTTTGAGGATGTTAGTTACGGACACCATCGTTTTTGTCTTTCTTTTTTCCTTTCATTAGCCGTGTTTTTTTGGAAAAGTTATCCGTAGTACAGTAGGATTTTATATAAATAACAAATACAACATCCGCAGTAGGATCACTGCCGATACTTGATTAAACGTCAAATCTCTATCCACAGCAGGATTTCACTTCTCCTTTTATCGGCAGTGATCCTACTGCGGATGTTGTATTTATTATTCATATAAAATCCTACTGTACTACGGATAACTTTTCCAAAAAAAACACGGCTATTATTTACAAACCGCTTTTTATATTACTATAAAGCCACATTTTTCAGGAATTTATTACAAAATGCCTGGGCAAAATTAGTTTAAGAAGAAGATTTGTAAAATACAAGTTAAAAAAAACGTTTACTTTCAGAAAATTCCATGGTACATGTGCAAACACAGAAAAATACATTAGCACTTTTCTTTGCTCATCTTTAAGATAGATTACTTTACTAGTGATATTAACGTATTGAATAATTAAAATATTTATATAAATATTTTTAATTCAGTAACTAACTATAACTAACATTCAAATTATAATTTTTTTTTAATTGCAATTACTTGTTGAAAACAGTTTAAGTGCCTTTACATTTTTGTTTGCTTGTTTTTATTTAAATAATAATTTATCTTCATTTTATTCATAACTTTATAAGTACCTACCTACTGCATACAAAATTTTTATATACATATGTATAATATCCCCGCATTAAGGGTTTGTAATTAAATGGATTTCTTGTATACATACGTAGATGTATCTTTTTGTTTTTGTGCGTATTAATATTTATTTATCTTATATATTAGAAAACCCTTCCAAGTTAAATATATTCTGTTTTTATTTCGGTGTCGCTTTTGGTGAAAAACAAATTTAAAACAGAAGTTTTCGCATACATTTTTGACGAACCACAAGTTTTTATGAGTCAGGATTCATGATATTCCCAATTGTCAATTGAAATGTCGAATTAAAACTTTTAATTACTCGATTTTAACGTTTGACGAGCTTATGTAAACTTGGTGACGAAAATTGCTCTTACAGTTTAGGGTGAAAAGCTACAGAAAAAGGGTGTCCGTAACTAGTATTTGACGGGTGTCGGTTACTGAAAAAAAGGTGTCCGTAACTAAAAAACTGGTAAGCTTTTACGATTTTGTGTTTTATTTATTTTTGAAATTTCGTACATATTTATTTCTTTAATGTTGTAAAAGAAATTATTAACAGTTATAATAATACACAAAAATCATTAAAATCGATCCAGCGAAACAAAAGTTATAAATTTGCAAACTCAAAATTTCTCTTAAGGGTGTCGGTCACTGGGTGTCTTACCCTATGGTGAAAAATTCAATTAACTTAAAAAAGGCGATCAGTTTGATTTTGTTTGGCTTGCTAAAATGTGTAGCCGCCTCAATGGCTGGCCATAAAATTTTTTCACTGAAACGGACCAGTTGGATATGGTTGAGGAATCACCGTGTGCCTAGATTGTTCGTGATGTGGATTTATCTTGCTGAACTGCAGACGCCCGTATCGAAAGCTATGTGTACATGTGCTGAACATTATTTGTCCCGATGATGATGGTGATGCTGCATGAATTTAAATTACTTTGAGAGTACCGTTTTGTTTTAATTTTGTGATTAATTGATTTCTGTGTACTTAATGTGTTTTGCACAAAATGATTTTATATTTCATCTTTGACTATGTTTTCAATTTTTTTTTTGTTTCGAGTGCTTCAAGGATAATTACAGCACTGCACTGCACCCTTCGATTTATGTCATTCACCCAGCTACAGGTTATTATCTTAAGTGGTTCGTTGCTGCTCATGAAATTCATACCACATCGTTTGGTATCTCCGAGCCCATTGAAGTGTGTGCAAATAATTTGAGGACAAATAATGGGCTGACAAAAAAGCTGAACAAAAATATCCAGTCTATCAGAAAATACTGGAAAAAAAAATGCAAAAATACTTTCCAATCTATTATCATCCTCAAGTTCACAAGAGAAGGGGGGAGAACGGGGTGTTTCTCACAAAATATTGTCATTTTGTTATTTGTATAACTGCGCTTCCACCCCTGATTGCAAATGATGATGTTGATGATGCTGATGGTAAGATGATGATTACACAATGCATTAGGTGGGTGTACTCCGCTTTCTCTTTCTGCCTCCTTCGGTGTTCTATGTGCCCTGTGGAGTTGGGGGCTGCTTTTTTTTGCTGCGCTCTTTTATGAAAACCATAATACGAAAATGGCTTTTAATGGATTTTGATGCATTTTGCCATACATGTCTCATTATGATCTTTTCCATCATCATCGCTAGCAAAGATGATGGGTTACTTACACGCGTGAAAGGACGCATCCATCCTAACAATCTATATCGCTGATGTTGCAGCATCAAAGTAAAAAGACATTTAAAGAGATAGCCATAGGTAGGGAGATACACTTTCTCTACAGTGCAAGTCAAGAGTTTGGAGCCACTTAAAAATACCAAAAATACCTACTAAACTCGAAAATATTTTGTCCGAGTTAATAAAAAACTGTGATGAATCCATACAAAATTCCTTTTTGACTTTACACCGAGTTCGAACCTAAACGAGTGGCATGAGTGACATACATATGTGTACCTGCCTTGATTTGGCCCAAAGACACATTCATTTTTGTTAATGTCATGCTTTTTTATTTCTAAGTCTAAATTATTATATCTTAAAAATATATAAAATGGTATACTCTGTTCAACAAAAATTGTCAGTACAGGCCTTATGGGAGATCTTTTTCCAAAGCAATAGCGCCTGATGCACCTTCACTATACTGCGTTGGGAAAAATACCACTTAAAAAAGAGCAAGCCACTGACTTTCCTTAAAGAATTGTTGTTGTAATTTTTTACAAATAGTTGTACAACCCAACACGACCATTGTATCCCTCTGCTGAAGGGATACTGCAAGCAGCGTTACCACTTCCGGAAAAAAGTCGAAGTAGATTTGAAGAAAAAAGTGAAGTAAATAGAGAAAAATCGAAGTAGATTTTAAAATAACTTTTTACATACTTGCTTTTAGAAAAATTTCAACTCGAGATTTTCATCAATTGACATAACAACAAGAAAAAGTAGAGATTCCGTCTGTCTGGAGGTCTGTACCTCAACCTGCAGCGTAGAGGAGAAATTTAAATGTTTTTTTTTTTTTTTTATTTTCTACTTTCTCATTTCTGACTCTACCGATTTCGATCAACATTTTTATATCGGAGCTTCTTTGATTTTGAAATAATAATGTATACATAACAATTTTTCCTTAAATGTATATTATTAAATACTTAAATTTGTCAATACATTCCTTTTAATTTTAAAGAAATTTTTATATAAAGAATTGATTTATTAATAAAACTTTCTTTTACAAAGAATAGTATTAAAATTACTATAATTCAATATAATTTAATTTTAAAATAAAAACACACATGCAAGCGAAATTTTCATAAGATTCGTGACTCTATGTTCTTAAAATTACTCATTTGTGTATTTTTATTGAGTGAAATAGAAGTAGATTTGGCCTTTTTTTAAATTGAAGTAGTTTCAGAGTTTTTTTTTTTAAATGAAGTAGATTTCAGTAGTTTACTGATGGTGCGAAGTAGGAAGTAGATTTTACAATTTTTTTAAAAAAAGAAGTAGATCAACTTCAATTGAAGTAAAGTGGTACCACTGCTGTCAAGTCAGTACGATCGTACGCTTGTTATCTACTACATAAAAACAGAGTTACGAATAACGATTATCATTCTCATTTACAGGCAAGGAGCTTCCTCAGTGGATTTTATTAAGGAGCTTTTGAAATTTGAAGCTTTTGAGAACAAATTTTATAAAATTGAGTATGTAAAGTGTTGGCGATTTATAATGTAAACTAGGGAAACCCTGTGGGAGCCTTAAAAAGCGACACACTTCTGCAAGCCAATGAAACCAGAGTGAGAGGCAAACGTCCTATCTTCCCTGTACTGACAATTTTTGTTGAACAAAGCATAGAAAACTAATAGAAATCTGTGTTTAGATACTAAAATTTACATATTAATTGTTAAAATAAGAGAACATAAATTGGTTGTCTCGAATTGCATTCTGATTGCTTAGAACTGTCAAACTCTATCCGCGTTCCATATAAAATTGACAGCGACACTGCCACGAAATGCCAAAATGAGCAATGTTCGTTCATTCTTCGGTTGTTGGTTGCTCTTATATGGGGAATAGTCATGCATGTCAAAATCAAATAAAAAAGGTAAAAAAAAGACAAAAGACACAAAAGCATTATAGTTTATAGATTTTGGAACCCCGGATATTGAGCATGAATAGATTGAACTTCCAGAGTTAGGAGAATTCTTCCCCAACCTTCGAATTAAAGGTACGTTCAAATATATGCGCCTATGCGGTAGTAGCTATACTATAGGTACTGTGTTGGGATGTTTTTCACAATTTTAAAATTAATATTTTCAACATTTATGACATTTCTTAATTTATGTTCCTACGTTTTAGAAAAGAATAACAAAGCTAGTAATCTTCACTTCAACCTTTCTTCCATTTGAGTTAAATACTTTTTTTCTCTTAAAGAACAAAGTCCCAACCTGGCGAATCCATACCTTCAGACCTCAGTGTATCCTCGTGTTTAAGCATTTATATGACTTCAAACCCTGCTTTTACCTGGCTGGATCGATTTGCAAGTCCACCAAGTGGTTTTTGTGTGTGTTTTTTTTTTCATAACGTTCAACCAAAATTAGAGTTTCCTCAGTCTACTACCGAATTGCAGTACGAAACTGCACATGCATTATATGTATGTATTTCATCTCAGCAGCATAATAAGCAATCATCCACATAAAAGGGATCTCATTTATGGTATGACACTCAGCACCTACCCCATGTCGTTGTCGCCTCCCCCTTAAACATGTGTATATGAAGTATAGGAATGCAAAAGTGGATACCACTCATTATTCTTATATGTACATTACATACATATATCTGTCTATTCATACCTATTTTTATATCTTCCTATAGCCCTATAGTCATGTTAATTTTCTTTCAGTTTTTCTATTTTTTTTTGTTTTCCGTTTTTTCTTTCATAAAAATATTCGTCGTTCGCTTACATACATACATATGTGTATACACAGGTACATGCTACGAGCTTTTTCCTTAAACCCTAAATATTATACCAGCGGATCTTTTGAAATGTCAATTGACTCACAATTACAATCTGCCCTTGTTACTTTTTTCTTACGAGACGACGCACGTTGGATGAATAATCAAGATAACACTGTTATACTGTTAAAATAGGTAAAGTTGTTGTTTCTGTAGTTGTTTGCTCTGTTTCCACATAAATCTATTAAAAATCATACGTGATCGGAAGCAATCAGTATTTGAAAACCATAATTATTATTGTTTTTCTATATTCGACGGCCCCGCATATCTCCCGCACTAACCACGAAATAGAATTCGTTTGAACTCTTGCTTCACCCCAAAGCGAGTAATAGATCGGAGTTCCAAATCCCGAAACGACCGACATTGATGAAGAGTAACACAAAATATAATCGAACTAAAATTTCTATGAACCGTGTTAAAAAATATTTAAAATTATCATCGCACGCTATTTTAGATTCGTTCACATGTTAAAATCAAAAAAAAAAAAAAAAAAAGAAAAAAAAAACGGAAAACAAAATAAAAATTAAATTATACACATGTCTATGATGGCCATTGGTGCGCGTCTCTTCGATTTGGATGGAGTTCCTTTGTTTTTCAAAATAGGGTTCGATTCTAATCATTCATTTTGAGATGTCTTGGATTTCTTGAAACTGGCAACTTTTGCGTACGCATCCATCAATTCATAAAAATGTCTTAAATATTCAAGGCTTATTAGCATATGCTTGAATGGGTTGATCTGTAAAGTACATAATAGAAAATTAAGTTGCTTCGAATTCGACAGATGATCGACGACAACTATTGTTTGAATTTCACATAAATCGAAAATATAGGGTGATCCAGTAGAAATCATTTTTACAAAAATCTTAAAAGTTTACGTTTCTCTAAATATTTTTCACTCAGAAATGGAACTAAATATGTGAGAACAATCAATTAATGCAGCTTTAACATCCTGCCGAATAATATAGGATGGCCAGGTAGCGGTAATAATTTTTCCAATTGTTATGTTTCTCCAGCTGTCAAATATACCAATAACGCCTTTGGACTAAAGGCCAAAAAAGCTAATTTGAATCAATAATTCAACAAGTCCAATAATAGTGCTAAGTCTTTTACTTGGCTGATTTATTTCAGTAGTATATAGAGTTTGTATTATAAAAAACCTTCATATACATACCAATAACATCCAGCTGTCAAAATATTCAGTAAGGTTAGCCTTTTCATCTGGACGTTTATAGAAATGTTGGCCGAAGACTCGAATTTTGGGCAAAAAATCATTTTCTCAAACGAGGCCCATTTTTGGTTAAGGGGCAACGTCAACAAGCACACTATTGGAGCGAACACAATCCACAATAGTTTATTAACCAAGCATCAATGCATCCACAAACATTAACTGTTTCTAGCAGCTTATGGTGGCATCATCGGACCATATTTCTTTGGAATAGTGAAAGGAGATACCGTTACCGTCAATGGGAACGGATTAAGAGCCAATTACCATGGCAAGTTAGGCGATTGAACAGCACGATCAAATGATAAAACCTTACTACCAAAATTGGGTGCGTTGCGCCCATTTTAGGAACATAATCTCGGCCGATAACATCTCGTTTGGAAGAGAACCCCAATTTTGGCCAAAAAATCATCTTTATCGGCTGTTTTAACAAGTAAAATTTCCGTATATGGGTCGACATCAGTCCACACGAGCTTCACCAAGTGACAATTCATCCTCTAAAAGTAATCGTTTGGTGTGGATTTTTGGCCGGCGGTGTCATTGGTTCGTACTTTTTCGAAAACGACCTTGTTTAGGCGGTCAGCGTTAAAAAACGATGTTAACCAATTTCCAATGGCCCAAAATGAACCATATGGACCTAGATGATATGTGTTCGAGCTGGGTGGTGCTACTTGCCACACAGCGGACGCCTCAGTAAGGTTATCTTTAGCAAATGTGACGTGCATTGGCCCTCAAGGTCATACGATTTGACCCGGCTTAACTTTTTCCTGTGGGTTTTCTAGAAGTTGTAGGTCTATGTGAATAAACCGCAATCGACCGATGCCCCTAAGGTGAACATTACACAAGGCTTCGATCAAATTCGGATCTATGCGGAAGAGTCATTAATGAACATTCATCCATTCAGATCTGTGCCACCGCAAGAATCCGAGGCTGGCATTAAAACGATGTCAAACTCCATACCCAAATAATGTCATACATAAAAAAGAACCCTTATTTAAAAACCCTTTAGAAACTATAATCGGGCACAAAAAACAGCTAGTTTTGTTTAACAGATAGTTCTTAAGAAGCTCCTCAAATGTTTGTGAGCAGAAACTAGATCCCAGAAGACCTTCCGGAGCGTTACAAAGAACAAGGACGGGAGTCCAGTTGAATATTCAACCGATGATGATGGAGATGATGTTTTGTCGTGATTTGTTATTCAATTTTTTTTATCAAATTCATGATCATTATACCAACCAAAGCAAAGCCAGAAAGATTAATTTTCCTACTTATACTGAACCACCCTGTTGATGTGCTGTCCAATTTTTTAATTGATAAATTTGAAATCATTCAATATTCAAAGAAGGCAGATATGCGTTTAGTCTAATCTTATTAATTAGTTCGCGGCCGAAGTTGGTTATTTAATTGCTTCACCATCTAAGTATAGCATGTATATGCTTATTTTGGATTAGCTTAATATGGAGCTTGATTCGAGTGACAGCATCGTAAAGAAGATACGGTCAAATCTATCTATCAATTATTTCCATATACAAATTAAATTTTTTTCTAACGTTGAATTTCTTCCAAATCGATTGAAATGCGTGGAATGTATTTTCTTTCATTATTATAAAAAAAATAAATTTGTTTTTTTTTTTTTATTTTTGTCTATGATGCGATAGAATACAGTTGATTGAATTTTTGGTGGAAAAAAATTGATAGAGATTAAAAATTGAAAATTAGGAACAAATCTATTGATAAACAATTGACTGTAATTTTAGTATTCGATTAGCGTTTGTTTTGGAATGTGTTTGATTTATATAAGTTCATAAATATGGAATTTAAAAACCGCACTAATTTGGTAAGAAAAAATAACGTCATTCATCACTTAAGCTAAAGAACACACCTTCTTGTTGGCGTCACCAAGATACAGCAATCGAATTAAATAATTTCATTCCAATCAAATTACCCAATCATTTGCTACATTTATTTCTCACTTTTGTCGTTGGAGGTCCCTTCTTTACAAAATGGAAAAGATGGAGAAACTTTTTAAACTTAATTATTTCACATTGTCGTCGTCCTGGTTCCTTTTACCCACTTCCATAGCTCGCATTGTCACAGTCGTTTTCGTTTGCATCGAACCGTATCGCAACCCCTTCTCTTCCAGACGCAAAATAGCATTTAGTTACATCGGATTTTGAAAGGATTAATTTTGGAATTCGGGGACAAGTGCTACTCCCCCTTATTTTAATTACCCCCACGTTCATCTGGGTACTGTTACTTTGTCTCATCGTCATCATTAAAGCCAAACAATTGATTTATATCAATCGATTGTTAAGATATACAGACACTCTAATAATGAGGGGGAGGACTGTTTCATTTCCCATCGCGCATCGTCTAAACAGAAAACTGTCGTCAGTCGAATGCACTTAATGTTACGATGATCACTTGTTGGTTTTTATTAGGCTCATTTTTGTATTTGTTTTGCTTATAAATGACACACATGTATTGTATTATTGTCGAATCATTTGCTTAAAATGTGGCGGAGGAAAAATAAAGTTTCCCATGATTCTATGTGAGGTTATTTGTGACTCTCTGCGTGATGCGTGCGGCATTTTATGCGGGAGGCTTGCAATAACTATTTCGGTTCGTCATACTAATAGAAAGACAGACAGACAGATATTCGAAGGGGTCAGAGTCCCCATAGTTAGTTTAGTATAATCATTCAACTATAACCAGGCACTCACACAGTCTATTCATTAAAAAAATAATAATTTTATAATGATGATGATGACAATGTGCTTCAGCCCCTTTTCGCATTCTATTGCAAATAATTTGTCGAATTCTTCAATTGCAAATAACAGTAGAACCTCGTTATGGTGGACTTTAAAACGATATTCAAATCAAACCCGAAAGATGGATAACATAATGATTAAAATCAAATAGTTTAATCACCAGTTGAAAAAGAACCGCGCACTGGCAACTCTTTACTCACGCTCAAACTCTTTTCTCTCTTGCGCTTATAGAAAACAGCTCAACTATTGTTTGTGTCAAAACACAAACTTTTTAGTTGCTCGAATCAAGTTGCTCTAAGTGCGCGGTGTCCCATATAAGCCCATATGTTTCATTTTAGCATCTAAACAGTTGCGAAACTAAAAATTGAATGTGCGCGCCTGGCCTAAGACAATCCCAAAGAGAAACAGTATGGTCATCTTGATTCAATCTTTCAGACAGTGTGTGTGTGTGTTTTATGCTTTGGCCCAAAGAGACCTTAGTAAGGTCCAGCTTCCGGTCAATAAGTGTAGTGTTAATAGTTAATAAGAAACAAACTTAACTAAAACGTAGGAGTACACTAAACTAATTTTTCATTCATTTCCGTTCAAATTTAATAACTTGGGAATTCAGGGTGAGCCATTTAGTGGTTTCTTTTTTAATTATAGCTTATATCGAAATCTTGACAGAAAGTCAGTATCAACAGCTCAATATCCTAAGAATTCACAAAGATCTCGAATTCGATTCTCAGCCGCTGCAAGAAAGTTTTTTTCAGGGGTGTACTGCCTCTTGCGAGAAATTGACAAATTCTCCAAGAGTATCTCTTGTCATGGAAAGTGCTGCTCACTAGCCGTTCGGAATCGGCAGAAGATTGTAGGTCCCCTCTGTTCCTGGTAACACGCACACAGGAATGGTTGAGAGTTGTAAGTCACTAGGTCCTGGTTCACTCCGAGCTGTTGCACCACCAAATTTAAGGTCCAATTGACTCAGCAATTGTAGGCGCACGAAAAAACTCTTGAACGACATTGTCTTCCATAATGGGAATTTTTGCTTTTAAAAAAATTCAATTTAACTTAAATTAAATTTAATTTTGTTCATTTTATTGCATTTTTAAGAAGAAACTTGTATTTGGCCCACCCTTTACTAGTTAAAGGTTCAAACAATCCGTAATAACTAATAAGTATTGGGGTATATGCATTATAAGTATTCAATAATCAAACAACATAATAAATCAAGAATAACAAACATTACAGTTACCAGTTGGGGAATACGAGTATATACACTGGGGCAAAATTTTAATTGAGTTAATACGATGCTAAAGCTATTTTAGTATGATACTAGGTTAAAACAACGAATTTGCAAATTTTATTCGAATATAGCATCATACTTTTCTACCCTTTTATTAAAGTTAAAATCATCGAATACCTACTTTATTTTTTTAGTATCGTGCTAGCTTCATATATGACTCTTTGACATTTGCAAACATCAAAAAAGGTTCATGTACTTACTTTTTTACACGAAATGTCATTGCTTTAGGTGTGTTCAGAAGCAACTTATTAAGAAAATTCTGTTAGTACAATACTAGTTAGAAAATGTTTAAAATTAAAAATGAGTTAGTAAACTACTATAAAGTTAGCAAATTGTTAAGTAGTATCATACTAATACCTTAATAATAGTCTGTTTAAAATTTTGCGCCACTATCTTTACTGACCTTCCTTCGTGACCAAGTCTCTGAAGAAATCAACTTTAGAAGTTCATACAAATTTGTGTCATTTCGGACTAGCAAGGCTGTACTGTATTTCTACATGGTTCTTCCCTGCTGGGGTAATGCTGATGCCCCTCTATTTTCACCACGCATTCAGATATGAAATGTAAAAAAATCAAAAAATTTACCCAAAATAAGGAAGCAATCAATTTAAAAAATCAAACTCTCAAATGGAATGACAATCTTTCCGCGATCGGACCGCGCCAGCCCGCTGACTATTCCTGCATGATGGTCGCCAACATCTATCAAAATAACAAACAAAAAATAATAATAATAATAAAACTAGTATTATAGTCGATTATCGAAGTGGATGATGCTCTCTGTCGGTTTAGTGGAGCGTAGGTAGTGAATTGATTCGCAACAAAACGAACGAACATCACGAATATAATGTTCAACTGATTTGAATTGAAATTGAAAGGAAATGGATTGTCGGCCATATACGATTTATTTTTTTTTTTATTTTGTTGAATTGAATAATTGGCCTTTTGATTTGCGCGCTCTGAGAGCATGACATACTCGTAAAGAAGTAATGCACAGTTTATAAGACTTGAAAATATATTTGTATAAACCTCTGGTACATTACAATTCAATTAACCGTAATTGATTGAGTAAGGGCATCAGGCGGACGAATGAACTGACGGACAACCAAACGACGACGACAACTATGAGATTAATAGACAAGCAATCATAAATCACTAACTCAACGTTATTACAAGTTAAGACTTTTTGAGTGCAGATTTTTCACGCCTTAAATATAAATCTTCAGAATATTTCACCATATCTCTCAAAATTGTCTACCGGAAAACTTGAATTTTCCAACCTTCTTGCTTCAATTTATCGTAAATTTCCGTTCAGCCTTGTAATTGAGTTCCCATTTTGTGTGTGCGATGATGTTCAACTAGATTAAGAATCTCTGATGGTAAATGGTGTATGGCTCTGGTGATGATTGAATGCTCACAATTCATGCCTGTTCATCCTCTCTGCATCTATTTGAATTTAACGATACATATAACGTCATGAGTGAAATGATTCCTTGCCATTTCGGCTAATTGGCTTATAAATTAGAAGGGAATCGATTGATAAATCAATCCACCTATATACGAGTAGTACCTACTATGTTGCCAGACGACATTTGACTTGAGTATGCCTTCGTCTATCTACAAGAAACTTATTTGGCGGCTGAGTAATAATTCAATTAAATACGCTCCGAAATTCGTCGTCGGCTTTAGGGTTTCTTGCAGATACGAATTCGATTTAAATTTTCTCATCGATGTGCATTCATGTAAATTAAATTTGCATCAGATTAATGTTGTGCCAATTACTTTTCAATATATTATTTAATTTAAAGTCGTTTAAGATAGAAGATATCATAAATTGCTGAGTGCCCCGAACCCGCATACATGTTAAGATTATCTGCACTTCTTTAATGCTCCTGATGCTGCCTCTCTACGAGACGACATAAGATGACCACTTCATAGTTATTGCTTTTTTAAGTAAATGTACCGGAAACAATGACTTGATGAATTCTAAAGGGGGCAGACTGGAGTAATCATGATTAATCTCTTAAATAAGTACAAATGCGGGTTTTATTAAAAAAATATATGTTTTTGATCACACCCACATTCAAAAAGGTAGAAATACTCGTATGTATACGATGTGAAGAAAAGTGGTGTATTTCTGTAAGATATGATTCGAGACAAAAATATATTTCAAAAGAATTAAACAATAAATTTTATCAACTGGCAATACCGGTGTTGAGATACATTTATTTAACATGTTTATCTTATAATTGTAAATTTAGGTTGTGACTATAAATCAATGGAATTGTGTCTCGTCGCCGTCTCTTCTTCATATCCACGCCTACTCCTACCTATGATGATATTTCGTTTTAATAAATATTATTTATTATATTCATCATATTTACAATATGACATGTTTATTGTTGTTTTTTGGAAAACCATCATCTCTTTCGTATAGGTGTATAGGTAAATTAAGAACTTTATCAAACATTTCTAATTTGATTATTTTTTTTGATAGAATCAACAAAGCTAAACCGAGAACAACAATAATTGTCACATGAAACTACTTGGCTAAAAAATTAAAACAGATTTTGTTTAGTGTGTGTGTGACGCTAATAGATACAATTTACGCAATTAACCAATTAATTTATGACGGAGGCTTATTTATAAAATGATACTCAGAGAGGAGCTATAATCCATATAATAGAAAAGATACCTTTATGAATTTATTAGTTTTTAACTTTATTGTATTGGAATCTTTTTTCTTTGGGTATAAATCTGATCTGTTTTTAAAATTTTCGTCACATGCTAGCCATGACATGACAAACAAGATAAAGCGAACATTGCTAATCAAATTTATCATGAAATACAGTTTCACAACCAAAGTAATAAATTATCAAATAAATGGCAGACAAGGTTTGTTAATCCTATTGAACTTGTTTTTTAAAGGTTTCTTTTTGCTCATGAAACTATAAAATCACTTGATGACTTAAAGAGCTTCATAGAGGTCGAAATGAATACAAAATATGTATTGAATGACACATTTTTATTGCGAGCATTGTAATTTATTTATAATTACAACTAAAATCACTTACTTTATATTTGTTTAAACAAAAACTTTATAGCGGGAAAATATAATTCAATCGGAAGTTTGAAGAAGGAAAAAATTAAAAAATCTACCTTCACGTATTTTTTTTAAATCCAAGGCTGTAAATTATAAGGGTTATATGAACGTTCAATTCTGATCGAAATAATAAGTGGAAATGTGAAATACTCGTATGTTCCTTTATTCAAGCAAATTCGTCGAAATGTGGAAAGATTTACTTTAACAACTCAAAACCTTTTTTATCCCATTAATGTAAAATAGCCGATCCAGCTCTCGAAATTCGAGTGCCAATTTATTTATTTAATTCATTATCATTCAATAAACGACAGAGAATTCATGATTTTTTTTAAATTGTTGAATGCAATGAGAAGTACCTACAAAGCACTCAATCCTGGAGTCCAAAGGAAAACAGTTAATGGTAAACAAACTTTCAAACTTATACACATTTTCGACACATTAACAATTTTTGTTTCGATTATTTCATGTCATTGTCCTTCAGCTGTTGTTATGGCCATAATATTGGAATCGTACCCACGTCGCCGGAGTGACGTCAACCTGTGAATTTTGTGTTACATACATGTGTTTTTTTTTTAAGTTTAACTCTCATAATTTTTTCATAACGTGCCTAAAGAATATAGCTAACTTCAAAAACATAAATTAAATTTACTTTTGTAAAACTTTTTTTGTTTGCACATCGATCGGCCAGCTGTTTATTGTCAACAAAAAAATGACATAAATGGAAGTGTTCCGAAAATGAGGTAGGTTTGAGCCCATGGAACGCATTCAGCCATGCAGATTTAAATTTGTATCGTAAGTCATGTTCGCCCGCATTTTTGACGACGCGACATCCCACGTCTGCATTTTCTATTTTCTCTCTTTCCATGAGAAATATGTATGTACATTTCGAGTATTTTGTATTCTCTTTTTTCGCAAATATTTAAAATTCAAATGCAGACAAATGTAAATAAGTTTTGAAAATAATTGACTTATACAAATACACAGAGCTTACACTTTTGCATGAATACCCCTATTATTGTAAAGCCATAACTGCAATTAACTTGAAAAGTGAAAATTTTAACAAAAATCTGCTCTCCTTTTCCAACTCAATTTAAAATTTTATCTCCCATCTCAAAAAACCCAAAAAGTAAATGTTTCAGTTTTTGAATAAATTGCTTCAGTAAATGACCGATAGATGTCGCCAAACTGAAAGCAACAGATGTCGCTAGTGTATATGTGTGTATTATTTTTCATTTTTGCACTTATTGTACTTTTTGCAAAAATTGCCAATTGTAGTTAACGCTTGATGGTTTAAATGGTTCTACCTTTTTACTTTTTCACTTTTTAAAAACACTATTACATGGAATACATTTTTTCAGAAAATCACCGATAGATGTCTGAACTGAAATTGTGTGGTGTAAATTATAAGCTCTTTTCAGCAACAGATGTGCCTAGTGTATGTGTGTATTCTTTTTCACTTTTGCAAAAAGTGCCGATTGTAGTTAACGCTTAATGTTTCAAAATTTTATTATAAGAGCTCAAATACTAAACAAACACATGCCTAATATTTATATTGATAATATTTCTTCATTTAGGGAGGTTCACATCCAACAACAACAACATGTTCATCAACTTCTGTCGTGTTGGTGGATTTGTGTAATGTGAACACCACCGTGAACCCACCTTAATGTTTCGGGTTCTGGCTTTAGGTTTTGGGTTTTCGGTGAATGCTTTCATTTTTCATATTCTGGATTTGACATTTTATGTCAGTCGATTTGACATTTCTAATTATGTATCAGTCGATTTGACATTTCTAATTGTTTTTGTTTTCTGGGCATTTTCCTGCAATTTTTATTTATTGTTTTAAACAATTTCTGTGTAGTATATTTAAATAATTTTGGCATTCTGCACATCTATGCAAAAAATTCTTTCGTTTAATATGTAATTTATGCCCCTTCGGTTTTTGTGGGCCGCGAAAAGTGTACCACAAAAAACATGTTCGCCGTTTTATTATATGATATCCCGTATGTGACGATTACCTAAAATGCCAGCACTGTGAAAACGTTCTGGTACCAAGATTGTATTGAAGAATATTCAGAAGTTTTAAGAAGAGAATAAACCCAAGCGGACACACAGACAAATGTCTTCACTGTGAAATGGAACAGTTCGCCATTTTAAGGGGAAACTTCAAGCAGGAATATAGTGAAACATAGGCGGCACCGAAAGTTTTTCAGCTCATGAAAGGTGTCCGCTTATGAGTAAAAAAAGATAAAATTCTTTAAATAAATCATTTGGCAAATATTTGTGAATTTTCTCTAATTTTATGCCCGAGTGGCTTCCAGTTCATACTGAAAGAATTCGAAGAGCTCCTGATTTTCAAATAAAGGGTGGTTAAATTTTAAGGGCCGATGTTGATTTTGAATAAAACACAAATTATTTAGGAAATAATTCGGCGGCACAACTCCATCCAATGGTCCAAATTTTCGATGACGCTGAGGCATAATTGAGGTTCTATGCCGTTAATCGTTAATGTGCCGAATTATCTCATCCTTTACCTCTTGAATTGTTGCTGGCTTATCGACGTATACTTTTTCTTTCAAATAACCCCAAAGAAAGAAGTTCAACGGTGTCAAATCACATGATCTTGGCGGCCAATTGACATCGCCACCACGTGAGATACTCGTAACACGGCCATTGAATTTGTCGCGCAAAAGAGCCATTGTTGTGGCAAGTGCCACACACAGTGCACGTCCTGTTGAAACCACATATCGTCCACATCCATATCTTCCAATAAAAGGGCCATAAAATGTTCGTTATCATCTCACGGTAGCGAACACCAATCACAGTAACTGCCTGACCGGCCTCATTTTGGAAAAAATACGGCCCGATGATTCCGCCAGCTCATAAACCGCACCAAACAGTCACTCTTTGTGGGTGCATTTGTTTTTCGACAATCACTCTTGGATTATTATTCGGCAAAATGCGGCAATTCTGCTTATTGACGAATCCACTGAGGTGAAAATGTGCCTCATCACTGAAGATGATTTTCTTCGAAAATTGATCATCCACTGTTGCCATTTCTTGCCACCATTCTGACCATTGACGGCGCTTGAAATTACATCTTGTAAGCGTGTAAGTGCAAGTCTTTATGCATAATGTTCATCAACGACAAGCGTGATAGGTGCAATTGTTGGGCACGACGACGAGATGAGGTGGATGGCTCTTCAGCCACACTATCGCGAACAGCAGCAATATTTGCTACAGTACGAGCACTGATGTTTTCACATCTCCTACAGACCCGGTTTGCTCAAATGTTTGCACGATTTTTCCGATTGTACGCACATTTGGAATTGAGTTAGTCTGAAATTAAGAAATGTCAAATGAAATGCAGAAAAAAACTTGACGTTTAGGTGTGGTTCACATTCAACATCGGCCCATAAAATTTAACCACCCTTTATATCCATGAATATTTCGGTTCAAGAACCTTTCGGTGGCGAAAGAAGTTTAAATTTGCTTAAAAAGTTATAAAGCGTGTTCGATAGGAAGAATAACACCCTTTTTACGTCAAAAAATGACATTCATTGAACGCTTTTCACCAAAATGTCGAACAACTATTTTTCTCACTTGTTTCCTTCTTGAAATTGCCGATTCATTTCAGTTCAATGGATTAAATATCGAAAACTGGAATTTTATTTTCAAATTTCAATTATGTACAATATTTTTAAGTCCGATTAAAAGCTCAAATTCTAAGCGAATTTACCGATGTAGTGTTTCGTAAACACGGATATTTGGAGAATAATTATATAAAAATACTGCTGTTGTTATTCTATGCAATATGAGGCTCCGATATCGGGTTAATGACTTGTTAAGACCCCATTATATCTGTCGCTAGCAATCAGAAATAAAAACAAAAAAAAGACATATATCTGCACTTTTCGTAAAGATATTGTTGATAGACGACTGGCTGGCAACCAAAGCTACACAGGTATTCACTCATCTTGCAAATTTATATTTATGTCCTTTTTTGGCCATTACCATCACGAAAGGTAAAGAGGTACAAGGGCAGTGCATACCTATTCCTATATGGAGTCATCATCATTAGGATTATTGAAAAATCATGTATTTTTGTTTGTTTGTACTACTATCCTTCTTCTTCCTGTTTCCTATTCTTTTATTTTGTATACTGCCCGACAGCATCATCATCATCATCGTAGTCGTCGTCGTTGTCCTCTCATCGTTCTCATCAATTCGTTGAAGATAAAGCATTTCCCCATCGCACTCGTTGATATTTCAAGGATTTATTTGCTTTTTCTTAAACCGCGCACTGAGTAGATATCCTGTGCGATTCAACTTTATTTTTTATTCTTTCGACTTGAATATCTTCAAATTCAAAAAAATGTAGATATAAAAGCCACTTTAAATAGAGGTTTTTATTTCCATTTTGTGTGTTTTTGTTGGAAAAAAATTCGAAAAAATTCGCCTTTCACACAGGGTTCCTGTTTTCGTCGTCGCGAATCTTTTGTTTTGTTATTTTTTACCCGATTGGTCTGAACAAGGATAATGGTCAGAGTCTCCGGATCTCTCAATATATCATCAGACGAAACAAATAATAATGTGAACCTCGTTTTTTTGTTGTCGGTGTGATGATAAGGATGCTGATGCTAGCTCTTTCTCAAAGTATTATTATTGGGATGAAGGCAGACAACACATAGGTATGAATAGATAGAAATATCCCTTTTCCTTAAATGAAAAGTGTAACAGTTCAGAAAATTTTATAACGGTCGGATAATTCAAGTCAAGAGGAAAGAGTGCTTGTACGAATCCTTTTTTGTTTTACCTTTAGGTTTCTTTTTTTGATGTGGATAATAATATACTCCCATTCATTTAAATCTGTAGCTAGATTGTTTTTTGCCTTTGTCCTTTTTACGAATGTGTGATTTAAAATTTTAAAATTGTTTGTGGATACTCTGGAAATCATAAATTTATATTCGATTCCGGTATAGTCGCGCAGCCAACGGAATACGTTCAACTTCAACCATAGCTATAGCTAAAACAAATGGATTACAATCCTTTTTGTTCCGTTTTCTTGTCTGCGTAGCTTTTGTTTTTGTGTCCTGGTTGCCCAATAAATCCGACCAACTGCTAACGAGAAAATGACTTTGATGTCATTGTGTTGGGTTATTATAAGTCTACAGAGATGAGTAGAATATGTTTTCATATTTTTTTCAACTTTGCGGGTCAAAACGACCGACCGACACAGACAAACAATTTGTTATTCCTAGCTTACTAGCAGGATCTTATGCGAAAGTCTTATCGTCTCTGCCCTATATATAATTACCGTCTAGACTATGATTTAAAATAAAAAAAAACTCATAGATACATACAAATAAAACGCACTCATTCATATCGGTCATTGAATTGATTAGAATCTGCCAAATACAACCTCGGGCATCCTGGCCAAATAGATTTAAACTTAATTACTAAAGTCTTCTCTATTAAAAAATCCCAAATTGATAGCAGATTATGATAATTGGATTTTTTCTTCAGTAGGTATTTAACTTGCTTATACAGAAGAGAGCAATTTCCGGGGAGTGATGTCTTATGCGGCGCGACTAATTAATTGGTAGCAAAGCAGCAGCAGCACACTTTGATTTCTAGAAAAAAGACTATTTCAAGTCCCTTCGCCTTCGGTTTTATAGAGGACATCAAATTAATTTGTCATTATTACGGATATTCTTTTGCGTGTTTTTCAATTTCCTCAAATCGGAATTTACCAGCACCCCCAATTTTGATGATAAAATTATTTCGAAAAAAAACTCAATCCCCAATTAAGAACCGCATCTTATTTAGCTTTGGACTATAAAACTTTATATCCTTACCATCGATTTCTCATTTCAAGAAAGAGGAAGAAAAATAATGTAATTCGAATTTCCTTCAGACGTAAGCGACCTTTTGATTAATTTAGATACCAACTATTTCTCCCTCACAACAAAAACTATGTTAAATTTTGATTTTCAATATTTTGTTACAAATCAGAAACCTTTCCATCCAGGAATCTTTAATCAAAGTCCAAACCCACCCACATCACGTCAACACTATCATTTATAGGTAGCTATAGGTATATCAGGCTCATGGCAATCAAATAAGTTTTTCTTGTACGAGAGACCAATAACCTTTTTTGCAGAAACCATTCCGTTGCCATCAGGGACAGGAGAGGTTATTCAATGAAAAATTATAGACGAAGTATCTTCTATGTGGGGATGTATAGATATTGTATCTTCCCTCGCTGGAAATCATTGATGCATAAATACACCAACATAGATATACAAATTTATGAATTTTATAAATATTTTTGAACTGTGACGACATTGTGAGGGGTTGCCATTTTGGATTTAGAAGAGGACAAAAAACAGGAAAGAGACGAGGAATAGAAAACTTTTACTCAAACTATTTAGTATTTGGAAATCTCTGGTGTTTTCCCGGAGTTGTGAGGCTTCTCGCCCGTGCCACAATGCCACCCGATGATGTTCCTCTTTATTTTGTCTTATTTTTGAGGAATGTGTATATTTTTGTACAACAAATATTATTGTATTGTGCAGCTCTTCTCCTTCACGACATGAATAAATTGAGAGTCCTGTGCTTCAGGGTAAAAGCTTCTTTCATTGTTTACTCAAGCAAGCAGCAGCGCATACTTCTACACACGCCCGCCGAGAGGAAGCGCATATAGAATACATAGGTAGGTAGGTATGTATATACGTGAATAATAATGCAATTGAAGTTCAAACAAAACAACACAGATACGCCAAGCATCCTGAACTGACACAAGCTGCAACCAGACTATAAGGCAAGGCACTGGAATTAAGTGTGGTGACATATGCAAGTGCATGCAGGAAGAGAATTGATTTTTTTTCTTCTTCAATTTTGTACGTTTATTTTATTTCAAGATTCCTACAATTGAGGCGAAAAACAATCGCATGGCAAATAAAATAATAAGTAGTTGCACAAAAAAAGGAAAGGACGATATTCAACAATGCAACAATGCTCCATAGATATGTATGGATGTATGTGACTGCACTCAAGGGATGAACGAGCATACAACCTACAACCATCACGACACACAATCGCTGCTTGCATTCAGAGAATCAATTCGGATTCCCGTTGTAATCCCAGATGTACCTTAAAACGTTTAAAGAAACAAAAAAGACCTGTTTTCATAGATTTACAAAAGATAATCCTTAAGAGGACGTGCAAAATTTATTTTAATGTAGAAGCAAAATGCAATTTAGGTGGGCTAGTTATGTAATAGAAAAAATATACTATGTAACTTAATAATGTCTTATAGTTAAGTCCTGGACTAAAAATGAATAATTTGAATCCACTTTGAAAGTTGAGGGACCTTACCTTATTGAAAACAACGGCAACTCTTACAATACTCGTATTATGCTATACCTTTTTTAACCAAGAAAATATTCTAGTAGGTATTTTACAAAAAATCCACTCTTGTATGAATTTTTACTTGCGATATACTCGTACATAGGTATAATAGGGCAAGTTCTGCATTTTGAAAAAAAATCTAACTCGAGATTTTGATCAAAGTAGACATTACTTTAATAGCGAAGACGAAAAAAGTGGGTCCGGCAATTCCGTCTGTATGTCTGTACCTAAACTACTGGAGGTATTTTCTTCAAACTCGGTACTTAAGGGTCTTCGGTGATTCCCTAGAGGGGAAATTGAACATTTTTTTTTAGCTCTAAAACTAACGGTACCCCCCATACACCGGTAATGCAAAATCTTATTTATCTCAAAAACGAAATATTTGTTGTTTTTTTTTTTTTTCAATATACTTAAGATTCGCATCCCACATTTTTTCTTGAACAATTTTAAAGAAATTTTTTATATAAAAAATGTATTTAATAATAAAACGATTTTTTAAAATTTGTTTGCATAAATTCATACTTTTCTAGAAATCAGACGGCAAATTTATGCATTTGAACATTATTATCTCATTAAATCCATGTTTTATATTTATAAAATTTATTTTAAATTTCAAAGTACTTTAACATAAGAGCAAGTTCGTGCGATCCAGTCGTGCATTTTATTTATTTTATTAATCTAACAACGTTTTAACTTGTAAATACGTTTTAAAAGAATCACCCTGTATTTCTTTATGTGAAAAAATTCTTTGAGTCAATTTATTGCTGGCGAACGTGAAATTAAAAAAAGTGATTCTTAAAATGTTTTTTTTTTTTAATTTCACGTTCGCCAGCTATCCTGTTGGTGGCGCTGAATTTTACAGTGGAGTGTAGGATTACAGTGAGTGTAAGATAAGATACAAAACAAGTAGTAAAAAAGAGAATATTTTATTATTAAAATTAGCAGAGTGAAATCTAACAAGTACTGTCGCAATATCCCTAAGATGCCGCTTCAATCGTTGGTCTTCATGAGGTACTATAAGTTTTATATACAAAGATAGGAGTAATTAATTCGTCTGTCTCTAATCGTGCGATTTCCGAACTATTCCGCCGATTGAGGTTATATTCACACCAAATATTTTTTGCGAAGATTATGGTTTAAAGCTATGCTAAGTATTTAATAGATGGCCCTGTATTCGATCTACTACTAAATTCTAAATATTTGATCCAAAGTCCTCATATGGAATTGTACGAAGCGAAATAAAAATAAAATACAAAATTAGAGTGGATATGATATTGTATGTAGGGGAAGATGGCCTAAAATGGCCCACCAAGGTAAAATGGCCCCCTTGCTAGAAATTGTAGAATCGAACAGAATTATAGAAGGTTTTGGTAACACAATTCTTTAGTTTATCTGGCATCATCGACATACATATAAGAAATATTAGCAACTTCAAGCTATTGTTTGAAACTGTCTCTAGCCATCTACAAAAGTAGAACCAATAAAATGTTGTAAAAAGTTTGTTGACAAAAAAAATTATTAAAAAAACATTAAATTTTGGTGAAAACAATAAATGCATGTAAGTATTAAGTATTTCTTATTAATTGACTGAAATTAGTTTGCCTATAACTAATTCAGTTTTTTCGGAATTAAAACTTAAATAAAAAAAAAACCTAAATGGGCAAAATGGCCTACTAAAAACTCGCTTAAATTGGCATAGTGTGCTTTGAACTGTGATTTGTTTTAAATAAAGTTAAAATTAAATTGAAAATGGTTTTTGGTTTAGTACTTGCCTATACTCTGTCGAACAAAAATTGTCAGTACAGGGAAGATAGGACGTTTGTCTCTCATTCTGGTTGCATTGCCATGCCATGCATAAGTGTGTCGCCTTTTAAAGCTCTCACAGGGATTCCGTAGTTAACATTATAAATCGCCGCAAATGAGAGTAAAAAAACGCGTAGGGCTACCGTCTGCCGATTCAAAACTACTGAAAACAATATTCAATTTACCTTTTCCCACAATGCCAAGCGGTAAGGTAATAGGCGCGTTTTTTTTTAAGTTGAAAAGCAATACGACAACACTCAACATACTCATCTTCTTAAAATGTGTTCTCAAAAGCTTCAAATCCCAAAAGCTCCTTAATAAAAACCACTGAAAAAGCTCCTTGCTTGCAATTGAGAATGCTAATGGTAACTCTGTTTTGATGTAGATAAAGAGCGAACGATCGTATTGAGTTTGAGTGACACTTGACACTCTTGATCTTGACAGTATCTCATCAGCAGTGGGATACAACAGTCGTGTTGGGGTGTACAACTTTTTGCAAAGAATTACAACAACAATTCCTTAAGAAAAGTCAGTGGCTTGCTCTTTTTTTAGTGGCATTTTTCCTAACGCATTGTAGTGAGGGTGCATCAGGCGCCACTGCTTTAGAAAAAGCTCTCCCATAAGGCCTGTACTGACAATTTTTGTTGGACAGACTATAGTTGGTTTACTTGCAAATGGTATACCAGTATGCCATTTTACCCGGACAATTTTGATCTTTGGAATTTGAAGAGTTTTTGAAAATTAAATATTTTAAATACTTTTTGAAACTTATTAAACTCATAAAGCAAAAAAATGTAAGCGTTATTGATTTAACTTTGGAAAGAATATAACATTTAAGCTTAAATGTCACTTTTTGGCGAGATATGACACATTTTCCTTATATGCTGCCATTTTAGGCCACCTTCCCCTATTTATTTAAATATTAAAGCTCTGATTCAGAAAATAAATGGAACATTTTCATATTTTTATACATCCTCCTGAGCGAGTAACATTCAATATGAAACTCATCACACCATCTGTCCAAATGGGCCGTACAATGCCGGGCGTGTCAGCTAGTTAAATCTAAAATTTCACAAACAACTTAGTAAATAATATGCATGCACATATGTCTACCTATGAACTGATATAAAATAAATTTGATCAGATCTTAATTTCTCATCAGAAATAAAAGAAATCTTTTAAGCTTTTAGTTTTTTTATGAACTTTAATTGTATGGTCATTTGGATTAATAAATCTCTCCGTTAAATCATAGATTTGCCAAAAGATTTAATACATTAGGAATAAACTTCTTTCTGCAAAGTTCAGACATGATAGAATGATATCTACTTCTTCAAAGAAAAAAACATAGGTACCCATGATTTATAAATCCTCGCCGTCAAAACCTATACATACATGTGCACAAGTGGAAACAATTCACCCTATTCGAAGGCACATTTTTCAAGAGGGCGAACTCATTGATTTATTTGGAAATAACTGATAAAATTCATATTTATATTCTCCTCCCTCCTCGCTTGTGGAGCTGAATAGGCAAAAACCATTCGAAAAATACGAAAGGATTGTGAATTATTGCGAAAATTATTGTATATTTGGTTTTTGTGTAAAAGAACCCAAAGAAGACTCATTGATGGGTACCCCCTCTGTCTGAGTGTATGTTTCTACCATCAAACGCACTCGTTTTGTAATTAACAAAATTGCCAGGCAGCAGTACCTATACTTACTCGTAAACCAAAAACCAATACAATATAAAAATCAACCCCAAAAAATATATAAAAATATTTCTTTGAATAATACCAAAAAACACCATCATCATAGTCATCGTCGTCGTCGACGTCGTCATCATAATCATCATGATCATCATCCTTGCAGCCGTAGACTCCTTTTCATATATATGAACGTTCACCCGGACGAACAATCAAAAGACCGAAAGGGGTCTTCTGCTGTTACTCCCGCTGGTTTCTACCGGAATCTTCTCTCGTCTCTCTATACAACACTCACACACAATAAGTAGTAATCAGCTAAAGGCGCATTGAAACAAATATCCTTTTTCGGCACCCGGCCCGCGACTCCCTCAACTTGTTGGCCTACCTATAGGCCTATACTCATCATCATCCAAATGGCAAGTAAAAGGAATTAAAACTCATTCTAGCGAATATTTTCAAAAGTATATACCTATACCTATCCGTTCTTTTGAGGCTGAATGCGGGAGAAGACGCAATGTCATTGATTTTTGATTCCATATCTGAGTATTAGCAGAAGGACATAGGTTTAATCTAATATCCTTTTTCTCATACCGCATTGAATTTCCTCTTTATGGTGCACACACACACACACAATATCGTTAAGGTAATTTTTTGTGCTGTTGACCAAAGTCATAAAAAAGGACGAATCCATTTTGTTTAATTTGGCAACATTTGCTTTCAGATTCATCCTATTTAATTTATCAAAAAATGGAAACAATAGGAGACTACTTAACACAAGGTCTGCCATTCATTTGACCATCAAAATGTTATGTGTCATCTTCTAAGAGGAGACACCTTTCCAATTTCTCTGTGATATGAACGAGCTCATAATTAAAAGGAAAACCCAAAGCCAAGGGAGCACACTATCAAAACTATACTCCTCCACCTTATTGGATTTCTATATCCTTTTTCCCACACTCAGCTACTACCGCCGCGCCGCCACCTCGTCTCTTCTTTTCCCTAACTGCCGAGCCCCACGCCACCTTCACAGGAAGGACAATGATTTATAGCAACAAACGAAACGAAACAAAACGAACTTGTTTCTGAAGAGAAATATACACAAACAATGGAAATCAATGAATTACCTCTTTACTCAAATCCGTGTATTTGCTCAATATTTCAAAATTGTGCGCTACATTTCTACAATTTGCATGCGAAGGGTTGATTTTGATTTTGGGGGTTGTAAATGTGTGTCTTCGATTATAATATGACAACCATCCACCTTACACCACCCAACAATACTCTTACTACCCCAGCTGAGCAAATGAAAATGAAAGGATTCGTTGTATGGAAGACATACAATCACACAAAACTCGCAGAATATTTTTGTGTTTATCTGTTCTGAAAACAGTTGAAGACTTGAAGGAGCAAAAATGTGGCGGAGGTGCTGAGGGTATGGTTGATAAAGAAATGTAAGGGAAAATCTGCCATCGGTTTTGAAATTTTGATTCGATTCATTAATTAATACGAGAGGTAGATCTGTTGGAGTTGAAGAAGGGTGAAGCAGGTGCATGGGAAGGGGGAGGGAGACGAGAGCTGAACGACATTCAGTTTGAAGATTAGATTGGTATTTTATTTCATTGGTACTCGTAAAATATAGGATAGGGAATTCCGGTTCAATATTAAAGTGATAAATCAAAGCGACTGTCTGGAATCGAATTACATGTTGATTTTGGTATACCTATAGGCTTTCGCGGCAAAGAGAATTCGGAATTATCAGCTTGTTTTGAGTTGAAAATTTATAATTGACATTGCCTAACTCTCTCGCTTCGCTTCCTTTATTGAACTTCAATTAAACATTTGCAGTGAATAATTTTCCAATCCACTTTTAGTTTAAAGGCGCTTTGGATTTACGTTGTTAGATTTGATTCGTTGTTCAATATTACCTATCTTTTGAATTAACTAATTAAAATTTAGTACTAACAGAACTGAGGAAGATTTGATTTAATTTATTAAATGATTGCTATTAGTTTTGGGTTTGTATTCTTTTGAAAATTGTGTTTTTTTTATATGGTGCAACAAACTTGAGATTTTTGGTTTTCATTCTCACTTTCTTCGTTAATTATCATCAAATTTATCTTTTAGAACACAACAAGTCAAGATTGGAGAAACTTATTGAAAAGAAATTCAGTGTACATCAGGTGTTCCGCAAGGTAGTCATATGGGGCCGCTCCTTTTTATAATTTTCATTAATGACATTGTCTCGGTCTTTGAGTATTGTGAATGCTTATTATGTATATGCGGACGATCTAAAACTATTTTTAAAAGTTTCGAGTTTGGATGATTGTCAACTCATTCAATCTGACATTGATTTCTTATCTGACTGGTGTCAGATAAATAAGCTTAAATTGCATATCAAAAAGTGTAACGCGATTTCCTTTTCCATAAAATCTCAAAACGTGTTATTGTTTAGTTTTGTATGTGTATTCGAACGATTTTGATTAAAGCCCGATTCACAAGCTCTTGTGACTTGATTCCTTGTGAGGATAGTTGTGACTCGATAACATTATTGGAATTCTTGGATAGTCCTCACAAGAAAACTTACAACAAAATTCACCACAGCATGGTGAGACTTGTAGTGCCATTAATAGATCAGCTGATTATTCAAAACAAAAAATATTTTATCTTTGAGCGTACACATTTATTTAAAATTTCAAAATGGACGGTAAAATATATAAATATTTGTTAGCAAGAAATTTAAATATTTTTATTTGCAAAACACCTAGTCTTTTAAGGCATTCCTCATTCGTTGATGGAAAGCGAACCATTTTGTTACGTTTCTGCAAACTGTTGCTGGCCTCAAATAAATTGTGTAGTTATTTCCTACACACTTTGGGTATAAACCATGTCCGAGAAAATAAAACACTGAAAGAAACTGTAAAAAAACAAATTAATAAAAATGCAATCACAATAGAATTAAACTTTCATTTTTGTCTACACTCACAAATCTATAAAAGCCAATTGTAAATTTTGTTCACAACATAATAACGAATGTCAAAACTCAAGTAATATATTATACTCTGTCCAACAAAAATTGTCAGTACAGGGAAGATAGGACGTTTGTCTCTCATTCTGGTTGCATTGCCATGCATAAGTGTGTTGCCTTTTAAAGCTCTCAAGGGATTCCGTAGTTTAAATTATAAATCGCCGCAAATGAGAGTAAGAAACGCGTAGGGCTACCGTCTGCCGATTCAAAACGACTGAAAACAATATTCAATTTACCTTTTCCCACAACGCCAAGCGGTAAGATAATAGACGCGTTTTTTTTTTAAGTTGAAAAGCAATACGACAACACTCAACATACTCATCTTCTTAAAATGTGTTCTCAAAAGCTTCAAATCCCAAAAGCTCCTTAATAAAAACCAGTGAAAAAGCTCCTTGCTTGCAATTGAGAATGATAATGGTAACTCTGTTTTGATGTAGATAAAGAGCGCATGATCGTATTGAGTGACACTTGACAGTTGACACTCTTGACAGTATCTTATCTCATCAGCAGTGGGATACGACGGTCGTGTTGGGGTGTACAACTTTTTGCAAAGAATTACAACAACAATTCCTTAAGAAAAGTCAGTGGCTTGCTCTTTTTTTAGTGGCATTTTTCCTAACGCATTGTAGTGAGGGTGCATCAGGCGCCACTGCTTTAGGAAAAGCTCTCCCATAAGGCCTGTACTGACAATTTTTGTTGGACAGAGTATAGTTGTGACAATTTCGATTGTTTTTGCGACTCTCACAAGTTGTGACTGTATGGCAGAATACGAAAAAGTCACAAAATCAATTTCACCACTTCTTGTGACTTGTGAGGTATCAGTGAGGTTGGGCAGAATCGGGCTGTAAACCTCCATTTCTGATAACAAAAACTCAAACAAAAAATTCAACTTTACTTAACAGAAAAAAAATAACGCACCAAATTATTTGCCAAATCGTCATATCATTGAAAGCCAAGACTTATTTTGGTGCTATGGGGTTTTTTAATAGATACGGGATTTAAGGATTGAAGATCTTGGGATCCGAGATTTTTCGAATTCCGGATTTTGCTTCTATCAACCAGTTCTAAAACTCAAAACTTTAATTTTATTATTTCAAATGAGACACAAAAGTCTAATGAGAATTGTGCCTTTTCAACTTAAGAGGTTTTGAAAGTAAGGCAACAATATAGGCTAGCTACATGGATGGAAATAAACTTTAAACTTGAATATCTCTTTTTTTTTTTAAATCAACAAATATGGCAACGCTTTTTCATAAATGTTCTCCTTCTTTTCTCTCAAAGTCGGGTGTGCGGTTTTGAAATGTATTATTTGCTCATAGATGAAATAATAACAAGCTAAGACGACATTATATTACCCATCGTTTTTGCTTCGGCATCAACAAAATAACACAACATATTTTTTTCTTTTTAATAAAATTACGCAACCCCGTGGTGTAGTAAAGTACTTGTAGGAATGCCACCCCCAACAAAGGTATACCCAAAACAACACACACACACGTATTTTCACAAAGGACATAGATAAACCTCAGTTATAGATATTGTTTGAAGGGAAAATATGATAATTGGAAGATTCGAAATTCGACAGGGATTGTTTTCTATAGGTACATGTTAGTATAAAAATATATATACGTCCTCCCTTAAGATAAAGTCAAGACAAACTTTTTGGCAGTGTTTGGTAGTGATTAAGTCCACATAACCGGAGGGGGCGGGTGTGATGCGATGTGTGTGTGTTCCTTTATTGACATTGCTTTTGTCAAGTTGACTCTTCGAACTTCCAAGTTGGTATAGTCAGATCGCGTTTGTTGCTTAATCGCCATGGAGGCCTTGCCTTGTATAGGTACATACAATAGGTAAGATGACAATGCACGATGTTTCAAAACACCAGCTAAAATTATAAGCGTATTCCCCCGTCGCTTCGAGAATATTTTTTTTAAGTCTATCTACATCAACCTCCCCCCAACCATCCAGGGACGAGGACTTTTATTTAACCTTCTATAATAAAATCCGAACTGTGTGGCAACCCTTTTTCTTCGACGTCGGTCGATTGTCGGTTGTCGTCGAAGACAAATTCTGAAAATTTATTCAATTAATTAAAGTCGATAGAAATTCTGCACACTGTGTGAAGGGGATGATTGTGTCTCCTACCATAATCCCAGCAGAGAGACGTCCTTACGTGACACAGGCTGTAGATATCTAGGTATGTTTACTTTTATACTTACACACATGTTGGAGGAATCGAGTTTAACAAAAACACGAAAGCTTTATATTCTTTGTAGATACAATATCTATTCTCCACGCTGCGCTGTTCGTCGCTAATGAAATAATGATGAATCCTTTACGCCAGAAGGGTATAAATGATAGGGATGAGAGATACGACCAGGGGGAAGGGTTGATTCATTTGTTAAGTATCTAAACAACGTTCGGTACCTATTCCCACATCAAATTTTTCATACATCATTTTGATTGGAAATTATTGCCATATGTCGTTTGGGGCATTGAGTTATGCACACGCACGATCGAATCATAAACATATTTATAAGCATGCAAACTTACCTACATATATTTAGAGGGATACGGGTTACCCCACTAAAGCATATTACACATTATTTTTATCGTTCTTCTGATGGGTTTGGTTTCAATAAATAAATTAGCAAATATCGTGTAGGCATATCACAATATATCGATGGCGCGCATTTGATGTTTGATTGCCCAATAAAACTGATTAGCATGACAAGCCCTAATATACCTAATAATTATAATTGATTTTATTTCGTTTTTCTTCAGATTAAAGCACTTATCGCTGAGGTTACCCGACTGCAAGCCCTCCACGAAACACACATTGTACAAATACAAAGACTTGAAGATAATCTAGAAGTGAAACGTCAGCACATTCTGAGGCTTGAGACTCGTCTACAGACGGAACCACAACCATTCAAAAGCTCTGAAGCTGGTGCTGTTGCACCCGAATCCTGCGCGGAAGAGATACGAGATGAGACGGGATCCGCTTCGATCGTTTCCGTTGAACCACCGGCGGCAGTCGAAGATATTCAAATAAAAAAGGAAAACCAGTGAGTAAAATAATCGCTTTCAACCATTTACACCGAATGGCAACTTATGAAATTTCAATCATATTTCTGTCTTTCTTCCGTGCAGATTACCGGCAAAAGCAGGCGACATCCCAAGTCATTCAGTGGCAGCTGCAGATGGTGTCAATGACCCCAAACAGTTCCAAGAACTTTTGATCGAGAAAACCAAGACACTGGCGGCCGCAGCTCATGCCTCAAGTGAAGCGCTGAAAACCGAAGGTAAGCAAACCAAACCTATACCCAGATTTCTACTCGTCGAAGCCCCCTTCACCCATCACAAACACAAAACCGAATCAGGAATTTACTCCTCTTTTATGACATTTACGATGTACATGGCGCGGCATTTATAAAAGTGGCGCCTGCATTTATTGCCACAAGTCTCATATAAATCAGAGCGGGTTATCGATGGTCGTATAAAACTACATATGCGGTATATGACATAAAGTGCCGCGCTATGCTTTGTCAGTTGATTTTATTCTTTCTTATTTGTTTGCAAAATTTCAAAAAGTCATTTATTCATTTGCAGTTGTAGATATCGATGTTGTTTTGAAAGACCATACGTAACAATAATTCTTTAAATATGCTTTCATTTCCAAAAATGTCCCTCTGAAAAATGCCTACAAAAAAATTTGCGTTTCACAGGAATTTCCAGTGATACAACCGTCGCAGCATCAGACCCAGACACGATCAAGGATTCTGATAATGAAGCTGCAGCATGCGAGATCTTTAACAATGACCAAGATGCAAACCTTCAGCATCAGCAGGATTTGCAGTCTCCATGCGATTCAGCGGGTGCATCAGACCAGATTGCGTCGTCTAATTTCCCAAGTGTCGATCAGTTTGGTTCGCTGCTGGGCGGTGAGTTGGTTAATTCATACTGGCGTCGTGGCTTCGACCACCTGCCATTAGCTCCACCACCTTCGATGCCCTCGCAACAGATATCTCCAGTTACAACCGCGGCTTCCGCTGCAATTTCGATAGCAGCACACCCACCACCATCAATAGCAGCAACACATCCAACCTCTAAAACGCCAACATCGATTTTCCAAAATTTCCCATCAATTCTTTCGTGCCGATCGCCTCCACCACTCCCATTGTCCGTCACAGGGCCATCAACCACAACTCTTTTGAGTCAGCTAGTCAATTCAACCTTCTCATCGAATTCAACTCCTTCTCTTCGAATAGATTCTCATGCAACGTCAGTGACCACGACTACGGGCTCCCACCTGCAACAGCCTCAATTACACCACCACCAGCATTCACATCATCAGCTTCCTGTCCTTCAGCACCATCAGCAACAGCAGCATCACCAGGACTTCGAGAAGGCAAACAGTCATCACGATTCCTCGTCAACAGCCAGCACGCCAAATCTTCAAGACCAGCGTTCCAATGATGGGCACATGAGTGGCTCCAAATCCGCCAAAGCTCAAGAAGATAACAACAACTCACTGGGCCCCATGGCCCACCTTCCACCTGCATTTATACCCGGTTTGCAATTCCCATTTCAAGATCGTGGTCATTTCCGCTTCGCCGAGGACATCCAGCTCCCACCTGGAGCCTCCATGGCTGGCCGCCTGGGAGAGTCCCTCATTCCCAAGGGCGACCCCATGGAAGCAAAGCTTCAGGAAATGCTCCGCTACAACATGGACAAGTACGCCAATCAAAGTTTAGACACGCTCCACATATCACGTCGCGTTCGAGAGCTGCTCTCAGTGCACAATATCGGACAGAGACTCTTCGCCAAGTACATCCTCGGACTATCACAGGGCACCGTGTCCGAACTGCTGTCAAAGCCAAAGCCCTGGGATAAACTGACTGAAAAAGGCCGTGACAGCTATCGCAAAATGCACGCCTGGGGATGTGATGATAACGCTGTGATGTTGCTTAAGTCCCTCATACCCAAAAAAGGTAAGTGCAAAAACCATAACAGATTTATATAATATTTATTTTTGTACCTGGATTAGAATTTAAAAATGTTTAGACGCACACATATGCAAGCCGCAATCATAAAAAACCCAACTTTTGCATAAATCTCTCATGTCAAATCGCAGAACTTATACCGTTTTACCCCCATGACGTAGCGAAATTATTGCAATTAATTTATAGCGATTTCTCATGAAGGAGGGTTGCGACTTGCGAATGAGCAAGCCAGTGCAAGCCCCTCCTAGAGAGGTCGGAAGTTTCAAGGCACCGACAGATAACAACGACAACGACGACAAAAGGTTCACAATAAAGTGCTTCAAGAGTTCAAGACATCGTGCGGCGCGGTGCGGCGCGGCGCGGATAGACAAATATTTATAGATTTTCATTTTCGTTTTGGTTTCGCATAAAATTAATTGGCGCCCAAATAAATTTAAATTCCTTCCTTTTATTCTCTGGCAATCGACCAAAAATCGAGGGTCAACAAATTGCTGATAGAGGGCAATCGAAGACATGCCGAGTACATTTGTTTTGGCATATCTTAGAAACGGACTTTTGTTTTGTTTCGTTCAGTTTTTTTTATAACCAAATCGAATGTATATGACACGCTATACGCTATACCCGCTGATTGGGATCTTGTATGTCTGATACTATACCCCCTCTGTTGCCTCTGAAGGAACAAATATTTAACATGGAACAAATAGTTTCGAGGAAGTAGGGAAAACTGCAATGCCGAGGAGGCTCATACTTATTACTGTTTTGGGGTAACAACAGCAACTTCTCAGTTAGTAATTAAAAATTCACAAAAAAAAAAAAACGAAAAACTCCAACCTGCCAATTTATAGTACAGGCACACAGGCGGTTCGTTCTGTCATTAGTTTATTTTTCTTGTTTGTTTTTTATTTCGTATGGAAACATGCAGCTATTTTGGGTAACAGTGCACCCCTTCGTGTTGCAAGCGAACTTTACAGATGGATTTAGATCTACAAAACGAAAAGCAGCGACTAACGACGATATGACAAACAAAGGAAACTTACAGAGACTTTAATTAAATCAATTAAAAATCACAAAAAATACAATTATTTGCCCATCGCCATGCCATAGGTTGCTGTTTTCTGTCAGCCCCTTTCAAGCTTCTTATAATAAAATCAATTCTTTTGCACCTCAGCGCCTAGAATAAGAAGCACGTGTTTAAATGTGTGCAATCGGCAAAATCAGATAAACAAAAAGAAAAATAATAATTAAACACAAATTATGTTATTTGTGTTTGTTTAGTATAAGTGTTTTTGAAAATATAACTATGGCATGCTGCCAAAGATGACATCTCCCCGCTGGCATTTGTGGGGACAGTTTTGACTCTTCTGTCTATTGGAATGGCGAGATGTCACGCACTTTCGGTTTTCACTGCAAAATTTACACTCTGCACTTGTACATCGGCATTGTTGTTGTTCCAAGTAATTGCTACAAAAACATAATCTGCTGGTGCTGACTCAAGACACTTCTGAACGATCTGGAGCTCTTGCAGTCAGTGCTGTAAGAATGAGGTTTTTTTTTTCTTTTCGTGGCGACAGGTTCTTATATTTCTTTTATCAAATAATCTAGCATCTCATGCGAAAAAGTCGAGTCTCACTTACACAAAATGGACGTTGTTTCTGAGTTTAGCATACTTCCAAACATAGACTTCTAATACTTGCAGGTAGTTTTGCTAAACATTCAAGATCTGTTTTACTGGCGTGTCTGTGTCTATTATGTCTACATGAAAAATTATTTCACGTGTAAACATAGTAATATGTACATCCCTGTGTTTTTCTTAACGATTCGCCATCTTTATTTCCACCATTGGTCGTACGGACGAAGCTCTGGCAAGTTGCGTTTCTTTCAATTTTTGTATTTTTTCCGCGCTTCTTTAGAAAATGGACTTATCTTATACAAAATAAATAATAACTATTACTGTTTCGCTTGATAAAATATTATTGTGCCTAGTGGAGGACATAGTCCCTTCTTCTGACACAAAATTCAGAGAGGCAGTTCAGGTCTCTGGACTTCCAAACATTTGCAACTAAATTTGTATGCCTATCTTATTACTAGGTGCGTACATGTATTACAAAAACAATTTGGTATCTTGTTCTCTATCTGAATCTTTTTCAAAGATCCAAAAATTAGATCTTAGGCTAGGACCGCACTTGCGATTTTTCGTCGAGGCGATTAAAAAGTCGTAGTGCTACAAATAATTATTGTCATGCACGCACTTGCGATTTTTTTGCCGTGAAATTATTTAATCGCGAAAAATGAAACACACTACTTTTTATGTGAGTGCACGCATTTGCTACAAATAAGTAGCGACAGAAAAATCGCTTGAAAAAATAGAACTTGTTTCATTTTTATAATCGCTACGATTTTTAAGTCGCATGTGCGTGCATTCAGATTTAAGGCCATGTGTCTTACTTTTTGCGACTAAAAAATCGTGGATTAAAAATCGCAAGTGCGTGCATGCATATTTCTCTTTGCGACTACGATTTTTTAGTCGTAGTAATTTAAATCGCAAGTGTGGGCATATCCATTTGAGTACATGTGTTCCATTTAAGTTTACGACAATCGCATCGCAAGAAAAATGAAACAAATTGCGACTTTTAAATCGTCATGATTTGTTGGTAGCAAGTGCGTTCATTCTCATTTAAATTCATGTGTTCTATTTTTGCGACTAAAAAATCGTGCGATTGAAATCGCAAGTGCGGTCTTAGCGTAAGTCTGGCGGGTAGATGGCTTTCTATGGTAAGGTAGTGTAAGCTGCAGTGTAAGGAAAAAATACAAGAAACAGTTGAAAATCAACAAACATAAGCATAGGAGAGATGTGCATATCTACAACAATTCTTTCACTATGATTCGTATCGTTTCTAGCTCAAACTGAAAAGCCAGGGACATTCCGGGGAATTGTAAAACCGACGAACTCGCCAGAATTGGAACGGAAATGCCTATCTTGCCCGATAGGGTGAATAGGTATGCCTATAGCTACTAGTAAGCTTATGTTGAACGAATTGCTCTGGAACAATCAAGATGGCTTAACACTATCACTTGCTTGGCGACCAAACAAATCTGGCCTAAACTGGATTTCAAGAGGTCAAAGTGTTTGTTGTCCCTCAGTAGATCTCTGATCAGCTCCGTAATAGGTGTCATAATTGGACACTGTCTTATAGGTGGACATGCCGCACGACTCGGTGTACTATCAAACGATTTCTGCAGGAGTTGCTTGGACGAGGAGGAAGAGGAAACAATCCCACACCTTCTTTGTACATGCCCTGCTCTCTCTGACAGACGCAAACTTCAAACTTCTATAATGAACCAAGCGATCTCACAAACACAGACATTAAAAGTCTCCTTCGCTTCATCAGAAGCTCCAAATGGTTTTAACTAGTAGGGAACATTTTTGTTCCCTGTTATAGATCGTGGTATCACAATGGACCTCTACTGGTCTAAGTGGGTCAGATGCTTTATAATGACAGCCACTTTAACCTAACTTAACCTATCCGTATCGTTTTATTTTCAAAGGTTAATCTATATGGATCATTGGCGGTAAGGAAACGCGGCTGCTATCACTGTGTCCACTTGCAAGTTTTGCTTTCGAGGGCACATCAGTGTTAGTCAGATGAAGTGCCTAAATGGGACTACTGCTTGACATTTCGCATACGGTTTTGCCGTGTTTTACTTTTAATTTTATTAGGAAAAATGTCAAATTATCATTAAGAATGCCATTACCAGGGCAGTTTCTACAGAAAAAATAATATCATTTGCATGTCACAAAATCCAACGAACTCAAGATATTTTTTTTTTCGCTGACTGAGTTGAAATTCTGCTAGATCTATTGAAAAAATCGCTAGAACGGAAACATTTTAAGCGAAGTATTTGGGCTAGTTGTTCAGTGATGAGTTTAATCGTAGTTAATCGGTATTGCTATAGATAAATTAAACCCGAGTTAATTCATGAAGCAAGTTTTTCGGTAATGAATTAACTATAACTTAATATAGCTGTCAAAAATCTATCGAAATAACGGTGGCACTTTGGAGATAGCACTTTCAGTATTCATAGAGTGAAAGTTAACCTTTGTTTTCAAAACTTTTTAGACACACATGTGTCAGGAATATCTACTTGGTTAATATCGAATTAACTCACCAAGTTTGTTGTGTTTCGTTTATTTTTTGATCACCTACTCTCACTTCAGCTATAGGTATTTCGCTTTTCAATGCACTTTCCCCTAGAAGATATCTGCCATTTGCAATGATGATAATCGTCGATTTATTATTATTCCCATTACAATTACAATTTAATTTTTCTATTTATATGTTCCTTTTGAAGCAGGCTAATATAGGCTTTTTTTTTTATAATCTACCCGCGCTCAAGGGATTATGATTACCCTTTAAATGATTCAACACAGCGCGGGCTTGTAGTTAATGAAGAGAAAGAAGGATAGGAAAGATAAAAAGTCAGCTGTTTTTCTTCCTATAAAATGAGCCAAGAACGAATGCAATATAGATTGTTTTTTTTTTGGTTTCTCAGATTTTTGTTGGTAGAATTTCGGCCACTCCGAGAAAAAAAGAAGTCTCGGGTTTTTCAATAAGAGCGCTACAAAAGTTTTTTTAAATAAAACAAAAACGGTTTTGGATATCAATGAAATTCTTTATTCCTGTGAAAGTACGTTTGATGTCATTATGTATGGAACTCGATTTCTTTTGCATGGCCACCACGGGCACGCTTGCAGAAGTCCAGACGCTGAACCCAATTTTCGACGGTTTTCAAGCATAAATCGGCCGATACTGCTGCAATTTCACGTTCGATATTCGTACGAAGTTCATCAATCGTCGCTGGCTTGTTGGCATAGACCATAGACTTGACGCAGCCCCACAGGAAATAGTCTAACGGCGTCAAATCGCACGACCCAGGCCTGTGGATTCAAATTTTTCCACTAGACGCTCAATTGTTGATCTGCTAGGATGATTATGACGACCATAAATTGGGCGTAGCGCTCTTAACGTTGAGGCCACTGACTCCGAATTTCGGTAGTAAATTTTAATAATATCGACTCGTTGTTGGCTCGTATATCTTTCCATCATGAAATGGCAAACCTTACTGAAAGGAAATGTCAAAAGAGCGGCAAGAAATATGGCGTCGTTTGCTGTCCCTATCGCTCTACTTTTGTAGCGTCCCTGTTGAAAAACCCTTTAATTTTAAATCGTTGATCGCTTGACAAAATTTGTTTGACATTTTCACGTGTCAATTCGGCTTCGAGGGATGCACAATCTCTCCCGGAAAAATATTGAACTTCAATTCTCCGAAAGTACAATTTTAATGCCGAAAAATTTTCAGATCATGAACAAAAATTATAAACGAAAATATTTACGTACCTGTCCTCTGTTTTTCACAAAAAAACTATTCAAAAATCTTAAAATATTTGGCAAGTTTTTTAAAATTTGTTGTTTTCTCCTAAATCCAATCGGAATATTATTTGTATTGATTTTAAAAATAGATGTGAGTCCCCAGTTATTCAAGTCAGCCATAGTGGAAAGCAATAAATCTTTTGCCTCAAGAATCAAATTTATTCCACACTTTAGTGAGCACATAAAAATAAAACAGAAGCCCTATTGAAAAAACTAAAAAAAAATACTTCAACAACATTCCTCAAAGGATTCCCATTAAACAACTTTGTTCAAGAGAAAAATTCTGAGAAACAAAAAATAAAAATCATAAAAGAAAAACAATATAAAGGTAATAATTTGTTTTGCCCATTTAAAAATTGATTTTTGTGTACAGTACACACACACTCACAAAAACAAATACACCCAAGTGCAAAAAGTTACTTCCATTGATTGTTTTACTAGAAAACACACAAAAATAACAATTAACAATTTGCATTGCAAAATAACAAAATATAAAAAAAAAAGAAAAAACTTTCAACAATAAAAAAAAGAAGCCAAGCAGCAGCAAGTTGAGGTCTATATTTGAACCCTTTCGTGTACATACAATTAAAAAGTTTCTTTGATTCTTTTTTTTTTCTCTGCACTTTTGTGTAGGTATATAGTGTGTACATATATATTTATATATACCTACTGCACGGTTGGTGTAATTAATTTAATTTATAATTTTTCATCAGAGAAAGAGCAAAGAGAACGGACGAAGGAAAGGGGTAGCTTTTAAAAAACATTAGCACCAACAGGCACATGTGTCAAATTTGATTTAAGCAATTATCCCCGAAAAAGAAAAAGGCGCCCAAAAGGAGACACACAAATGCAGTCGTCCATTCGAGTAAGGGTTTAAGGTCAAGCCTTTCATTATCAAGCAATTAAACACCCTTGGGGTGTGCTTCAGGGAAGTGGGGATAAGGCAAATTATTAGTTTTGTACATAAGACCATCCGCTTTGACTCTCGTGCACTTGGCTTGGTGAAGCACACCTATTAGTACATTAGTTAAAAAAAATGAAACGGTCCATTGTCCAAGCTCTACAAAATTGTCAAGGAAACAATCGGGTTAAGACGTTATAAGGCCTTGATCAAAGGGCTCTCTATTTAGTGATTTTTGGTTATTCAAATTTATTCAGAAAATATAACAAAAAATGAGAGCAATATAAAGAATATAAATAACTAAGGGCGATGGTAGTTGTGTGAAAAAATGCTTCGAAATAATTATTAAAATTAAACGAAAAGCTCACATAAATCAAAATAGTTTGTTACTTCCAGAAAAATTCGGGTTCAGAGCTTACCATTGTACTGAACATCAAGTACACAGAATAATGAGGGATGTTAAAAATATCTTTAGACTTGGAAAAAGTGCAGGAATGGTTCTACTTGACATCGAAAAAGCATCCGATACTGTCTGGCATAATGGCCTTCTACACAAACTCGCTACTTTAAATTTTCCATCGTATACCTGATAAAAATGGTAGTCATTTCTTCTTTCAAGATTCAAAAATCTGTTAACAATTGTTTGTCCGAAATTTTCACTATAGACGCAGGTGTAGCTCAAGGATCGGTTCTTGGTCTAATCTTATATGTATATATTATACACCCTTGTTTGATGTATTGTGAAAAGGATATTTTTGCAGATCATACCTTCATCTATACTTCAGATTCAGTTGGCTCTATAATGGAAACCAACCTGCAATTTGAATTAAATACAATACAGGCATATTTCAATCAAATTAAATGCTTCTAAGACGAGGGCCGCATTTTTGTACGCGTAAAATGAAAGTTTGCCTCTTACCAAACAATAGCCTTCAAATTGGTGGATCTAGGGTTAATTGGGATACAAGTGCTAAATATCTTGGAGTAATTCTTGATGCGAAACTTACATTTGGATTACGTATCCAACAAATAATAAAGAAAGTAGGTGTCACAATAAAGATTCTGTATCCATTTGTAAATCGACGTTCCAAGTTAAGTACTAAAAATAAACTTCTTATTTGTAAATCAATACGAGTATTTCAAGCTTTAATGTTTTACGGGGCTCCAGTTTGGGGTGAATGTGCGATAAGAAGGCTTCAGATAAGCCAAAAGAAAATTTTAAAAATTATGTTAAGTTTGCCATGGCATTTTTCTACAGAAGAACTGCACACTTTAACTAAAATCCAATATGCTTATTCTAGAATTCTGAAATTAAACGAACAATACAAACTTTCTTGTAAATCATCAAATAATATATTTCTAATTTGGTATCATAGCAAGTTTATATGCACTCGTATTTATTATTACCTTATTTTGTATAATAATTCATTTGACATATCAAAGGACACGGTATAGTGCCCAGCCAAGTTCTGGCACTACACCCTTTTTACAGGAACAAGCTCAGTCGATTTTTGACCCCTCCCTATCTTTAGTATACCAATGAAGTCAGAAACTTAAAATTCCGAATATTTGCTAAGCTAATTAGGCACAGGCGCCTCACCAAATTTCAATTTTTTAGCATAAGCGGTTCCTGAGATATAAGGCCTCAAAAATCACAAAAACCGTAACTGACTGACAGATCATCAAAATTATGGAGCACTTCCCGACGTCGTAATAGAATCTTGTAATTTTGCACAAAGGTAGGTCTTGTCATGCAAGCATAGGAAAAAAAATTTTAAGTTTTCCATGCAGGGGGCGTGGTATCCGCCCACTTCCTTAGAACTGATGTAAATTATATGGCACACTTCCGATTGCAGTAGAACAATGAAATTTTGTAGAACGTTAAAGCTCAAATAAATATAATATAAAATAAATAATAATATAAAATATAAAGGACCAAACCTAAAAATTGAGGTTTTCCAGTCAGGTGGCGTGGTATCCACCCACTTTCTGAGAAAATGTTTAATTTATATGGAACACTTCTGATTGCCGTAGAATGATGAAATTTGGTAGAATGGTAATGCTTAATGTACATTCAAAGCGAAAAATATAAAATCTAGGATTTTTCATTCGAAGTGTCTTTTTATTGTCATTTTGAAACTATACATGCATTTTGAAAATTCATGACTTTTCTTAGAAAAAGAGTGCTCGATTTGGTACTCTATGTTACTCGTATTTTAACATGAATAAAAAAAGAAAACATTTGCATACCTGAAAAAAATATGATGGGCTTACTTGGCAAGTTTTTTGTATGCCCAATTCGAAAGGTTTTAAAAACTTGACCAGTGAACCCATCAAATTTTAGTCAGTAATCATTAAATAATAAAATTTCTCTATTACATTGTAGCTTTTTCAATATTACTAGCCGACACAGCTCTCGAAATTCGAGTGCCAATTTATTTATTATTTATTATTTATTATTTATATTATTGGCAGTGTTTTCAAGCAAATTTGTTAAATTAAATTTTATTTTATGTAATATGCAATGTGTTCGACAGTGCAAAAACAAAAATGACCCACAGTGTGTAAATGCGTGTCTCAAGTATATTCTGCACATCTTCGTAACTGTGGCTTTCCAACCATATAAAATTTATCGAAATCGGTTACATACTTTTGGAAAAAAGTGTACCACAAAAAACATGTTTGCCGTTTTATTATATGATTCTCCTTTAAATATTCGGTATTAAACCTTCATGAAGTAAGAACTTGGCGTACTTTTAGATCTCAGTATTTTTCACGGCTGACTTGTTACACAAAGGTTTTTGTATAGAAGAACTTGGCTCATTTTTTTAAAGTTATGTTTTTGATCTGATATTCATAACTCGGTTAATTTATTTGTTTGTTCATATTAATTACTTATTTGTTTATTTATGTTTTAATTTGTTATTTATTTTCTTATATATTTATTTATTTTTATTATTGATTCATTTATTATTAATTTATTTTCTTATTTATTTATTCATTTATTAAGTTATTTATAGTGATATATCCAACTGTGATATTCATGTCTATTACAGAATTCGCAGAATTTTACTCCCGGTGAGTTGACTCGATTCGCATCCGCTGTAAAACTCAATTATGAAATTCGTCGGATGAACTACATTGTCGATTCCTAAAATTACCTTATGATTTATGAACTTTCGTATGGACACTGTCAGCTACAAACATTTATTCAACTGGCCTAGGCTGTGATAATAGTATAGCTTTCGATCAACGTAATCAAGCATCGTTGAGAGTGGTTAGTACGAAGATGGGGGACCGGACGGTTCAAAACCAACCATGTGCTCTTTTTTTTTTTAGATTTCTTGCTCTCTGGTTGCGTTGCTATTTGTGCGTTTTCTATTAAAATTTGTTAAAAAAAACTTTTGACTTAAATTTTAGTACTCTCCATTGTTTATTTTCGATTAATCAAAAATTCACTTCCGATTCGTCTCGAAATTGGTGCGAATGTAAAATGATAGAAATTGTATGGAGTGCGAATGGATTGCGAATTCTGTAATACCATATAAGTTGAACAAAATGTCAGTGGTGCAGGGATTGTTACCGACATTCGTTCAACTTTCATTCGTCGGATTCAGTAATAGCAAAAGTTTGGAAATGAATTGAAACTGTCATTTAAGCTCATTCGCCGAATTCTGTAATAGGGGTGACTGATTTTGATAAAAAATGTTATTAATTTATTTATTTTAGTTAATTTATGTCTCATTTTATTATGTATACATGTTAAATTATCTATTTATACATAATTAACCTGCAATGAAGTTGAATAAAATCAACATTTTCGTCACTTCCCTTCTCTCACCTTATGTCTGTTTTTCTAATTTTGCATGAAGGTTTTTGAAAGTAGTTTTTCCTTTGAATACAAAAATTCTATTTATAATTATTTTAATAACCAAAATTTATAATTGACATTAGTAAAATAGTAAGGTAGAATGTTACCATATCTATGCAAATTGGCAATGCCTTCATTTTGTGAAAAAAGAATGAATATTTTGCTACAATAAATATCAATCAATTAATTTAGGGCGATGGCAAATGTATTTAATATAATCGTATCTACGTTTTGAAAGAAATTAAATTAATGCTTAAATTCGAAAAATTAATATTTAATAGATATACAAATTAGAAAAGGTTTAATTGTTAAAAATGTCGATCTTCTAAAATTGTCAGACTCTGATTGTGGCTTTCGATTACCGATTGAATCGAAATTTGTTGATTGAATCATAGGTTTGGTATTGTGTAACGCAAACTGCTATTGTGAATATGTAAAGTTTAACGGTTCATCGATATCAATTGGAAACCAGAAAATGCTACGTATTTCTGGTTGTGCATTTAGATCAAATTGTACTAATGTTTTAATGACTATGAAACTTCTTTAAACAAACAAAATATGAAGTTTAGCAGAAGCCTAAGTCAATCGCCTTTTTCTTTAAAATTTAATTCACTCCTGCGTATATGAAAATATTTCCTCCTCCATCATCGGTAACATTCGTTGCAAGAATCAAGGGACACAATACAAAACGATGGTGTTGGTTAACTGTTCACAGCTTTGCGTTTTGATAGTGAGTTTCGACACGGATCAACAAATTTCGTCAAACTCTTAAGTTCTCTTTACGTCGGTATAACACATTGTATGTATGTAATAGGGTTGCCAGATTTTTCTTACACCTCGGCGGGACAATTGGCTAAATAAATAAAAAATACCGGGATTTCAACATATTGCCCGGGACAAAATAAAAAATCATAATATGCGTGTAGATCAAAATAAATAAATTCTTTTATTAATTTCTAATTAAATGACTTTTTTATGACAGATGTCAGTTTGCAACAAAAATATATTCTTCGTTAAGTTAGGTTTGTTTGATTTAAATTTTAAAAGCAATTTCTTAAAATTAAATCACAATCACGACTATTCCTTATCAATGAAAGATATTTAGGTACATTATATATACCTAGGCATTATTTTGTGAGTTTGATCCCAACCCGGGAAAAAAGCTGTCCCGGTGGGACAGGTGAATTTAAGTCTGAAATCCGGGATGTCCCGGGTAAACCGGGACGTCTGGCAACGCTAGTACTCGTATGTAAGTGTCTACAAGAAATAAAAAAAATCAAACCTTTGATGAAAATAAACACAATACAATATGGCAAGCAAGTCGATACCTATTATACTCGTACCTCGCGAAGTTGACTCTTATCCCCTTCTCGTACTTAATTCCAGTTAAAGATAATTAAAATGCCTATCAAAAATCATAAATTGGTATTCCTATAGCAGATAGAGCAGAGTGCAGTCTTGAAGAGCAAAAGTCATCACACATACACTTCTTCTTCTTCTTCGAACAGACAGGCAGAGGCGCGCACCCTACGCGTCACCGCCAAACAACCACCCATTTCGAGTTATTATTGTTATTAGTAAAAGTGTCAATTTTCTCGATTTATGCTAGAAGAGATCACAAACGATGCGTGCAAATTCCAAACCGGAATAAGACCGCATTCGGTGTTCGATATACAAACATATGCAATAGAGGTATCTTCATATATTAGACTCATATGTGCGTGGAATTTATGGCAACTGTTTGTCTTATTACAAGTCAAACAGCGACATTTAAATGGTTTGGGTACATCAATGCAATATAATACTAAAGCAGCAAAGTAGGGTAAGTGAGGGCAAAAACACACTTAAAATTTAAACCCTGCAGAAGTAGTATACACGCATGTTATGTAGTTTTAAAAAAAAAAGTTTACAGTTTGAGTTGTGAGGCAAGTATACAACTTTTCAGACTTTTAGAGCTGTACGGTATCCGTTCCTTAACACACGTGTACGCTGGCACACTGGTGGAGAACTTTCTTGTCTCCAAATTTTACGAGTTAGTCACTTAAATGTCAAAGAGTATTTAAAAATGTATTAATACCAGTTATAAATTAATGGAATTATACGTGCTAACTTGCTGTCGTTCGCCGTTTATTAATGAAGGGTAAATTAGTGTGTATCTACATATTTATCCAGATGAAGAGTTAAAATATTTAATTTCTTTTCTCAAATCCGTCAATTTTGCGACTGGAAGGCGCTTCTGTCACTGAAGCAGCATTACAAAAAATGATAAACTTGTATTTCACTTATGGTAAAGTACGAGTATTTTCACATTTTCCCTAAACATTAACGCCAAATTTTATAGTTTTTTTTTATAATTTTGTACACACTAACGGTACTATGACTACCGTAAAATTTTTGAGCACAGTCCGATGAAGTTGGAGAGGATTTCTGAACATCATAATGGTAGGTAAATATTGAGCCGGGTAAAGCCTCCACATTCGTGTAATGCGGCTCCAGACAGAATCTCAATTGGCTGAATTTTCAAATATTAACGTAACTCAATATTAATATTGCAAAATATCTGTCCAAATTTATAAGTGTGTCCCTACTTCTCCTACCCACTTCAGTAAGGTACTCACTTCTCTTCTTCTGCTTCTCCTATTAGCCAAAGATTCAACAACGAGCTTCACTTATATTATATGTCTCGGCACACACGATTAAATGATAGGTTCTTCACAATTTCAAGAATGCAAATGTACCTACCTTCGGTTTTATGAATCGAAATTATTCGATTTCAAAATTCATTTATTCAATCGCTGTGAAGTCTGAATGAGTTGAGAAGTATGAGTTTTGTGTTGAGTAGACATTTGTTTGAATGGTTGAATGAAAACCCCAACGAATGCAATTTTCCAATTAAACACGTTGATGGGAGGATCTATACATGTTCTTGAATATGTTTGAGTACTTTTTGCATTTGTAATTTTTTTTTTCAGTCGAGTATTTAATTGGAAGGACTTTTGATATCAGATTCGTTTTGTTCACATATAAAGGACTTAATTACAAAGTAATTTGTAGGTGATGTTTGGAAAAAAAAATAACTGAAGCATGTTTACAGCCCCACATCTGCCTTCCTGCATTTCATGCTGCCTGTTGAAACACTGTAATCTCTTTAAGTTTTTCTAATTGAAAAACCAGACTACCCTTAAATATTTCTTTAAAGTAATCAGGTGACAAAGTAAAAGATACTAACACAACTTTTATCATTAATTTTCCATCCAGAGGGTAAAATATGTAGAGAAAAAATAACTAATAACACTGTCATTAAAACCATCACAATGATTAATTTCTTTTCATTAAGCGCTTGCACACAAAACCCAGCCAGTCACCCCTGTCTCTGCGATACATTGAAAACACAATGCGACATATTCTATAATCGGCGACTACGACGACGACGACGACGATGACAGACATCGCTAGTAACACAAAAAATTGTCTTTCAATAATCCTAGCCGCTCACAAAAGGACTTCCGTCATAAAAACGATGATTGAAAATAATAAAATCTCCTTTTTAATCCTGCGGTGATGGTCCACATCCACTTGCACATATGACTACTATAGGGGTCAGATCCACCTTAGCCTTATCTCATGTGCTGGCTACAACGTCACGACATACACCCATCGCCATCGTTTTGTTCTCCTTCCCTGCTATAGCGGAAAACCTTCTCCAAGGGATCTAAAGTGGCTCGATATCAAGTGGCCCTTTGCTATAATACGGATAGTATACGAGCATTTACCACTACGACGACGATACGACTGCGAAACTTCGATGACACAATTCGCAAAAGGATTTCCTGTACGGATATATCGAGCTGAACCCAAGCCCTTACTCTTAGTTAACATCCTCTTTTGCTTCCTTTGGTGACAATGATGAGAATTGAAACAAGTGACCGACTGATTGTGAAGCTACGATAAAAACCAATGTCCTAGGTTACTCCACGTCCTAGGTTACTCCATGATACTCAGGGCGATGACAACTTGGCAATAAGTCCTCTTACCGTGCTTCAATATCCTCATTCCTATAAATCGGACGTGTCTTTATTCTTGGTTTAAGATTCGAGCAAGTATCTATGATGGTGAAAAATTGCATTTTTGTTTTTCTCCACCGCACCGCAAGGATCAATTGGATTCGAATTTGGATTACAATTGGCAGTTGGTTTTTGTACATTTTTCCCTTTGCTTCCGTTTCCTGTATGGCTGGGAATCGCTTCATATCGTTAATCCTCTTGCAATCCTTCGATATTCATTCAACCGTGCATCATGGAGCAAGAGCAGCTCATTCAGCAAGCATAATTGCCATTGATGATGTGATGTGAAGAGGAGCATCAGCAACAACTCGATGACAATGCCGATGATGATGATGATGATGAAAGAGTGTTTAGTCCTTTGGGAATCGATTATCCATGCAATTGTAAAGCTATTTGCAGGAATTGTTTGTTTTTTGTTGTTGTTTGGCATTGTTTTTACTTTGTCGTTTCGTATTTGAATGGGTTTTTCATAGGTACACCGTATTCATCATCGCTCACAGGATTCCTTTGACATAGAGGAAGGAAAAAATTCAACCACTTGTGCGAGTGCATTCCTATTTGCTTTTTTTTTTTTTTTTTTTTTTAATTTCATATCGTGCATAGCTGAATTTTGTGCTTTTCTATCAATGAACGAGGCAAGCATTCTGCAAGCTTCCGGTTTTTATATCCTGCATTCCAAGGATCAAACACAAAATTCGTTTTGTATGAGTGCTTGTGATTTCAACCTTTAGTGGGTATCAATCAATTAAGTGTACATACATATATATCCGGTGGTATCGTGTCGTTTCGAAAAAAATTCAAATTAATAAAAACCCACTCAGATATGAATGTAAAAATGCGTGCCAACGCAAGCAGAAAATTCAAATCGAATCAGCGCTGAATTTATCCCTTTGATGTATTAATCTTTTTTGTCCTTCTGAAAATAAAAAAAAAATTATCATAAACACATAAAGGATCTCGATGGAAAGCGGATGGCGGGCGGGCAGTTATTATTTAAATTTAATTCGTCATTCATGTCTACCTCGATATACATCGAAACCGCCACGGTGTATTTTTTCGGTGCAATTAACGAAGCACTTGGCTTCTTTTAATTGGTTCCGTTTCGATATGTGGTGAATCACTTTTACAATATCCCGCGGCAAAGAGAAAATGCATAAGACGAGTCTCGGGAATCATTTATCTCGGTTTTTATTGCAAGTTTATTACTTAATTTCCGAAGGCCATATTAGCCAAGAGCAATAGTCATTCAATAAATCCAATATCCTCACAAATTTGTTGCACCTTCACAGAGGAGTAGGTGAAGGTATCTTAAGGCCGCATAAGGACCATAAAAAGTCTGCTTAAATTGGCAGTTTATTTAGGCATTAGCTCGAAAGGCGGAGGATGTTTGATGTGTTCGTCTATACGAAACCTAGTTTATTGAAAAATCTGCTCATTGGTTATTTACGACGCTTTATTTTAATTTTTTTTTTTTTAGATTCGGGCATTCCTCAATATGGAAGAAATGAAGACTCCATGTCGGATGATCGCATTGCACACATTTTAAATGAAGCTTCCAGCCTTTTGAAGACACCTCAGGGACCAGGTTCACAGTTGCAGCAACAAATGAAGCATGAATCTCAGCGTATGCATCAGCAACAATCATCATCCCTTGATGATGAGCAGAGCAATGACGAATCGAAATCACCGCATGCATCTTGTACATCACCATTCTATAAAGATTCCCCGGTGCAACAACAACAACAGCAGCAACAACAACACCAACAACAACAGCAGCAACAACAGCTTCAACAACGTCAGGAACCCCAGCGACGAAGTGTGAAGCCCGATGAAATGTCCCAAGACAATATGGCGAGAATGTATCAAGAAGAGCTGCAAAAGATCATGACCCGCACTTCACGCGACACATTTCCAAGGTATATTTTTGACATCGTTTTTCAAATTCCGACAGACATGCTAGAATTAATATGTAGTTTTCTGTTTCCACACTTTTTCAGTGCGACGGGTGGCCTACCGCCCGCCAATAATGCATTGCCGCCTGACGATATTCGAATGGCCTTAGAAGCCTACCACCGTGAGATGGCCAAGTTGCAGCAGAACAACAGTGGAAATATACCCAATTTTCCGAATTTTTCTAGTTTGATGGCTCTGCAACAACAAGTGCTGAACGGCGCACAGGATCTATCCGTCCCGAAGGAAAACGAAATCAAAATTAACGGCCAACGACACTCAATGGAAAGCTGCGATTCCTCCTCCAATCAAACCAAAGAAACCACTGAAGAAGCCGCGCATCGTCACTCAAGTGCATTTAGCTTAGTTCGCCTTAAGCCGGATACTGTGCCTCCACCTAACTCAAACTCTAATTCCAACACGAATACCAATTCGGCTGCTCCTAGTCCTTTAAGCAATTCCATACTTCCACCGGCTATGACAACGTCTGAGGACTTCTCCTCAGCTGCCAGTCCACTTCAGAGGATGGCATCAATTACAAACTCATTGATTACGCAGCCTCCAGTAACGCCTCACCATACGCAGCCACAAAGACCCACGAAAGCGGTGTTACCACCAATCACCCAGCAGCAGTTCGACATGTTCAACAACTTGAACACAGAAGATATCGTCCGTCGAGTGAAGGAAGCTCTATCGCAGTACTCCATAAGCCAGAGATTATTTGGCGAATCCGTTCTAGGGTTATCGCAAGGATCGGTTTCCGACCTTCTAGCCCGCCCAAAGCCCTGGCATATGCTTACCCAAAAAGGTCGCGAACCCTTCATTCGAATGAAAATGTTTTTGGAAGATGAAAACGCCGTGCATAAACTGGTAGCCAGTCAGTATAAGATAGCTCCGGAGAAACTGATGCGGACTGGTAGTTACAGTGGCAGCCCACAAATACCGCAGGGGCTTGCGAACAAAATGAACAGCATTCCAATGCAGAAAATGATGAACGACCTGAAAATGGAGCCTCAAGCACAACACATAATGCAGCAAATGCAGCACATACAAGCAGCTTCGGCAATGGCTGCGGCCGCTGCTGCAGGACAAATGCAAAACGCTCAACACCAAGGAATGTTGCTAACTACCCCAGGCCTCCCGCCCCAACACGCAATAAGCCTGCAACAAGCCGCTGCCAACGCTGCAGCTGCTAATGAAAAGAAGCCCATGATGATGCCAATTCACTCACCACACCAAGCCAACGCTATGCGAAGCAGCATGCACCAGCACATGTCACCGACAGTTTATGAAATGGCAGCCCTCACTCAAGACCTAGACACACAGGTTATTACCACAAAAATTAAAGAAGCTCTCCTAGCTAATAATATCGGCCAGAAGATTTTCGGCGAAGCAGTTTTGGGACTGTCTCAAGGATCAGTGTCAGAGCTACTCTCAAAACCAAAACCATGGCACATGCTGAGCATAAAAGGTCGCGAACCCTTCATTCGAATGCAACTGTGGCTTTCGGACGCAAACAACGTTGAGCGGCTGCAGGTACTTAAGAACGAACGTCGCGAAGCTAGCAAACGACGTCGATCTACAGGTCCCAATCAGCAAGATAACAGCTCCGATACAAGCAGCAATGACACTGCAGACTTCTACACCAGCAGTCCTGGTCCCGGATCAGTTGGTTCGGTTGGAGCTCCACCAAACAAAAAACAGCGTGTTCTCTTCTCCGAAGAACAAAAAGAAGCACTCCGCCTGGCCTTTGCTCTGGATCCTTATCCAAATGTGGGAACCATTGAATTTCTAGCCAACGAATTGGGACTGGCAACGCGAACCATCACCAATTGGTTCCATAATCATCGAATGCGCCTCAAGCAGCAGGTGCCGCATGGCCAGCCCTCCGAACCGGTCCCGAGCCGAGAAAATACCAACGCAACACCCTTCGATCCAGTCCAATTTCGTATACTCCTCAATCAAAGACTGATGGAATTACAAAAAGAACGTATGGGCCTTAGTGGGGCTCCCATACCCTACCCACCGTACTTTGCTGCCAATCCAAATTTAGCGGCACTCATAAGTCGTGGTTTGCTTCCCGGTGGAACAGAACCTGACCTACAAGCTCTTAACAATGCCTTCAAGGAACAAATGAGTGGTCTTGACCTTTCTCTTAAACGAGAACGAGACGGAGACTACGACGATGATGGCGAAGACGAATCTCATCTTTCTGACAATGAGTCCATCAACGAAAGTGACGAAAAGTCAGAGATGAGTGAAACACCGAGGTCTTCTTTATATGGCGCCATGGGCCAATCTCGAACATCCCGAAGGAAGCCTGCTGCCCCTCAGTGGGTTAATCCTGACTGGCAAGGCGATGGTAAAACAGGATTATTGCCTCCAATTATTGCTGGAGGTGCCACTGAAAACGAAGTCATCATAAACGGGGTTTGCGTTATGCAACAACAAGCTTCCGACTATAGCCGAAAATCAGGAAATGGCGAAGACGACGAAGAATGCGCCTCCGATGCCAACGATGAAGAAGCAAACACCCATCATCGTGGTCAACCCTTAGATTGCGAAGACGCTCCTGCTGATATCGAGCAGAGGTTCATGGAACCCGAAGTTCGAATTAAGCAAGAAGAAGACTGTGACAGCAACGATAGCCATCAAGATAACTTGGACTTAAGAAAACAACAACACCACCAACGGGACGAAGTAGATGACACCCCTGGTGCATGGAATTATTAGTTCATAAAAAATCTGTAATTCACTGCAACGCCCCCCCCCCCCCCCCCACAAACTTGTGCAATCAATAAAAAGGGATATAATAAGAAATAAATGAATTAAATATTAATAATACTTACAATAAAAAAGTTAAATATTAGTAAAGTTAATTAAATTAAGAAAATAATGTGATTAAGTTTTATGTTAAACATAAGTTTGAAAATTTTAGTTTTTCGCGCTGTTAGGAATGGTGTAAATATAATATAAAAGTAATTTTGTGTATCTTCGTCTCAGATTTAAGATTTATAAGACTGTCCGCATGAGTTTTAATCTTAATCTTGTAAATAATTATATTTTAATTTTTTTAATTTTTTTTTTTTGTTTTTGTAAATATTTAATTTCCTTTGATCTCATCAAAATAAAAAATCGTATAGGTAATTGAACCAAATATAAATAAATTAACCTTGTAAGCATTAAATAAATAAATGAAGAAAGTTAGTTAAACAAGTTGTAAATAAAAATGATTTTCAATTAAAAATGGTATAAATCGAGATAGGAATGCCTTTAAGTGCGATATATTTTATTTCAACAACTTTCGATTGAAAGTTGAAAAAAAAAAGAAATTGCAACCCGCATATCGTAACATAAATTAATATATTATTCTTTAATGTTATATATTAGTTGTTAAACTCAGTAAATTCTGTACATATAGAACGACGACCGAAAAACAAAAGAGATACTTTAGAAGTTATATTTAATAATTTTTACTTTATGCGTTATTCCTAATTATTTTTTTATCAAAATATTTTCTAGTTTTTTTCAAGTTAATAATTATTATTATTTTTAATTTTATTTTATTTTTAAAGTGAAAAAATTATATATTTAGTTTTTATTTCCTGAAAATAAACACACCGATAATAATCAATAAAATTGAGTTTTCTTTCTTTTCTGTTTCTACGTTTTTATTTCAGTTTTTGTTGATCTGATACTTGCGGAATATACATAAAATGAAAATAACATATTTATTAAAAAGGAACCGTTATCCTTGCATTATTAAATTTAAATCTATTGAATCAAACTAATAAACTAGAATTTAGATGTAGATACAAATTATAAAACTGTAAGTATGTTACTCTTAAAAATGCAATCTTATGTTGGTCAACAGATGATGAACACATTTTTGTTAGAAACTTCGTCCAAAAAAAAAATAAATAAAAAAAAAAACAATAAAATATTACTTTAAGCTAAGATTTTAATACTCTAATGTAAAATTGATGAATATTAATTTATTTTGTTTGCAAGGAAGGTGCTAAATTAAATGAAGACAATTTAGGCACACCGCAGAATTTTTGTTTGGTTTCGAAATTTTGTTGTTTATGATTTTGAAAAATTAAAGTTTAAAATAGGTGTACAGGTACGTTAATTGATACAAAACAAAAATATTTCAAATAACAATAATACGTAAATTCAATGATAAGTCAAATCTATGCAAAATCAAAATTTTATCAAAGTATATTTGTAAATATGAGTAAAAAAATAAGTAGAAAAAACTTCAATATTTCCTTCCATTTCTTAAACCTCATATAAGTAAACATAAAAATAAAAACAAATCTCTTTTTATACTTCCAGATATTATTATTATATATAATTATACACAGCTAAATAATTATCACGTTTAGTTGTTTTAATTTTTTGTTAGAGTACTTGACACAGACGTTTGTTAATATTTTTAATCAAGTACACTCATTTTGGTTATATAGACATTAATTAAATTACACAAATAAAACCGTGATATATATTCATACAAAAACATGTATATATAAAAATTAAAAGTAATAATTTTAAAAATACAATTTAAGAAAATAACAACTCTATCCATATCAAGATGAAAAATAAGAAGAAGGTAGAATAATTTTTTAATTAGAAGTTTGTTTAAGCAAAATAACATTTTTTTGAATCAAGTGAACAACCACCAAAATACAACAACCGAAGAACAAATATTTAATTCACTTAAAATAAAATCAGTTCAAAAGAAAATAGTAAACAAATGTAGCAAATAGATAAATATTATAGGAGAAACGGAAGTTTAAAAAATAAATAGATGAACCAAAAATACAAAAAAAAAATCTTGATTTTGAAATTTGATAAAAAATCTTAAAGAAGCCATTAAAAGACAATTTAACAAAATAAATATTGCAACCGAAAAAATTAAAGTATGAGAAATACTCATTGAGTATATCTAAAAATAAGTGAAAACAAATAATCATTATAATTATTATTATTATTAAATTATTAAATATTCTTCTTTAAGAATTTCTTATTATAAAACCAAACATTTAATTAAACAAAAAATAAATAATGTAATAATAACTGTATTGAAATACAACATCTGACTGTGTTTTTGTCTTCAAGTTGATAAATTGATAATTCAAAAAATAAGAAATAAGTAAGTATTCCTGTGTAGATTAACCAAAGGACAAATTATTTCTTAACTTGGCGCGTCATTGTGGGAATACGTATATCCTTAAAATGTTGAGACAAGAACGAGCGTTTTGGATGGAGATATCGACACACATTGGTTTTGAATGCGTCTTATTTACCTGTCTACCCATGTGCAAGAACAAGAAAGTATCTCCGAATTTAATAGTAGATACATTCGAAGTTGGCCTCAAGGGGGATCCCTGTGGCGCGAGTTTCTATAGGCGTTATAAATTCCTTACCTCAAAAATAATAATAATTATTCATGCTTATTTTGACATTCTCATGAATAGTCTATTCGTTAGAATGATTCTATTCCTTCGAATGAACTTTCTTAATTTTGAGATTCGAACGAATAACATTCATTTGCGAAAGATAGCATACAATGAACTTCAAAAAAGATTCATTTTCATTATCAGCTGTTTGAAATGTACTATATTTCTATTTGAATTAGTATGACCGTTTTACATTTTTTTGTTTCCAAACATTTTATAGATGTTGGATAAAGAATCAAGAAACAAAATAAATAATACACTTTTTCATTATAAAGTAAAGTTTAACAATAAAGAACTACATATTCATTACATTTTTTGTGTCAATTCAGCTGTTTTGAAACTATTCTTAAAAAAATAAGTTGTTCATGACGCTTTCTAAATTTTTATTTTTTTTTCGTATACACTTGGTCACACTAAAATATCAAAAACAAAAGAGAAGTGTTTGTGAAATGTCAAAACCAAAAAGTGAAATCTTTGTTTATTTTTTGTTTATTGTTTAATAATTTAAATTGTTTTTGATAAAAACATAAAATAATAAATAAAAATATGGCATTTGTGTTGTTTATAAATGAAGATAGTCTGAAGAAGTGCAGAGGAGAAGAATAGTGGATGCTTTCCGTTTCAACGCGGGTGGTAAAAAAACCATTTGCTACCTCCGGGTTTTCTTCCATTATTTTGATTAACTTTTCCTTTTGTTCGCGGTTTGTCCAGTTGGAATGCGATCTTTAAACATAAAACAACAAAAAAATTAATAAAAGTAATTTATTTTCAATGAAAACTTACATGTTTTGTTGCTTACTCGACAGAAAAATTCAAACGACACAAAAATGACATTTAATTCTATTCTTTCGAATGTCAAAATTGAATTAGCTTTCGCAAATGAATGAACTTTCTATGGATTGGATGAACTTTCGATTTGTTCGATTAACATTCTAATCGCCGAGTCTCAAAATTAAGTTTCAACGAATTCGACTCACTTTCGAACGAAAGAGAATGTCAAAATAAGCACCATTATTGGACCTCCTATTATAACTATTTTCGGACCTTTTGAAAGAGTTTTTTTTCAATAGACATACAGCCCTATTCAGATATTCATCGGGGGGAATTTTTCTTGAATTTTTACTAACCTGCTATTCATTTGAAGTGAATCTGTATTTGAGTCGATAATATTGCGCGGTATGCTGTTATTCACGTGAACGGATTCATTCTGTACAAATCAGATCCGCATATGAAATGTTCCGGAGTTTTCATTTAATGGGTCGTCTGTCTGGTTGGTGTTCAGTAAAATGTAAGAAAAATCTAATTTATTGCCTAATTTAGAATATTTGTTTGTAAAAAATAGATTATTAACATTTTAAGGGGTAGAAGGACTAAAAGATCAATTTACTAGGTAATCGATTGCTTTGACTCATTTCGCTATGGAGGTGGAAGCTTTCTGTTGGAGGATTATCTTAGGCTAGCCGCGCACTGGCAACTGTGATCGAAATCAAATAGTTTAATCACCAGTTGAAAGAGAACTGCGCACTGGCAACTTTTTACTCACGCTCGCACTCTTTTCTCTCTAGCACTTATAAAAAACAGCTCAACTGTTGCGAGGCAATCGTTTAGTTTGTGTCAAAACACAAACTTTTTAGTTTCGAGAATCGAGTTGCTCTAAGTGCGCGGTGTCCCATATAAGCCCATATGTTTCATTTTAGCAACTAAACAGTTGCGAAACTAAAATTTGAATGTGCGCGCCTGGCCTTATTCATCTGCTTGGAATTAGGACAAAAAAGGTTAATTTCCAAATTTAATAATAAAGATGAAAACAAATTAGAAAATTACTTCTGTTTAGGTAGAGCGGTTGAACTTGAATTTTTAATGAAAGCAAAAATAATTATCCAAGATTCAGAAGATTATCACAGGAACAGCTGTTTACGTGAATGTCAAATTGAATTGGTTCGGGATAATGTAGTTCACCCAAAATGCAAAGGCAGTGTGAAAGGGAATCGAATAGGTGGATCGGATATGCGATTCACGTGAATAGCAGAATAGGGCTGATAGACTCACTGGATCTAAATGATTCAAAAACTAAGAAAGAAAAGAAAACCGAACAGCTTTCAGTTCTCGGTATATATAGACCGCCTTTTGTGGAATGATCACGGTCAAGTTCTTTTGTGTTTTGTATTTTTTTAACACGGTGAGGTAAAGAATTCCGAAGACGTGCAGAGTTAACGAACAATTCAAAAATATCAAAGTCTTCACAAGCAATAAGCGTTTTTTAACAGGAGTAAATGACGTAGTGCTCCATACACCTTTCCAACAAGTGAATTTAAATGGTTATCCCAAGTTAAGTAGCGGTTAAAAGTAACCCCGAGATTGTTTGCAGTTTCCACATAATCAATGGGAGAAAAATAATTAAGGTCTAAATTTTTCTTGATATTGCGAGGCACTTAGATTTTTGTGGATTCAAAATTAGACCATTTAACTACGACCAATGTAAAATTTTGTCTATGTCATCATTAATACAAAAAGCTGCATGCTCAATTAGCCCAAGGGGGCAGCTCATGTATTGATAGTCATCCGCGTACATATGAATGGAGCAGTTCTCAATAATTGAAGGAAGTTCATTGACATAAATCGAAAATACGAGTAGTAGAGGACTAAGCATTGAACCCTGAGGTACGCCAGAAACATTAGGAAATCGGATAACCTATTTCCGATTTGAACTGCTTATTTTCCATTACTCAAATATGAATAGATAAGCCTATTAGCACCCAAGGAAAATTTAATTTTTTTAAAAGCTTCTCACACAAGTTAAATTGATTGACCGTGTCAAAAGCTTTTGAAAAATCAAGCAGTACCAAAAACGTTACCTTATCATTATACAACGCTTGACTTATATCGTAAACCGAAATCGGCCTTAATTCATCACGTTTGGCATTTTTAGGAAGAGGAATAATTTAAGCTTGCTTCCACAGATTCGGATACATACCAGACATGAGAATATTATTGAAGATGAAAGTAAGGAAAGGCAGGACGATCAGCAGAATCATTTTTAAAAATTTATTGTGAATTTCGTCCAACCCAACTGTGTTATAGGAAGCACTATCTACCAAAACCAGAATCATCTACCTGATCCATAGAAGCTTAAAGATTTATGTTCACTTATGTAAGGTAAATGCTGTGATGGTACAGAAACTTTTTTAAATTTTTTTTTTTTGATTTGTTAAGATGATTACCATCCACATCTTCAATTGGGCACCTACTTGACTTTGAAATGCCAATTTTCTTTAGGTATGTCCACAATTGTAGAAGTAGTAAGCTTTTCAGAATATATTTGGTATTTGTATGGTCAAATTTCCTTTAGAACTTTATTACGAAGTGAACAATATGTGCGCCGTAAATAATTTAACTTGTAACGTTTCCAATTTTTTTAAGGTATAATAACGTTTCTGCATTAAAATACGTATATTATTGGTGATCCAAGGTTCATAACTAGGCTTAAAGATCTTAGTATTTAATTTTGCACAAATGTTGTTTTGCAAAAAAAAAATAAAGCCGCGTCACTGATTGAATAATTATAATTTGTCATTTTGGTTTCTCTGATTTATCGCCTACTTATATTTGCTGTTGCAAAAGTGATTACTGCCGACAAGGCCCATGTCTATTATTATTCTATGATTATTTTTATAAATTGTTGCATTCAAACATTTAAACCGTAGTACTTGCTCTTATAGAAATGCTCATCAATTAGCCCTGGAGCTTAACTTCTTATTAGGTAGAGCCCTTACTTTTTTCCTTGAAGTTTAATCAAAACCATATTAACTTACCCTATTTAACAAAATTTGCATGTTGATGACAGCGTTCCGAGCCAACATTTTGGTTTGTGTCTCTAATAAGACACAAATGAAAAACTACCTTACCGGTTACGTTGTTGTCGCACTGTCTTACCATAGTCGAGTAATATATCCGAAAATATAACCAAAAACATATCGACGGAAGGGATTTTTTTGTTAAAAATTCCTCTTTTAAGTATCAAATGTTACAACCTTTCTGCCTTCTATTTCTGAATTTAATTCCCATTCCCAAGCAGTTGTGGTTTGATTTCGAATATTTCAGATATACTTTTGAAAGTTAACACTGCCATCTCTTACAAATATCTTAAGCGTGATGGGGAATACACCACTGTGTATTCAAAATAATAATTTGTGGTGGAAAATTATACTGTGAATGTGTGATTATTGTGTCTGAAGATACGACATCTGTTGCTCAGTATTGTAAAGTTTTTAAAAATGCAAACGATAAAAAACGATAATTAGGCCTATTCTGCAACATCTGTTATTCTGCTATGGATTTTCTGTTATGAATCGTAAAAGATTTCCATCTTAAAAGATCTTTTATAATTGGTATTCAGGGGCTCGAACTTTTATAAAAGTCTGTTATGCAACTTCGAAAACGAAATCTGTTATGAAACTGAACTAAATCTGCTATCATAATCAGCTGTGATTAAATAAAATAATTCATCTGACAAAATTAAAATGGATGACGAACAAAAAAGTAATCTCCTCTCTTACACATTATTGGTGTCCTCTACTCTACTTACATATACATATGTTTATATAATACTCGTATGTGTGTAAATATATTTTCTTTCATTTGTCTCATTTTAAAAAGATTTCGTTGAGGAAATAAAAAATATATCGTCGTCGTTCTATGAAACGTCCATTCTTAACAAAAATGTAATTTAATTCTTATTTAATTCATTCCGGATCAGCCATATTTGCAAAATATTGTATTGCACAATGGTATATCAATTTTTCATTGATATACTCGTATCTGTGTATGTATTGAAATCTTTTATGATAAAAGTCACAAAAGTTTGTCTTTTATTCTTTTATGATTTTTAACAGATTTCATAACAGATTTTGGCATGCTGAATACCAAAAATGCTATTCGTAAAAGATTTTTTCTATGTTCGAACGTTTGACAGTACATAAAAGTTTTCTTAGCAGATTTTATAACAGATTTTAGCGTGCTGAATACCAAAATTAAAATTCATAAAAGATTTGTTGACAGCTCAAACATTTGTATGGAAATTCATAGCAGAATAACAGAATAGAAGAATAAAAGATCTCGCCGAATAGGCCTAAATATTTGTATATTAGAAGATTTTGATAAAGTCTTGGTAATGTGCAAAAAGTATTATTTTCACAGCTGGGAATTTAAGTATTTTCACACCGAATCAAAATTAAAATTTGGAATAAAAAAGTCGAAAATATGGTCAAAATCAACGTTCCCGCTGGTCTGAGAAAGTTTATTAATGAAATTCAAATTTCAAACATTTCCTTCTTCTATGTTTTCACTTTTGAAATTTCGTAGAGTAAATTTAATTCTTGTGCAAAAAGAAAAGTATGAATTAATGCAATCAAAGTTTAAAAACCGTTTTATTAGTAAATTAATTTTCATAACGAAATTTCGTTTAAATTTTTCTAGAAAAAGATTTGGGATGTCAGTTTTAAGTACTTATTTAATAATATAGGCGCACAATTTTAAGCAGCCCATTATTGAAGCATAAGTATGATACTATTTAACAATTTGCTAACTTTAAAGTAGTTTACTAACTCATTTTTAATTTTAAACATTTTCTCACTAGTATCGTACCACGATACTAAAAACATAAAATAGGCATTTGATGATTTTAACTTTAATGAAAGGGTACAGAAAGTATGATTCTATATTCGATTAAAATTTGCAAAATCCTTATTTAAACCTAGCTAAAACAGCTTTAACATCGTACTAATTCAACTAAAATTTTGCGTTATTGATTTTAGAAAATAATTCCAAAACCTTCGCTCACACGTTTTAAGGATAAAGTAAAACCCGCTTAAGAGAAACGGCAAAATGTCACAGTCTGTCTTTCACTTAAGCGGGTTTTTCACTTAAACGAACCCCGCTTAAGTGAAAAAAAAAAATTTTACCTAAGCGGATTTAAAAATTCCATTAAGCGGAGATTTAATTCTAGAAATAATATTGGTTTTATCTTTTGGACTTGCCTTGAAAGAAGTTAAATAAAACAACGATTAAATAAGACAAAAATAATTTATTGAAAAACGAAAACTAGCAAATTTTTGTTCTTTTCGATTCAATTTTTTTTCACTTAAGAGAATGTTTTTCAATGAAAAATATTAAAAATTAACTTAAAATATGTTTCAGTTATCCGGGTTTTTCGCTTAAGCGAGTTTCACTTAAGCGGAGTGTTTTAAAGGAAATTGGTCGGAAAATACTAGGGGATGAAAAAAGTGTTTCAGGTAAGCGGGTTTTTCTCTTAAGCGGGTTTTACTGTATTGATTTTTCAACAATAAAAAATAGATTTTTTTTTTTCAAAAACCGAAAAAATATTTTTTTTTCGAATTTTTATATACAATATTATTTTAAGGAGCTCACGAAAAAAATTTTGGCATCAATCGTTAAAGTTAAATGGTTAATTAGAAAGTCGAAAGTAAAAAAAAACGGTTCTATGAGAGGTACAGTTAAAGACATTTTTTTGTTTGAACAAAATGTAGTCCAATAGTAAATAAATAAATAAATAAATAAATAAATAAATAAATAAATAAATAAATAAATAATTGTTTTTTCTCAAAAACTGTTCCACAGATTTTAAAAAAAAAAAACATTTCATTTAGTAGTTAAAGCTCGGTAATGATTGATAAAAAAAACTTTCCGAAAAATGGTTATTAAGGGTACCCTCTCTAGAACCCTTTCTTTAAAAGGCGGTACAGACGGTTTTGATCATTTTTTTATACAAAGGCTCGCCAAAGAGTATTGTGTATTCAAATTTTCAAACAAATTTTTTTGTATCAATATTTCGAAAACCCCATGCTCGATTTTCTTACAACTTGACAGTTACAATACAATCTTAGAAGTTTGAAAAACATTGCTTTTTAAAACTGAAAAAAAATATCACAAAAACGGGTCAATATTTTCTTCGAAATTTTATTTTTATTCGCACAATAATGAGTTGTAAAATTGTCGTACCAAAATATTTTTTTGAAAATGTTTTAAAAATTTAAAGAAAAGCTTATTTTTCTACGGCTTAAATTTCTGTTCTTGCATAAATTTATATTTGCTTAAGAAATCACATGTCATCCTATTTTTAGCTCCAACTACTTACTAAAAGAGTTGTTTTAGTTATTTAAGCAATAAAAAAGTGTTTCTCCTCCATAATTTGATGTTTTTTATCAACAGTACACTCTTTTTTATCGATTCATTAAAAAAAAGTGCATTTTGGGAAGGGGGGGGGGAATTCCAAATAAGGACCCACGTTTCCTCGAGTCAAGGTAGGACTTCTCTTATCGCCAAAAGTTTCGCCTGGACCACGTAAAGGCAATGTGAAGTGGTTACTGCGCTCGTGCAATTTGACCCTGTTTGATTTTTTCTTGCTTAAATTCATGCCTTATGTGTGCGCCAGATTAATCGAAAATTAGAAAATCCTATAGGTAGTTAGTACCTATTTAGGGGAACTTTAGGATTCGTAAAAAACTGAGGGGCCAAATTACCGCTTCAGTGACCGAGTGAGTGAGTCCCATCAGTGATCGAATGAAAATGTCAAATTATTTTAATGGACTTTCACGCTTACGCCGCATGAGCTCTTCTTGGCTACCACAAATTCATTAATATGGGTTACGAAATACCTGTGGTTACCTAAACTGTGAAAGTTGGGAACCGAGCCATAAGCTCAAGGAAATGGTCCAAAATAAAAATAATTAGGTATCTACTTATTCATAAGTTTTATTTTGGAATCAAAATAATCATTGATTTTCAAAATGTCTCAAAATATAAATTTAAATTTTCAATTGGTCCCTGTATAGGTATTTTTCATACAAGACTCCTCAAAACTACAAACAAACTTCAAACTTTTTCCAGAAAAAAATCACACGATTCGTTCCACCAGGCGTTGAGAAGCTATAGAACATGACAACGGCAGCGCACAATGCAAGACAGTGGACACAGAATCAGACTTGACCCCTACCCTAAATCAAATTTAAGATAGCTGACCATCCAATGGATCACAGAAAAGTAGGTATCATTGCATTATATTTATTCTCAACAATACATGGCACTACTATGCCAAATTTTGTATGTATGTCAAATTGGCTGGCTCTTCTTCTGCCTCTTCAACATGTTGATATAACAAGATACCATCAAAAAGGAACCTCGAGTCGAGTCTGCTGGGTGCTGTATACCTATAAAAGTTTCATTCCACACTGCCAATCCCGAACCCCAACTGCGTATAAGTAAAGTGCTATGAAACGCCCATTTAATTATCAGTACAGCTATCCAGCATTTTACTCAAATGAAATTCTCGAAATGAAATGAAACCAACCCTGCTAAGGGAGGCATGTACCTACTTGTACACATTTTCAACATCGCCGCCAGTTAACTTTCTCTTGTGGTGGTGCTCCCACAAAAAGTATTGAAGGTCCTTTCTGTAGTTCGCTGTTATCCTGTTACGATTTGATAATCATTTGCATAAATATTAATAATCTTGGTTGCAAATTGCAGCCGCCCTGTGGCGTCAAAGACTCGTTCTAATTTATCATTACTAGGATTTTGAAGAAAAGCAGAGGTAGGAAAAGGTAGGCTAGGCAGCGAATGGGACTGGTTCCTCGTCCCTTTCTTTTATCAATCTTGAAAAGGAAGGTCGTATTCCGCCTTGAACAAACCTTCAATCGATGTGGAAGGAGGGCGTGTTTCGGGCTTGGGACCGGGACTACGGCAACCAAATGCTGCCTGCCTAAACGCTTATCAATAAATGAACATTCAAGTGTTTACGTTGCGTGGTCAGTAGGTATTTCAAACAGGTCGATTAGAGAGAGAGAGAGAGAAGAAAGACAGAGCAAACTCACTCAAATGATGATGATGCTTCGGTTTGTGGTCATAACATTCGAATTATTTGGATGATAACAGGCGCACAGAACATCCAGACGACTTAAGGTATTGGAAGTATTTTGAAAATATCCGTTTAAAATTGTTTTAGGAATGTGCAGCAAACACTCTATCAACCACAGCTACATGGTTTTAGGTTAAGGGTAGGTTGCTTTCATGTTATGTTAAATCAATCAATTAACACTTGTCTCTCTTTCTGTTTTATTCATTCTTCTTATAGGTACCTGGCGTGGACTTGTCGCATGTCTTTTTTGATCTCAGAGCTGCATTTACCGATTCGAACAACTCCAATACAGCATTTTTGTTCATCAAAACAAAATAAAGTGAAAGTGGTTTTTGAGAGCACTATGATTTTGCTGCAACGATAGGTTTTGAGAAAGAAGAATTCCAATTCAACCCCGATGGAAATCCAAACACATTTAATATTCCATGATGATCAAATGACATAACTGATTGTACGTGTATTGATAGCCCTGAATAAAATTTTCGCGAAAATAAGAGTTTCAAAAATTAATCGAAATAGGTATGTAAATCAGTTTTTTTCTAAGATCTACTTCAATATTGCAATGTTCGAAATGTTAAGAGAAAAATATTAATACACAAAAAGTTCGTTGTAAAATCAAAAAAACTCATCCATGTTTTATGAATGAAAAATGCATAAAATTCGTTCTTTAAAATTTAAATAAATTGCACTACTGTGTTGCACGAACTTGCTCTTATATAATAGACTTAAAATCTTAAAAATGAATGTTATAAGTGAAAAATGTTCATAAGCATATCACAATTAATTTTTTAAAGGCCAATTCAACTTTAAATGTAGGTATTTTCAGATAAAAACAGAATGACATGTGATTTCATGAATAAATAATAAGTGTTCTAGCGGTTTTTTTTTAAAAAATAAGTGTTTATAAAATTTTTGAAACATTTTTAAGAAAAAATGTTGGTATGCCAACTTTGATTTTTTATTATTTTACAAGTAAAATTTAAATGTAAAAAAGCAACTACTAACCCCTTTTTGAGATATTGAATTTTCAAAAAAAAAAAAAAATGTTTTACAAAAATAAAAAATACGCAATAATTTTCCAACTGTTTAGGAACTTCTATAAAAGAAATTTTATTAAAATCCGTTATGATTATAATGAGAGAAAATAGTAGGTAATATCTAAATTAAAATATTTTTTATCAAATTATAGATTGTAGAAATAAGGCGAAAGAAAGATATTAGAGTAAAGTCGGGTAATATGGACCACCAATCATATTTTTGTTAATAAAACACAAACGGTGAAAGTTTTTTTTAAAGATATTTAAAAAAAAATACATCAGTTAATTCTGATTAAAAAAGTAGCAACAAAAAAATAAATTCACTTAATAAAAAAATAACAAAAAACAAAAAGTTAAGTAACTCTAAAACATAACAAAAAAAAGTGGAGGGTAATATGGACCACCTGGTTTTCAATCCATTGACGGCTATTTATCCAGTTTGGACTCTGACATAAGCCTTGCCAAGCAATTCACATATCGCCGCTTTTCCGGTAGAGTGGCATAAGTCGAAATTTGTCGTTTTTTAGTTTTGAACACAGAACTGAGCTGAGAAAAAAACACAATTTTTCTGTGTAATCGGCGTTAACCTACTTCTTCTAGTTTTCGAGTTATGAAAAAGCGCCGCTATGAACTTTCAAAAACACCCCTTTCATTTTTTACGTATAAATACGGCATAAATATTTTTTTTTTTTTTAATATTTCGTTTTTTATAAAACTTAACAAACAAAAAATGCAGTTTTTTTCATGTATTCAACATGCGAGTTTTGTTTTTTATGAACAACGAAATTTTTTGTCAGTATGAAAAAAAAACTTTAAAAGGCTGTACTGAAAATTTGCAAATTTCGACTTGTCACTCTGCCGGAAAAGCGACGATATATCAAAATCATCAACAGTCGATCATTCATCCTCATCCAGACCCGAAACTTCTTATATTGAAATAGCGGGTAATGTGGACCACTAGTCCATATACTCCTTTTCTCCGGTGGTCCATATTACCCGCAACATAATGTTTGGAAAAAAGGCAATTTTACAAAAAAATGAGACTCTTTACAATAGTTTTAAAAATAAAAACCTTAAAACAAATATTGACTTTTTATATTTAAAAAATAAAAGGAGAACAAACTATATTTTAAACTAAAGAAAAAAGGAGAAACACATACGAAAAAAAAATAATCAATGCCTTGGATTTTCTTTTAATCCGAACAACTTCGTAACGCGCTACTCCTGACTACTCAAACTATACTGAGTTAAGTTTAAGCAGGTCCCGTACAATCGCAAACAATCGTCTCCTCGATTGCATTTGTGTCAGGCGAGAAAAGCTGGTGGTCCATATTAGCCGAGTGGTCCACATAACCCGACTTTACTCTAATATTTAAATTCTAAGTGCCGTTTTTGAGAAAAATACGATTTTCGATTTTTTGTGAGCTAATATGAGGAGTGTTTTTGAAAACGAGCGTATAGGGACCGAAGACGAAGTATTATTTCCTTCGTTTTTTACGAATGACGACTTTTTTTTATAATAGGTACGAGTACCTTTGGGACATTCTAGTATTTGTTCCCGTAATTTTTGTGTCATGCAAGAATTTGGTTCTTTGAATATGATCAATACAGGTCCTTCTAGCTTGTTTGAACTTATTCCGGTTTTCCTCAGTTGCATCTCGAATAAAAGCATGAATTCTCTTTCGGTTGTGATCATTTGTAGATATTCACTGGAGTCCACATCACTATCGTGGAAGCATAGTGACCAGTTAAAGTTCCTGAAGAAATCGTTGAATCTTTCTCGTATTGCTAGACTATTCCTTTGGGAATTATTTCTCTAAATGGATTTCGTTGACATGAGAAATTTGCAGATGTGACGCAATGGTCGGATGTGACTAGTGGTGATCAAACAATAATAGTGTATTTGTCAGAGTCAAAGGTGAACAGAAAATTAGAAACAATTTTTAGGATAGAGTCGGATAGCGCATCGAATTCGTTAGAAGTAGAGTTACTATATCCAAAGCATGTATGAATGATGCGCTTATGCAGGGGCGGACGCAGGAAATAATTTCGGAGGGGGTTTGAGAAAAAAATATTAATTTTGTATAAATATATTATTTTATTACTTTACTGTAGGTATACTTGCTTATTACATGATCTTTATTGTTATTAACATAAGTATTTTATAACGACACAATATTGGCTCTTAGGGATATGGACTTTTGGAACAATTTCATATAGCTAATCGGTAAAAATCATATGGATGTTGCAACGGATACCCATTTGACAAATTTGAATAATGTTACCAAAAGTTGGAAAATATACTTTTTTATTAATTTTTAGACATAGACTTTTACTACGGACTTTTACTAATGGCCTCCATTATTTGGTTCATATAATATCATCAAAATTCTTAAAACATTTTTAAGAAAAAATTTTGGTACCTACACCAACTTGTAGTACTTATTCATTATTGTACGAATAAAAAATAAATTTCCAAAAAAAATATTGATCCATTTTTGAGATAACAAATTTTGAAACGCAATGTTTTTTAAACTTTTTAGAAGATTTTCCCTGAAAAATTTCACTCAAATCCGTTCTGCCTATAATGAGAAATTCAAAATTCGAAAAAACGATTCATTGTAGGTACAGTCAGTTATATCTTAATTTAAATTTTTTTTTTATTAAATTATAGATCGTAAAAATTAATCGAAATAAAAAAAACTTTATCAAAATTTTCGAAGCTGTTTAAAAAAAAATACGATTTTCGAAAACAATTTTCTTACATTTGTATGGTGGGTACCTTTATTTTTAGGTACAAACATTTTGGGGATTCCAAAAAATAAATATTTTTTTAACCAGTCTTTATCAAACTCAATGAAATTTTATGCATTTTTTTTAATTCCGTGGGACAGTTTTTGAGAAAAAATAATATTTATAAAATTTCGAAAAAAATCGTATGGGTAGGTACCGTTATTTTTGGTCTAAGAAAAAAGAAAAAAAACCTGTGGAGGAAAATTCAAAACGATTTCCTTGTGACACGGGGGCATAATGGGGGCAATATTGCTGTTTTTTATTTAATTACTTATAGTTACTTATTGCATACATTACTAACATTTAAGGAAATTGTGGTATGAATATAATATTATAAATAAAGTTGCTTACTTTTTTTCCTACTTTATAATTTATTTAATATCCCTGTTTAAGTAAGTACAAGCATTGACCAAAACTTCAAATTTTTGCGAATTTCAAAGAAAATTGCCTCAATTTTTATTTCCAGAAACTGCTATTCTTGGACCGTACGTTAATAATATTTTAATTATGGAAATTTTTTATGAAAACATATAGAAGAATTTATGGCACGAAAATAACACTTCGTTTTTTTTTTCTTTAAGAAAATGAATCCTTATTTTTTTATTCCACACGTTTCGAAGGGGGTTTGGACCCAAAAACCCCCACCTGCGTTCGCCCCTGCGCTTACAGACTGTGAGTTTAAACCACACGAAATTGAAGTTTGTATTGAAACAAGTGCCATATTGTGCTTGAAGCTGATGCGATAAAAACCTCTTTATTTAAATGCTTGATACAAACTAAACTCACAATACAAAATTAATCTTAAAGATAAACTAGCCCTAGTGCTTGTTGTGGCGATGTTCCCACAGGTGGTTTTATTTTACACCCGCTGGTACGTGATGGAATGCGGGTTTTATCTGGCTGTTGTTGAAGACCAGACATAGCGCCAGCGAAAGATGATTACAATAGTGTGGGAATTGTCATAGATGATTCTCCATACATAATTTCGCGTTAACTTACACATCTGCATGGTGTGACCCAAAAAATGTATGCAATGCCAAAACCAAAGCAAACTGTTGGTGATGGGTGAAGGAGAAAGAAGGGAAATTTAACAGCTCACTGCGGTAGTTAATTTATTGTTTTTCCATTGGTGCACTTTTTACTTGCGTCATAAAGGTTAAAACTGTTAAAACTTCTGTCTGTCTGTCTGTCTGCTCGACGACAGCCTGAACGGCTCGGCCGATTTTCTTTAAACTTGGTAGATATCACTTTTAATTTTTCCCCCCCACACGTTTTTTTTCTTTTTTTTTAAGACCAAAAATAACGGTGCCTGCCATACGAATTTTTTTTTGGAAATTTTAGAAATATTTTTTTTGTCTCAAAATCTGTTCGACAGATTTAAAAAAATTAAAAAAACAAAAAAAAAATTAATTTAGTTAAAGCTAGGTAATGGTTAAAAATTTTTTTTTTTCCGAAAAATGGTTATTGAGGGTACCCCACATGGAACCAGTTTTTTTGTTTTTGATTTTCTCAAAAACGGTACAACCGATTTTGATCAATTTTTTTTTTTGCTAAAGCTCCTTAAAAACATAAATAGAATTGTGTACCCAAGTTTTCAAAAAATTTTTTTTTGGATTTTTAAAAAAAACTTCAATTTTTTTTTTTAAAAACTCAATATTTCGAAAACCCCATGCTAAATTTTTTTTAAACTTGATAAATAAAAGTTTCTCAGTATAATCTACAAGATGTGAGAAAGAAAAGTTTATTTTACCTTAAAATAGAGGCCCTACCATACAAATGCTAAAAATTAAAAAAAATGGTTTTCAAAAATCGTTTTTTTTTTTTAAAACGGCGCCTAGGATTTTGATAAAATTTTCTTTCTTTCAATGAATTTTTACGATCTTTAATTTAATAAAAAAAAAATTAAATTAAGATATTACAGCTTGTACCTACCATAGAACCATTTTTTCGAATTTTGAATATCTCATTATCCACATAACAGATCTTGATGAAATTTTTTATAGAGAAGCTTCTAAAAAGTCTAAAACACATTGCATTTAAAAACTTTAAAATAAATATTTTTTGAATTTTTGAAAAAAAAAATCTATTTTTTCTTTTTTTGAAAATTCGATATCTCCGAAATGGCTCAATATTTTTTTTTTTGTAAATTTAATTTTCGGCGGTCAGCCATCAGACGAATAGGGGGAATAACATGTAGCATACGAAAACATGCACGTGCCGTAACTATTCGGGACTGGTGGAAGTCTGATCATAGCCTCTCCGTGGCGGCCGCTAGAAACAAGCCTTTAAAAAGGTTTGGCTAATATGATCAGGCTGGTTCCTCAGGTTGGCGACAGGTTAATTCCCTGTCCCGTAAAACTTATGAATTACGAGACCGACAACAAGCCTCGGAAACGGACTGATCACACGACGACAACCAACGCAACGAAAACTGAAAAACGATTTACGAATTTTCTTATGGAACGTACGATCGCTCTATAGAGCTCGAGCTGCTCAGCAGCTAGCCGATGCCCTGTCAAAATATAAAGCTGACATAACAGCTCTTCAAGAAATCAGATGGACAGGGAATGGTGTTTTAGAGAAGAAAGAATATGACATATACTATAGCTGTCATACAAAACACCATGTGCTCGGGGTAGGCTTCCTAGTCAGCGAAAAAATGAAGTCTACCATCATCGGCTTTAACGCTATAAGCGAAAGGCTATGCACCCTTCGCGTGCGAGGCAAATTTACGAACATTAGCCTCATTAACGTTCACGGACCTACGGAGGAGTCCTCAGACGAAGAAAAAGAGACTTACTACGAACAAGTCGAGAGGGCCCTCAATGCCTGCCCAAGGTATGATGTTAAAATCATCCTTGGGGATTTGAACGCAAAAATAGGTCGGGAGCCGGTATTCAGGCATTACGCAGGCACCCATAGTTTGCATGAGAACACTAATGACAATGGACTTCGAGTCTTAGAATTGGCAGCATCGAAAAACATGGTCGTTGCGAGTACCAGGTTCCCGCGTAAAGATATCTACAAAGCCACCTGAGTATCACCTGATGGAGTCACTCGTAACCAAATAGACCACGTGTTGATAGACCGTCGCCACTACTCGAACTTGATGACGGTACGAACGTACCGAGGTGCCAATATCGACTCGGATCACTATCTTGTTGGTATGGTTTTCCGAGGGCGGATTGCCTTGCGAAGACGCATTGCATCCGCCGATCAGGTTCGAATCAACACGGCTGCCCTGCGCAATGAAAACACCAGTAACACCTTTGGTAATGCGTTAGGACTCGCCCTAGAAACACCTGACTTAGGGAGAGTAAGTCCTGGAGCCAGTATGCTGGGCGTAAATGAAAAGTGGACACGTCTTAAAAATACTGTCATTAGTACTGCCAACTCCATCTTAGGCAGCAGTCGTAAAAATCGGAACGACTGGTTTGATGATGAATGCAAGCTAGCGACTGAACGTAAGAATGTTGCGTACCGAGCAATGCAACAATCTCATAGAACGCGGGCACGCGAAGAGGAATATAAAGAGCTCAGAAGAACAGAAAAACCGCTTCACAGACAAAAGAAATCAGCCTGGGAGAAGAACCTAATCTGTGAAATAGAAAACAGCCGAGAGCGAGGTCCGCACCAGGCGCGGAAGTTCTACCAATCCGTCCGAAACATGACGCAGTACACACCACCCTGCACATACTGCAAGGACGGGGAGGGAAATCTAATCACCGATCCTGAAAGCATACTGGAGCGATGGGAAGTGTACTTCAATGAATTGCTAAATGGTCAGCTCACTGCAGAAGTGGAGGCTCCACTACTTCAAGAAGAATACCCTATGTTGCCGCCACCAAGCATAGAAGAGGTTGAGAAGGCTATAGGCCGGCTTAATCAGAACAAATCCCCGGGAGCCGATGGCATACCAGCCGAATTATTTCATCACGGCGGGCCAGCCTTACGTCAAGCAATTCATGATATTATAGTGCACGTATGGGAGCAGGAAGAAATGCCAGAAGACTGGCGAAAAGGCATAATATGCCCCATACATAAGAAGGGAGATGTCACAACGTGCAGCAATTATAGAGGTATCACGTTGTTGAGTACCGCCTATAAGATATTCTCCTCTATCCTACAAGACCGGATAACCCCATACGCTAAAACCGTCATCGGACAATATCAGTGTGGTTTCATTCCAGGCAAATCAACAACTGATCAGATCTTTACCCTTAGGCAGGCGATGGAAAAATGTCTAGAATTTAACATCCCAACATACCATCTGTTTATAGACTTTAAGGCCGCCTATGATAGCATAGCCAGGGTAGAACTTTACAAAGCCATGAGAGAATTCGGCATCCCAAATAAATTGACACGACTATGTAGGTTGACCATGACCAACGTAACAAGCCAAGTAAAAATAGCCGGATTGCTATCCAGACCAATCAACATCTTTAATGGACTCCGACAAGGGGACGGTTTGGCCTGCCTCCTCTTCAACCTGGCGTTGGAGAAAGCAATCCGTGACTCTGGCACGGCAACAAGAGGGACCATCGTCAACAGGTCCAGCCAGTTACTAGCTTACGCAGACGACATTGACATCATCGGAAGAACCGAACAAGCTGTACACGATTCCTTCATCCAGATTGAGCAGGCGGCACTAAATCTGGGGCTGCACATTAGTGAAGGTAAAACAAAGTACATGGTGGCGTCGAATGCGAGAGGAACAGTTGGTCAAACAATCAAGGTTGCGGAGCACGAATTTGAAGTGGTGCAATCCTTTAAATACCTTGGGTCAATAGTAGCAGCCGATAACAATATAGAAGAAGAAATACGCGGGCGGCTTCTCAAATCCAACAGAGCCTACTATAGTCTGTCAAAGCTCTTCAAATCCAGAAATCTCACCATAACTTCAAAACTGCTGCTGTATAGGACCATGGTCCTGCCAGTACTCACATATGGATCCGAGACTTGGGTGCTTAGCAAAAGGCACTCCGACCTCTTAGCTGCGTTCGAGAGAAAAGTCTTAAGGAGAATTGTTGGCCCCGTATGTGAGGAAGGACGATTCCGGAGACGGTACAATCATGAACTGTACGCAATCTACCTTGAAGCAGATATCGTGACAAAAATTAAGCTCGGTAGACTCCGGTGGGCAGGGCACCTAGCTCGCATGAGCGAAGAGGAACCTGCTCGGAAAGTTCTTTGTGGTACATTCTATGTTAGACGACAGCGTGGTAGACCATGCTTGCGCTGGAGAGATGGCGTAGACCAGGACGCCCGAAGCCTTGGGGTGCGCAACTGGATGGCGTCGGCTAGAGACCGGGATAGGTGGAGAGACTTGTTGAAGGAGGCCAGGACCGGAACCCGGTTGTCGAGCCGATGATGATGATGAAATTTAATTTTCATCCGAACAATAATAAAAACTTTGAATTGGCGTACCAACATTTTTTTTTTAGGAACCTTTTAAAAAGTTTGTATATAAAAGCTTTTTTTTAAGAAACCACTACAACGACTTGTAATTTTTGTTCTTGCATAAATTCATATTTGCATAGCATTCTGTTTTTGTCTCTTACTTATAAAAGAATTTAAAAAATTAATTTTATGCTTATGAACAGTTTTCTCTTATAACATTCGTTTTTAAAATTCCTAGTCTATTACATAGGAGCAAGTTCGTGCGACCCAGTCGTGCATTTTATTTTTTCTTGTGTCCTTATTAGACATTTCAAGTTAAATCGAACTTGGACAAAATTTTATTTTCCAAAACGTTGAGAATTTTTGTCAAAATCTTTGGCACAATATTTCGACCAAGACCGATGACAAAATCTTTTCTTACTGATATTGGAAAATTGGAAGTTTTACTGAGATTGGGCTCAATAATTTGGAGCACCATCAAAAAGACACGTTTATGAAGTTGGTAGTATGATATGAATCTGAATAGAAATGCTACAGCTCCCCAAAAGTATGGATAGTATTGTGTAATCAAATTTTCAAACGATTTTTTTTTTTATTTTTAGAAAAATGTTAATTTTTTTTCTTATTTCAATATGTATTTCGAAAACCCCATATTCTCGATTTTTAATAGAAAAAGTTTTTTAATTCAATCTACAAGATATGAGAAAACAATTGTATTTAATCTAAAAAATAACGATAGCCACCACACAAATCGCATTTTTCTCGAAAACGGCACCTTGAATTTTGATAACATTTATTTTCTTTGTTTAATTTTTACGATCGATAATTCTTTACAAAAATTTTAAATTAACATATTACTGACTGTATTTCAAAAATAAGGTCAACATTTTTTTTGATATTTAATTTTTATTCGTACAATAACATAAGCTTAAAGTTGGCTTGCCAAAATTTTTTCTCAAGAATGATTTAAAATTTTGGTTTGAAAATTTGCTTGAAAAATCCTATTGCATCATGTATTTCGTGTGATCAAGTCGTGCATTTTATTTAGTGTCGTGCTAGCTTCGTACCTATAACTCTTTGACACTTACAAAGGTTACCAACATTGTCTTAGGTTAGGTATGTGTTCAGGAGCAATTTATTAAAAAATGGCCTTAGCACAAAATGTTTAAAATTAAGAAGGAGTTAGTAAACTACTGTAAAGTTAGCAAATTGTAGTATCATACCTTAATACGAGGCTGTTTTACATTTTTCGTCACTATTATCAGTGCTAAAGTGATCTGTTAAAGCATCAAATAATTGGAAACCCTTATGAAATATGATATTTTGGCATCTACCTATTTGTTGTAAAGAATGGAAGCCTTTAATGATTCGAATCAATTTTAATATTTTATTTCTTCAATTATTTCATTATTCATCATAATTGTTTTAACATAACATAATCACCATTTACTATTAAGGCTTAAGTTTTCTTAAAACTTATTCATTTTAGACATTATCCTAAAATATCATCGGCAAATAGACTAACTTTGGAAAGACGTAAAACCTTCCCCAGATCGTTAATATATTTTATAAAAAGGACTTTCCCCAACACAGCTCCTAATGGTTATACTAGTGTGTTGAGTTCTATTTGACAAGTAGCTTGTAAACCATCGAAACTCAACTCGAATTTTTGTAGAATTATATTTATATCCAAGGTCCTTGAAAATGCATAAAAACAACAGAATATACCCGCCGAGTTCCGATCGTTTAAGATGAGGAGCATCACTTGTCATGGTAAGCAGTGGCGTAGCGACGGGGGGGGGGGGGGGGGAAGGGGGCACAGGCCCCGGGCGGCACTTTGCTTGGGGGCGGCAAATTTCAAAATATTCTAAATACGTTAATGTAAATGGTTTTTGTATGTTATGTTTTTATATTTTTTCTAAGCTAACTGCAAGCTTACTTTTGTATTTAAATTTTAATTGTGAAAAAATATACTGTCCTTTTCGGAAATATATTGTAATATTTTCCAAGGTTCGTTAAATAAAACTTATTACTCTTTTTAGTATTTCTTCTTTATTCACACTTTCCAATTCAAAACAGTAAATCTCAATTTATAAACAACTCAAATACTTTTATTCAAATTTAAATCACACTTGTTTAATAACACAATCCAATAAGCAATACTTTTGCACACTTTCATAATCCAAATCAACTGTGTCTCGCTCACCGTGAACACTCCCTTATATACTCAAATTAGTTGTTCTCGAAAGTTCTTGTCTTGGAATGTTCTAGATGGTTGGAATAAGGGGAAATACATTTGACATTGGAAAAGAGCTTTTTGTTTCTTCCATAAATTAGATATGCAATTTTCCAACAGATGGCGCTGTAGTAGTATAAAGCTCTGTTCACAACAATATTTTTTTCCTTTTGAGCTGAAAGTTCCGTGTGTGTGCGTAGGACGTAGGTACATAATATAAAAGATTTTCGCGCCACGGTTTTTCTATCGGCAATGATACACGTCTTTCTCTTGTTTTTTTTTTTTTTTGTTGTTGTTGTTGTGTCATCGTCATGTTGTGATGTACGGAATTGTGAAGTACAATGATCGACAACGACTCTGATTTGGAACAGTAAATGATTGTTTCATTCTATGTGTGTCCTGGTGCAATTTTTTTTGCTTGCCTTCTTTCGACTACCACTCATGAGCAGCGTTCGAATCACACTGAAAAATTCAAAATTTCTTTAGCCAAACCACATGAAAGGGAATGACCACTGTGTTAATAAATTTTGCAACCAACTCTGAATTACTAAATCTAAATCTACTCCAGAAATTTTCAATTCGTTTATTTTTTTATAAAGTCTGCTCCAAAATTTTACTACTGCGGTTCGAACCTTGCTCGTAAGGCGAGAAGTTGAGACAAAAATATTTCGTTTGTTTCGACTGATTCGATGTGAGTTGGCTCATAAGAGTCCATGTATTCGTATATTGTCGTATCTTTTATCTAAGGTGTGTTAGTCAGTTTTATTTTTTTTTCTGTTTTATTTTATCGTAAAATGCAATAAAGTTTGCAAACATGCTAGTTAAATACAAAATTAGTTGCAGTTTAACTTTTAACTTGTCTATGTTTCGTGTGTTGTGAAATTTTTTTAAAATTGTGTGTACGGGTACAGTACCTACCTACATAAGCGCAAGAGATTTTCATTTTACCCCTTTGGATTGATTACATAAAGTAAGTAAATTGATGAAACGAAATACCTAGCTGATGGCTCGGAAATAATCCATTGATTTTTCTGAGTTGAAACCCCCATTTGGCTTTATTAAGAGTGTTTTCTCCATATCTCAAGAACCATAAGTTCCATAAAAAACATATTCTCACATTTTTGTAAAAAATCGTGTTCTCTATTTTTTACCGAGAAATCGAAAGCTAATAAGTTACTACATATTAAAAATAGAGAAACGATTTCAAAAAACATTTTATTAATAAATTAATCAATAAAAGTTTAATGATTTTTACTTGTGATATATACATAGGTAGGTACTATATTGCAAGTTATGGATTCGTAAAAAAATAAAACTCGACATTTTGATCAAAGTTGACATCTTTATCTTTATGATTACGATGATAGCGAAGTTGAAAAAAGTGTGCCTTGCAATTCTGTCTGTCTGTCCTTTCGGCTGTAGCCTAAACGACTCGGTCGATTTTCCGTAAACTTGGTACCTAGCGTTTTTTGGGCATTTTATTACCAAAAATAACGGTAAGTTCCTGTCGTACAATTTTTTTTAGCAAAAAATGAAAATCTTATTTTTCTCAAAAACGTGTCCACAACATTAAAAAAAAATTCATTAATTTTTTTACAAAAAGGCTACCATTTTATAAAAAAATTCCCAAAAATGGTTACAAATGGTACCTCCCATAGAACCATTTCTTTGACTTTCGATTTTCTCAAAACCGATTCCACTGATTTTGATCAATTTTTTTACAAAGAATGTTTTCTAAAAGTTTAAAAGTATTGTATACCAAAATTTTCAAAAATTTCGAAAAAAGTTGGTCGATTTTTACTAAAATTGGTACGCAGCAGTTTCTTGACATTATCTAGCAGATTTTAAATAAAAAAATTTCATATAACCAAAAATAACCGTACCTCTCATACAAAAGTTTAAAAACCGGCATGGAAAATCTCATTTTTCTCAAAAACGACTCCTACGATTTTAATCAAAATTTTTGTGTGAGTTAACATACATAAATACGATCTACGATAATATTATTGTAAAAAAAATTTCTATCGTCTAATAAAAGTATCTCTCATGGAACCATTTTTTTCGACTATCTCATTATCTGCTCAACCGATTTCAATGATTTTTTTTTTAAACAAGAGCTCCTGTTTGAATAATATTGCATATCAAAATTTTCAAAAGATCAAATTTTGGATTAAAAAAAAATAAAAAATATGTTTTGAAAATTCGATATTTCAAAAATGGGTGGATAGTTTTTTTCAAAATTAATCTTTTTTTTTAATATTTTCAAAATTTTATATACATAAATGTACATACCTATATATACCTAATATAAAAAACAATTTTTAAATAATAAATTGGACGGTGTATACATCGCGTTGGTGCCAAATCAATTTCAGATTTTAAAAGATAAAACCAGTTTTGAACACTTTAATTTTGATGGGCTGTTGTGAAATATGTTTAAGTTAAAAATAATCCTTGGCCAATATTTCTGTTTCTTCATTTCCTTATGTATAACAATAATTGAAATACAAAAATATTATAGGTATAGTAATTATTACTATAACTATAAGAAAAATAATAATTAAGGGTAGTGCGGGTTGATTTTTTTTAAAACCGGTTTTTCTTTTCAGCAATCATCACCCGATTAGATACTTCTATCTACATAATATAATATAAATAAATATAATAAATCTGTGAATAAAAAATTAAATTATAACAAGGTTTCACTTTGATGTTTTTTTAAACAGCAAACAAAATTAAAGGCCCAGAAAAAAATTGTCAGAGGCGGCAAAATTGGCTCTGCCCCGGGCGGCAAAAACCCACGCTACGCCACTGATGGCAAGAGATATTCTAGGAGGATTTATCACTTCCTCTCAAGAGGGAGCACACCAGCCCAAGACCACCTACATGACTGCCTAAAGCAGCAACCATTATGCCAAGGGCTACTACTTCATTATATATATTCTAGTCTTTAGTTTAGTTGTTTTCCAAATCCCGTGGGCAACATATTTATTGTTGTATAAATAAAAAAATAAAATCCTATTTCGTTCAAATCGTCCCCCATAGACTCCCGCTAGATGCGGCTCTTAAATATCCAAAATGATTTACAAAAAAATTCACAGCACAGCATACAAAATGCAAGATTGTTGCTTTTCTGGATCCTTATAGGATCAGGAGAAATAAAATGTCTGTTACCTGTGTATCTATTATTAAATGTGGCTGAATGTTTTGCCTAATTAGACACTAAAAATCATTCAATATGTAGGTATATTTTGGTGCAATGTTCATAAGTTTTGGCTAAGTGCGACTTCAAAGGCTTGAGAAAATATAACAAGATCCGTGTTGTTATTGAAAACTAACAAAGCAAGAGAAGAAATATTTATTAATACCTATATGTAATTATATTTGAATGTCGAAGTTTCCTCCCCCGCGCTCATGGTAAGCTGTGCAAGTCGTTATTGGCAAGAAAACACCACCATTCAACGAGGATAGAACCCACCCACAGTTTTACTCTTTATAGGCTTTAAAATATTTGCACCCCCTCCAGGACTTTGCTGGGTGCTTGTAGGTATTAACTGTTCTGAAAACTGCCTTAAATCTTTCCGCCACTTTCAAGCTCCGAGCAGCCACCATTCGCTTATTAATCCAACCATCCCCAGCAAGTTATAGCATAGAAGCTACAGAAAGTGGCAGCGGGCAGCGACCGAGGACCGACACTGGCTAAATGACAAACAATTGGGAATGGACGTACAAAAACTGGGTGTAATGACGACGGAGCCAACGGCCAAGGTCGGAACCACCACGCCCTAGATACGCCTCAAATTCATCATTTAAACCAGGCAAACAGAATTCACAGGACGCGTTGCTGGAGGATTAAATTTCTTTCAGTCACCGAGTGGAGGTGTGAGTGAGTGTGTATGCGCATCGGCGGATGAGGAGGCTTTCCGTGCGACTATCACACCTCTTATTTGCTTCAGCTGCAACAACTGAGCTGTACTCTGAAGCACAATGGCAATGATATGATAGTAACCAAACCAGCCACCACCCCACTCTTGGAGTTAAACATGCTTGTTGGCTGGCTATGGCTTGTTAAAACAGGCTGAGGGTCTAGGGTGATGTTTGGTAGCTGTTTATTGATGCGTATGCCGTAGCTGTAGTCGTTTGATTTGCTTTGCAGATGGTGGTTAAAATGATAATAGAATAATTCCAAGAGGTAGATTAGATTCATACGTTTGTTCAATTGAGCTATTAAAGAGTAGGGTGGGCTATTTTGAAGAAGTTAATTTATAGTTCAACTACGAAATGTTGATGCGGAGAAAAGTTTAAGGAGTTGCTTATCTGGTTCTTCTTCTGATTATAAAATGGTAAAATGGGAAAGTAGGTATGTATCTACTTTTTCATTGAGTAGGCGGATTGGACATATATACACACATACATACGTCTCCATATGTTTATAAAGTTCTATTTCAGTTGCTGAGAATTAAAAAATTCTGTCGGAGGTGGATAGACATATGAGTCCACAGCGCCATTAGAACCATAATTGGCTAACTGATTCTTGCACTTAATTTTAGAAAGACGAAAATCTATATTTTATTGCATAAGTATTTGTATCTATATATGTATGTATTAAAAGGCAACTTTTGTTGTAGGTACCAGGTATGTATGTAGGTGATTGAATTTAAGGGTACGAGTATATACCTACCTTTAAGTGAGGAAGAATTGCGTTTGAGGGTAGGTACTTGTTTTTAAATACAGTACAAACTCGATTTACGCAACTACTATAGAAATTAAGGCAGTTGTAATAACCGAGGTTGTTGCACTTACTGGGTTATATTTTTTAATATAATAATAATAGGTAGATAGATATAATTTTTTTAGGGATAACGAAAATGTTATAAAAAAAAACATTATTCAAACCAAACAAATCTTTTTTGTTGGTTTGATGTTTCGATTTCAATGAACAGATGCATAATGCTTAAAATTTAGGAAACAAAATCATTTTGTTATCACCTTCGCTTAAAAAAATTTCTCAAACTTTTACGAAACCTGATGTAGTAAAGACAAACCTAAGTACGACTGTAAAGCTCTCAAGTCTAGGCATGTCAATATGTTTAAGTCTGGTGGTGTTCTTATACATAGAGCTTATAGCGTTATTACCAAGCTTACCCTCTGAGCCTTTCCGCACCTGTTCTAAATCTGGTTTTAATATAACCAAAACGGGGTAGCGAAACCTAACAAACACATTTAAAATAGTTCATACAGAAGACAAAGAAAGTTGTTTCATAACAAATCGGAAAATTATCTTTTAGTTTTGAACTTCATGTACCTACCTACCTTATATACCTAGGTTTCATTATTAAAGTAATTTTTTATATAAGAAATTTCTTCAAAACAAAATTTGGGGTGCCAATTTTAAGCATTTAGTATTTATCGTTCACAAACTTTGAAGATAGATACCTATTGATTTTTCAAAAAAAAAAATTGTATATATTATTTACTATACATACATAGATAAATGTTGATATGTATATGGAATTTTTTTCAAAAGAAAAAAAAAGAACAAAAATTTTTTTTTTAATATTTTTATATAAAATATTATTTTAAACTGCTGCTCAAAAATTTTGGTTAAGCCCGTTAGAGTCTTTAATGAGCTAGTCGAAAATTAAGAAACGATTCTATGACAGGTACCGTTAGTGAAAATTTTTCCTAAATTTTGTTTTTTTTTTTTCACTAAAATGTAGTCCATGCCCATAATAGCACACCTAATTGTTTGTATTAAAATCGTTAGACCCTATTTTGAGATAGTTAAGATTTTGCATTACGAGTGTATGGAGAGTACCGTTAGTTTTGGTGCTAAAAAAATTTCAATTTCCCCTCTAGGGAATTACCGAAGACCCTTAAGTACAGAGTTTGAAGAAAATAACTCCAGTAGTTTAGGCTGTAGAGTGAGGTACAGACATGTAGACAGGCAGACGGAATTGCCCACTTCTTTGTCTTCGCTATCATGTCAACTTTGATCAAAATCTCGAGTTCGATTTTTTTCCAAATACAGAACTTGCTCTTTAGTACCTAAATACATGCAAATATCGCAAGTTAAAAGAGTAATGATATTTACATCAATGGCGCTCTCACGAATTTTTGTTTATACATATTTAAAAAAGCTAACAGGGTCCTAGGATTCATAAAGAGATTCGGTCGCAATTTTCGTGACCCTCATGTACTGTAGCTTCTCTTTGTTTCATTTGTAAGACCTATACTTGAATATAGTTGTGTAGTATGGTCACCCTACTACTGCATTCATATAAAAAGACTTGAAGCAATTCAGAGAAGATTTTTCAATTTTATAAATCAAGCTTATGCTGCTGTTGATGTTTTGAAATAAGGTTTTCAGAGTGCGGATGTCTTCAAAATTACTGTCAAAATTAATAAACAAATTTTTATCTTATTACCTATGTGTTTATAGATTTCATATGCTTAATATTGTAATTTCAATGAAATAATTTTCAATTTTCTTGAACAGTGAGAAATCAAAGAATTTGTTAACTGTGGGTGATTTGAACACATCTATAGATACCTAGAAAATGGTAAATTCGTCGTAGCTTATCTCGATTTGTTTGCTCACACAATATTAATTGATAAACATGAAAGTGCTGGGTTTGGAGACTTCACAAGTGATTGGTTAAGATTTAAAGAAATTTTATGATATCACGAGTGATAGAAAGACAATAGATTTAGGAGTTCCATTAGGTTCGGTTCTGGGACCAATACTTTTTTTTGTTATATGTACATCAATTCTTTATTAAGATTGACATTTATAGGTTTCTTTAAAGCTTTTGCAGATGATGTGGGTTTCACTTATAGTACAGATAGTTGTCTTATTCTTATATCTGATATAAATTGGGATTTCAGCATGTTAAGAATGTGGTGTGCAGAGAAAAGTTAGATAATAAGTCCCAAAACTGTTCATTCGAAACTACAATATGGAATTTCTTGTTGGAAAGGTTCATATCATAGCAAAATACAGCCCTATTAGTTTTGCAAAAAATGTTCTACAGGAATTATGTGGTAAGACTCGCCTGTACCGTAGTTTAACACTATCTAGGGTTCTGAAAATTCTTTCAGTGCGCCATATGAAAACTTGCCTTAGAAGATCAGTTAATCTTAATTTTAGAATAATTTATAATTATAGTTTACGTGGAAATTTTTTGAGTCGGTATTTACATACATTACATTGCATTTCGTCATTTTTATAATTTTTCCTCATGTGGGATAATATTAACAGACTCCCTCCAAAATTCCATTTGATATTTATGAAACTAGTTAAATACTGGCTAACTAGTCTTCTACAATGAAACAAACAATAACAAATAGCAATTTAAACATACCAACCATCAACTTTACAATCATCTGCCAATACAAACAATGAACGCCGAACAAGACTCAAACATAAATACAAATATATCAAGACAAAAATCCTTCCCAAGCCGATCGATCACCGTGGGAAGAGTAGATCAAAACCCCCCATACACAAATAAGCAAACAGAGAACATAACAATCAAAAATCAACAAAATATACTAAGAATTTGTACTTTTAATGTCAGGACACTTTCTTCAGACGAAAAACAGGAAGAATTAAGACTAGCATTGAAAAACATAAATTGGGATATAATAGGACTAGCGGAAATTAGACTATTTGGACAAAGAATAATTAATAACGACAACGATATCTTCTGTTACATAGGAGAAACTAAAGGACTCTATGGAGTAGGATTTCTGATTAAAAAAGAACTAAAAGACAAAATAATTAACATCCGATTTCATAATGAGAGAATATGCAGTATACAGCTTAACATCCAAAACACAAAAATGACTATAATACAAGTATATGCACCGACAGAAAAAGCTGATGACGAAGAAATAATAAAATTTTACGACATTCTAGAAGAAACATTCAATAACAACAAAACAGAGTTAATGTACGTAATAGGTGATTTTAATGCAAAACTAGGAAAAAGATTGACCGAAGAAGAAAACTCAGCTATAGGACCTCATGGATATGGATTAAGAAATGAAAGAGGGGAGAGACTCATCAAGTGGCTAGGAGAAATGAATTTGAAATTCGGGAACTCATTCTTCAAAAAGAAAGATAGCAGGAAATGGACGTGGATCTCACCGAATGGAAAGACTAAAAACGAAATAGACCTCATCCTCACGAACAAAATTGAAACCATCCAAGACATATCTGTCCTTAATAAGATAGATTTTGACAGCGATCACAGACTAGTAAGAATGAAGATAAAAGTTGACCACAAAACATTAAGAAGAAATCGACAAATCTATTTTATTCCTACAATAGTTCCCGATCAAAAAATAATTACCTATAACGAAAATATAAAGACAAAAATCAATCAGCTTTTAGAACAGTCAAACACAAATAATGACCTTCAAAATAAATATGACAATCTAGAAAATATTATAAAGACTACAGCAAAAATCTCAATAATGAACACAAAGACTTCCAAAGACAAAATATCAGACGAAACCAAAGCTCTTATTTTTAGAAGAGAAACCTTAAGAACAAAACCACAACTACCAAGAAAAATTAGAACTAAGCGAACTCAGAAGAACTATAAGATATAAAATAACGAAAGATATACGTGAATTTAATGAAAACATTATAAAGGATACAATTAGACAAACAAAATCAATAAAAAAAGCAAAAACATATTTGAATAATAAACAAGAATGGATAACAAGTATGAAGGACCAAAACACAGCCGTTATAACAAACCGAAAAGACATCAATGAAAACGCAACAAAATTTTTTGAAAAACTGTTCACCTCGACCAAAATTATCACAGAAGAAGATACTCGTACAATGGACAACATAGATTCACCGACACACACCCCTGTGTTCAGCAAAGAAATTATCGAACAGACCATAGACGACCTGAAGAAAGACAAATGCACCGGAAATGACGGAATATCATCAGAAATGTTAATATATGGAAAAAACTCACTTTCCAACATTTTAACGAACATATTTAACGAAATAATTCAAACAAGACAAATCCCGGAACAATGGAAGGAAACAACGATAACATTAATACACAAAAAAGGAAAGAAGGACGATATCAATAACTATAGACCCATAAGTAACATCTCGACAATTTACAAGCTCTTTTCCAAAACACTTTACAGGACCATCAAAGAAGATTTTAATAACAAGCAACCAAGAGAACAAGCTGGATTTAGAGAAGGATTCTCAACAACAGACCACTTACAGACAATGAATCAGCTAATAGAAAAATGCAATTAATTTAGACTACCGATTTATTTTCTATTTATTGACTTTAGTAAAGCTTTTGACTCCGTTGAACACGAAATGATATGGTCCTCCCTGAAAAATCAAAACATAAACCCAAATGTAATAGAAACAATTAAAAACATATACAAAAATAACACAGCACGAATAAAAACAGAGAATAAAGGACGCAAATTTAATATAACAAGAGGAGTTAGACAAGGAGATCCGCTTTCACCACCTCTATTTAGTTCAGTTCTGGAAGACATTTTTCAAAAAACTAACTGGAAGACAAAATATGGACTAAGGATATGCGGACAAGTTCTTAACAACTTAAGATTTGCAGACGATATAGTTCTAATTTCTACAAAAGCAACACACATTCAAGAAATGTTGACGGAGCTAACTACCTTGTGTAAAAATTATGGACTTCAAATAAACAAATCGAAAACTAAAGTCATGACAAATCACACAAAAGACGATATAACGTTGGACGAAGAAAAAATTGAGTACGTAGAAGATTACATATATTTGGGACAACTAAAATCATTTAAGGACCAAGAAAATAAAGAAATTAACAGACGCATTACAAATAGCTGGAAACAATTCTGGAGCCTTAAACATATTTTACAATTGGACCAAAGTGTAGACACAATGAAATATATCTTCGACTCTGCTATTCTACCGATTCTTACTTACGGACTACAAACAATGAGCTTGACTGCAAAAACACTTGACCAGCTAAGGATATGTCAGACGAAAATGGAAAGGAAAATACTGAACATACGACCAAGCCAAAGGGTACGAAATGAAGATATTCGTAATAGAACCGGAATTATTGACGTCATAAATAGAACAAAAAGGCTGAAATGGAGCTGGGCAGGTCATGTATCTAGACTTCAGGACCAAAGATGGACCAAAATGACAACGAAATGGAGACCAGAGAACAAGAGACCAGCAGGACGACCCAATAAAAGATGGAGTGACGACCTATCCCAAATAAGTACAAATTGGTACAACGAAGCCAAAAATAGAGACATATGGGCAGCCTTGTGGGAGGCTTATGCCAGTAACCAACACTTTTAACTTTTATCCAATTATTTTCTTTCAAATAGAAAAAAAAAAAAATTTGATTTATAACCTTAATACATATTACAAATTTTGAATTTAAGAAAAAAAAAAAATTATATCTGTCATTTTCTAGTAATAAGTGTTAAATTCTCACGATCTTAATATCTAAAATTTCTTTTAAAAATTATATATAAAAAAAAAATAAATAAATTGTAAATATCTAATATTGTAATCCAAATACCTGAGGCAATAAAAGGCTTATAATAATAACTAGTCTTCATGTCTTGATAATGAAAGTATCGAAATCGTTGTAACTGGTTCTACCTGATTTTTTGCTGAAATGTTTATCTTCATTTTAATTTAATTTTGTATGCATTATGTTAATTAATAATATTTTAATTTTTTCTTAATATTTCTTTTTTAAAATTCGTATGTAAAAGGTGGCAATGATTATATTTTTTATAAAAATATTTGTGCCACTTGATAACAAATAAAAATACAATACAACGCAAATAGTTGAAAGAAGTAACAGAATACTTTCTGATTATGCCCTCGAGTATATGTACATATGTAGTTGGGTTGGCATCAAAATACTGTATGGGTCATAATACTATACTTAAAATACAGTATCTCAAAATACTGTATTTCAAAATACTATATGTTCAAAATACTGTATGATCAAAATCCTGTAAGTCAAAATTCTGTATTTCAAAATGCTGTAAATAGGCTGAACATAAAAATCGTTTTGATAATGTAAAAAAGCGCACACTTTTTAAAAATCCCGTTTTTTATAATCCCTTTTCTTATAACGACGTATAAACAGTGCGGTGTGTAAGGGGGGCCATGCTGCCCCCCTGCAACCCTCCTGCTTGGACACACTGTGCGAGTTTGGGTGTATGCAAAGTTTCCTTAGCATTAAAATAATTTGGAAAATAACCAACATAAAATCAATAGAATATTTGTTAAAAAGTTATCAAGGTTGATTCTCATCGGCATATTTTTACAATTGTTTTGATTATAATCAATAATTGCGCCAAACTACCTAATTGATCTCTCAAAACTTTCAGATTTAAAATTTTGAGATACAGTATTATGAGATACAGTATTTTGAAATACAGAATATTAACCATACAGCATTATGACCATACAGTATCATACAGATAATTATATAATATATAATTATATAATTTTAATATTATTTTGAGTATTTTGTTTTGCATAACTTGCAATTTCTTCCTGTGACATTCTGCGCAATTATACCGGACAGGTGCACCATATAGCAATATAGGTTGAAAAATTGTTTTAAACAAAATAAGTTTGTTTTCTGTACTAAATTTTGAACTTTTATTTATAAATGGATACAGTATTCTAATATAGATACATCATATTCATTTTTTTAACAGTAGATAACTACAGTATGGATTTGAAAAGTCAACTTTTTGTCTAATGTTATACCGAAATACTCTTACTCACATTCATTTTCCCACTGTACATACATTGCAAAACTAAAGACAAGACAATTAAATACAACGTGTGAAAAAAACGGCTTGAGATTTAATTGCATTGGCTTTAATTTTCCACTTCTTAAAGTATCGGGTTTTCCAATAAGAGCGCTTCAAAAAAATTAAAAAAAAAAAACAAAAACGATTTTGGATATCAATGAAATTCTTTATTCTTGTGAAAGCACGTTCGATGCCATTATGTATGGAACTTGGTTTCTTTTGCATGGCCACCACGGGCACGCTTGCAGAAGTCCAGACGCTGAACCCAATTTTCGACGGTTTTCAATTTCACGCAATTTCACGTTCGATATTCGTACGAAGTTCATCAATCGTCGCTGGCTTGTTGGCATAGACCATAGACTTGACGTAGCCCCACAGGAAATAGTCTAACGGTGTCAAATCGCACGACCGAGGCCTGTGGATTCAAATTTTTTCACTAGACGCTCAATTGTTGATCTGCTAGGACGATTATGACGACCATAAATTGGACGTAGCGCTCTTAACGTTGAGGCCACTGACTCCGAATTTCGGTAGTAAATTTTAATAATTTCGACTCGTTGTTGGCTCGTATATCTTTCCATAATGAAATGGCAAACCTTACTGAAGAGAAATGTCAAAAGGGCGGCAAGAAATATGGCGTCGTTTGGTGTTCCTGTCGCTCTACTTTTGTAGCGTCCCTGTTGAAAAACCCTTTAATTTTCGATATCTTTAAGTGAATTTTAATTCTTCAATTCAGGTAAATCATATTACTATATAAAATGATATTCCAGAATTGGATTCGGAAGCGATCAAAGCACGGAACATAATCTGTCGAATAAATTTAATTGAACCCACATTACGAAATGTTCACTAAATTTTAGTTTCCTTAATTTAAATAGCAATATACCTTCTCGATGTGAGAGTTTTTCAATAGCCTTACTCAAGTCTCTGAAAAACTTAAATATAACAAAACTGAACAAAAAATTGCGTGTAATGAATTAATAATTGAGCAAGTCTAATTGAAAAGTGTCCATTAGATCTAGAGCTACTTTAAATTTTCTTTTATACTATATGTAGCTTTTTTGGTTCAGCACAGGTTGTATTTGTGCAAATTTCATGTGACCAACCTGGCTGTTACATCATGCAGGGTGAAGTAACATTGTAATACAATTATTGCCTATTGTGTTATTTTACGCGTCAATACATACATCTGTAATATACAGATTTTTAAATTTTAAATATTTAGGTATTGTTTGATGCGATTTGGGAGTTCCTTTATTTTTTAATGAAGGTTTAATATTGGTCTTATACGTTTATTATAAGCTAGCTGACCCGGCTTTATTGATTTAACTGTTAATGTCCCTTTCGAAAGTCGAATTTCATGCCACTGCAACGCTCGTTAAGTCAACAAACGCCGCAGATGGCTTTCCGATACGCGGACACGCTACGTACAATTGTCCGTGCCAAAAGCACGGGCAGATTTAAAGTGCACACGCTTGCAATAATTAGCTTTGCGATTTTTTAATTGTTGATCACCAGAACAAAACAAAAGGTGAGACACCGCGCTTTCATATCAATCGTCAATGTGGAAAGATCGAATATAGTATACTTCAAATATCAATTTGAGAGCTTAAGGGCGGCGTCTATTGGCGATCCTATTTTCGTTTGGGATAAAATGCGCCAATCTCCTTCCAATATAAGATGGAATTTTTGATATCTCCTCGATCTACCCCAGAAAGTATGAAATATCGGTGTTTCAACGTTTTACGATATTTTTGCTTTCGAAATTTCGAAATTTCAGCTCTGTATTGGGTTTTACCAGGTTTAATACGTCCAGCGAAAAATCCCCATGCAAATCGGATGATGTTCAGTCTAGTTATGCGCGTACGAACAGACACCAATTAATTTGTATAAACATACATACATATGTAAGTAAGTACATACATATTTTTCAATTTATCTTAGATCTTATTGATTACATCAAAGTAAAATTGATTGATCATCATCATTGGATATACAGTAGTGGACAAGAATTTAGCACACTTATTGAAACATAATAAAACTTTACAATTTTCCAATTCTTTTCCTGTTAAATTTTATATAGGTATCAATTTTATTTACAAATAATATATCTACATATTAGTATGTTTTGGCAAGATCAAATAATATCTTATATAGATAATATCTGCAAGAGAAAATAAAAAAAATTGAAATATCAAGTTTTTGCCTGGACATAAAGTTGCACATTGCAGAGTCTTTAGATAAAACTCTTGATATATGCTACTTACCGTTATCATTAATATATAGTTGTGTTTAATATTTTGTAGGGAATCCTTTATTTTTCAAAACGGCAGCGATTCTACTTGGCAAGCTTTCCACTAAAGCCTCACACCGTTGTTTTGGAATTGCGTACCACGCATTCTGAATTTCTTGCAACAATTCACATAAATTTTTCGGTTTTTTTCTCTCACGTCCATCGTTCCATAAATTCTCGATTGGATTAAGGTTGGGAGATTGGGCAGGCCACTTTAAAAAATTTATTTTATTGGCCTCTAAGCAGCACTTAAGGGGCTTGGACGTGTGCTTAGGGTCATTATCGTGCATAAAACGCCACGAAACTGGTAAATTATCTACCGAAAATGGTATAATATGATCCACAAGAATACTTTCATACACATGCTGGTCCATTTTAGTATCAACTTTAACGATAGGACCAACGCGCGCCGTGCCACGAAAAAGCAGCCCAGACCATTACATTCCCACCGCCGCCGCCGCTGTGTTTGACCGTGTATCTAGGATCGTGTTCCATGTTTTGTGGACGCCATACATACATACTTCTTCCCGTCTGATCCGAATCGACAGAACTTGGATTCATCGCTCCAAAACACATTTTTCCAAAAACAAAGCGGTTTGTTCAGGTGGAATCTGGCAAACGAGTGGCTTTCGCTGCGCAACGCATCCACGTAATTTTATTTTCATTTAATCGGCGTCTTAAAGTTCTTGAAGATACATCGGTTTCATAATTCGCCATTAATTCGCTCCGAATGGCATTAGAGGTCTTAAATGGATCCTTACTTCCTTAGTTGATAGCCGATGAATTACCTATCTTGTCTTCTTTCCGAAATGTCTTTCGTTTGCGGCGAGCTTGTTTTATGTTTTGAGTCACTCCGAAGTGCATTGTACACCAGCTTTTGGAGCACTCTAAAAGTCCAGAAATTTCTGATATTGTCCTTTCATGACCTTTCATCTGCAAGATGAGGCTTCTTTTGTCCTCCGAGCACCATTGTCCTTGTGCCATGACTATTTAATTTTATTAATAATTTATTTATATGTATTTAGAAATTGTTCTGTTCTTTCAAAAAAAAAAAAACAAAAATTTTGATAAGAAACGCAAAAATATCAAAATGAGCTAAATTTATGTCCAATGTTTATGTACAATGACATAAAATCGACGTTTTTCTCAAAACGAAAATAAACTTAAAATTAAAAACAAAATTTTATTGTTGCCAAGTTGGTTGGCATTGAATGTATAAAAAACTACAGTACTTTAAAATAAACTCTGAAAGAAAATTGAAAATATGCTATTACTGCTACTAGTGTGCTAAAATATTGTCCACTACTGTACCTACCTACCCCTGGAAAAATGTAATCTAAATTTTTCTTTTCTAAATAGGTAGATATAGGTATATCTACTACTGCGTGTTTTTTTTTAATAAAATGATATCAAAGTGAAAAAACAACTTAAAAAACGAAAAAAAATTGGGTTTGATGCAAAATTTCGGAAAAACGGTTGTCCGCAGAAAAAAAAGTTTTGAGACAAACTAAAACTGTAATAAATTCTTGATTGGTTATAAAAAACATCTTACGGATCGGACGTAGTTTGGCAAAGATAAAGCCAGTTAAGGCAAAAGAGAGCAAAAATCATAAAAACCGTTATAACTCGAAAACGGGACGAAAACGAGAAAATTACGTCTTCAGTTTTTCGACTTAAAATGACCTCAGGAATCCATGGTTTGCATTTGGGGCGGTGACTGCTGTGGGATACCCTGTATATTCTCGTTTGTACTTATTTCGATAACTCTTTCGTTTTATTCTGTGGTCTACTCCCGTCGTGGCTTGTCCATTTGTGCCAGCAAAATAAAATAAAGAACTGTCGTGTAAAATCTGAACATTTAAATTATGAATGTTTTATGCGACCCTAAAATAGAATCGAGAACTCAACAAGACACAGACAGTGACACTGTATGGCTCTGACACACTTCTTCAACGAAAAGTAACATAGGTAGGTAACTATATGTATTTCATAAATCGAAGGTCTATACGCAAGAAATCCTAAGTTCTTCATTATCTATTCTAATATGGATTTAATTTTAAACCTTTGCGGTCTTAAGTTTGAATATAAGATATGCGATTTACAACAAACACCACAGACACAGAGTAGTCAAGACAAAATCATGAGGAAAACGAATATAATCAATCTATGAACACACCGTTCCTCCCAGTCATTCGTAGTCAACTAACTATAACTAAAAGTCACATCATGAATCATGATCACAGTCAACAAGTCAATGCACAACATTTAAAAAGTCAATTTTCACTACAATCACATCAAACGACCAACCAAACAAACGCGTTGCTGTTGGGTTCTGGGCGTCAGTCGTCTTCAAAGTGTATGCTTGGTATCAGGCAACCAGTGCTTTTAGCAAGCACCCAAAGCAATCCCCTACCCAAACGCTTGAAATTTTTTAAATTACTTTACATTACATACCTATTTTTCAGCATTATGAAATGACTGAGTAGGTTAGGTATGAGACGACAGAGCTATTGCGAATAGGTCTTCAGAAGTAGGGGTAATTTAAATAATTTCATTCAATCCGATTCTATTTGAAAAATTTAACTGAATAATACTTAATTTACTATAGGTACATAGGTACTAGGAAAAAGAATCGTTATTTTATGAATATTGACATGAAAAGATAACTACGAGTACCTTATCTGCGTTTTCTTACGTAATCTGATACTGTGGGACTGAGTCCGTCATACTACCCAATTATATGTTGTATATTCTATTTAATTCTACATACACATACATATGTATGTATATACGTTTGCTTCTTTCCGATTAACGACATAGTGATTAGTGAAGTGTTGCCGCAGGTATTAACGAAAGTAACAAATTAAAAATAAAACGAAGTAATAAATAATAAAAAAAAAAAATGTTTACATAAGACACATGTGTATGTACATAGATGTTGATTGGTATCTTAAACATTGATTCTTAATGGGAAAGTTAGTTTAATTCATTAATACTGATGAGTAGTCTTTGATTGATGGAACAGTAGATATATAAATGTACTAAAAATAACGAAAACAGTTCTATCACAGATGGGAAAGTGCAGCCAGTTGTAGGTAGATACTAAAAAAGAATTATAGTCCACTAATAAATTCAAGAAGTATTTGATGAAAAAAATGTTACAAAAAGGCAAAAAAGAAAAATAGTAGCAGCAAAAGCAATTATTAGGTTGAACTGGTGTTAATGGTGTAGAATGGTTGGTGTCTTGCTTATTCCTTTTTTTTTTGTTTGTTTCATTTCGCTTTGATTTTTACAACGAAACGAAACTAAATTTTTAAATTTGGATCAAATTGTATTCGATCAATTTCGGTACATACGAGTACACAGGTGTTCAAAATAATAGGGAATTACTTTGACAAGGAAAACGTTTTTTTTTTACTATTTGTTCTACCGTTATACCACCGCACCGTTGTATAACCGTTATTAGCACTGCTGTATTGTCTTTAAATGATGAGGTTTAGACTAGTAAATCATTTGTTTAGTTGATGCTGTGTTGTAACGTGAAACGCGGATGCGGCAGCATCATGGTTGCTTTTCTCGGTTTGGTATTGGACCGATCTTCCAAATTCATGATATCATGACCAAGGAAACGTATTCTGATATTTTGAATGTTGACGTCATTTAGTTGGCATTTTTAATATAGATAGCGATCCCAAGCACTCTTCAAATTGATGAGTGCTTGGCTTCGCGATCATCGCATCTCTGTGATACCCTCGCCATCTCAATCCCCCGATCACAACCCGATTGAAAATGTATGTGCGGATCTGAAAAAATATTTAGCAACAAAGGTTTTCAACAATAACCACCAACTATGGCTTGGAATACAGAAGCAATGGAACGCCATTCCGATAAGTAAATGTCAAACAATTGTTAAGTCTATGCCGAGTCGTATAGAGGTGGTCAAAAAAAAAAAAAATTAAGGAGGCCATTCTGGCTATTGAAAAAACCACATAAAATTTTTGTATTTCAAGACTAACTGCTACTTAATTAAATTTGACCAATACACATACTTAGTTTAACATTTCCTATTATTTTGAACACTCAAAAAGGAAAAAAAAACTAATTTGGTAAAAATAAAATATTATTTTGGAGAAATATGCAAAATTGGAAATACCTACAAAACGAAAATTGCACGGTTGAATTAAAAAAATATTCGGTCGTATACTAATTGTCTAAAATGTTTTCAAATTACATAGTTGGTTTGTTGCTTTCCCTATTATTTTGAACAGCTGTGTAATTGAATTGCAATCGGCTTAAATTCGGAGATTGAATTTCATCGAAATCGAATCAGAACAGTATCTATTGAATCATTTGATTGAAATGATCGAATCATTTTGGTAATCGATTGTTGACCAATTCAATCATTTGAAATGAACGATTTACACAGCTCTACGGCGTTTCTAGTGATAAAGACAATAACGAAATAATGCACACAGAATATGTTCATTAAGAACAATATAAAAATGTGTTCTGGGCGTCTTTTGAGGAAGTAAAAATAAAACCCCAAGAACATCTCTTGTTGTGAATAATTCTTTTCAATAGCCAATTAGACTCGGTAGAAAACTGGTCCCCTCTATTCCCGCAACAACACACATCTAGACGTTAAGGTCGTGTTTTTTTTTTTCTGCCAACATTCAAATATTTTGTCTTCATTTTTATTTACTTTTCTCTTTGGTAATGGTATTCTTTCGTTTTCACTATTTTGGCTTATAAGATTCTTTTTACAAAAGTCTGAATTCGGGCAGAGTACGATAACTTGCGCGCCAAAAATTGATAACGGATTTTTGTAGAAGGGTCAAATACAAGTATTTTTTACTATAGAAGGGGGGGTCTATCTCGTCCCGCTTAGGAGGTAGGGGCGATTTTCGATAAAAAACGATTTAAATGGAATAACTAATATTAAAAAACATGGACAATACTAAAAAAACAATAAAGGTTTTAAAAGCCAGGAGTCTGTTCTTTCATCCTACATTTAAATTTTGTTATTTGTATCAATATATTTCAAAAAATTTGCATTCAAACTAAAAAAATTGATAAAAATACGCAAATAAAAATGTTTGGATCAATTTTTCTCAAAATTGTGAAATGGAATACTATATTTTTGAATCGTACACAAAAAACCGAAAGCTTTTATTTCTTCTAGTTTTCGAGAAAATTGAAATATGTACATACTACTACTTTTTTGATATTTTTTAATTTTTAATTTGCAGCACTTTTTTTTTTTTTTTTTTTTTATAATCTACTCACGCTCAAGGGATTATGATTACCCTTTTAATGTTTCAACACAGCGTGGGCGTGAAGTTACGGAAGAGAAAGAAGGATAGGAAAGATGTGTGGCACGATGTTCTGAGACTGAAGGTGGTTGTCTCAGATTTTTTATCTCCAGGGATGGCGGCTGAACTAAAGCGGAGAATTGCAGTGTCTTATTTCTATGTCCCTTATAATTCGCATTATTTTATTCGTTTTTCATCCTTGTTGGGCATACTAGTTTAACTCAATCACATGTTGTTAGTGTTATGCCTGAACAACATGTAATGAGTTAACCAGCAGCAATTTTATAGGTTTTAATGGAATTAAAGACGACATAGACGACGGCAGGGATCGAACCTGTGATATTAAGGTTGACAGGCGAGCACACAACCATCGCGCCACGGCCACCCTACGGCTAAATAAGAAATTGGGATAAAATAGAAATTTTTCTCACATCTTGTAGACTGTATTACAAAAATTTAACCGTTCAGTTTTTAAAAATATCAAGCATGGGGTTTTGGAAATATTGAATTTTAAAACAAAAAATCTATTTTTTTTTTAAATCTGAAAATAAATCTGTTTATACCTAATAATTTCTTTTGGGGAGAGTACGATAACTTGGCCGCCAAGATTTGATTACGGGTTTTTGTAGAGGGGTCAAAAATAAGCACTTTTTACTATAGGAGGGGGGGGTCTATCTCCCCCCGTTTAGGAGGTAGGGGCACTTTTAGAAAAAATGGTTTAAATTGAAAAAAAAAAATATTAAAAAACAACGGCAACACCTACAATAAAGTGCTATACTGCGTTTGAAAGCCAGAAGATTGTTCTATAATCCTGCATTTAAATTAAATTACTCATGTCAATGGTTTTTGAGAAATTCGCATTTAAAGTCCAAATTTTGATAAAATAACGTGAAAAAAAAAGTTTAGACCGATTGTTTTCAAAATTGTGAAATGAAATTGTAAATTAGCTTATATGTGTTCCATGTATCTATCAGTTTTTAATCGAACACAAAAAACCGCATGGTTCTATGTCTTCTAGTTTTTGAGAAAATCGAAAATTAAACACCGATTTTTGGGGGTGACGGTGATTCCATTTTAAGGATTAATGTTAATAAACATAATGAATCTTTGTTAGTTCAGTACCGCAATTCATTTAGCGTTACCCAGAATGCACCATGAGGAGGTAGAATTGCATCTGGGTCAGTTATTTTGTCAGTTAGTCAGGAGTTAGTCAGTCATAGTTAGTTAAAAAAGGTCAAAATGTATTAAAAAGGTGTGTAAGTCTCGTCAATAAAGCCATCGTCCTTACTATAACTGTCGAGTTCGTTGAGTTACTCTTTTATGATGGGAAGGCGAGGATGTTTTGGCGGTATAACACTTTCTAAATTTTCGCTCTGAAGGGTGGGAGGATCGATGTATTTTAACTGTAAACCCTCACATATATCACCATCGGTATAACAAGGGTAAACTTTTTTTACATCTGATAAAAACTCTATTATTTGCGAACCCCAGTCGTCCTTATATTTCCTTTCTAAGCAGTATTTTCTATAGAAAAATAGTGCCATGTATTGGTGAACATGGTCGGAAGTTTGTTTTGGTTTTCAAGATCGTTTATTATATTTTATATGTATTTAGTGGACATTGGATAAATAGAATAAATTTTAATTTTTTTAAATACAGATTCTGTGAATGCAAAAGAAATTTTGCATGCACCCAACCTCGCACCTACCCCAAATCCTATAGTGTGTCCAAGCAGGGGGGTTGCAGGGGGGCAGCATGCCCCCCCATACATACTTTACTGTTTATATATTGTAATGTTGGAAGCTAGCACTGATTTATTTATGTAAGGAAGCAAAAAATATCAAACATTTTGTAGAAAAGTAGTTTAAGTTATTTTCGATTTTCTCAAAAACCAGAAGACATAGAACCATGCGGTTTTTTGTATTCGATTAAGAACTGATAGATACATGAAACACATGTAAGCTAACTTACAATTTCATTTCACAATTTTGAAAACAATCGGTCTAAACTTTTTTTTTCACATTATTTTATCAAAATTTGGATTTTAAATGCGAATTTCGCAAAAACTATTGATATGAGTAATTTAATTTAAATGCAGGATTATAGAACAATTTTCTGGCTTTCAAACGCAGTATAGCACTTTGTTGCAGGTGTTGCCGTTGTTTTTTAATATTTTTTTTTTCAATTTAAACCATTTTTTCTAAAAGTGCCCCTACCTCCTAAACGGGGGGAGATAGACCCCCCCCTCCCATAGTAAAAAGTGCTAATTTTTTACCCCTCTACAAAAATCCGTCATCAAATCTTGGCGGCCAAGTTATCGTACTCGTGCCTTTCTTTTAAATAAAGTTTGCCTTAAGCTAACGGTTGTATGTCTTCAGTTTGAATAAACAAACATTTCAATTTACCCTAGAAAATCACCTAAGACCTAAGTATGTATATTACCTTCTGTCCCAAAAATAATTGTCATAAGATTCCAACGAATTCGTATGTACATACTAAAATGATTCTTCTACAATTATACAAGATTGGCAACTCGGGCACTTGTTTTGAGACGCAACACTCAAATTAAACGAAACAAGCATCAACAGTTCACCGCTCACCTGCTATTAATTATGTTCACCCAATAGCAACAACCGTTTTTCGTACAAGGACATTGCCATTGTGTGCTGCTGTGATTGCACTTCCAGGTCAGGGCAACAACAACTCCAGAAATCCACGGCAACCTTCTTTAAATAATGGAACGGGCAAATCGCTCTCGTTTTCTCTCTATCTCTCTTTTTTGAGTTTCTTTTGAAAGTACATAATTTTATGCTGTAGCGCTGTAACTATGGGAACAAGTTTCTTTAGCGGTGGCGGCGCGGCGGCGGCGGTTGGATGGATGTTGGAATTTGAATGCGAGGTAACAGTGGCAAAATTTGCTTGCTGAAAATTCAGATCTCCTGATCAATGGCTAGCCAAAGGTAGGAACAAGAAAACGAAAGTGGTTTTCTTTCATAGGCCAGCCGCCGTACACATTACACATGTCAGCTGGCAACAAACAACACTTACGGCCAGTCGAGGAGAGGACCATATTTTGAACCAATTCATGTGATTGCTCGTATTCATCTCATCTATTTGCTCGTATGTGATTTGTCCTCAGGAAGAAGAAGTTCCTACGCTCCCCGCTCTGCCTCATTTATAACTTACTCTCTCCGTTCACTTTACCCGCACAACGAGTGGATTTTTTCATTGAGTAGGGTTGAACCATGAATGAGGTCATTCCAGAACAGCTGAGTCCTTTGTCGTCATCGGGCGCATGTGCTGTTTGTTCCTGTTAACACATTTTAAAAAAGGGCTGTCTGTTTTTGTCCTACTCGGTCCTCCACTGTTTCTGCATTGTTTTACCTTTTTCGGAATAAACGACGTTGGTTGGTAGCTGGGCGTTGGCACGGCACACGACAGTTCGGTAATTCGGTGTCGGTGTTGGCAAATATATAAAGAAGGGTGGTGCTGTCACTAGATTATTCCAAGACTGCTTGTGTTGCAGTCTCCGTGTAGTTAGTTCTACCAAGTCTTGCAAAGATTCGCTGTGGCTTGTTCCGTATTCTGCTGCCTTGGTGATTTAGTGACTCACATGACGATATTTTTAGTCGATAGGCTTTGGACATGCCAGCTGCCACGGCACCACTTTAGAACATTGACAAACGTTTCATATTGTACGTCTTTGTCAAAAAATACATATATCGGTGGAGATTTTCTTAGACAAAACACATTACCAGTCACATTAGGGTGTAAGTTATTTCTCAAACTCATAAATAAAAAGTGTTTGACAAAACAAAATTTGCCCGAGGTCTTTAACACGAGCCTGTAAGAGACATGAGTCTTAAGTATTTTTTTCTTAAGTTTATTTTAAAGCAATGGAGGGTGGATGGAGGATTTGACAACTATGTAATTTATTTGTTTGTTCAAGCAAAACATTTTTTAGTTATTTTAATTTTTTAAAAGTTTTAAAGTTTATACAAAATTGGCAATATGTGATGAAGTTTTTCGTTGAGTTAACGAAAAGCAAAGACATTATTAAAACTTATGATTTTGAAAGTTTTAATTAAAGTAAATACCTACATAGTACTAAGAAATGTATGAATCCACTTTCATTGACCCAATGAAGCGTTCATCAAACAACGTATAGGTATTTAAAATGAATCTTTTAATTGGGTAACAAAAACTCAGTTAATGAACAAAATTTCATAACTTTAAAAAGAATATTATTTTCAGTGTAGGCTACTTATAACCATAGTGGGTGGCCCTCATCAACTTGATGGTTGGCCTGTCGTATTTATTTGTTTCATAGTTTTTGTATGTTTAATTTCTTGTGAACTAATGCAAAACCATTAGATTATATTTAATATCAATGCTTACTAAGAAAACCATAATGATGAATCGTTAAGTCATAGGTAAATTTTCAAAATAATAGTATCTACAAAGTTTATTTATTTCTGTGCAGGGTGAAATTGTTACGTATTAAGAATTGGGAACGCTCGTGTTTTTGATATAAGCTAAGCCTGAAAACGCGAATCGAATCTGGCGAAAAGTGATTGCAAAAAAAAAAACGATGGGAAAAATTGACATCGGCGATGAATTTTCTTGGACCACCTTTACGTTCTTGCTATAAATGAATTAAGGTACTTTTAAGTTTCCTTAATTCAAAAAAATATAATGAAAGTTTTGTGCAGATTTTAAATGCAAAATTAAAATGGTTAAAATCCAATAGATAGAAGGTCAAGGTAGCCCAAGCCGCTTACACACTTGACACTTTTACTCGTTTGGAGGAGAGTTTTATAGGTTTGCTACCGACAAAGGACTCCACAGATCCACTTGATCTCGAGTTGAGCCAGGACCAGGAGAGAGAAAACAACATTCATTATAAAATTAATGTACGAAAATAACACCAGTACACCAAGTTATTTGTATCATTGTAATTATATTAATACTTTTATCCACTTCTTTTCTGAAACAGTTTTCACAATGTTGCACCAAATGAAGCCACAACCAGTGTAGCCGCTTTAAAAGTGCCTCTGAAATTAATAGTGGCCAGATTCGCTAAAATGTTGAGGAAAAAAAGTGTCTAGAAGTGCCTAAAAAACAAATGGTTGAAAGAAAACTTTTACAAACGAATAATTTTTTGCCTCTCAAATTTCCGAATACGCAGACAGAATTACAATCATGTATACCTAGTACCACAGCTTACTAAACAATTTTAATTGAATAAACAAAATATGTAGGTAGCAACCTGAAAAATTCAAAACGGATAAATTCATAAATTCACTTGCACTCACACTTCACATTACGGTTTGCTGTGTAAATGTGAGTCATAATAGAAACTGTCAAATTATTATTTAAATGTCAGAGATGTAAAATATCCAGGACAGTTACAGAAGAAACATTTGTATATTTCCATAGTTTAACAGTGCTTGTGCACAAAAATATCTACAAATGACGGTGTTCACATTGGACTTACTCAACCGATTTATTTTAACGTAAGGCCACACTGTCGTGTTCAGGCACAAAAGTAGTGTGAACACTCCAGAGTCACTTTGACGTCTTGTAGTTGTCATAATTGTTGGCCATTGGCTATGCCACTACAAAAATACAGTAAATTACAAAAGTAAGTAAGCACCTCTTAGTTTAAAGATCATTTCCTTCAAATAACCGATAGTATCTAATGTAAAAAAAACACTTAATATTTTTGTCTATAATTGATATGTATTTCGAACTAAAAAGTAACATTTCAAATAAAAGAACTGTGTTCTAAGATTGCTTCTTGTTTAGATTCATGGGTTTTCGCAAAGAAGAGCCGCTTTTGGCGATTTATTTTACGTATGTAAGGGTTCTTTCTAATATTTCGACCATGATAACCGGATTGTTAGAGCACTCGTCGAATAATTTGAGGGTTACATGACTTACCTGTTTCTTTGGTTACTTCTGCTAATATCTTTGATGGGCTTACTTTAGGATTCCTCTTCACTTTCCTAACAATAATACAGCATTCCTGCTTGTCATTGTCATTGATCGAGGGTCATTTTGCAAACTTCCAATGTTATTTTATTTGGTTATTATTTTGTGTATAGAAGATGTACTTTTGTTAACAATTTTACCATTCTCGTACTCCGATTTATTCTCCAAATAGTGTTTGATTATAATTGTTTTAAATGAGTGCTTACTTACTGTTGTGATACCCATACCCTGTACCTTCGCGTGTCATATTATGTCACCAAAACAAATTAAAAAAAAAAATCCATTAATTTTCAATTTGTTTTAAAAATCCTGCCTCACTTTCTCGTCTCTTTCTTACCATAAAGTGCGAATGAGAAAAAACACAGAGACGTCAAAATAAGTCGGGGGAGTGAGTCCAATGTGAACACCGTCAATCAATTCCTAGACGTCAAAGTATTTTTTGTCGTTTACTCACAAGATCTAGACCAGTGGCTAAATGACTTGATTTTAATTAATTTTATTAATTTTTTTTCAATTTGCATTAGCAAACACTTAAAATAAGTAGGTAGATATATGTACCTAGACACCCATTTTTTGTTACAAAATGAAAGAAATTTTATATCATAGGTATATACAACCATGTTTTATACCTACACGTTTGATTCAAAATTCTAACCCATTTGGACTATTATATATGAGTAAGTTCGTGCGACCCTGCGGTGCATTTTAAAAAGAAGAATAATCAAGGCGTAATCAAAAAATTGATCCATTTTCCCATTGAAGGTGCTACATGCAGCAGATATTTTGGTTAGTTTTCCTGCTAGTTGCTGCGCTATACTAGTAGATATCTATCCCCAGAGGTAACAGAGTTTGTAAAATGTATAAGCCCATATATGGATTTAATGACAAAACCCGATTTTATAATTTGGTGAGCAAAATCGATTTAGGTATTTTATATACATTATGTAGATTGTAGATACATAAATGTACATCAAAGTATGAATTCACAAACACTTATAGTACTAAAATTCAATGCATGTATGGATCTACATACCTACATCCATGCAACTAAAACAAAATACCAAATAATACAAATACAAAGACAAACATCATAATCTATTAGTCTTGCCGGGAGTGCTGAACGCCTGGTAATTTAGTGACTCACATGACGCGACGTTTCAGTATAACCGTAAACAATGGCACTCGTAAACGTAATTTAGTGAGTGAATTGAATCAAATGTCGTTTTGTCTCACCCGAATTTAAGTGGGTGTTGCCCGTTGAGTTGCCATGGGGATTTTTTATTTTATCTAACTTGAAGGGAGACGCAGACGAGACAACACGAGTTCGATTCGAGTTTTTAATATTTCCCAACCAAACAATCATCAAGGCAACCGGTTGGGGATTGAGCTCTCTCTCTCTATTCTTGTTTGCTTAAAAGTTGACGATAAGAAAGATTTCGAAACATTTCGCTGCGACTATTTCTGGTAGCCTGGTGTATCCGGGTGGATTTTACGCGCGAAACTTGTGTCTGAAAAAAACCCAATGTTGCCTGCCGTACGAAATCGAACGCTATGAAAAAATTAAATCCATGGATACCTTTTTCAACCACCACTGACTTGCCATTTGCTCAGATGCAATGTCTGAATGTGATTGAACATTTTCATCATATCCACGAGTAAGTAGGTAGGTATAACGAATGCGCTCTACACTCGTATCTTCTCAAAAAATAAAAAATATCGGGTGGATTCTTTATATAGTTTTGCAAGGCCGCATAGAAAAAAGATGACAGACGCCACAGAAAATATGTGAATAATTTTGTACCTAGTAGAATTTTTTGGTGAAATCAACCCTGACACACGGTTGTATTTAGAGTCGTTCGGGGTTAGTGTGCGCAGCGGGGTGAGTGTGCGCATAGCGATTTTTATGGAAAAGGGGATGAAACTTGAATTTCTGTTAATGCACAATTTAGTAGGTATCTGATCTTTAGTGAGGTCAGTTGTGTTTGTGGTGGTGTAGTGTTTGGTGCGTCGTAGAAAGACAAAAGAAAAAAAAGGTAAGTTTCACTAAAAATTTTCTTGATTTTCAAAACGTGTCAGTGATCTCTGCTTGTATTGTAATGCAGTGAATAGTGATGTTTTATAGAATATACTATATGAATTTTATATTTGACTGAAGATTTTACTGATTTCGATAGTTATTTGTTTATATTTTTGCAAAAACAATAAAATAGTGCATTCGGGGTGAGTGTGCGCAATCATTTGGGGGCAAGTGTGCGCTTGCGCACACTTACCCCATACTCATTTTTCACAGTCACAGAAATTGAGACCAATTATTTTGTTTCTAAATTTTTATTGAATTTCGCTGCAAATATTTATTTTCTGACGGATATATATGTTTTCTATGAAACAGGTTATGCCTCGAACATATGTGAGAAAAAATCCGAACAAAAAGCTTGTTACACAAGCCCAGATTGATGAAGCTAAACGGCTCATAAATCTAGGCTCTAGTAAGCGTGCGGCCGCCGATAAAGTGGGAATCAGCGAAGCGGCCTTGAGAAAACGTCTGATATTGAACACTGCTGCCATTTCCCTTGGGTATTATAAAACGACGTTTACTCCAAGCCAAGAAACTGAAATATTGGAATACTGCAAGCAAACGGACAGCCTGTTTTATGGAATGACAATATCATCTATTCGAAGGTTGGTCTTCCAATACGCTGAAGTTAACCAAATCCCTAACCCATTCAATAAAGAGGTGAAAATGGCTGGACGTGATTGGATTGAGTGCTTTTTGAAAAGACATCCTGACATCTGCTTGCGGCAATCCGTTCCGACAAGTCTGGCCCGGGCGATAGGCTTCAACAAAGTACAAGTGGAAAGGTTTTATAAAAACTTAAAGGATCTTAACGGAAAGTTCAACTTTGACCCGAGCCGGATTTATAACATGGATGAGACTGGTATGAGCACTGTTCCAAAAAAAACACCAAGGGTTTTTTCAACACGTGGAAAGAAAGTTGTGGGTAAGATAGTTTCTGCAGAACGGGGTACAACAGTAACGGCTGTTTGCTGCATGAGCGCTACAGGACATTACGTCCCCCCAGCTTTTATTTTCCCGCGCAAAAGGCTCAAGGAAGAATTGCTTGATAGTGGACCTAATGCCTGCATTGGAATGGTGTCAGATTCCGGATTTATTAATAATACGCTTTTTTTACAATGGCTCCGGCATTTTAAGGATCACGTTCATGCTGAAGAAGGAAGGCCAACCCTATTAATTATGGACAACCATTCATCGCATATCTCCTTAGAAGCAACAATATTTTGCAGAGACAACGGAATGTCAATTTTAACTTTACCGCCCCATAGTAGCCACAAGATGCAGCCGTTAGACAAAAGTTTTTTCAGTCCTCTTAAGGCAAGATACGCGGAAGAATGCGAGCGCTGGTTGACTCAGCACCCTGGAAGAGCTATTAGTCAATTCCAAGTTGTGCCTCTGTTTAAGCTTGCTTATGAAAAAGCTGCAACTGTTGGAAATGCTGCATCTGGTTTTTCTGTAAGTGGAATCTATCCATACAATGACAGCCTTTTCCAGGATATTGATTTTGCACCAGCTTCTGTAAGCGACACTTTCCAAGACAAAGAAGACAATTCAGTAAAGGAGAATGAGCTGGAAATAGTTGCTCTAGAACGGAAAGAAGAAGAAACTGCAAGTGTTGAGGCAACAGACATAAGGGTTCATCTTGAAGTTTCTGAGCCAGAAGCAGCTGTGCCTTTAAAAGAGCAGGACGAAAACGTTTCGCCGAACAAAATAAGTAGTTCACCTTCGATGACTATTAATGAACAAACCCAAACAAGTCTTAGCACACAGACACCCACTTATGTCTCTCTCTTATCCATAAGTCCTTTGCCAAAATCGAACAATCCCAATAAAAGAAAAAGGAAGGCTCTAAAATCAGAGATTGTAACATCCAGCCCTTTTAAGCAAGGCCTTGAGGTAAAACGAAAAGAAGAGGAGGATAAGCTACTAAAAACTATAAGAAGAAAAGAATTTAAGAAAGTGAAGGTGCCTATGAAGCCACTTGTTTCAGAACCAGGACCATCCGGCGTGGGAAAGCAGCTTAAAAGTATACCGTCTGAAGAAGAATTGGATTTTTTTTGTCCTTTATGTTCCGGAAAGTATGAGGACCCGCCCACAGAAGAATGGATCCAATGCATCAAGTGCGAAATCTGGTGGCATGAAGACTGCACATCGTATGAAAAGGGGATGATATTCTTCTGTGATTTTTGTTGCGATTAAATTTAAACTATTTAAAAGTTAAGTTTGTCTTTAAAAATTTTATAAGCCTGAATTTGTTTTAAACTTGAAGTTCCTTTTTTTGTTATCTTATTGTTATGTTTTGTTTTTAACAGCTATTAATATGTTTATGTGAAATGATATTAAAATACTCATCCTTATTTATCTATGTTTATTTTCTGTTTGTGTGATAAAATTATCAATTTATGTGCCTAATTTATTTTTATTTTTTGTTCTAATAATATTTTTTTTTTGTAACTTGAAGTTCCTTTTATGTGATTTGTTATGTTTTTCAAGGATGATTTTCCTTATTTTACTTAGTTGTTTACTTTGATGTTTATGTGAAAAAATATTATTTTTCATAAAAAAGTTAATATTACAATAAAAGTACATATCGTTTCTTTGTCAAAATCGATTGTTTTTTTTTTTATTATTATTTATGCACTCAACTTTTTTATAAAAGATATTAAAAAGCAGTTTTAACATTGTGCGAATTTCGCAAATTAATGAAGAAATGAGTTAAAGAACCTGCGCACACTTACCCTACATCCTGCGTACACTTACCCCTTCATTGGGGCAACTGTGCGCAATTTGACTTGTTTTGGTTTTCATATAAAAACATTATTTAGTTTATAAATAATTGATGTTTTATACTTCAATGTAAGTAGTAAAAACATGTACGTTCCATATTTAATAAACTTCTTTTGTGTATATTCTATATTTTCAATAGCATCCTTCTTCAAAGTCAAAAGTGCGCACACTTACCCCGAACGACTCTACTTGAAAGATAATAACAAATAGGTGCATGTATGTACGTTCGGCTGTCCCGTCGTTGTATGGAGAAAAAAAATTCTCGAATTTTTTATCGAAAGGGGTATCAAAAGTTGCGTATTAATGAGTAGATTCTGAATATGTACTTATTTTTTGATTTGGACATAACTTTTGGGGCTCCACTACAACTAAAGGATATTAAAATAAGGTAAAAAACTATATTTTAAAATCTTTAATTATTTAATCATAAAATACCCAAGATTTAACCTTGTACAACTATCACCGACTTTCAATCTTTTTGTATCTTATTCATGAATAAAATCTAGGTATACCACTCTTCTGTTGAATCCGAAATTTCAATTCAGTTAACTTTGGATAGTTTCACTTGTAAGTAAAACAAGTGCAATTGGTGAGAATAGCAAATACCTAACCTAAAATTGAAATTAAGTTACCTACTTATTTTTTTCTTTCAACACACTTTTTAGCCCGACAATGACATAACCATTAACTACGGCCCTGTTTAGGCATCATGAAGTTCAAATGAAACTTGAAGCCAACAACAAAACAATAAATATGTGTGTGTGTGTGTGGTTGTGTTGCTGAAATGGGGGTCGAAAATAAAAACGTTTTGCTTGGATAACCGAATCGAAGCACTTCTTGAACACATTTTCTGCTATCCCATTGAATGAGTCTGTTTGAAACTACGTTTCGTTACGCCTTCTCTGCGTTACGATGTGATATGTCGTATCGACAAGCCAACCAGAACCAGAGTCACTCACAATCCCAAAGTCAACCGTTTTTGGACCATCTAGGAACCTGCCCTAGACAATACACCAGATGCTCAGCAATCTAAGCAGGTAACTCAAGCAAGTGCATTTCAACAAGGCAACGCCTCTTTTTGTTCTTTGCGGCGGCCGGCATGGCGCGCTGTGTAGTTTTTTGTTTACCGAAGTAAAATGATAACAAAAAGTAGAATGGAAAGGTTGCGAGAGAAATGAACAATTTAAATTAGGTTCTGCAGCCGTTTACCAATCCCCGTAGCGTAGTTCATGCTAAGAGCGCAAGGCGCAAACAACAGGGCACGAAGTTGTTGTCATAACAACACATGAATTGTGCACCTGCTGGCTACTTCCATTGTCAACATTTTGATTTCTGATTTTTCTGAGCTCCTAGGTATACATCATTCAACGAAGTTCGTCACGCCACTTTCAAACAATTTCAAGAGCAACCATCAAAAACAGCAGCGCACAGCTCTCATGCAGTGTGTTTTGCCCTATGGTGTGGTGCCTCACATGACAGTGGGCCACGAGACGTGATCTTTTATGTGGGAAGCAATTTTTTTTATTTCACAATACTTTTTATTGTTTAAAATATTAACGGCAACATGGTTGTTGTACAATAAATGCTCTACTTTCGCCAGGCGCACATAATTTCTCAGACAGCAGTGCCCAGCCCAGCCCCGAAGTTGTTTGTGTTAAAAAAATAACGTGGCGCGTTCTCCAGAGATAGGTAGATATTGGATAGGGAATGTCAGCCAGATTAAAAGAACATGGAAAGAATATAAATAAAAAGGAAAAATGAAATGAAGATACGTAGCTGTATGTCTACGCCAATGGCCAACGACAACGATGTTTTGCTGGTTTGATCGGAAACAAAAGCGTAACAAATATTCGCATAAGAACTCAGAACCTCAAAATTTTGGACGAGATGCTCATTAGTAATTACGTACACAGGTTCAAAGTTAATTATATTATTGAGATTATGTACATCCGTATAATCTGTGATATAATGCAAGAGACGTTAGGGACAATTGTGTGCTCTTTTGGATTTTGGAAATATACATAGATAGGTATCTACAAATAAATAAATACATACCTATAACACAAACTTTTGATTTTAATCGGACTTGGAGTATCGATGTTGTGTTTAACATAAGAAAACAATGATTGTTAAAAAATGTATTCTCATTTTTAGTACCTAAACAAAATGTATTAACCAAAAAAAACACAAACAAATCGAAATGCTTTCTCTGAGGTCCCATATAAATAGAGGTAGTTTAGGTACAATATCGGTAACGTGTGCGCGGTTTATAAATTCTACTTTTCAAGTTTTAAAATCTTTTTTTTTTTTGATCTAACTAATTAGGTATCAAATTATTTCACTGAATCAGAAACTAACGTTTTAAATACCTAGATCTTTTAAGAAACATTTAAGAAACATTTAAAAAACATTTCAGAAACGGAGAAACATTTCTGAAATGTTTCTTAAATGTTTCTGACATGTTTCAAAAATGTTTCTTTGGTCTGGACGTTCGCGAAACATTTCTGAAATGTTTATGAAATGTTTTTCTGTTTCCCATTCCGAATGGGAAACTTTATTTGTTTCCCAAGCATTTACATAGGTAGAAAGTGCGTGAGTGGTTATTAATATAAATATAAAATGTCGCAATAAGTGTGGAGCAACGAGAATGTTATAAAATTGATAAACATTTATGAATAAAAAACGTTTTGTGGGATCGACTCTTGACAAAAAATATTAAAAATAAAATCAAAAAAGCCGATTATATATATCTGAAATTTGCGAAAATATAAATTGTGATAAAAATGAAGTAGAAAAAACTTCATGCACTTAAAGTGTAACACAGGCGAGGAAAAAAATTACAGACAACTCAATCTGGAAACAATGGGAAACAAAGAAACATTTCAGAAATGTTTCTCAAAGCATCCACACCAAAAAAAAACAAATCAGAAACATTTCTGAAATGTTTCTGCAATGTTTCTTAAACAAATGGGAAATATTTCAGAAACGTTTTTTAAACAATGTTTCTTTGGTGTGGACACACCTTAACATCGGAGGATATTTAAGACAGTTCTTCAATTAAAGCCTTTTAAGGTCATCTTTGTTCATGATGGCCCGTTTGTGAAATTTTCCGTTCCAATTGATCCCATAAATGTTGTATGGGGCTTAGGTGCGGCGATTGTGGAGTGTGGTGGAGGTGCTTTGAAGTCCTATAAAGTATTCATTCTTTAAGGAACTCCTAGGTATGCTTAAGATCATTGTCTTGCTTAGAGATCCAACTGCTAAGTATCCCTAAATTGCGTAAGGTCGGTTGAAGGTTATTGCTTAGGATGTTTAGATAGTTTTCATTATTCATTGTACTTTCAATGAAAACAAGATTTCCGATCGAATATGCTGCCATACATACATCCCCACACCATCATGTTTTACTGTGCTCCTTATATTCTGTTTATGATGTTTTCTTACTTCTGATGCGTTAATATGGATAGTATGTTTAGTTTTTATTAGGAAAAATTGTAAGAAGCTATATTTTGAATTTTTATTTGTGTTTTGATTTATTTTTATTTATTTTTATTATAAGAATCCATTGTTTATTTGTTTGTTCGAATTCCATGTAACTCCAGAAATCATATTGGTGTTTACTTACTTTTGACGCTCACTGTATGTATAGTCACAACTCTCTTTGATGAGGGAGGAAAACCTCTTGAATTGTGCGTTCACTTTTAAAAGTTAAAACTGAAAATTCTATATTTTCATAAACAAAGGCCTACTTTTCGAAGATAAATGCAAGGTTTCCATTTTGCTTTGAAAGACGCAATATAAGTCTACAGGGGTGGGTGATACCATATTATTGGAGAACTAATCTCTTTGGTTTTTACTATGACTGCGCATTTTTTTTATTAAAAAACATTAATTTATTAGCAAGTAGGTGACTTAAGAATTAAAAAAAATAAATTCACAAGATAGTTGGTTTTTAAGAATTTTGTGAGATTTGCATGTATATTGATAAAGTATTTTAACATATCCAGTTCTTTCACAAACTTAAACAATTTTGTTTTTCCTAATTTTCATAAAAGCTTTCAAGACTTAGCATGATAGAAATATTTTATCAATAATAGACGCCAACTCACACGCAATTTTATAGCTAGCTTATGAGTATTCTTACCCACAAACTCACAAACTTGTGACTTAAAGGCAAGCTTAAGCTAAGAAGTGACTCCAGCTCTTTAAACCCTGGGGCCTGTTTCACAGATCATACATCACATACATTACATACATCATTACAATAAATTGATTATCATACATTACATCAAATTACAGAATCTCATTGGAAATATTCCAGTCGATTACAATGTTGTATGACAGTGGTCATACAACAATTCTGTGAAACAGAAATGATACATCAAACCTGTCAAAATCATACATTGTACCTATGTAATGTATGATTTGTGAAATAGGCCCCTGTTTGTTACTGTTGCTATAAGTTACAATGGCTAGTCAAATTGTTTTTTTTTTTTTTTTTTGAGGCAAGTTGAAAATATAGTACTTATGTATTATGATTTTTTATTATTACCTACTTTAACGTTCATAAGAAAATAAAATGCCCGACTGGGTCGCACGGACTTTGATCTTAGGTATTAGACTTAGAATTTTAAAAATGAATGGTATTAGAGAAAAATGTTCATAAGTATAAAATACATTTTTTAAAGGCTTAAACAACTCTTTTAGTAGTTCGTTATAAAACAGAATACCATGTGATTTCTCAAGCAATTATGAAATGCAAAAACAAAAATTATAAATTTTTGTAAATTTTTGTAGCGATTTATTAAAATCAACCGATTCTGATCATTTTCTTATGCTAAGGTTCCCCAAAAGTTTGAATAGTATTGTTCATTCAAATTTTCAAAATAAAATCTGCTTGGATTTAAAAAAAATTTTTTTTTCAAACTCAATATTTCAAAAACCCCAGGCTCAATATTTTTTTAAATTTGATAAATAAACTTTTCTTAATATAATCTACAAGAAATGAAAAAAAAATTATTTTACCTGAAAATAACGGCACCCACCATACAAATGTTAAAAAATGATTTTCAAAAATCGTATGTTTCTCGAAAACGGCACCTACAATTTTGATAAAATTTTTTACCTTTAGATTAATTTTTACATTCTTTAATTTAATACAAAAATGAAATTAAGGTATTACTGACTGTAACCATTTTTCCGAATTTTGAGTTTCTCATTATCGGCATAACGGATTTTGATGAAGTTATTTTTAAAGAAGCTTCTAAGAAGTTTGAAAAACATTGCATTTCAAAACTTAAAAAAAAATATTTTTTGAATTAAAAAAAATCTATTTTTTATTGGAAGTTTTGATATCTAAAAAAAGGAGGCTCTTTATTTTTTTTTTTGAAAATTTCTTTTTTATTCGTATAATAATAAAAACTTTAAGTTGGTTTACCAAATTATTTCTTAAAAATGTTTTAAAAATTTTGTATATAAAAGCTTTTTTTTTAAGAAACCACTACAAGGGCTTATAATTTTTGTTCTTGCATAAACTCATATTTGCTTGAATCACATGGCATCCTGTTTTCCAACTATACTCTATATATTTATATTTGCAGTACAGGGAAGATAGGATATTTGATCTGACCATTATGGATTTCAATAAGCTATCTTTAATTTAAAGCTTTTACAGTATTGCCGTAGCGTAGGAGCATTAAAAATTGCCGCAAATCTCAGAAAAATGTTTGCTGCCAAAAGCTCGAAAAATCTTAAATCCTGAAAGTTACAAAGCACAAACCAAATAAAATGCCATGTGAATTTCTATCAATTTGGCAATGGTAACTCTGATTCAGTGTTTTTTTTTTTTTTAATAAACACAATAATGGTTTTTTTTATAATCTACCCGCGCTCAAGGGATTATGATTACCCTTTAAATGTTTCAACACAGCGCGGGCGTGAAGTTAATGAAGAGAAAGAAGGATAGGAAAGATGTGTGGCACGATGTTCTGAGACTAAAGGTGGTTGTCTCAGATTTTTTATCTCCAGGGATGGCGGCTGAACTAAAGCGGAGAAATGCCGTGTCTTATTTCTATGTCACTTATAATTCACATTATTTTTTGGTTGGTTGCAAATTGGCGATCAGTCTCCTTTCTTTTATTCATGGAGCAGATAGGTCATGGTGGGCTGTACGTGAGCTCAAAGAAGATTACACAAACAATTTTAATGTATTTCAGTGATTCTCTTTCTTATTTCAGTGGAAATTTTTTAAGTTGAGGTGCCGTGCAAACAGCAGCAGGCACCAGTGTTTCTGAAAAAACTTTCCCATAAGGCCTGTACTGCAAATATAAATTGAACAGAGTATAATAAGGAGTTGTTTTAGTAATTTAAAAATGAATTTTCTGCTTATGAACAGTTTTTCTCTAATAACATTCATTATTGAAATTCTTAGTCTCTTACATAAGAGCAAGTTCGTGCGACCCAGTCGTGCATTTTATTTTATTTTGAGATTTGATATGCAATGATTTTGAAACTTTCAAAATTTTCATTAAAATCCGTTTTTGCAAATTTGAATACAAAATATTCTTCATAGTTTTAAGGAATATTAGCATACATAAATTGATCGAAATCCGTTGTACCGTTTTTTCAACCTTTAGCGAAAGATGCATTTAAAGTTTTTCAGGTATAATTACTAATTAGATATTCATTTAACTTGTAGAAATTTTTAATCGAAATTTTATCAAAAGTAGGGTTAATTTAGTCAAACGAAACTAAGAAATTACAAAAATATAGCTCAAATTGAAATAAATATTTTTAAATAGGGTGATAAGTTAGTATAACTGTATACAGTAAACTGACATGAAAATGCTTGGGTTGAAACCGTCAAGGGGGTGGGGGGGTTCCGAACACAAAATCCTACGACAGATTCTCCACTGGGGGGTAGAAAAGATCTTTAGGTTGCAGTGCAAACCACCTCTCAATATTCATTCATTCATCAAACACCCCTTCCAATAATTTGTTTTTCTTTCCTCGAAACGACTTACACGACCTAGCTTTTTGTCACATCTTATGCGAATGAATCGTTACAAATTATTAAAATGTTGGTTATTGTATAAATTCATATTTACTTAAAAAATCACATTCTGACGTCTCTTGTCTTTTGTTGCTTTTTCTATCAAAGTGCTCAAATGGTTCATACCTCCCCTCAAATGATTCCGTCGTAATACTCATCTGGCTACGAGTGCTAATGATCATCAGCTTACCCCTAAATCTAACCTCGCACGTACCAACACAGTCTTTTGTAGCACTAATCGTATTTGGAATACTTCGCCACTGACCCTTGGCCATGAGTGTGAAAATAAAATACAAAAAAAGGATATTTGTTGTTATTCTTAACGGTGTAGCAAATGGTTACTTCCCAGATAAAATATTTGTATTTCAGCAATAACTGTTCTATAATATATTTCAGTTATATTTAGTTGATACCTCGCATTTTAAAGATCAAGACAAAATTGGCATATGAATATGAACAAGTAACCTGCTTTTTTGCTTGAGTTGAAGAACAACGCAACGCGCAATGAAACTCGTTCTTTAAATTGCTAAAACAGAAAAATAAAATGAATTGGGGGCTGATAATCAAACCCAAGGCCCCCTGCATAACATTCCAACGCACTGACGATTAAGACAAGTACTACGGAAATTGCAAAAACATCTTTTAAATCTGGTTTCGTTACATTGATTTGCACCTGCTTACTCTTTTTTAAAATTTTGGATTTTCCAACAATAATCAAAGACCACTGAACTTCAGCAATCTAAAAAGGGGCATGAATGCAGCTAAATATTGCAGTTTATAAAAATGGAAAACAAAAATTGTGCAAACAAATAAAATAAATAATACTCAAATTTGAAGTGTTTAGTTTATAGAAATAGATGTTAGCAACTACGAGTATGAGTATCTGCGAAACAAAAATATAATCATTATACCCACTTTAGGATGACAAAAAGTCCTTAGCCAAAGTTCTTAATACTTGAGGCCGGTCCAAGAGTGTTCGTTTCAATTTCAGAGAAATGCTTCTGCTTTCTTCTATTATAATGGTATAATAACAATAAAAATCTCTTGACATGGTTATGACAAGTGCTCCTCGAGTTTGCGCTAGCCAAGGCGCTATAATGCAAGACAAGGCAAATTTGTCCGTAGTGGCACTGCTGCTGCTTATGTTTCTGTGGAATGAATCAACGATCGATGAGTTCCTATCGAGTAGTTAATCTTAAAACGGACGAAGAAAACTTTGGTATTTGACTTTTGCATCATAGTGGCTGGTGTGACGGACGGACGTTGTAAATCAATGTGGTTTTTCAATACCCGAACCCGTTCTAGTTCAAGGTAATTTATATAATTGTTCGAGGTTTTATATTTCCTTTTTTTTCTTTTTAATTTGCTATTTTAATATAGGACTTATTGAAAGCGATCGAATAGGGGGAAAGCGAGAAGCTTGGCCATTCTTTAGATTTAAAACCCTTTTTTTACTCTATTTAAAGGTTAATTCGGAAACCATAACCACTTTCTTTATTGAGAATACTTAATTATTTTGGGTTTTACAGACAGATTTTGGAAGTCTCCATTTTATACAGGGTGTCCGGTAATTCGTGTGCCATACTTTGCGATGTGATTCTTGGTCATATTCTAGATATTCTAAGAAAAAAATTGTTCTACAGTAAAGTCTGATTTTCAACTTTGACATCACTTTTTGACGATTTAAAAAAAGGCTAACTTTGGCGTACCCTGACCCATGTTAAAGTAAATTTCTCTGTCAGTACTAATGGTAGGAACTAGGGACCTCATTTCGGAGTTTTTAATAGAAATACTAACCTTTAAAACTACGTTTAAATTAAGCTCATATGTTTTTGAGGTTGCCAGATATTCAATTTTTAATGGTGTTCAATTTTTCTTGCCCGAGCAAAATTTTGACTTTGAGATCAATTTTTTTTTAAATACGTATAAAACATAAAGTTTTCTTATTTTTACCTGATGAACAAAACAATAATAAAAAAAAACTCATTAATAAGTGCATCTAAAACAGATAAAATTAAAAAAATAATTTTCTACGTTTTTAAACATTAGAGGTGCCTTAACCTTCCGATTAATAATCGAGCGAAAGAGACAATAGATCAATAGATATATAGATATATGTATGTATGTGACCCGGTCTATGGAAAGGTGGCTTATTACTCAAAAACAAAATTTCGATAAATCATCAGCTGTTAAAGATAAACAATGCATTTCGTCAGTTTCTCGGTAGTTGTTCTCCTTCCTTTCCATTGCTCAGTGTTTCTCGTTGTTCAAGGGCACCAAGTGACCAAATGAGATGCAGTGTTGCTTCTGCTCCCAATTTTATGTTAGTTAATTCAATCCCATGCATTACCTTGATTCTGGATTTTCAATAAAATTCTGTTTTTCTTTCATTTGTGCTCTTCTTTTGTCTGCATTTTGCCCAATTATTGGATTTTCTAAAGCACGATAACGGTCGTTGTTATGCCCCCAGATTGGTCCAAGCCTCAATCTAAAGCGACGATTTATAGAAGCATTGCTGACAATATTTTCTATCTAAAATGTTCTTTATCATTAAATAAATTGAACAATATCTTAATAAACGAAATAAATAATAAATACATTTTGATATTTTGAACTCTCAATAATTTGAAGTTAGCAGGAATGGAGGGGATCAATTATTTTCTGCTAAATTCGAAAAGATTAGAGACAATAGATATTCTTGGAAGATTTGTCACTTCCTACCAAGATTTAATACACACTTGAAAATAATCATTTTTGCAGCTGCCGGGAAGTCAAGCAATACACTAGCCTTCAAAACATATCATAATAAAATGGATTTGCTCCTATGTAATAGACTATGAATTTTAAAAACGAATGTTATTAGAGAAAACTGTTCATAAGGATAAAATTAATTTTTTAAATTCTTTTGTTAGTAAGAGACAAAAACAGAATGCTATGTAAACATGAATTAATGCAAGACAAAAATTATAAGTCGGTGTAGTGGTTTTATAGATTTTTATTTAGATTTTATATGCAATATTTTTAAAAGATTTTTAAGAAAAAAATTTGGTACGCCAACCTTAAGCTTTTATTATGGTTCGAATAAAAATTAAAAAAACTATTGAGTCGCTTCTGAAATATCGAATTTTCCAAAAAAAAAAATTATTTTTCTTTTTTCAGAAATTCATAAAATACTTTTTTTTTAAGTTTTGAAAGTTTTGAAATGCAATGTTTTTTAAATATTTTAGATATTTTAGGTTTTATCGTAGGTACCTACGAGCTGTAATATTTTAATTTCAAAATTTGTTTTTATTAAATTAAAAATCGTAAAAATTAATTGAAAGAAACAAATTTTTATTAAAATTCTAGGCACCGTTTTCGAGAAAAATACGATTTTTGAAAACCATTTTTTAACATTTGTATGGTGGGTACCTTAATTTTTAGGTAAAATAATTTTTTATTCTCACATCTTGAAGATTATATTGAAAAACTATTTTTATAAAGTTAAAATAAAAAGCTGTGCATTAGGTTTTCGAAGTACATATTGAGTTTTGAAAAAAAAAAATTATTTTTTCTTAAATCAAAAAAAAAAAAATTTTGAAAATTTGAATACACAATTCTATTCAAGTTTTTGGACACCTTTTGGCAAAAAAACATGATCAAAATCGGTTGTACCATTTTTGAGAAAATCAAAAAAAAAAAAAAATGGTTCATTGGGGGGTACCCTCAACAACCATTTTCGGAATTTTTTTTTTTATCATTACATAGCTTTAAATAAATGAAATTTTTTTGTATTTTTATTTCTTAAATCTGTGGAGCAGTATTTGAGAAAAAAAAAATATTTACAAAATTTCGAAAAAAATCGTATGGCAGGTACCGTTATTTTTGGTCTTAAAAGAAGAGAAAAAAAACGTGTAGGGAGAAAGACAGACAGAATTGCGTTTTTTTGTCATCTCTATGATCGTAATGTCAACTCTGATCAAAATCTCGAGTTCGATTTTTTTACGAATGCATAACTTGCCTTATAGTACCTATAAGTCGCAAGTAAAAATTTAATGTGCTATTATAAACATGTACTATATTTAAAAAAAATAAAAAAAAATATGATTAGCAGTACCTTTCGTAAATAGTTTTTTTTTTTTATTTTCAAGGTTCTCATTAACGGCTATAACGATTTTGGCCCACATTTTAATACAGGAGTTTCTTTGAATTTAAAAATATATTGTTATTATATTTTGGAAAAAAATAATTTTTGGACTTAAGCAAAAATATTTCTCTTTAATTCAATGTCTTTAAGAGTTAGTTTTTGAAATTATTTCCTATAATGTATTGTATATTATTAAATACTCAAAATTGACATTCCAAAATTTTGGAGAAAAATACAAATTTTAAAGAAAATTCTTATTTAAAAAATTAATTTAATAATAAAAACACTGCACAAGTGATGAGCCGCTGGCCACAACTTTTATGTTGTCAGATCTTTGGTCGCTAATTGTAGCTTGGTTTAGACTGTCTTCGAAAAGTGGTAACAAAATATTAAAATGATACAGAAAATCTTATTAAAATCTTTATGAATACCGGAATATTTTTGAGATATCAGAGTTACATAGATATTGTAAAAATTATCACTTTTTTAATCATTTTTTTTTGGTGCATAGTTTTTTTTTTAAATTATAAATTTTTTTTCATGAGCACTCTGTGATCTCTTACCCACATAAAATAAAAATTTGGTGGTGCAACAGCTCAAAGAGAACCAAGACCTAGTGACTTAGAACTCTCAACCATTCCTGTGTGCGTGTTACCAGGAATGAAGGGGACCTACAATTTTCTGCCGATTCCGAACGATTAATGAGAAGCACTTTTCATGGCAAGAGACACTCTTAGAGGCTTTTTCAATTTCTCGCAAGAGACAGTACGCCCCTGAAAAACTTTCTTGCAGTAGCTGATAATCGAACCCAAGACCTTCTGCATGACAGACCAACGCATTAACCATTATGCCAGGGTGTACTACTCTTACCCTCATTCAGGTGAAAAAGTTTGCGACATATCATGCTGTAGGGCGCAATAATAGCCAATTATTGGGAACAAAAGATATTTCGTCAAAGTTCACCATTTTACTACATTCATACTACTTACTACTGCCAATCTTACTACTTTATTTTATTATTATTATTCTTTTATTACTCTACTCTTACGAAATTCATATATTGTAACGATAGCGACACACCACACCCAATGAAACATTGTGGTGTAGTTCCGGATTAACTCTTACAATGCTAATTAGAAAAGAATAAGAAAATGTGATTTCAGTATCTCACTTTCCCCCTATTTACTTTGGGTAAGTGAAATATATCCTCAAGGACACACATTAGCTGTTGGCAAAGGGGCCGAATGCATGTTTCCCTAAGAAATGTATATCGTGTTTGTATTTACAAAAAACAGCGATTCCTTGGATGATATAGAAAAATGTCCACATTCTCTAATTGTATCTTTGTTTTGTATTTGAGAATTGAGATACACAAGAATACCCAAAAGACATATTGTACCTAGATTTTCTTAAGAAAAAAGTTAGTCAACAGACCCGGATAGAGACTTTTGGTAGGCCCACGCACACATTTAGTGAGTTGTTGAATTTAAAAAGTTCACTTTGTCATATGAAGTTGCAGAAAACTCAAAAATTTAAACGATATCATAACTTTATGGTTAAATTACCATGGCTCTTTTTCAGACATATATTATATGGCATGCCAGCTATTTCAATTCTTGCAAATAAAAAATTGGCAAGAATTTTACATGAACGCAATATTTTCATTAAATTCTTGCTATTCCAACACAATCTTTAATTTAAATTAACTACGTACCCTTACGACTTAATGTTTTTTTCAAGACCACAAATAACGGTAACTGCCATACAATTTGTTTGTCGAAATTTTGGGAAATACTTATTTCCTCAAAAGTTGTTCTACAGATCTTAAAATCACGAAAAAATTAATGGTTGAACAAATTTTCCCAAAATTGATTATTACGTTGAACTGCCATGCCTAAGGCGGAAGTGACAAATCTTTCAAAGTTATTGTCAAGAAAAACTGTTTTCATTAACTGTTCGGAATCGGGAGAAAATTTAAGACCCCTCCACTAATGCTAAATGTTAATGGTATGTAAGCCACTAGATAAAATTGAATGGTAAGAAATCTAACCCGCAAGAATCTTCTGATTTTAGCATTTTAACAGCTTTTTCAAAAGACTTGGAGATCTTAATAAAATGACAAAATAACGGTTTTTTGACTTATAAGATAATACTATTTTGCAACCAATATGTCTTTGGAAATTATCATAGCTAAAACACAATTATAAATGACCAACACAATCAAGATTAACAAGGGTCGCAAGTATATTTCTTTATTATTACTTTTAGATTTCATCAAGACATTTCATATTGTTTAACATGCTCGTCCTTGTGTTAAACTTAAAAAAATGCTTTTTTTTTTGCCTTAACAGTTCTTATAATCTGATATATTCATACTTATCGGAGCGCTTTGAATATGTTTGTATTGCCGATTTAAAATCTGATCACTTCGCGAGTTCCTCAAGGTTCTATACTAGGACCAATTCTGTTTTCTGAATTCATAAATGACTTTTTTCAATAATTTACTTGCTTACTTGCTCGTTCAAATTTTGCTAATAATGTTCATTTAAGGCCTAAATAATCATGTCGATTACAGAACTCGATCCGTTGACCTTTCGCACCCGCTGTAAAATTGAATTATAAAATTCACCGGATGAATTATTATCGATTCCTAAAATTACCTTATCATTTACGAATTTTCCTATCGACACTGTCAGTTATAGACATTTAGTCAACGGCCTAGGCTTTGATAATAGCATCGCTTCCCATCGATCAGCGAAATCAAGCATCATTCGGATTTAGTATTATTAAATAATGTTGAACAGAATGTCGGTGGTGCAGGGCATGTTACCGACATTCGTTCAGCTTTCTTTCGTCGGATTCAGTAATAGCAAATGTTTGGAAATTAATTGAAACTGTCACTTTAGCTCATTCGCCGAATTCTGTAATAGGTATTCATATTCACCCCTACACTAAAGCGCGCATAAGTAAACGACCGAACACATATAAGCTGCTTCTATTCTTAAAGTTTTGTTCAATTAAGCGAATTCAATCAAGAGCGACCCAGCTACTGGGCGCATTAGTAAACTTGATATACAAGGTAACAGATTTCATAATATTCACAGTTGCTTTGAACTTGAGTGTGAATCAATTAACGAATTTTGTACATGTATGTATAATCTTTTTGTTGTATCAATGTCCATTTTAACCCAAAAAAGGGGAGGAAAGCAGGGAGAGAGGTTTCAAATGTTTGCTTATGCGCGTAAAAGTCAATTATGGCTATTAGAGGTAATTTGGCAAACATAAGCAAATTTTCGTTGTCTTTTTGACATTAGCTTATGCTTGCCCATGCCTACTATAGTTGGGCCTTTATTGGTTTCTTGCTCTATAAACAAAGTTTCCTTTCTTCTCTCTTTTATCACTTCTGAACTACCTTTTGTTGATACTTGCGGACAAGACAAGTCGCAGCAAGTAGCGCTTAAGATCAGTGATTAATATGTTGGATCCGGTTTTGTTAGATAATGTTACTATTCCTTAGTAGTTCGGGCTTTATACATGAGAGCTTTATCTTGGGAAGTTCATGTTCACAGCCCTTCTATCGAATTGTATTTTTTTTAAGTCCCAACATTTTTTTTTAGAAATTTTTGTAAACTCTTTGAACGCATTTCTATTTAAAATGAGAATTGAAAACCGAGTGCCGATAATGAGAATGTCAGAAACCAATAAAAGGTTCTTTGGTAGATATTGTTAGAAAAGTCTTAATTTAAAATTCTCTTTTATGGTATGATAGCGTAACGGATACAGTTATTGGCACCCCTAAGGAAATGTTCATCTTCAAATGTGAATAACTTTCGCATTAAAAGAGCGGTTGATATATTTTGTACATAAAAATAAAATTTTGAAAATTTTTTTTTTAAACTTTAACCTTATAATTTTTTTTATAATAAAGTGCTAAAAAATTAAAATTAGAAAAAGCTTTCTAAGAACTACAATTATTGCCACCCGACTACCATTATTGGGACCCCAAAAATTAATGAAAAAATATGTTTTTCGTAGCAGATTTATAATTGTAATGTAGATCTAGGAAGCCAACTTTTTGCGATATTTTCCCATTTTTTATGAGGAGATGAGCTTGCTAAATATCATTTTCGTTGTACTTCTATGTTTTTTGTGGCGTTTTTTGAAACTGAAAATTGTCAGTTGATGTAGTTATTGACACTCTTAAAAGTATAATTATTGGTAGTGCCAATAATTGAAGGCCCATTATTGGCACCCCTTTTTCTTAAAATTTAACAATTTGTTTAACAAAAAATTGTTTCAAACGTTAAATTTAATATATTTTTATAACAAAAACTTTAATTTTTTATTAAATATACCATAAAATAATCAAAAGCGAACGCTTACCAAATTCTCTTTCCTTAGCGGGAAAACTCAATTTCTGATCACTTTTTCACAACACTAAAATATTTTTACTTTTGCATTTATAAAAACGAACTGAAGAGGAAATTAATTAAAACAAAAACGCAGAATTATGAAGAATTAGATACAGTTTAAGAAAAAACAAACATTTGATTGGTTGGGTCACTAGATTTAATAAAAACCATTTTTGACTGAAGCGGTGTAAATAGTTGGTCCAAAATAAGGAGGTGCCAATAATTGTAATCGTTATGCTAGATCGTTAAAATTAACCAAAGCAAACACGAAATATCATAACTCCGGGAGTCGGTTTTGAAAGTAATACAATTTTCACGATTTTTTTTTATTGGTGAGTATCGTTATTTTTGGTTAAAGGGACAATTTTTTCCCTAAATATTTAAGTAAATGTTAAAAAAAAAACAGGCCATGTGGTTTTCGAATTATTTTGCCTTACCAACAATCAAATTAAAAGACGACTTTAATATTTGAGCGAAATGAAGCATTATTTAATGGACTCTATATAACTAACCATATATGTTGCATTTTTTTTTTAGGTTCCGTACAATAAATGGTTTATAATTTAGAGTTCACATAAATATTAAGTTCATAACATGTATGGTTAACTTTATAGAACACTTTAAATAATGGTCTATTTCGCTCAAATATTAAAGTCGTTTCTTAATTTGATTGTTGGTATGGCCCATTGAGTTTAAAAAAAGTTTTCAAAGTTTTTTTTTCAATTTAAATTGAATTTATTTATTCAAATTTTAAGGCACTTTTACATACGAAAAATTGTTCAAAACTAGTTGAACCGTTTTTTCGTATTCTTTATCATTGTTAGGTCCAAATCTCGCGTTGCTTTTTAAATGCTTTATTTCCAATATTTATTTTTTTATATATTTACATGATTTTACTTGCATTACTTTTTTTTACTTATCTGGAAGAAAATAAGGGTATGAAGCGATCAAAATCTTACAATAAGGACAACCTCCTAACTTAACTAAATTTTACTTAAAAGTCATATAAAATTATGAAGTTTGTTATTTTAAAACATTTCAAAGGCCAAATAATACCAATTTTTAAAAGTTGCTTGGTGTTGGAATTTTTTTTTCATAGCAACACTTAAACTAGAGACCATTTTCAAAAATTGAATTGCGAGCGGAATAAAGGACCCGTTGTTCTATCTGTTCATTCGACACCATTACTACATTACTACAATATTAATCTATAAACATTTCTAATATCTCTTTTTATTTAACTTTTTTTTGGCAAACCCAAATTCTATACCTTTAACGCTGAGAAAGAAATTGTAATGAAACTTATCAGCATAATGATACAGCATGTCGAATAGAAGAAATAAAAATCGATTTGAAGAGCAATAATAATCGTAGTCCTTACCTGCAAAAATATATATTTACAAGTACGAGTATTCTGAAATGTAGATACGATGACGCTTTTAAAGAAGGACTCCTTCAGTTTTGTAAAATCCCGGGTGTGAGTTCTCAAGAAGTAGATACCATAAAGTGTATCTATCGATTTTCTTTTTTGTTCCATATAATGGTGGGATGTCTAAAATGTTTTAGTATACTTTGGAACACCTATTTCCAAGGAAGTATTTTTATTCAGAGGCGGGGTTATTGTGTTGTGGAATAGTTTGTTGGACATTCGAGAAAGAAAATATTAAAAAAGTTTGATCTTGATTTTCTTTCAAACATCTTCGAACTACTTTTCCATTTTTTTTGTTGGTAATATTTCCTCTGTTGAAATCTAAGTAATGTACATATAGATAGATATTTCTTCAATTAGGAAAAAGGTTGCATTGGAAGGAGTGGATGGTGAAGGCCGGTTTATCCATGGCAATATACAAAAACAAAGAATTATAAATAAATATACTTTTTCTTAAAACTAGTATATATCCAATTCAATTGTTAAGCTCAATTTTTTAGTGCTGATAACTGATTCAAATTAGAGTTGTAACCCCGCAAATAAGTTGATTACTAATTTTTATTAATTGATACATAGAGTGTGGAGGCAAAATGTATCCCAAAAGCAGTAGGTAATTTACTATTTTCAATTACGAACTTTAAGACCTTTTTTATTATCTTTAAAACAACAATAATAATTAACCGTTGAAAATAAAAATAAACAACCCAAAAGTTTCTCTAGAAATAACTGTTTATAATTTCTATATTGATGGAAACCCCCATTTAGACTATGGATGCAGTGGATGGGCATTTTGAAAGAATCCGTGGTCTTATGAAAGCGGTTACAATTTCACTAGTTCATCAGAAAAGATTCCTCTTTAAAATAAATTTGGTTTCTGTCAAGCGTTCATCAGAACTGACAGCTTACAGTGATGAATATGGAACATGTGTTTTAAAATGGTTGTTTGTTGGGGTTTGTAACGAAGCGTTCCATGCCGCTCTACTCTATACTACTTCTGTATTAACACCGAGAATTGTAATTAATACTAGGAGTTATACTTCGCCCGAATAAGATTCACACACACCAGAGGCATATGACGTCACGCAAAAATCAAACAATAATATTTTTCGTTCACCACCTATATAGTTCACATTCAGTTTCTACTGAAAAACTATCAAGAGGACCTACTCGGGTGAACGAAAATCACTTCTTCGCTCATACATACAGTCAGGCGGCATAGTAAATTGACTGAATAAATCTTTCGAAGCCCAGTCGTAGACAAGCAGTATAGACGAGTTGGTCATTTAGCTTCCCTGACTTTTTGCGGAGCTTCCCCCCACCAGGGGCCTTGAACCTGCTGATCTACCAGAGCGTAAACCTGCTGTTTTGTGCCACCAGGGGCCTTGAACCTGCTGATCTACCAGAGCGTTAGCCTGCTGTTTTGTGCCACCAGGGGGCCTTGAACCTGCTGATCTACCAGAGCGTTAGCCTGCTGTTTTGTGCCACCAGGGGCCTTGAACCTGCTGATCTACCAGAGCGTTAGCCTGCTGTTTTGTGCCACCAGGGGACTTGAACCTGCTGATCTACCAGAGCGTAAGCCTGCCGTTTTGTGCCACCAGGGGCCTTGAACCTGCTGATCTAAAAGAGCGTTAGCCTGCTGTTTTGTGCCACCAGGGGCCTTGAACCTGCTGATCTACCAGAGCGTTTAGCCTGCTGTTTAGTGCCACTAGGGGCGTTATACCTACAAGATCCCGTCAGGAACCCGACAACCGAATGAAAGGACCAGTTCGAGGCCGAAGTACCAGAAGCCACAATACCCGTAATCAATTACCAGATCCGGATCATCAGCGAGCAGTATAACTGATGCAAGGCCGCTAGACTATAAGCCAGAAGAGTTGATGCCCGTTAACCGTTCAATTACTCGAATTAAGTGAAATATTAATAGCAGAATATTGTATGTTATAGATTTAAGAGTTATTTCCAATAAAGATTTTGTAATAAGGTTTGAAGACCTTTACATCTGGAGTTTCGTGTTTTCTTCAGGACGACCCTGGCGAGACCAGCGAGCAGAACCTCGGCTGGAAAGCAAAAAGCACATCACAGGTTCTTATTCATATTAGACCAAGATTCTGCAGCAGATTTTCGACGTGTGTAGTCTAGTCTAGGTGAAGGTGCTAATTAATATTTTCATCTGTCAGCACTTGTGGCCCCGTTACTCATAAAAAGTGCATTAAAAGTAAAACTTTTCCGAAAATAAAGTAAGTGGGGGTAACACTTCAAATACTTCACAACTTGACGCCCTCGACTTGTGATTATAAGGTCATGACAGACGTTTAAGTTGTCCCAAATACACTGAAAAGGTTCCCGAAAATGAGTTTTTTTAAGTTTTTAAGCTTACTTTTTTGATCTTACTGAACATTTTAAGAACACGGACCTTCCCTACATCATTTCATAATTAACCAACTACATAGGGTTGCCAGATTTGTCTTACACCTCGGCGGGACAAATGGCTAAAATAATGAAAAATCCCGGGATTTCAACATATTGCCCGGGACAAAATAACAAATCATAACATGCATGTAGATAAAAATATTAATTACTAATTAAATGAATTTTTTGTCATTTTTCATTTTAATATTTTTCTTTTGTCAATTTTAATGACAAATGTCAGTTTGCAAAAATACATTTTTTGTTAAGTTAGGTTTGATTGATAAACATTTTTTGAAGTAATTTCTTAAATTTTAATCACAATGCAGCGATTGTTCCTTATCAATGAAAGATATTTAGGTACATTAGGCATTATTTTGTGAGTTTGAGTCACAACCAGGGAAAAATTTATGTCTGAAATCCGGGACGTCTGGCAACGCTACATCTAAGTACATAATGTCACATAATTATGTACACATAATTCCTATCGAAAATTAGCTTAGCAGTACTTTACAAGAAAATATAACCATTGCAAAAACAAAATATAATTATGAAAACACTTTTTTCCGTATAAAAGTAAAACTCAATTAAATTAAAGGATTTCTTTAAGAACAGGCTTAAAGATATAGGTATATGTGGCGTGACAGCTTTGGAGAACTAGAATATACATAGGTAGTGTCGAATCCTATCTCTTGTTGTGAAAAGTATCTCTCATCTTATCCTCTATCAGATGAAAAATTAAACTTAAAATATATGTACGTATATGTTTATATTTATAATATACCTTTTAAAACCACCCAGACAAATGTAATCGATTAAACCATTAGATACATAATATATATTATATCCATAAGATGTTTCGTTAATAATAATCTTTAAATCTAGTTTCCTCGTGTATCTACGTAAATACGATTATAAAACGTTAAATACGTCGCTTCCGCAATACCACGCAGATGTTTCATTTAGCTCAATAGGTCTTTCCATTAAATGTCCAATTACATATTATTATTATATCAGACATTACAAGTGCTACAGCATTTGGTAAATAATTTCGTTTCTCCTTCGAAATAAGTCTGCGTGAATTCATAAAAACAAGTGTAAGAACAACCTTAATAGCCTAAATGCAGATAAAATGTATTAGGGCTTAACGTCGCGCCGCGCCGTCGGTCGGTCGTCGTCGGCAGTCGTCAACATTTCCAGGACGAAACTTAGGAATAGCAGAGAAAATAGAGTCTTCGAAAATTCTAAACTCACTTATTGATAGTCCTGGTGTGGGAATATTGAATTTCTCCCGAAGAATTTTATTTCAATAATTTTAGAATATGCGCATTATAGTGTGATCCAACTTTAGTCCTTGTCATACAATTGCAGATGGACCTTCCAGAAAGTTCGTGGAAAGATAATTTCACTGCAGCAGTTCTTCAAAAAGCTTTTTGGAAAAATACTTGTAGGTAAATGGAAGATATTTTTTCCACTTTTCCATGCGGCATTTGGCTAGAGGACTTTTACCCCTAACATTTGTGATATCCATGTGAAAAGTTCACAGAATGCCGGTCGCAAAAAATTGTGATGATGACATAATGTCGATTGAGTAATGGATATGATGAAACCAAATAAATGCCAGGAAACCCTCAACCACTAAAGAAATTTTGTTGAGGAGAATTATAATTATCATGAGCTAAAAGGTTTTGTGGTGAAGATATATTTATAAACGTCACACAGGTGTTTTTTTTTTGTTTGCCGCTTCTGACATACACACACATGTACAATCATATTATCCTTGATCGATTGTTAGTTGCGAACAAATACGTAAGACTTAATGTATGCAAATGAAACAGTTGTTTCTCAAATTCAGTGGTTGTTATGAATTTTAAGAAGGTATCTACTTAAGAGAAAATCAATTTATCTCTGTCAGAACAGAATTTTCCAAAGTCATCCTCATACCAGCCTTAAAGTCGTCACTCATCATCATCATAATCAACCCTTACTACTCTTAACCTTAATTATAAGCGAACAAAAACCTTTTAGGTGCTGTTATAATCAATTAAGTAATTTTATGTCTCCTGTTAAGGTAAAGCTTAAAACAAAAACAACACAGAATGTTAGTGGTACTAAACATTGGTACATTATTGTGTTTCACTATCTTTATTTAATCTTCTATCCGACGTAAATTGCGAGGAGCAAGACTTTTCATTTTATTATTCCTAAAAGTCTGAAGGCCCAACGGTTACCCACAATTTTGCCATCTATATTTTTGAAGTCTAAGTCTACCTTTTTTTTTTTAATTGCTAGTTTGATTGTAATAAATATACATTGAATTCTCGCCTACGGCACGGGTTTCAAAGAACGAAATATGTACAAGGTTTTTCATATACAAAATTTAAATAAAAAAATATCGGTAAGATATCTAAACGGAGTAGGCTGCAGTGGCATTTAGTAATCGCGTTGCAGTACGAGTTTTATGCTTGATTTGCATAGACAGTGAAATGAAATCCATTATAAAATAAAATTTAATGTCTTATGTCTGTTGTATTTTTTTAAAGGATTTACCTTAATTTCTTTTTGTTTTCCATAACATCTAACAACTGGATATATTTCAGTTTGTGGTTATGATAGAGTTCACTGTATACCTGTTCCTTAATTATTCCAGTTATTCTGACAAAATAATTTTGAAATATTAAAAGGTAGTTTAGTACGAATTGTAGGCCAGGTACAATTCGCAGACTGTCAACTGAAACTGCTAAAGAATCCAAGAACGCTTTGAACAACAAATTATTTCCTATTAATATTCTTAATTCGCTGTGAAACTTCTGTTCTAAAAGAATGTTCTGTTAAATATTAAACTGGATTTTTATAAGTCTTATACCTACATTCTGCCCGAGGAATTTGGACAAACGTACTGGATAGGCTATCACGATTTTACTTAAATTCGTTGAAAAAATATTGATGTATCCATCAACACTTCAAGTATAGTGACTTACACAAATATTCAAATATAAAGCTGTAAATCGAAAACAAATAAACAAAAATCGGATACTTTTAGCAACAAAACATAATGTATCTCAAAGCAGTCACAAATCACAATATCAGATTTGATGATGTTTTTTGTGGTCTACAGTATTCATATAATTTCATATGAGACACCTATACGTACAGAAAACTAGAAATGAAGCCGTATTATGTAGAAAATGAAACTATTTACAAAATTATATTCTTATTACCTCTTTAAGTTGATTGATCTTAAAGTTATAGCTCGCCACAGTTCGCAGATAAGTCATATAATTAAATTATTTGCATAATGCCCAAATTTTTAGTGCTCTTAATTACGTGTGAAATGTTTTATCGATCGTGATTATTGACAGGGTTGGGTACGAAATCCCGCATCACAATATCCCGATTCACAAAATCACGAAATCCCGCCGTTTCAATACTCAATTGACAGCACAATATGGATTTTCATTTCCATAGTAATGGTGACTTGAATCAATGAGAAGAAACGTGAACGAAGTTTCCTACTATTGTACTGGAATATTCAATACGAAGAAGACCGCTCTGATTTCGTTAAATTTTAACGAGCTCTGATTGGCTTAAAGCTGAAGACAAGTCCAAAAAAAGTATAAAAGTATGTGGGTTGTGGGTTTGGGTGGGGTGTGGGTTGGTGAGTAGGTTTTTTTTTGGGGAGCGGGGGTGGTTGTCTGTGAATTTTTTTTTTCGAAAATATTTGTTTTCAGTGATACTCTTCAGCGAAAAAATGACACCCTTCAGTAAAATTGTTAAGCAGAGCTCCGTTTAGCCGCAAATCGCATTTAAATATAAACATTTGTTTTTCGTTACATGCGATACGTGGATTGAAAGGTGGCACTCCCTAGATCACGAATATGCAATTCTGAGATGCCTAGTTTAGCCAGAAATCACGTTTAAAAGTAGATTGGGTGGCCCGTTCCGCGGGACTTAAGGATTTTAAGTCCCTTTTTCAAAAAATTTTTTGGCAAAAGTCCAAAAACATTTTGGTCAAATGTCCAAAGATAATTGGCCAAACCATTGAAATTTGAAAATCATCTCATCTCTTTAAAGATGGAGGAGGTCTTACCTCCTCGGAGTTCTACCAAGAACTGAATTTTTCCCGAACCAAAAGTTCGTTAAATACTTTTCATTTGTTTAAAAATAAATCCAAATAAAATATTTTATTAATAGTACTAAAATAGTATTGAAAATATATGAAGAAACTTTAATTTATCAAGTTTAAAAAAATCGTGCCTGGGGTTTTCCAAGTATTGAGTTTTGAAAAAAAAAATTGAAATTTTTTTAAAAATCCAAAACAAAAAAATTTTTGAAAATTTGATTACACAATAATATTCAAAATTTTTGGGGAGCTTTATAAACAAAAATTATCAAAATCAAAAAATGTTCCCAAGGGGTGTACCATCAATAACCATTTTTTAACCATTACCTAGCTTTAACTAAATTAATTTTTTTTGGATTTCTTTTCTTAAATCTGTAGGACAGTTTTTGAGAAAAAAAAATTAAATTTCGAAAAAAACCGTATGGCAGGTACCGTTATTTTTTGTCTTAAAAAAAATAAATTCACGACTGGTTCGCTCGAACTTGCTCCTATATAATAGACTAGGAATTTTAAAAACGAATGTTATTAGAGAAAACTGTTCATAGGGATAAAATTATGTTTTTTAAATTCTTTTAGTAGTTAGTGACAAGACAGAGTGCTATGCAAATATGAATTTATGCAAGAACAAAAATTAGAAGTCGTTGTAGTGGTTTCTTAAAAAAAAAGCTTTTACATACAAAATTTCTTAAGAAAAAAATTTGGTAGGCTAACTTTAAGTTTTTATTACTGCACGAATGGAAATAAAATTTCCCAAAAAAAATATTGTGCCGTTTTCAAAAATTTAAAAAATTTTTTTTTTTTTTTAAATTTTGAAATACAATGTTTTTAAAACTTTTTAGAAGCATCTCTATAAAAAATTTCATTAAAATCTGTTATGTCGATAATGAGTAATTCAAAATTTAAAAAAAATGATTCTATGGCAGGTACAAGCAAAAGACAAAAACAAATTTGTTTTTATTAAATTAAAAATCGTAAGAATTAATTGAAAGAAAAAAATTTTTAGCAAAGTTCTAGGCGCCTTTTTCGAGAAAAATATTGTTTTTGAAAACCATTTTTTAATATTTGTATGGTGGGTACCTTTATTTTTAGGTAAAATAAATTTTTTTTCTCACATCTTGTAGATTATATTGAGAAACTTTAAGTTATCAACTTTAAAAAAAAATCTAGCGTGGAGTTTTCGAAATATTGAGTTTTGAAAACAATTTTTTTTTAATAAAAAAAAAAAAGAACATTTGAATACACAATTCTATTTAAGCTTTTTGGGGACCTTTGGCACGGAATGTGTAACGGTAATGTGTAACCGTAACGGGTTACACGGGTCTTACCATTTTTGAGAAAATCAAAAACAAACAAAAATGGTTGATTGGGGGGTACCCTCAATAACCATTTTTTTTTTCAATCATTGCCTAGCTATAAATGAATGTTTTTTTGTATTATTATTTTTTAAATCTGTGGAGCAGTTTTTGAAAAAAAAATATTTACAAAATTTCGAAAAAAAATCGTATGGCAGGTACTGTTATTATTGGTCTTAAAAAAAAAAAAAACAAAAAAACGTGTAGGGGGAAAAAATTAATAATGATATCTACCAAGTTTAAAGAAAATCGGCCGAGCCGCTTGGGCTGTAGTCAAAAAGACAGACAGAATTGCGTTTTTCGTCTTCGCTATAATCGTAATGTCAACTTTGATCAAAATCTCGAGTTCGATTTTTTTACGAATGCATAACTTGCCTTAGTACCTATAAGTCGCAAGTAAAAATGAAATGCACTACAGTTCGTAGAGAAACAGAACCTATGTATGTATGTATGTAGTGTATAGGTATTAACAAGACTGAACATTTCCTCTCTGCACGTTTTTGTTTGCCATAAGAGGCAGTACCTACTCCTGAATTATATTTCTTTTTTAATTCTAGGTGACATTGGCTAGGAATCGATCACCATCCTTCAGCGTTGGGGCATGCACGGAGGGAGAACTAATACTATTTGGACTATTTAAACTAAAAATGTATACTGTTTTTGTAACAAATACAATTCAATACTGAATTCTGACTCTGATTACCTCAGTTTTTCACTATTCAGTAGTAAAAACATGTTTAAATTAACGTTTGACAGCTATTATATGTATGTATATTATAACTATATAGTTTACTTGACATCTCAAGCTATGGAATGATTAAAAAATTTAAGTTCAAGGAAGAGTGGGTTGGCGAAACAATACTCTTTAGGTGCAAATACGATCCAATGTTATACGGATCGAGAACGTGTCAAGTAACAGATGCAAGAATTTTTGGGTCCAGAACTAAACTTTCTTTGTCTATGGGGCCGTCCACAGGACTTTCGAAAGGAACTATTGCAACGAACACATGTTCATTATGCCAGATAACCAAAGTGCTTCACTCCTATACCATTAATTATAAAATACCAATGTATATTCTGCAATGCCCATGAGGAAACACCGGACCACATATTAGGTAGATATGAAGCAGTCATGTATAAAAGATCTGGGAAGTCAGCAGATACAAGAAAGCGAACTACAATCTCTGAAATTACTCCATGTATTTACTTAAGTTTCTCAAGAAAACAAGTCTCGAGGAAGAGCTTTGAAATGAGCCCATTGTGCAAACAGCTTTCTCATGGCCAAAATTTCATGGAGGATATGACCCACGCGGTCTGCTTAAGCCCTAGGTGGGGCCTATAAAAACCGATGTGCGATCACGTTGAAACTCGTTATACCAATTTTTGACGGTCGCCATCGAAGGAGAAGAGTACACGGCATCCAAGCGCTTTTTGATTTCACTGCGCGATTTCTCTTCCAAAAACAAGAATTGAATCACCGACCGATATTGCTCTTTTTCCATTTTTCTAAAATTCGCCGACAAACTATGTTCCATAGTGGTCAAAGAAAAACTACGAGTCCGATTCGGTGATAGAAGGTACTAGACGATAGTAAATCTCTTTTGCGATACTGGCACTAACGGGCGGTGAGGCTAAGTACTTATCGGACCGCCTTCTTACTAAGCGCTAGACAGGGGCACAATATACATATCTATTAGTTGCAGTGCAATTAAATCCCATAATAATTCATTCTTATACTCGAAGTTGTTGTAAACCCCCATAAAATAGTTTAAAATGACAATATCTTAGAACTTACATGTTATTTTCAACTGGAATTCTATGATTCTGTAGGGAGCGTTAGTTTCATCCAGCTCTCCGAGTCTTGATAAGTACATATGTATAATTGGTTTTATCTTCACCCTTAATCATCAGTATTTCTAAGCTTGATAACATAATTCCAACTATGAACATATTGAAAATAATTATAGCCTCTGAGTGAAGGGAATGCTTTCAATAGCTCTAAATTGGATCAGCAGTGAAACTGGATTTGAAGACAGTTAAATGACTGCTCAATACTTGATACTCGAAGGTACATATGTACATAAAGCGTTCATGGAGAAATTTTGCCCATGAGTTTAGTTTGATTCCCAAAATTGGTATAATCCCAAAGGATTTCAAATTTATTTTAAAAATAAAGAAATTAATTATTTGACAACAGACTTCTTCGTAAAAGTGTAATTTAATAGCTATTTTTCTGACATTTTGTACAATGAGTAACGATTGCTTGAAATCATGACTTTGTAAGTGATAACTGCTGACTCGATATCATTTTCTAGACTATTGGTAAATTGAGTGGACAGTTGACACCAGTGGCGTAGGGTGAATTTGAAATGGAAAGTCGAAGAAAGAAAAAAAGACCTGTGCTCTTATATACTACGAGTATATCCTCTGAAAGAGCGTGTTTTGTAGACTTTCTTTTCATATTAAGTTATATATTTATAATTCATGTCAATAATATACTATATTAAAATTTAAAATATGCTAAACGTAAAATTCCAAAGGCTTCGTTGACAAGCGCTTATAGGTAGGTGAAGTTACTTGAAAAGAATATTATTTTATCTTACACATTATTTGCGAATACAAAAATTAATTGCTGTTTCAATGAAATTTATTAACTTACAATTTTGTTTTCATACTCGTGTTTTTTTCCGCCACGCCCGCCACTGACAGACACATTAGGTATTAGAAATGAATTAACAGACACTCCTCTTAATGTAATTCTGTATTTATGTGAAAATAAACAAATAAATTAAGAAGTGTAGCTATATGTATGTATGTACGTACATATGCACATACATACATCCACATAAGAATCGATCACGTAAAAGGTGGATTACGGCAAACCTATAAAGCTGAAAAATGAGAACAGAGAGACTTTCGTTAGCCGTTGTTTTGAGTCAAAATAATATGTGTAACCATCGGATCAAAGTTACTGACTGTTTAAATCACCACCACAGACATATGCGAGCTACTTTGATACACAATTGCATGTTATTATGAGAAATAAAATGAACACTGTTTGTTAGAAACTCGATAAGAATTATTTTTAGGATAACATTTAGTGAAAGAGTTGACAGTTTTGTTCATACCATTATTGAACATATTGGCGTCAAATTCTAGTCGAATTTTAATTTTAATCCTATATTAGAATGATACTAAGTTAAAACGGCGAAGTTTGCAAATTTTAATTGAATTTAGCATCATACTTTCTCTAACATTTTATCAAAGTTAAATTCACCAAATACCTAGTTTATCTTTTTAGCATCATACTTACTTGTATGATGTCAGAAAAGGTCTGTCTTGTGTTAGATGTCGATTGCCTAATCAGACAAATTTATACTATTCAAAATAGAGTGGTTTAATGACTGGCTAGAACTTTTAGAAAAGGTTGGTATTGAATTGAACGTGACCGATAAAATATATTAGACGTCTACAGTGTGAACGACGATTTCACTAGACCAAGCAAGTTCACTACACCAATTCGTTTATAGTAAAGTGAATTATAACCTCAGCCAACGAAACTATCTAGCAATCTCCCATTTAGAAAGGAACTTCTTAATTTAAATTATATCAATGAGAGTATCTACCGGTAGATACTATGTAAACTTATATTTAAAAAAAATGTTCTTGTAACTCTGAGAACTTTGCCATCTTTAAGGCTTGGGTATGAGCCTGGAACTAACTTTATCAATATAGTTTTTTTACTTGCGAAATATAAGTAGGTACTATAAGACAAGTTATGCATTGGTAAAAAAATCGGACTCGAAATTTTGATCAAAGTTGACATTACGATGATAGCGAAGACCAAAAAACTGGGTCTCGTAATTCTGTCTGTCGGTTCGACTACAGCCTAAACGGCTCGGCCGATTTTCTTCAAACTTGGTAGATATGGGTTTTGATTATTTCCCCCACACGTTTTTTTCTTTTTTTTAAGACCAAAAATAACGGTACCTGCCATACGAATTTTTTTCGAAATTTTATAAATATTTTTTTCTCTTAAAAACTGCCACAGATTTAAAAAAAAATTCATTAATTTGGTTAAAGCTAGGTAATGGCTGAAAAAAAAATTCCAAAAAATGGTTATTTTTGGTACCCCTTTGGAACCTTTTTTTTGTATTTGATTTTCTCAAAAATGGTACAACCGATTTGGATCAATTTTATTATGTTAATGCTCCCCAGCAGTTTTAATATTATTGTGTACTCAAATTTTCAAAAAATGTTTTTTTTCGATTTTAAAAAAAATTAAAAAATTTTTTTTGAAAACTCAATATGTATTTCTAAAACCCCATGCTCAATTTTTTTAAAACTTGATGAATAAAAGTTTTTTAATATAAATTATAAGATGTAAGAAAAAAAATTTATTTTACCTAAAACTAACGGTACCCTCCATACAAATGTTAAAAAATGGTTTTCGAAAATCGTATTTTTCTCGAAAACCGTTCCGAGAATTTTGCTTGAATTTTTTTCTTTTGATTAATTTTTACAATCTATAATCAAATAAAAAAAAATTTGAAATCAAGATATTACTGACTGTACCTACCATAGAAACATTTTTTCAAATTTATAATTTCTCATTATCGACAAAACGAATTTTAATGAAATTTTTTTATAGAGAAGCTTCTTAAAAGTTTAAAAATATTGCATTTCAAATTATTAAAAAAAAATAGTTTTTGAATTTTTGAAAAAAAAAAAAATCTATTTTTTTTTTGGAAAATTCGATATCTCAGAAACGGCTCAATATTTTTGTTTGTAAATTAAATTTGTATTTGAAAAATAAAAAAAAACTTTAAATTGGCGTACTAAATTTTTTTCTTATAAACGAATAAAAGAACTAAAAGTGACATATTATGTACTTTATCCACTCGTCTGACTCAATGGTTCGAGCATTAACCTCGCCACAGCCCACACACACACAAATGTTTTCCTCAAAAACTACTGGTTCACTTGACTCATCATGTAGGGATATTATCTCATCCTTTGAAGAACTGAGGGCAGCGCCAGCGTTGACATTCTCTTTTCCATATTTTTTTTATGTTTTTAACTTTTAATTTCTTTAAAGATTTTTGTTTTTAAGATTCAAAACTCGAGACTTTTGAGACCGGTTAAGTAGCTTGATACCCCTTAAGCTAAAGGGTTTCAAAGAGATCAAGTTCGGCGTTTTTCCTGAAGTTATTTCAATTACTCCTCGGGAACATCTTGTTGTACAGTTGAATTGTTGAAAGTTAACGAAGAGAAGTTAAATTTCAATAAAACATTACTTGAATGATAATTTGCAGTGGTGGTGTAGTCTTCATGGTGTTTTTTTTAATGTCAAAAAATACGAATATTCGTCTGTCGTGATCGCTCTCCTTTAAATATACTTATCCAAATTACTCGAATTTGCAAAACGGCACGAAATATAGAAGTAAAATATCAAAAATTGAAAAAGAGTATTTAAATTATTCGTCAATCAGGCTGAACAGCAGTCATGCTCTATTGGTTGTATAATTTACTCGTATCTACGGTCAACTTTTTAAATAAAAGATATTAAATTTGCTTTCAAATCGATGTTTTAGAAATAATATAATAATCATAAACAAACACATGGTAAGTTACACCTCAAATGTTGTTTGCAACTATATACAAAGAATGAAATATAGGGTAAATAAACCAACTCTGTGCCCCCTTGTAAAGGGTGCAAACTAAAAATGAACAAAATAACTATATACATAAAAACATACATATACATACAAATACCTAAATACTTATTGATTTAAAACTAAAAAGAAGATATATAAAATACTCGACATGAAATACTCAATCACCAACTTTTTCTTTAGGACTTCAGCATTTTCATTCTGTAACTATAGTACATACATACATGTGCTATGTATCTTAATATTTTCCGCAATTTTATCAAATAGAAAAATAAATATCCAAGTGGGCAATATAAAGTCGATTGTAAGCGAGTACTTTCACGCTTTTGTGGACCTCCTATAAATGTACAACAAAACCGGTTGTGGACAACAAAAAACTACAACAAAACGATCCAAAAAAAGGCAATACACAAAATATCCTTACAAATCCTCGGCAAAATAATGATTATAACCCAACCCATTCCAAAGTGACGTTCTGGGTGGTAAATAGCAGTAGTTGTTGGAACTTGAATCCCCACACAATTGACTTCCCTTCCCTGCCCGTTAGCGTTAAGTGAAAAGTTGAAAGGTTGCATAGGACTCTTCGGGTGAAACCAAAACGAGCGCAAGACTTTGTGTCTCCTTTCTCGTTTCAAAAGTACCTACGCGGTGGTGGTGTGAGCTGTGAGGTATATGGATGCTGCGACAGAAAAAATCTTAAACTGATGCAGACTGTTCGTTGAATTGTGCAGCAGTTTGTTTTTTGCGACGATTGCCAAGCCCAGCCACCAACTCACCCCGGTCCTCAACCAGACAGACTGCCGGCAGGCACAGTTCTAGAGTTGCATGTTTATTCGCAAAGAAATAAAAGACCAATGTGAATAGGAATGTCGCCAGAAGGCTCCCAAAGTTTGACTCCTTAGGTGCTTAAAATGTGAGCCTCATAGTCGTTTTTACGACCCAGATCTCGTTGGAGTTTCTGACCATTCTGTTCGTTCCTTTAATTGTCTTCCGAGAGGAGAGGATAAGTATCAACCCGGTGAAAAAATTGAAAATATAATAGAACGAAAAATCATTGGATTTATGTTTAGACAAAATATCATCGAAAATAATGTTAAAAAGATTAGATTTTGGTTGTGCGTGTATAGGAGGTGTATTGAATTAATGTGCTTTCGCACTAGTCGGTTGAGAATTATTATAAATTACTAGGTCTGCTATCTGCTAGACGTTAGCCTCTTATTTATTTTTAATAGTCCATTGATTTAAGTAACCCAAATATACAGCTAATCGGAAATGCAAATGTAAAATCGGTATACATTTCATATTAAAAAAAAATAGAAATATTGGTCTTCTGGTTCAAAGCTGTTACGTGACAAGGCTTAAAGTTAGATGGTAATTAATTTATAATGTGTCTAGTGGTATTCTTAAAAGGAAAGTCTCTAAGCTCAAAACTAGTAGCAAAACGCATTTTTTTCTTGATTAGCTATTTGGAAAAAAAATTATGTTTGAGATAAACTTTGGAGCACTAGATTGAAAAATTATAAAAAAAATCAGTGAAAAATTGAATGACAATACTCTGCCATTGCTATGACTTAGTCTTGAGTGACCGGGACAAATCCTCCAGTTTCGAGAAACAGCTGACCAGCAGTGACCACTTGCTGTTATCGATTCCATTACTAACATTTTCAAGACTTCTAGAGCAGTTTAAATTTGTTTGACTAATTAACGGAATAAATAAGACCAGGTACTCGTATCACATAGGTATTAACTTCACTAGAAAAATATATATATAGTATTTCTTATTCATTCAATAAAACATATTCTTAGAATTATTGGACTCCGAAATATTTATAAATTTCTTTCAATATTTTCTTATAGGTGTAAGGCTGAAACAAACTACATAAAAGAAAATTCTCATCTCTGGCTCATCTCTGTTGTGCTTGAACCTACAATGTCCATTAACTTGTAGAAATCAAGAAAAATTCCTCAACCTTTAAATTCGTTCGATAAACATTCACTAAGAATGAGGTACGCTATCATAAGGTTTTTGGAGTGTTTCAACAAATATTTTATTAAATTACGGTGCTACTGAAGTATATGGTTTGAAGTGAAATTATTCCACCTCGGATAAAGTCTGGTAAGGCTGCACCAAATGCTATTTTATAAGGCAGCTGAAGAATAGGAAATCTGCAATAAAGCGAAACGTTAATATTTGACACCACATCAGTCAAGATTGGAAGCAGAATTGGGTGTACATTTTTCTAGAACAAAAGATTTATAAGGACAGGCTGTGGTCAGAATGCCGTCTTTATATCTACGGAATCATGATGGAAGCAGTTATTATGACATCACCTTCAATAGGCCCAGACATTCTGATTTATAAATGGTTTAAGAAATCCTAGACTAACACCAATTTTGAGCAGTTTCAACCTTAAAATTACCTGAAGGAACTTCTGCAAATGACGATTTTGTTCTTTGGAGGAGTTGTTCACAAATGTGAATCACTTAGAGCACCGTCTGAACTACAGCGTGCTAGCTTGATGGATGATAAAAGCTTCCTAAGGTAGTCAAACTAACAAAGACAAAAGAATGCAGAACACTTATCATTGACCTCTTAGTTGTCCGTTTGTACGTGATGAAGGTCTAGATGACTACCCTTGACTCAATTTCCGCTCTAGTAAAAGAGGTTGGAAGATTTCGTTAGCTCAAAAACATCGGTTGAAGTTGAAGTAAAGCTTATGGATGAGCACAGACAGAAATATCCTTCTTGAAGTACAGCAATCAATTATAACTACTCGTAGTTTGGTTTATTTCTTTCCATAAATTACTGTAAAGCTACATTTTGTTTCAGTTTCGATTAATTTATTTCATAGCAGGGCGTTCAAATAAGACAAAATCTTTTATTGTACCTTAAAATTGGACTTTGAAGGTGATTAAAGTTAGAGCTTGCTTTTTTCAAGTACTAAGATTAATTGATCTAAATTCCATTCAACAACAATTACTTAAAACAAAAAAGGTAACCGATTTTAAAGATATACGATATATAAAAATATAATATAAATTAAAATAAAATATTATTTGATACATAATTACTTTCTAATTACTATTTTAATTCAAATGACAAAAAATTGCTTTTTTTGGTTGTGATATTCTTTTATCTCTTTCATCGTCAATAGTAAGGAGCTTCAGAGTTTAATGGCATATGTATACAAAAAAAAGCATATTTTGTCATATAAGTATGATGGTATTCTTCTTTGCATTATTTTTCGCAAAAAAATACAACACCTAGATCCAAAGAATTGTTCAAAAAGAGGTATTGAGAAACATGGTGAAATGTTGGCAAACCAAAAATGTATATGTAGGGTAAAATACTGAAGAATAGTCAATAAGTGGGAAGAACAACGATTTGCTAATTCACAGTTAAGTGTCATCCGATGTCTGATTATTTCCGAAGAATAGTGTTGAAAGTCCATCTTCACCCACTGAGTTGGATCCTAGAGAAGAGATATACATGACCAATTCATTCTCAGAAGCTACTTCAAATTCGAATTCAGAAGGAGGTTCATAAATGTCTTAGTTGTTAATTGTAAAGTAATATGGCAGTAAGTTGTTATCCACAACGCCTTTAAGGTCATTTGGATATGGAAAATTGACTATCACTTCTCTTCTACCAATAGCAAATTAACGCAGATTACTCCAAAATGTATGTACATGAAGTTTGATCAGGGCTTAATTTTGAGATGAAATATCATTTACCAAGAAAACGCGTGGTTAAGAGCTCCACAGAAAATCTCCCAGTTTAGGGATGTTGAATGGCGTTTCAACTTAGAATAGAGCTTATGTACAATGGATTTTTATTGAATCACATGTTTGTTACTTTGACATAATACAAAATATTTGTGACAAACTTAAAGGAAATGTTTTTACAAATATCCTAATTTAGAAAAATCCAAGTAAATAAAACAAAGTTTAAAAAAGCTATAAATATTACAAATTAGAAAATTATAGTTTTTTCACAATCATTTATATTTATAATAGTTGTAGAAGTGTAAAGGTCATATTTGTGTGTAAAGTTCATATATACTCCTTCATAATACTTGATTGCTTGTATGACCTCGTAATATTATCCAATTCGTATACAATCTTTGGAGGATTTTTTTGTCACGAAAAGGAACAAAACGGCATGTTGGAATGCTTTAAATTTAACTCGAACTCTATTACTAATACAGACTTGTCAGATCTGAAGTTTGGTTTTCGTAATCTCCGTTCTTGGAAATTATATATGTTCACCTTTATGTTAAAAATTTTGTATTATTTATCCAAAATTTTGCCGAGGCTTCGAACAAATATCTCCATTCGAAAATATTTTAAGCCAGAAGTTTTGAAGTTTATTTGGTGCTGTCCAGTTTGTGGAGTTTTTTAATACTGATTACATTCATTTTCCCGAAGTGCCACAAATGGAACAACGATGTTTTTTAATAAACAAAGGTGCGAAAAAAAAACTTATTTTCATTAGTTTTCAGGATTTTACTATTATAATTTTTTTGGGTAATCAGACCTCTTTAAAACAAAAGCTTAGTACTTGAAGTCTTTGAGTAAGTATATCAATCATATCCATCTTGGTGTTTAAGTTCTTCATGATTTCTGTTTTCACAATTTTATTATTTTTTGTTTAGGTTTTTTGGAAAAGTTTTTCTCTTCAACATACGAAGGCGTTCAACATTTGCTCTGTGCGCTGAGATTTTCCTCTCAAGTCTTATCTCTAATATGGTTCTTGATTTATCAATATGGACTTTTAGAATTCTCGGTTCTAGAAATGGATACCTTCTTTCGAATTATATTAAAGATTCTTGGAAGGAAATTGCCAAAAGTCTTGTGAAATAATAAGTCTTCAGCTGGTTACGAGGCACCATAGCTGTTTCTATAATCTTCAGCTTAGTTTAGTATTTCTGAGACCATTTGATCGACCTCAAATAGTCTGTTATGAAGCTAAGCCTATGACGTGGCATAAGTTCCTTCAACATTTTTTGCGCTCAAGTTAAACTAATTGGAAACTTGACAAAAGAAGTCTCTTGCCGATTGCTCGCTCAGGTGTTCACTGAGTTCTGTATACAGACAGTAAAAAGATTATAATGTTTCGAACTTCATCTGTCCAGAAATATTCAGCAGGGTGATAGATAAAACTTTTCCGCGCGTGATGGACGATGGACGAAATGGCTTAGATCACTGCGTATTAGAAAAACAAGAGCATGAATAGAATTTAAATTTTTTTACCATTTGACCACAGTTCTGCTTTCTAATATATAGATATTTTTTGGAAAATTTAAAACCCATTCAAAAGCTCTACAAACTTATTTTAAAATTAATGGCGCAAAATTTTAGTCGAATTAGTGCGATGTTGAAGCTGTTTTAGTATGAAACTAGGTTAAAACGACGATTTCGCAAATTTTAATCGAATATAGCATCATACTTTCTCTACCTTTTTATTAAAGTTAAAATCATCGAATACCTATTTTAATTTTTTAGTATCGTGCTAACTTCAAATGACGAACTGTCATTGTTTTAGGTGCGTTCAGAAGCAATTTAATAAGAAAATTACTTTAGCACGATACTAGTTAGAAAATGTTTAAAATTAAGAATGAGTTAGTAAACTTTTTTAAAGTTAGCAAATTGTTAAGTAGTATCATACTAATGCGTTAATAAAAGGCTGTTTAAAATTTTGCGCCCATATATGTAGGAAGCAATTTTAAAAGAGAAGAAAGAGGAAAATGTTTTTCTTTTATTTTTAATTCTTTGTCGAAAGAGAGTTTAAGGCTACCTACCACAGATTTGATTTCAAATGTTGACTCTTATTGTTTTGTGAATTTATTCAATATTTTGGTAGACTATGCTTATCTATTATACTCGTATTATCCAGTACGAGGCAGGGTTGCAAAAGCTTAAGTCACTTGTTAGCTTAAGCTTGGCTTTAATTCACAAGCTAGTGAGTGACTTATGAATTAAAAAAAATATAATTCAGCAGCTAGGAACTGACTTATGAATTAAAAAAATTTAATTCACAAGTCAGTTGGTGACTTGTGAATTAAAAAAAATTAAATCATAAGCTTCTTAGTGACCTATGAATTAAAAAAAATTAATTCAGAACCTACTAAGTGACTTATGAATTAAAAAAATTCAAATCATCAGCAAGTAAGTGACTTATGAATTAAAAAATTTAATTCAAAACCAACTTAGTGACTTATGAATTAAAAAAAATTTAATTCATAAGTTAATGGATAAATGCTGATTAGAAAAATTATGAAATGGATAATTTATAAGCTAGCGTGATAATCTTATGATTTAAAAACTAAATTTGAAAGCTTTCGTTAATAATTAAATAATTATGTAGTCAAAATAAGCTTAAAAATTTCCAATCTACCAACTAACTTATGAATTAATTTTTTTTTAATTCACAAGTCACCAACTGACTTGTGAATTAAATTTTTTTTAATTCATAAGTCACTTACTCCCTGATGACTTGATTTTTTTTAATTCACAAGTCACTTAGTAGGTGGTGAATTAAATTTTTTTTTTAATTCATAAGTCACTTAGTAGCTTAGGATTTAATTTTTTTTTAATTCATAAGTCACTTTGGGGGTTATGAATTAATTTTTTTTAATTCATAAGTCACCAAATATCTTATGAATTTAATTTTTTTTATTCACAAGTCATCTATAGACTTATGACTTAAGGATTTTTTAATTCAAAAATTCGCAACCCTGGTACGAGGGCGCAGGTTTTTGCCCTGTGACAGAAAAAGTTTAAAATCGTTATAAAAAATATATATGTATATAGGTATAATATATGTATATATAGGTATGATCGGATCTATTGGCCAGATCAATATGAAGAAAACATTTGTATGGCGAAAAAGAGCTTTTTTTCAAAAACTATAAAGATATTTTTAAAAATGAAACTTTCAAGCAAATAAAGGCTTCAACTTTCATTGATGGACTTGTGAATAGAGCTCATCGACTTGAAGTCAAGCTAAACTTATCAACAAAAGGTTCCAATAAGCGGAAAGAAATTGAAATATATATTTCCAAAATTGTGGACATTGTCCCTTTGAGCACAAAGAATTTTACGACAGTATCCTTCAGATAGAGTATTTTTAACTCCAATGAAAAATAGTAGAAATATTTAAATTTTCTTGTTTATCCGTTATTTTTTAACATCCTTTGAATAAAAATAATAACAAATTGAAGTGTTTTGTATTTTTGTTGTTTTATTTGAATACAACGTTTGATTAAAAAGCATTTGTTTTAATTTTAGAATTAAATTCTGGGCTTATCTTCAAAGATTTTTACCCCATTAGTTGGCATGTAAGTAACTTTTAGTTTCGGTAGTAATTATTTTTTTCGATTTGTGAAGAACTAAAATTTGTGGAATGCTTTCTGTTTTCTTCTAGTCGATTCAATTCTATTCACAGCCTCATTACTTAGTGCAAAATTTTAAACTGAATTCTCTTCTTTAAAGTCAAAAACTCAGATGTTTACCCCATAAATTTTGTTATTTGAAAATAATCACTGATACTTCCAACGCTTTTGTGGGAAAAGTTCATAATTCTTGCGCTAATGCTGATGAAGATTATCTTTGAAAAGTTTCGTATCTATGCGCCACAACGAATTGGAATATATCTGTTATTAGATTAGATAACGAAACACACTTCCAGCTTAGATTCTAAATCTTGTCACAATAATTTTTGCTTGTTCTCTTATCACGAAGGACCTGCACAATACAAATTTGTTTTATGAGGCAGAAAGGAAGTGCCTGTAATTCTACCTGCATCGTATTCCTTATCCTGACGGTTTCTTCACAAAATTCGTGAGCATATTATTCGATTTGTCATCTGCTTCCCCATTCCCTGTGCCTCCAGGAACTTGTGTGCATATCTCTGTGATTTTTTTTTTTTTTCAAAAGCTATGCAATGGCTCTTGAACAATTATTAAAGGAGCGCTCCTTTATCCTCTTCACAAAGGCCATCGTATGGTTTTCAATAGTGAAAAGAAAAATGAAAACATAAAAATAAATAAAATTGGAAGCAGCACTAAATTAAATCAACCCCACAGAATACGATGTGGTCCAAGGCCGAGTTGTACCTGTGTGCATAATGTGGCACATACACGGGCCCTTAGCACTAGCAAAACGGATTGAAAATTTTTAACATTTACATCCCTATTTATAAACGCCAATCAAACTGGAATTATTTAAATTCAAAGAGTTAAGGACGAAATATTTTCAATGAAAGTAAATTGAAGTGAATTGGATTAATACTCGTAAGCATTAACATAAAAATAACATTTGTTTTTTTTGCCGGATGCTGCAGACACAAAAAAAAATAAACCCTAGAGATCACTCGATATTTAAAAGTTCAATTGAGGAAGGGTACTTAAATTTTACTTTTGATGGTTAGTGTATGTGAAGTTCAACAAATGCCGTTTGATTACAACAGAGTCATCCTGCTGATTTTAATAAATTTTCGTAAGCTTCTTAGGCTACATGTGAATCATCTATTGCATGCAGTTTTTTTTATTCTTCAGAAATTTTAATTTCTGCATTAACTTTCTATCGGCGTTTTAGTTTATTTGTGAGTTTGAAGATAATCAAGCACTTTTTATTGTAGGGCTGTTAATTTAATATAAAAGTTAATTTTTGCAGTTCTGGGCCATAATACTTATGTTTCGGATTTTGATTCACATCAGTAACAAATGTAAAATTTTGTCGAACATACTAGTCCTGATCCAATTTTAAATATTCGAATCTCCAAATCTTAAATGCTATTATACATGAAGTCAACTAATTTCTGACTGAATTATAACTATACATTTTGGAAATTAATAGTGAGAGGCACCTTGCACGAGATAGAAACCAGCGGTTTTATTAGTGTCAAGAACCAGGATCATAATTACTATGCTGCCATAGACTGGCATTGACTACGGAACCTTTGATTCTAGTTTCATTTTAAATTACCAATTAATTCTGCAGAAAAAAAAAAACAAAGTATACATAAATTTGGAATCATACCGTAATGACTTAGGCCCGGTGCACACATGCGTTCTTTTAACGCGCGGTCCCGCAGCGGTGTCGCAATAGTTCAATGCACACATGCGGGTTTTTCTCGCAGTTCGCGTTTTGAGTGCAGTAATGGGGGTTTATAAAGAAAAACCAGTAACTTTCGCATACCTAATGTATAAATATGTACTATTCTTTTGTTTATTATCGACTAAAAAAAAGAAATATTCTATACATCACTAATTTCGAATGAGTGAAAAATCATTTGGTGAGTTCACAAAATACTTGACTAATACATATCCAGCAACACTCCAAATTTCTTGAAACTTTTGTATCTCTTTTATAAATAATTCAATATCCAATTCTTCCATGTTTGAAATCTTTCATTCCAATTTAACTAGCGTCAGAATCACGCATGTGTGCACTGCTCAATAACAAACAATGTACTCAAAGACGCAACCGCGTCTGCGGTGATGCAGCGGTCTCGCGGAAACCTGCGAGTCTTTTTACCCGCAAGAATGACGAGCGATGCCGCAGCGTCATCGCACTTGTGTGTGCACCACTCAATTAATTTGTGAGTACTGTAAGACGCAAAGGCGGTGCCGCTGCGTCACCGCGCATGTGTGCACCGGGGCTTAATGGTGCACGGTGCGTTGCAGAAAGCTGTGCCATACAGCGCGAACTTAAAGTGCTAGAATAGTATAAGGTGACCAGACATAAACGCAAAGAAACAAAATTTAAATAAAACAACAACGGTGCGAGTTATACTCTTTATTCTGGGTTTATCTGAAGCTACCATTATTGGAAATGAATACAATGACTAGTTGCCCAAGTTATATTTCGAGACAATCGTCGAAATATAGTGCCTGTTTAACTTAAAATAGTTTTTTGGCAAGTTTGTGGGTGAAATAAAAGTGAAATAAAGAATAAACAATGAAGACGGTCTCCGGTCTACCAGCTACGTAAGTATCTCAACGCAGGAGATCTTAGGATGAGGGCAAAAACTAAGAAGAATTAAAAGCCCGTGAAACAAAGCAGACAAACTAAAGTAACACAACCTTCTTCCTCCGGTTGTTACTTGTTTGTCTTTTTTTAAAGTTCCCGGTACATTTTGCAGAGGCTGGAATCGAACTCGAGACCTTCCGCATGACAGTCCAACGCACTAACCATTATGCCAAGGGGTACTACCTCCTACTCACCGCAAAAACCATTTATAGATTTACGATTTACATTTTAAAATTTAATTTAAAAAAAATTGAAAAGAAATCGAAAGCCGGGATACGCCAGATTTTGATATTTCGTATTTTAGCAAAAAAGGAATGACGTGATAGTGTTTTTGATTTCTTGTTTAATTTTGTACGATTCGTTAATTTATTTTCCTCTCTTATTTTAACTTTTATAAATATTTTTCGATTTTCTGGAAAACGCAAAACTCCTACATTTTTTGTTGGATGGCCGCGGGGGCGCGGCGGCGTGAGAAATGTCGTGCTATCAAATTGAAAATTATAAATGCAACACGCTGCAGTATATGCCAGGTTTAAAACAGCCGGCCCTGGTTATGTGAGTTGAAACACACAAAAAAGGTAAAATAGCTGCCAAAGAAATGCTGTTTAAAATTGAGGCCAGTTCATATGTATATCCTATGTGTGTGTCTGCAATCCTCCATGCACCAAGGAAGCCAAGGGAGCTGAGCAATGACTGCCTTACTTACAAAAAACTATATAAAATAAAAATAAAAATATAAATAAAAAGAAATCTTGGCACAGGACTCTACTCCATTAGAATCATATAAACGCAAGCAAAATGTACAATTTTTTACCGCATGCAGATGCACCGTTGTGATGGGTTTCACTTGAAAGCTCGTTCTTCTATAAAAGACTGCTGAACAAAAGGTTATTGCTTACATTTGGGATATCGCGAGAGGCGTAAATCCAAATCCCATGAGATTTGATGTACAATGTGAGGAATGTAAGTATATCATCATCATCACGTATGCCAATACTAATTATTATGTCACTTGATAGTACTATTTTTTATTATATTATGACAATAAGCCTTTTGTTGGCATTGAATATCTAAAAAAAATTAAAATCATTATTTGCGTTTACAAGTAGTGGGTTTGCATTGGATTGTGTATTTTAATTTATGTTTTGAGTTTCCGTGAACGACCTTGATCTTTAAAAAAATCGTTTGGAAAATTGTTTACAGAAGTCATTGGAACAACATTAATGGCTCGTACCACTTGTAATGCTTTTATACTCTTATCCTTTGTTCTTTTGCTTACTGCACTTCATATCAACGATTTGCCAAGGTTTCACTCACAAAACGAAAACTAATTGTTTTTAAAATAAAAATGTAAATTTTTAGCTAAAGTAAGAAATACATTCGAATATAAGACGTTAGCAGCAAATTATTAAATCGAACAGATCTTGACAAGAGAAGATTGAACAAAATAACATTCTGCAATGGAATTCGTTATCCCAAGGACGTTTTTATTTTTATAAATATATATTGTCGCTTTTTAACGAATTAAATTTTTGAGTAATTTTTTTTTAATTTGATTTCTTGTAGAACCAAATATTCACTGAATATATATTTGATTTCGTTTATTTTTATTTTTTAATAAATTAACAGAGTATTAAAAAATAAATAAATTTCGTGGTGCAACTGCTCGAAGAGAACCAGGACCTAGTGACTTACAACTCTTAACCATTCCTGTGTGTGTCTTATACTACGTTTTCACCAAAGGTAAATCCGGGATTTAAGTGGATTTACCATAAATCTCCTTTAAATCTCGTAGATTGACCATACAAATATAAATCACCTCAAATGAAGATTTAAAATAAATCTCCTTGAAATCTTCTTACAATCAGAAGATTTGCAAAACAAACAAACCTTATTGAGAATCAACACAAAATAGAAATATCTGTTTTTTCCTGTTACTATCCAACTGCAATTTTTTTTCTCCTGTCCAAATTGACAATTGAATGACAAGACAGAGTGAAAACGTCAAATAAATCTCAGTTTGTTTGGTGAAAACACTTCAAGATTTATTTTAAATCTCTAGCGGATTTACTCTTGGTGAAAACGTAGTATTACCAGGAATGGAGATACTCTTAGAAGATTTGTCAACTTTTCGTAAGAGGCAGTACAGCCCCGGAAAACTTATCTTGTTTGCAGTGGCTGCGAATCGAACCCTTCTCAAGAACAGCTCCTAGAATGTTTGTAATTTTTGTAAATTAGTACGGTTTATTATTTAATATAAGAAAGTTGTATCAGATTTATATTGCACTTTTATATTGCATTTTACAAATATTTTCTGGACTTCTATTTTCAGTTTCAATTTTTTTTGTTAACTCAAAATTTAAAAAAAACGGTAAATCTTTTTTTTTTTTTTAAATGTCGTTTTCATTTTCCCAAAATATCAGCTTTCTTATATACATATTTAAGAGTTTTAAATATTCCCAGGAGCAAAGCAAGAAAATGCATTGAAATACGATATGATACAAATAAAAAATTTATGATAAGTGGACAAAATGAAAAATTGCAAAAATCAGGGATTTACTCTTTTTGGATGCAGCGATTTCGGAAAGGAAATTTGGGAAGGACAAGAAGACTGATTCTGAAAAAAATCAAGGAATATTTTGAAAATATCTAACACACAATAAATCTGACGAGTCGAGTGTTATAAGCTTAAAAAACTTGAAATTAATTCGTAATGTAAATAATCCATATAAGTTAGATTCTTTTACATTCATTTTTCAAAATAAAACATAAAATGATTTAATGAATATTTTCGATAAGAATAATAAAAGGATTTTTTTATTATATTTTTTTATTTTTAAAAAATAAAAAAAAAATCCGATTTCTTTTTTTATAAATTTTTTATTTCGGGGATTGTCGATTAAAAAACAAGTTCCTCTGAATAGACTAAAATACCGCCAAATTTTTTTATTAGACCTAATTTAATTAGAATTTTATTAGGATGAGATGGATTAGGATTTGCTGTCAAGATTTGGACTCAATAATGGATGAATTTGAAACAATAATGGATGATGTGCTTTCGGACACTAAATTTGAGCCACATGAAGTTAAAGTTCGTATTGGAACAATGTCCGTATTAAGGAAGTCTCTGAAAAGCAACATCATATCTAAGATAAACTAAAAGGCCGTGATGGCGAAAGAGTAATGGCATTAAGTTATAGCCAATGTGTTTCACCTAGTGCCAAACCATCTGGTCTATACTTAACAGAATGGCGTACACATCAAAGAAATTAGTCCACGAATATTTGTAAACACAACACAAAAATCACAAACACACAAAAGATAACTCTGACGAATGTAAAGATCTGTTCTACTTTTCGGTGAGATATGCCATCAGATCACCAGTGGAACGGTTGCTGCACAGGCCGTATTACCAGTCATTTCTTTCTTTCGTCGAGATATTTCGTGAGATAGTTCGATAGTCAAAAAGGCATAAATCGTTAAAGGAATAATACATTATGAATTATTTTTAGTTGAAATAAATTTGATATTAGCCGTGTTTTTTTGGAAAAGTTATCCGTAGTACAGTAGGATTTTATATGAATAACAAAAACAACATCCGCAGTAGGATCACTGCCGATAAAAGGAGAAGTGAAGTCCTGCTGCGGATAGAGATTTGATTTTGTTATTCATATGGGCTTATCCGTGCAAATTTTAACTTTTGCCATGCGTCGAAATATATAGACATTATTATTAAATATTCAGGTTTTGGAACTTATAATATTATATATATCATTGAGTTTTAACTATTCAATTTATAAAATGAACCATCGAGATAGTGCGAAAGTGTTTGAAATCGAAAAAATCATCGAATATTGAGACTTTTGGCTGTGTGCGTGGATAATTAACGTTTTGTATTATTGCAAAAATAATGTTTAACATAAGATTACTTAGTACAATTTTTGTTTTTTTTTTTTTTTCAGATAAATGAAGGTCGAAATTAATTGAAATCATTCATTTTGAGTGCGTGGCCTTCCTTATAAATAATCCTATATGATATAAATTTAAGAAAAAAACTGCCATGCGTGATTTTTCGTTAATCTTTAATTGTCACAAATTTTCGTGTCTATTTTTTTAACATTGATCATGGGGCATTTTTTTATGGTCTGCATCATTATTTAAGCTATCTAGAGTAAAAAAAACTTTGGCTTCAATGCGTGCTTCATTATGTACAAATTTTATTAAGTTAACAAAACGAACGTAAAAAACGTAACTGTTTCAAAAAAGGCACATTTTTTACTGGCACACCAAAGAATTGTTTGATTATACCCTTACAATGAGCGTAATTTAAACTGTAGAAACTATAAAAAAAAAATGGTAAAAGTGTTAAACAAATAATTTTGAAAACAGAAGCTGTGAAGATTAAAAATAAAAACCAAATCAATTAACTCGGTGTTTAAAATAAATTATTTTAAATTCATTTTTCTATACTTTATACCTTTATACTCTTCAACAAACAATACATATGAGTTATTTTGAAGTTTTTTATTTATTCGTGGTCTATAATTGAAGAAAAACTCAAATTAACATGCGTGCCTTGATATTTTTTTTTTGTTTTTTTCAAACTCAAGAAGTTAAAATTTACAGGGATAAGCCCATATAAGATCCTACTGTACTACGGATAACTTTTCCAAAAAACACGGGTATTATTGGATAGCAGATACAAAATAACCTCATTTGACAATTTTTTATTCCATCCTGTGATAGTAAGGTGCGATTTTCAAAAACACATCCATATAAGTTATCTTTTGACCTTTTTTTCTTATAACAGTACAACGGCAGTAGTTCAGCCATACATGGTGATATTTCTCAATGCAGTTCTTAATAAAAACAAAAAAAGTATTAAAGTCAATGAACTTTAAAGCCACAATTATTTTCTTTACTTTATTTGTATATGAGTATTGGTATTTCTAAGTGACACCTCTAAGCCTCGTTTCAGTGTTTAAAAGAAGTATCTTTGAAGGAAGTAGGTATCTTAGATTTATAATTTTCGAGGCCGCAATTACCATAAATAAAATTAAGTTTTGCCGGCGCACGATACAATATTTTTATACAAAGTATAAATAAACTTATATACGTGTATTCCGTTGTTCACATGTGATTTAAGTACATAAACAGGATATCATTATATGGGACAGCAATATCCTTACTGCAGTCATCGACAACCCCCAAACCCTTACCGAAACATTACCCTACACATATGTGTAGAAGAGGAAGGATACAAAAATCGATATTGTGTAGGTACTCGTATGTCGTGGCTTTTAGTACGTATGCCACAACAGAAAAAATTGAAAAGGCCTTTGAAAGGATATGATGTCTGTATATTCGAACGTCACTCACAGCAGCGCCGCCGTGTCATCGTCGGTCGCCAAAGAGAGTCCACCAGACAATAACGGTGGTCGTTTGGTGTCAGCCAGTATCGTGGTATGTATATCCCAAAAACTACTAGTATTATGTTATATAGGACTTCGGAGTTGTGATGGCAAGGAAACTCCCTTTATTGGAATGAGTTTTTTTTTTTAAGTTTTTAGTAGATACCTATTTTTATTTAAAACTCCGGTTGGAAATGCGAATGGTGCACGATCAGATTACATAACCTGTGTCTCCTCAGCGTCACATCCGGTTGTGGTATCAAGGATGAGGGTGGTGTATTAAAATAGTGTTGAAAGGTGTTTCCCCAAGGCTAATATCATACCTGCATAACTTTAAAGCCACACGGAACATATCGTGCATAACATTGTATCACTTAAAAATGAGAATTGTGTTTGGTTTGGTAAGAAAAAATTCAAGTGCGTAGATACGAGGGAAATAGTTGCACAGAAAAGACTTATTCTTATAAGTATGTGAGAAAACAACATGTCCCACAAATAACGAAGTTAAAAATAATTTAGCAGTCAAAATAATCGATGTTTTTCTAAGAAAGAGGATATTCAAATTCTTCCACAAAGTTAAAAGTTTTGATTGCACTTGAAGTACTCTAGCTTTCAAGAGTCGAGACAGAAAATAAGTTTTATCTACGTTTATTGAATTTTTATTTTCACTTGCTCTATTTAGGACAAATAAAAGTTACTTTCGTTTCAGAAAATAGAGGCTTTAATCTAAAAAAGTGCGTCTTCTCACATTGTGGATCTGTGATGTTTCTATACGTCGCCATCGCACTGGTGAAGTAAAATCCGATTTAAAATAAAAATAATTTTAAGGACCATTTATTTTCAATGCTTAAGCTGTTATAAAAGTATTTAATTGATGTAGAAGAAATAAAGACAATAAGAACTGGATATGAATAAATATCATAATACTTAGTAAAAATCACTAGAAAATAAGATGCAAGAACTGGATTTTTTTCAAATATTCAAACAAAATTTTTTTAAGCTTTTAAATTCAATATTTTTCAAACTTTCTCTCTGAAAAAATTTCATTAAAATCCGTTAAGCTGATAATGAGAAATTAAAAATTCGAAAAAATGGTCCAATGTTCCTACCCAGTCAGTTAGTAATATCTTATTTTTTTACTTGCGATATACTATAGGTACTATAGGGCAAGTTCTGCATTTGGAAAAAAATCGAACTCGAGATTTCGATCAAAGTTGACATTACGATGATAGCGAAGACTAATAAAGTGGGTCCAACAATTCAGTCTGTCTGTATGTCTGTACCTCATTATAGAGCCTAAGCCACTTGACCTATTTTCTTCAAACTCGGTGCTTAAGGGTCTTCGGTGATTCCCTAGAGGAGAAATTGAATTTTTTTTTTAGCTCTAAAACTAACGGTACCCCCATACACCCGTAATACAAAATCTTATTTATCTTGAAAACGGCTCTAACGATTTTGATAAAAAAAATGATGTGTGATATTATGGAGACTACATTTTTGTAAAAAAAATGTTTGAGGCAAAATGTTATTAATGGTACATGTAATAGAACCGTTTTTTTGATTTTCGACTTTTTCATCAACGGCTCTAACGATTTTAACCTTGAGTTTAAAATAAAACAAATTGAAAATTATAGAGGGATATCTAAGATTTCGGCTATTCCGAAGCTATTTGAACACATAGTTACTAAAAAGTTGTATTTTAATGTTAAAGAACATATATCTCCGTATCAGCATGGTTTTGTGTCAGGCAGGTCGACAGCAACTAATTTGGTTTTATTTACGAAATATCTTTCTGATTCCCTGGAAGCAGGTGGTCAAGTAGATGTAGTCTTCACCGATTTTGTTAAAGCGTTTGACACAGTTTCACATGCCATTTTAATAAATAGACTACGTTCTTTTGGAATCCACTCTATTTTATTAAAATGGATTTCTAATTATTTAAATAGTCGTAAACAAATTGTTAAATTGGAAAATGTATATTCTAGAACAATTGAGGTTTCATCTGGTGTCCCCCAAGGAAGTCATTTGGGCCCGTTGTTGTTTATTATCTTTATAAATGAAATTCCATTGTTGTTAAAAAATGCTTATTGTTTAATGTATGCCGATGATTTAAAGATATTCCTACGTGTTAAAAATGTTCAAGATTGCTATTTACTTCAAAAAGACTTGAATGAAGTAGTTAAATGGTGTAATCGCAGCAATATTTGTTTAAATGTTAGTAAATGTCACTCTTTCTCTGTTTATCGAAACAGAAATCCTCTTGTACATGAATATAAAATTTCAAACTATGTCTTAAATGTTGAAAATATAGTCAAAGATCTTGGAGTGGTATTTGACAATAAACTGACTTTTTCGTTTCATATAGACTACATTGTCGCAAAAGCGAATTCAATGCTTGGATTTCTCAAACGAAATTGTAAGGAATTTTCAAATCCTTACGCTATAAAATCTGTGTACGTGTCTCTGGTGCGCCCGTTAATTGAGTATTGTTCTATTATTTGGTGTCCTGTTTTTGTAACTTATCAAATGAGATTGGAACGCATTCAAAAGTCTTTTACTAGATTTGTTGTTAAACAACTTAATTGGAACTTAATTGAAATGCCCGTTTACTCGACTAGGTGCGCATTAATTGGTTTGGATTCGTTGGCAACTAGACGAAATGTTAGTTGTATTATGTTTGTTCACGATGTTTTCTCGTACCGTATTAAGTGTCCTAACCTTTTGGAAAAATTTCAAATTTATGCTCCAGAAAGAGTAATTCGCCAGCGAAATTTTTTGTATGCTCCTCTACATGTATTTAAATATGGGGAGAATGAACCCATTACAAAATGTATTCATCTTTATAATTTAAAATGCTCAGACTTAGATTTGTATGATGATAGAACAAAATTTAAAGCTAAATTGAATGATATATTTGTATTAAATTAAAAGTAAATAATTAAATTATTACAATGCACACAAATTAAATTATACTCTGTAAATATTATATTTATATAGAACTTAGATTTAAGAACTTTTTGTAATCTGTTAGAGTTAATTTACTCGGTAGATGAAATAAATAAATAAATAAATAAATATTGTATATAAAAATATTCTAAAAAAAAATATTTTTTTGTTTTTTGAAAAAATAAATTCCAACGTGTGAACGATTATTTTTTGAAATTATTTCCTAAAATCTATATTACTAAACACTTAAAATTTGCATCCCAAATTTTGTTCTAGAAAAATTTGAAAGAAATTTGTTATATAAAAAATTACTTTAGTAAAACAATTTTTTAAACTTTGTTTGCGTAAATTCATACTTTTCCGGAAGACGGCAATTCCATGCAGTTAAACATTTTCATCTCATTAAATTCATGTTTTATATTTATAAAATGTATTTTAAATCCCAAAGTAATTTTACATAAGAGCAAGTTCTTGCGATCCAGTCGTGCATTTTATTTTGTTATTAAATTAAAGACTGTTAAAATGAATGGAAAAACAAAACAAAAATTATCAAAACTCTAGGCGCCGTTTTCGAGAGTAATATGATTTTCGAAAACTGTTTTTTTTTTTAACATTTTTATGGTGGGTACCGTCATTTTTAAATAAAATAATTTTTTTGCAACATCTTGTACATAGATTGAAAAATTTCATTTAAATCCATTTGTTTAAAAAAAAAAATATTTTCTAAAATTTTGAAAAAAAAATTATGACAGGTACTATCAAAAGCTTTAAAAAAAGAAAAAATACGTAATGGGGAAAATATTTAAAAAAATACTATCTGTCAAGTTTAAAGAAAATCAGTGGTGTAACCCACAATTTGTTTTGGTCGGTGTTCTACTGTAAAATATATTCCTTAACTTATCAACTACCAATACAATATTGGAGTCAGCTTAGTTTTGGTTTCGAAAACAATGTTCAAAGAGCATAATAAAGTTAAATAAGACAGCAGAAGTGGTGTAAGCTAATGTTGAATGTTAACTTTTTCTTAATGTTTTTGTACATACATAAATTACAAAGTCTGAGTAAATATTCATAAGTGAACTTTTCTTAAAAGTTTATGATCTGGCATAAGCCTCTTCCAACACTGTCCATAGTTCTCTATCTTTGGCGTCATTATGCCAATTTCGTCTCTATTTAAGTAAATCCTGAATTGAATCTCGCGACTTTATAATAGGCAATTTGTAAGACAAGTGGAGTAAGTTTTCGAAAAAAAACGGCCAATCCATATAAGACCGACAAAACAAAGCTGAAAGTTTTCGGTTTTTACTTTTCTTGTCCTCATTTTTTAGACATTGTTACAGCTTTTAGAAGGAACATAACATGGTGCATTCATCCGAATAATTTCGTTCTAATGTCGAGATTATTGCGCTTCAACTGTAAGCCCTAGATCTCATTGTTCTGAAAGTTTAGAATTTTCGGTTCAAATGCGTTTTTTTTTATAGATAGTCTTTATTTTTGCTCGATCCAGAAGTTGTCGTTGTCATATCTTTAAAAAATTGTAATGTACATATTAACTTGTCCTTCTGCCTCCAAGTTCTTTTGAGCTGAAAAATTATGAAGCAGTAGGAAGACAGAAACGAAGAAAGACAGACGCACCGATGTTGTCTACAAACTAGTGTCTGAAAACAATCGCTGACTCATCTTCTTTTGAAGTGTAGAAAATAAAACCAAAGTTTATTCAAGTACCTAGATTTTTCATACATATGTACATACCATTGAAATGTAAATTAAAAATAAAAAAAACTTTAACTGAATATCCCCTGAGAAAGATGGTAGCAACCGTCGAAATTTGCTCTCAATTTCCCAGTTTTATTTCAGAAAAAATTATATTAGCTCGGTTTCTTTTCTGTTCAAGGTGGCAGAGAAAAAAGGGATGTGTTAAGCCAGAAAACTTTGGTCTTCAAAAAGAAATCTTACCTTTTTTGTTCGTTTTTCATCGAGATTTGTAGTGTATTTTGAAATGCGAAAATGTTTTCTTATACCTATCTTGTCGAAGTTTCTGCTCATCACATAACATTAATAAGGGACCTTTCTTTCGTCAACATCGTAGTTATATAGATACATATTTAAAATTGCAAAAAAGTATCAATTTATAATTTCTTACAAGCCAATATCACCACAAGTCTCCCTGTCTAACACTTCTTTATGTTTTGAACTCAGGTTCAATACAGTACAAACTGAAGCTTTAATGTGCACTGTGTTCCTGTCATACTCTTGTTTCAAGATTCACATCATTTTTCTGTCAAGGATTACATTTTTTAAAAATTGATGTCCAAATAAAATTCTTCTCAATGGTATCCACATTCGTTTAGTGTGCCTAAAAAAAGAACCTCTGTACTTGACAGTACGTCCAAACGTTGGTTCAAGGGTTAACTGATGTACAAAACATAAAGTACGAGTGTTACAGAACAATTCCTTAAAAGAAGAAAAGCTACTGGCTATTTTGAATTCATTCTATCCAAGGGACTTAGCCCAAATATGAAAATTATTCTCAAGCTTTGAACAAACTAAGGTTTTATAGATTTTAGCCAGATCACAATAATGAAACATTACCTGCATCGTCAAAAATGGACACAGCAGAATTTTTTCGCAACTTCGAAAATGTGATAAGTCCACCGATGGTGGACTGCGAACCAAACACCCAGATTCGCTTTAAAGACGGCAGACTGCTTTGAATATATAAATTCTATAAGGTTTTTGATTCTCTCTTGAAAAAAAGTATCAAGATCAGAATTTTATAAGCTTATGTATTATAAGCTGTCGTTAGTTCGACATTTTAAGAACAAGGATTTGAATCTGGAAACGTATATGAAAACTAGGTCATCTACAAAAAATTTTATGGATTAGACTTTTCGTATAAGAGATCATTGATACATATTAGAAAGAGTTTTGAAGATAAGATGGATCCCAGGTTCACAATAATTTCTAATCCAATGATAAAGAGATTCATCGGCACAAAATACACGCGGTTTGGAAAAGAGAGCTCGCTGTAAAACTATTTCAAACGCTTTGTAAATATCAGGCACAATAATATAACTTTTCCAAAACCCATGTTGTGCGATTTATTCTTTGCATACCTTTGGGGTATAAATAATACCACTGGCGCAAAATTTCAATCAGCTTATTATTAAGGTATTAGTATGATACTACTTAACAATTTGCTAACTTTAAAGAAGTTTACTAACTCATTCTTAATTTTAAACATTTTCTAATTAGTATCGTACTAAATAAAATAAATTGCTTCTGAACACACCCAAAACAATGACAGTCTGTGCAAAAAAATAAGTAAACAGACCTTTTGCAAATAGCACGATATTAAAAAATTAAAATAGGTATTCGATGACTTTAACTTTAGTAAAAGGGTAGAAAAAGTATGATGCTATATTCGATTAAAATTTGCAAAATTGTTGTTTTGACCTAGTTTCATACTAAAACAGCTTTAGCATCGTACTAATTCAACTAAAATTTTGCACCATACTGTTTCTAAATATTCCAATATTTATGATTCTCTCCCTTAAAAGTGGAACAATGTATGGTGACTGTAACTTGAGGCAGATCTGCTTCTATTTCAACCTACATATTAGCATCCAAACAGCAATAATAATAATGTATAAGGTACATTTTTTTCGAAACCTTAAGTGAATTAAAGGCAACTTAATTTGAATTGAGTAAAATTAAAAAAAAAATAATGGGATGTACATATATTTATAATATACATGTGTATGCATATAAACACCTACCACAAAAACACCTTTTACACAAGAAGGATTCCCCCTTTTTTACTTTGAAAAAGACAGTATATGAACATTCCACTCTTCCAGTTTGAATAAATTCTATCATCATCGATGTAAGCAGCATCTATTAAGTTTTCTGCACTCCTGGTTCAAACAATTCTCTAGACCTTTTTTAAAAACATTCTCCGCACCACTAATGGAATGAAATCTCTCGAACCATATGTTCTACCACAAAAAAGCTCGATTTCATCACTAGAGAGCGCAGGCCTTGAATAACGACAAGAAAATATCCAACTACTAGGTACTAATATTCCTAAAATTCTAACCTATAACTTTCGTGTTTCTTCCCTAACTGTCACTTTTTCACATTTGTTAGGGGAAACTAGCCTGTGTTTCTTTTTTTTCCAGGCCCCGCAACCCCGGAAACCATCCCTCAAATGCGGACGCATGCCAAATATTTTCGTCGTGATTTTAGACTCGAATGGATTCGAAGAGAAAATCTACACGAACTGCACCTAGTACCAACCAAACTGCTACCTATTTAAGAAGCAAAGTAAGAAGCCGGTTAACGCAACACCAGTTTTTTTCTAAGTGAAAAAAACATACATATATAAAGTATATACACATATATATGGAAAAAATACTTTCCTTAGCCAAAGAAAATTTATCACAAAATTGTGTGCACACCGAAATTATAAACTTTATTGAAAAGAAGAAAAAATTGCGTGTACCAAAATCCGTCTAAAGTTTATTTTGGTTTCAAAGTGGATACTAATATTGTTACCATCATCATCGCCCCATACTACTCCCGCAGTAAAAAAAAAAATTACAAAAAAGTTAAATTTTTTCGAGAAAAAAACATTCTCTGCATTAATTCTATATATGTAAGTGCTTAATTAAGACTGCAGATTTTCAGTGTCGATTCACAAATAATATACACAACCATTCAATATATTATATTTATCCAAAAAAGCTTAATAAAAGAAATTTGCTTCTTCGCTTTAAAGTCCATTTATTCAATTAGTCAATAAGAATATATAAAACTTCAGTGAAAAAAAAAACATATATCTAAAATTAAAGTTAATTAACCTTTTCGGCAAGTAATTTAAGATATTTAAGCTTTTTTCTGTCCATTAAAGTTATTCAGCGTATAAAAACTTATAGCAGTAAAATAAAGGTGAGCATAATTAAAGTATCCTAAAAAATCTTCCTATTTTCATTTTTCATATACTCGTATAGTTAGTTAGTTGTATGGCCTAGTGAGAGGAGTTAAAAAATCGAACAGTACACCCCACTTTTAAGAACTCATTTTCAAGCCCTGTTGTATAAGTGTAGTGGTACAGCAACAACAACAGGCTGACACACCATGGGGAAGAAGTTCAAACTATACACTAGCCAGCTGTTTTTGCTTAAAAATCAATATTGAATCAGATGGTTTCGTTTCAATTTGTTTCGTTTCGTTTCGGGTTTTGTTGGAAAACCCTGAAGTCAAACACTTTCCAAGTGCACCATGTGTTTCTTCATTTTTTTGTTGTTGTTTTCAATCCATTTGAATATTAACTTAGGAAATGGTGAAGTGCGCCTGTGCCATGATGGGTGCTCTTCTGGTACCGGCAACTTCATTAGAAGCTTCCTTCAATGCTGCATATCCTGGTGGTATCCTTTTGAGATCTTTGTTGTTGTTATTTTTAGTATCCCAGTTGTCTCGCGAGCGTTTTTATTGCGTATGAAGGGATATTTACTATACCTTCTAAGATAAAATCCTAATATGAAAAACGACGCAATTTCATTATGTATATTCATATAAGAACGACCACAAGAGTAAAACCTGTATGTATACCGTTTTTCTTAAAACCAATTTGTATTTCGACTTTAGTTTACAGCAAACAAATATGACAAATATGACTTTTCTTCGACAAGGTTCTACTTGAAAATAAATGAAATCCATTCGAAATCAAGAACACCCCAAATTATATTTCTGGCTTCGTTACGAGTACTTTGAGCGATAGAAACATTTTGAGTCCTTTTAAAAGAGTAAAACTCATGCAAAGCCATTATCAATACAACACATGCCAAATCAAAACCACGTTTCAGTACATTGTTTACAGGAAAATAAATTGATAAAATATTATTGGCAACACTTCAAAATAGTTTTTCTCAATTTGAGCAATTTCCAGCAGCAAAACTGGCAGTAAAATGCAATCTGATTGGTCAAATTAAACTTATTGAGATATTTTCTATCTGTGCACCTAAGCTTATATAAGTAATTACGTCGACTTACTAATTTTATTATATGCTCAAAACCGTATCAACTTTTAAGTATTCGTATTGTATGTCCCCATTATCTGAGTAAAATCCTTTTGAAATCAACTGCAAGGAATTTTTGAGTGAAATAGCAATAATGGCGTGAGACAGGTTAAGGAATGGAATATTATTTTGTTTGATTAAATACCTGTCCGCTTTAAGAATATCGAAGAATATATGTATTCCATTATAGAGTGAACAAACGTATTCTTATTATTTCCACTCATTATTTTCTACCCCATCAAAAACGGCTCAAATATCAATATTAATATGTTTACATACACAAAAATCACTAAAAAATGTGTGCTAAAATGTTTAACTTGACTCAATTTGAACAATGAAAGTGTAAACTTCAATCTTGATTTAAAAAAAAAATCGAACTACAATAACAATCATGAAATTCCACTCAAGTATGTCCGATTCTATTCACTCGTTTCTTTGGATTTTTTTGACACTGTTCCAAAAATTTTGTACATGTTTCCGTGTACAAAAAGGACTGAATTTTCCGAAACTATCATCAGTCCAGCCGCAAATAACATCGCGAGCAAGTGTATTCTCGAACAGTTAGTATTATACTTTTATTTAATCGCGAACAATTATCTATTTTGTATGTATAACAAACTTGATTTGATTCCTTCTCCTATAAACTCATTTACAAAGTCAAAAGTATTGGATTAACCACAAATCTCTCTTGCGACATCCCTTAAAAACGGCAATGCATGACATACCGCAGTTAACAATCGTGTCGCCATTAAACTTTATCGTGAACATTCAGTGCGGTTTTTCTACATTTGCTTGGCAAGGCTCCAAGTCAAATGTTCCAACCAAAAATCTCTCATAGTGTTGTTTTTGTCCTGATAATCGAAGTTGCATTATTAGAATCGTATTCCACAATCCACATTAAAGAATCAAATGGAAGGAATTCCCTTCCATTATGAAAAGCTTTATCTTCAACAAACCAACCCTCCGCTTTCAGTGTTGGTACATTCCAGCTCAAAAACCCTTCCAGCTAAATTGGATATCCTCGTGTTCTTCAACGATGCAGAAACCTCATCAGTCTTCGTCGAGCTTTCATTTCGAGCAGAAGTCCAATCCAAAGTTCACTTTGAACTAGCCGCGGTGGTATTATACCACCATACCATTAATAATAACCACTTGACTTTGTTCAAGAACATAACAGGGGCGCCACATATTGCACCATCTCGTGACAAATAAATCAATAAAATTTAAAAAAAAATACTTCACCATACACACATACACTTACTCAAAAGCAAAGCAAATATTGTACCACAACCGGACACGACTACTATCACCCAAAAAGGAATGCTTTCTTCCGTTTAAGTTTTTGTGGTTGTTTCTGTTACGCAGTGTTTTCGATTTTCGAACCAGAAGTTCACAGTTTAGTTTTGTACATCGGCGGGTGCGGTTCTTATTCTTATTTTCCCACTTGGGCCATACACTCCTGTAGGATACCACTTTTTTTAACATCTTCTCTATTTTAAAGTTGTAATAAAACAAAAATAACACTTTAACTTAAAAAATCACGAGGCGAAGGGTGAAGCGGATGACGAAAACGGTCGACATTGCTTTATTTTGCCAATACTAAAATTGTCAGCATTGATGCATTAAGTTGAATTTATTTTTGGAAAAACGCATGCATCTCAGCAGCACATATTGCAACATAAAGCCAAGACTCTAGCTGGAAAAAAAGAGATAGTATATGCTTTTGCATTTTTGTAGGTACCTAAATAAAACAAAAACCTGCAGCGTGTTTTTTAGTCGTACAAAAATAAATCGAATGCAGTTTGCAGTATTCGTCTGCCCTTTGGATGGAAAGAGCTCTAACAGTTAATTTTTGTATAACATTTTGTGTTTGGTGATTTAAAAAAAATAATTAAATACGAGTACACTTTTAAGTAATTATAACTTTTAAAAAGTTTAAAATGTTAAACGAAAAAGTGAATTCTCCATACTTGATACAAAATTTATTTGAATCAAAAGCAAAATAAGTGCTATTAAGTTAATAAATAAAGATATATTTTTTTTAAACAACATTCAAGTACTATTATAATTAGGATTCAACAAAATCTTGTGGAAGTAAATTAAATGAAAAAATTTCAATTTTGTTTTACTAATGTTATAGTTTTTCATTTGGCTTAGATCAAAAAATAAAAAAACTATCTAAAATAAAATGAAACCGTTTCTTTGTTTCCTAAATTAAATTAATTCTGGAAATCAGAATTCAGAAAAAAGATTTTCTTTAGTTTTATTTTTAATTGTTTTAAAAAATTTAGTTATAATTCACCTTGCTTTCGATGTAAGATTCATCAAAATTTCTTTTCAATCTAAACAACAAGGTCTTAAATATTTTTTTATCAAATTTCGATCCAGTAGAATATATATTTGATTAACATCATTCTTTAAATACCACAAAAAGCTCTTATTTTTTCCATGATTTATACCAGCTTTCGAATTTCTTTTAAAAAAGTATCAACTGTTACTGATGAGTTACTGAAACAAAAAACGTTACCACAAATAATGTGAAATGAGTGAAACTTCTTCCATGGTTACTAGAATATCCTTCATCTTAAGGCATTGTCCTTTTTTCGAATCGATTATTTCAAAGAGCACACACAACTTTCGAATAAAACAACTCCCTTGGAGTGAGTCATCAATTCCAGACAAAAAAAAAAAACTGTTTCCCAGAGCACAGTAGTTGAAAAGACTTTTCTTCATTCGCTTCATCCACTACAAGACCCAATACGAGTACAATTAAAAAAAAAAAACACCACCCTTAAATTATCGTTTTGCTTAAGAAAGAAAATTTATTTATAATTAATTTCTCTAATCTCTTTCTCTCTGTTTTTCTTTCCGCAAAACAGCATTACAGAATATACATTAAAACTACAACAACAACAACAGAAAAATAAAACAAAAGTATTTAACTAAACAAAAATAAATAAAATAACATCCATAAAAAAGACTTGAGTAACTTTTCCAGTAAAAGTCATCCATTTTAAGACAGCACAAGGTGCAGTGTTAATATTTTCGACATCTTTGTGCAGAAATATACAAAGTGGTGCTTAAAATAGAATAAAAACAAAAATATTAAAAAACCAACAACTCTTATAGTGACAGCAATTGTTGTTAGTTAACTTAGTGTTTTAAGCGTTAAAAAGTTAAAGAAAAACTCAGTCTTGTGAATTAATTGAGGGAGTCCAATCGAAAATCTTTTTGACATCTGAAAGAGGAGTTTAAAAAAAAAACAAACCCAAGGTATAATCTGTGATGGGGGATCAAGCTATTGTTGGTCCCAATGCTGGAAACGGAGCTGGAATAGCACCAATGGCTGCCGAGCAGAATACTACAGCAGCAGCGGTAGAGCAGTCGGGGCCGGCAATGGCCGGCAATATTGAAAATGGCAATGGCGGCGGCGATGATGGTGGAAATGGAAGTGTAGGAATTAATGGTGGCGGTGGAGCAGGCAATGCTAATGGCGGTCATCCGGTTCCAGATAATTTAAATATTATCGCCAATGGAATGACCCAAGCCAACGGCAGCGCTGGCAGAGGTGGCGATCAGGACAATGGGGATATGCATGCTGGTGACGTTGGCGCTGCCGAAGAAGATATCGGACGTGCCCCGATAGATACTGCTTGCTCTGATGCTGATGGTGGACCATCGAGTTTGGTTGGTATGGTTGGACCCCCGAGTCCGTTGACTGGCTGTTATTTGCTGATTGTATTGGGTGAACCCCACTCGGACGAACATAAGGATCATATTTTACAGAATCTTTTAAAGGGTAAGTTTGTTGTTCTATTTTTATATACATAACTATCGATTTCATTAACTTTTCACTTATACAATATAATATACATCACAACAAATGCAATCAAGCTGTCTTCGTAGGAATCCCAGATAATTATATTTGATTATTCATGCTTCTCTAGAGCAATCAATGTCTGAGATACATCCAACTTAATTGATTGGTTTCGCTGTCTTTCCTACGACAATTAAATTCTACTAGATCGGTAGAGAAGGGAATTAAGAATTATTCACAGAAATTGTTTGGTTGCAATAATTTAACTCAATTATCATGGCAGAGTATTCCCAGATTTTATTCTACTCATAGAATAGGAGGCTATTAGAAGATGTTTTTACTTAATTTTACTTAAGAGTCCATTAATTTATATACATATTTTTCTAACCGTGACTATCCCTTCCTTGCAGCAATTCTTTCTAGCTTGATTTCGTTCTTAATATATGACTAAGTAAGGCTACGGGTTACATTGGATTTATATTCTTTTGAACTATTATGTGACACTTAGCGCTGATGTCGAAATGGATTCTTTGCTCCGGAAAGTATTCCTGTGCTTGTCTTAAAAATTGTCCCCGAATTAAAAATATACAATTTGGGAAAATAACAAATTATTTTTGTACAGTTTGCTTAGAATAGGAAATGAGAAATACAGAGTTTCTTCATTGGTGTCTATATAGAAATTGTACATATCTGCTTGAATTCAAAGCCGTTTACGCCTCTGATGAAAATAAACTGTTGAGAATCAAAAGCTAGTGACTCACAACTTTCAATCATGGATGGGACTACGATTTTCTTCAGAATTTGAATGACTAAGATGAGAAGCACTTTTCAGGACGAGAGAAAATCTTGCACTTCATAGAAGGTGCTAGTACCACAGGCCAACTCAATAACCATTAGGTAAAGGGGTTTTAAGGTACTGATGCATTACTTAAAATCCCATAAAAAATGGAATCATAAATGAAAAATTTCCTTCTGCTTTTTGTATTACAATACGGTTTTCTATTAGACGAATGAAATTAATTATTGACAAAGTATTTGGAATGGACATTTGAATTTCATCAGTATTCTTTGTTATACCTATATGTTTCTTTTCTTTCTTTACATCACGGCTTTTACGTAAAACTATCTGTCCAGCTATGCCTGGGCGTGTTTTTGTTAGATTTCCAATATTTATAGCTTACAGTTCGTTCAAATCGACTTGATTTGAAAAAGAAAAAAAAAAAAAAACAAAAATATTACTTTAATATACATACACAGTGGCGCAAAATTTTAAACATTTAAAACCTACTCTAAATCAATTTTAGAATGGGAGTCGACTTTAAATATTGAGTATAAACGAGAACCGACTTTTTGTTAATTTTAAAGGACATAAACTATACTTTAACGTTAAAGAGCTCGTCTTACTTTAACAGCAGCAAATCGCTAGTTTATCTTTTAAGAGTATACTTTATCCATATTGACAATGGTCATTCCATACCAAAACAAATCGAAGAAAAAATGTTTACTGATGTTTTATTCGATTTTTTAAAGATGTTTTGTGTTTTTGTAGTTGTGTGAGTTATGTATCTGTCAAATTAAGGGTTGTTCAACGCAAATTCGTTTAGGTTCTGTTGTAAAACCCATATTAGTTAGAAGAGTTGTCTAACGTGATTAAAATTATGAAAAAGTTAGACAAAGTCTCCAAGCTAAACGACTGCTTTAAGTAGAGCTTAAACGAAAACTCTTGAAAATTTTGCGCCAGTCTGTTTTAATTTGTGATTGGTCTAGTTTTTTTATGAATTTCAGCCTAAGGCGCACAATAAACTGTTGTAGAGTGCATTTATTTGCGATCAGTTTCTTTTACGAAATACTTTTTACTTATTCAATGAAAGAGCTCCTCAACATCTTAAAATTCTGTACAAAGTCTACACAAAAATTCTTCCCTCGGACTTCGTAAAACGACAGTACTCATATTAACTTATAAGCCAAATACCAGAATATGGTGAAGAATTTTCAAATATTCGACATAGTTTCTCTCTTAAGACCCATTAAAGTATCAAATATTTGTTTTTGTCATCTGACATAACTAAAGTTATTGCTGTCAAATTTATTTATAGTTGCTTTTCATTCACGAAAAATTATTAATTTGACTGTATGTTTCATTTTATTATTTAAAGACAATAATGCATCATCGCAAAATGGAAGTTTGTATATTTCTTTGTAGCACCACGACAATAACGGCCAAATGGTACAGAAAAATATATCTTTAAGCCCCATTTAGACGATCATTTCAGTTTCAGTTGAGCTATCAGATAAGCTTTCAGTTAAACTGATGTCTAAATGCAAAAACTGAAGCGTTTCAGTTCAGTCGTCATTTCAATTGCAGTTGGCGGTGACCTTTTTTAACAGAATTCAGTGAAAAGAAAAGCAGCATACAAATGTTGCTGGAAAAACTAAAAGAGGTGGATACAGAAGCGACGAAGGCAAAGGTCAGGGCAAAGATTAACAGCATTCGTTCTGCGTACAATAAAGAGTTGAAAAAAGTAGAGCGCTCATATATGTATAAAGTGGAATAAGGACGAATGATGTGTACGTGCCAAATCTGTGGTACTTTGATTTGCTGGATCTCTTTCAGCTTCGTCAATTTCGGGTGGACTGTACGTATTTCCACATTTTGTCCGTAAAAATTGTGCAAGTAGCAGCATGTCAATACAATAACATCCACATTTTCAATTTTTAAGTTTTATTTGATAAAATGGTAAAGGCATTCTCAACAATGCGTCGAGCTCTTGATAATCTGTATTGCAAACCATGCGATCATAATTCAACTGCTTTTTATTGAATGGTTTAAAGAGTTACGTCGTAGAGCAAATGCCTAATCTCCTACAAAATGTATTTCTTCTGACTTTCGACTGCTCACAACTAAAATGAAAGCTCAACTGAACACCGGACTGACGTCTAAATACACTCTCTTTTTTAACTGAACTGACAACTGAACTGATAACTGAATTGAAAACTAAAAGGAGCTTTAAAGACCAGTAATAAACTTAGAAATCGAAAAGAACCTTCAAGAAATAAATCAAATTTCAATTTTAGAAAACGGTTTGAAAACCAAGTGTTCCAAAACGTTTGTATACCTATCTATACTTGCGATATTTTACATACATACTCGTACAAACAGTGAGAATTAGTAAAACAGAATTATTAACATATGTACAATGATTGTGTGTACATGTCAGATAAAATGCCCAGTTTCTTTTGAATCCGATAAAACTGTGTTTTGTTCATCCAAAGCCATTTGAGCCCGCCAGAACGGCTGAACTTGCTTTTTCAAGGGTCCAGTAGATCTGAAAAAGAATTAAACTGGTATTTAAAAAAGGTATTCATTTGAAATCCAATCTATCTATAAGTAATAGAATCTTGACAAAAATGAAAATTCTTAAAAAATATAACGTCCACTTACTTTACAATTCAGTTTAATTTGATATTAAGGTTATATGCGGTTTAAGTCTGGTTCTATAGTTCTCAAAGAACTAAGAGATACATTTTTGTATACATAAAATAGTGATATGTCATAAATAAAGACATAGCAACATAAAATTCTACAACACTGTCTAATAGTTTCGGATTATGTGTGGTTAAAAAACATAAGAATAGATTTTTATGCATGTATTTTAAAAAATAATCAGAGCCAACAAATATCATATACCTATTGATGAAATTCAATAATTTTCTACCAAATCCGTCTAACATGAGGGCAATTCGCAGTTCTATATATTAAAAAAAGAATTTAAGCGGTGTATTTTAAAGTTGTTAAATTTGTATTTAAGAAAACAACTAAGAAAATGTTGTGTTTTATTCTCACTTAAAAATAAAACCGACGATATTCGATACCCCAGTTTTCGTTATATATGAACCATAATAAACATAATGTAGAACTATGAGTGCGTAACTTGTTTTTATGGTTTGTTTTTAAACGACTTATACGAGTAAATCTAAACTCAACTTTTTTCATGATTGACACACATACGTTATTTATTTAAAGGAATTTGAAGTAAGAAACTGCAAATATTTGGTTCATCTCAGTGGAAAACTTCTTTTCAATTTAAATTTGACGAGTTTGTGTGAATGCAATTTCCCGAGCTATTCGACACGGCACATTTTTGAACAGATACAATTACATAGGAATTGGAAGTTTTAAAATTGAAGGCCAATCATTTTTATCGTCCTTTAAATTGCCTTTTCCTTGTTTTTAATTAAAAAAAAATGGAAAAAAGAGTAGGTAAAGTATATTCTAGCAACTTTTAGGACGGTTCAAAAATAAAAAGTGAGAATTGAACGAATAGAAGTCCATTTGGATACAAAACAACATTTATGTATTTACCAACATACATACATACTTGTAAATATATCGTGCTCTTTTGATGACTCCTGTAAAGGTGCATTTTAATTGATTTTAGGCATTTGTTAGATCAATTTGGTAACATGTAAAGATTTCGTTGTTGGACAATAAATTTTCAAAAATAGTTCCAGCTTGTCTAAGAAAAAGTCTATATCGACATAAGATCAAACGATTTCGGTTTTCAGGTGACTTCCCCGAAACGTAAAACAATAATTTCGCATTTGTCAAGTAGAAGATCTCTTATTGCCTGGAGTGTATGGTCAACATGTTCCTTTCACAGGAAACTGTTATGGTGCCACCAGCTTACCAGCTTATTTCGAGTAACCCTGTCGGCTAAGATCCACAAACACAACTATTTTAGCTGTTGACATACGCGTTTATCCCAAAAACGGCCCAGTTCTAAAAATGATTTTCCGTTCGAACGTATCTCAAATAATAATTAATTTAATTTGATTGATGATGCTTTCCCCAAAATTGATTTTTTTACTAAAACCCTCGATTTTGACAGCTGTTTTCTTACCATCATGTCTGTTATAAGCTATCAAAGTTTAAACTCCCCTATTGGACGAATTTTGAATTTAATCAAGAATTTTAAAAAGTTTTATTTGAAAAAAATGCGTAGATAAAATCTATAAAAAATTAAATTTATATTGACCAAGGGTAGAAAATTAAGCATTCATTTTCAACATTTTAATAGCTTTGAATTTAAGTCATGCATTTGAATAAAAGATCTCAGAGAATTCTTAGCACGAACTGGTTCCAATTATCTGACGGAGTTTTAATACAATATCGAATATTTTAGGTAAACTAAAAATATTCCTAGAGTTAAAAACGTCATTCAATTAGTATATTAAAATTTGTAACCTTTTGGGACATATGTTACTCATAATACTGAAGTACACATTAAATATTGAATAACACGCATTAATCATAAATTTAAAATTTCAAAATCTACTATTATTTCTTTGTCATTGTCGTCATCTTTCTAAAGACAGTTGGTTGTTCTGAATTAAAAATTAACATTCAATACTGGAACGGCGGACGGTGCTCATTTTTGTTAATTCTATTTATACCACATACAAATATTGATTCAATTTAATTACATTACATTGTTCGAATGGACAGTCAAACGGAAAAAATTACATTTGGAAGATTTAGTAGTCGTGGCTAGAAGGAGGGTTGAAGTGGAACTTGAATAGACAAACGAAATAATAAATACAATGATAGAACACCTGCGCCAATTACAAAAAAAAATATGTTTTTTTTTTCAGGCGAGTGCGGCAGAAATTAATCCTTTGAATATACATATTACACGTTCATATGGATTTAGATCAATTTAATGGAATAACGAGGAATCCCTAAATTAAATCTTTTGATATAAAGAAATATATTTTCCACTTCAAGAGACAAAAGAGCCACTTTTTCGTGTATATGTGTACACAACCTTCTCAGAAAAACTTATTTAATTAAGTCATTCCTAGTATTGTGAGAAATAAGTTCTTCCCAAACGAATGCATACATATATAAATAAGATAGTGAATTCTTATTCTGTACACACATAGCTACATACATATAAACATAAGCATAATCCTACATTCACAATTAATTGAATTAATTAAGAGCTGTCAATGGTTTTGCGACTCAATTGACTTCTTGAAGGTTCTGAAAATGTATCCCTTTCAAACATCCTTATACATTAGATAATATTAATTAAAAAACCTGCTACTTAAGCCTATACATAGGTTTTTGTTTTAAAAATACGTACTTTGTATATGTATATGCTTCTATAGGCTTTCAGAAATCTGGAAAAATCGTTCTTTACGCCATCAAGTGAATTAATTGGTTAAATGGTAGAAATGGGTTCTATTTCGATCAAAGTTATTTTGATTGTCGTTCGAAATATTTTGTTATAATTTAAAAGAATCTAGCTACTTGTGTATATCAATTCAGTTCATAAAAACGCGAACTATAAGAACCATAATATGTAAGTTTGGGATGAAATCATCTCGTTGTGCACACTAAAACCAATTCTTGATGCTTAAAAAAATATTGACCGATGATTTATTTAAGAACGAGAACAGAAAGCAAATCAGTGAAAAGATTTGTTGAAAAAAGATACAAGCTATTCATTAAATGAAGATTTGATTTTTAAAATAAAAAAGCAGGTGATAGCAAATCAAATCACGAACATACGAGTAAAATTTGTGGATCGGCTTAAAATAGGTATGCGCCGCATAGAAACACTTTCATTTCCTCTCGCCCTAATAGATAGTTTTTGTTTGGCTATTATTTAATTTCAAAAAGTTCTTTCCAAATACTTCTTGAGCATTTTTTTTAGTTTTTTTTTTTTGGGTATACTCGTAACATTTCAGTATTCTTAAAACTGATTTAATTTCAAATCCGCCTGTTAATAAAGGGTGGTTAAATTTTAAGGGCCGATGTTGATTTTGAATAAAGCAAGAATTATTTAGGAAATTATGGTCATTTCTTTTTATTATGATAATATTGGTATGGCTCAATTATGTATGGGACAAAATATCGGCCTAATGACCGCCGCGACCTCGGCGGCACACCTCCATCCGATGGTCGAAATTTTCGATGACGCTGAGGCATAATTAAGGTTCTACGCTGTTAATGTGCCGAATTATCTCATCCTCTTGCTGGCTTATCAACGTACACCTTTTCTTTCGAATAACCCCAAAGAAAGAAGTCCAACGGTGTCAAGTCACATGATTGACGAATCCACTGAGGTGAAAATGTGCCTCATCACTGAAGATGATTTTCTTCGAAAATTGATCATCCACTGTTGCCATTTCTTGCCACCATTCTGACTATTGACGACGGCGACGCTTGAAATGGTTCTTGAGTGAATTGCACCTTGTAAGCGTGTAAATGCAAGTCCTTATGCATAATGTTCATCAACGACGAACGTGAGAGGTGCAATTATTGGGCACGATGACGAGTTGAGGTGGACGGCTCTTCAGCCACACTATCGCGAACAGCAGCAATATTTGCTACAGTACGAGCACTGATGTTTTCACATTTCCTACAGACCTGGTTTGCTCAAATTTTTGCACGATTATACGCACATTTGGACGATTAAATTGACCGAAAAATCACGAAGTGCACGATATGCATTTTGATTTCAATGCCCATTTTCAAAATAAGCCTGAATAACTTTAACGCGTTGCTCGATTGTGTATCTTTCCATGGTTCAAATTGAGTTAGTTTGAAATTGAGAAATGTCAAATGAAATGCAGAAAAAAACTTGACGTTTGATGTGGTTCACATTCAACATCGGCCCTTAAAATTTAACCACCCTTTACAACAGTTAGTTGTGACTTTTACATTTGCTAACTTTCAATTCTTATAAATGGGGCAGTGATAACGTGTGATATTCTCTAACTATTTGGCGTTCAAAGAACTGACAATTTCTTACCATACACGTTTACTAATGCACGCAAACATTTCATAAATCAGTCCATATGTGTGACTCATAGATTGGAATGCTCCTCAATTTCTGTGAAAGTGCTCTTTCCACATATTCAGTGCTACTCACTGTACTACCGTTGCCGTTTCAAACCAACACACGTTCTTCCGTTATAAATTCTGAGTATTCGGTGTTCTAAACTTTTCTTCCTAAAAGACAACAAAAAATAAATTTCTTTTGTATTGATTTGCTCTTGCAAATAGTTTACCTTATCACTTAAACTTAAAAAAGAGTACCTACCAGTATTTAATGAATAACTTATTAAGTATTTCTAACGCGCGCCGAATGGTGTTGCCTAAAGGTAACCGTCCTTATCTCATATTACCCACAATTTTATCTTTTGGTTGGCTTGATATGTAGTAATTATGTATTATCAAAATTAAATCTAAAGTACTTCCGACCGCACACATTATAACTTAAGGTTGGTACACATCCAGCGCATAAATACTGGGCTTTTCTTATTTCATGTTCCCAAAGGATTACGAAACAAGGGCAAAACTTCTTCAAATATCCATTTCAAACTTAAATCACTTCTATTTTGCCTTAATGTATTTGCTTGGCTTGCCATTTTAGACCTTTTAAACTTAATTTGAAATGTTATTCCATTTTCAGCTGTTGCGGTTGGTGTTCCATTAATATACTATTACCATGAAAATGCTGTAGCAGCTTTATTTTTATTTATTTTATTATGGCATAGTGCTCGAGTTTTATATGTGCATCCTTTTTTGGTCAAGTTATTTTGCCTTCATTTTCTATGAATATTTCTGGCCAAGTCTATTGAGTGAATAATAAATTTCAGTCACAACTGCTGCAATGCAGATAAATTAAAACTAGAGGCACACACGACACACGGTATACTTACTACATTACGAGTATATACAATGTTGCACAAGAGGGTTTGAGTTGAAGAGTTAGGGCAGGGCTAAGGGTTAGCGAGAAGGTTCGTTTAAGAAAATCTCTTTTGCTTTCCATTCTTCGTGCTGTAATTGTAGCTACTGAATCCGCTTTGCTCGTTAAGCTTGTTTCGCTTTCGGCAAAAAACTCATTTTGAAGACCTGGCGTGCCAGTACAATACTCTTCTACTGTTTTTTCTTCAATGTCTAGAACAAGGATATCTTAGTTGCTCACATAAAAGAAGAAGAAAAAGCTTTACCCACTTCCTTTAATAAAGGACAGGAAACAAATGCAATTATTTCGCATAAAATTTGTTGAATGCTTCAGTAAGGTATAAAATGAAGCTGCTGCAGTAAATATATGGTTATTAGGGCGCTTTTCAATTGCTTGTGTTCCCCCTTCACACACTACGAAATTTCTTTAATGTTCAAAAACACATAAATCTTCGTGGCTTACTTCGTTTGTACTTCATTTGGTATCAACGGAATGGTTATAAATTCGGTTAGGTCATGAAATCTTGGCTGATTAAAAATGTTGTTTAAACTTTTATAAATCACAGACTTAAGCCTGTAATAAAAAAGGATAATTGAAAATCGAAAATTGAAATATTAAATCAAACTCTGAATTTTCCATCACATGCGTTTGAGCCCAAGTTGATGCAGCCATGATCGGGAAATTCAATTACATTTTCAATTTCACGCCCGGGTTAAATGTCAGTGGTTCAGGGTCGATTCAATTTTCGTAGCTAAAGAGTGTTCATTTTTGTTACAGGTATTTGTAGATACATGGATATGTACAGAATGAATGTAGATTTTGGAAATATAACATTTTGTAAATAAACTTCTAGAGAGATGTTCGGGTACAAAGGTTGAGTTCGTTATGTGTTTACTTGCAGTAAAGAACCCAAAAAGAAAAAAGTTCTGATTGGTATTTCAAATTTAGCTTCAAATATTTAAAATAAGGATTACGCGTCTACTTTCTTTTCGGAAGGTGTCATAATCAAAACTGAAGGATCACAGCCAAAATGAGGATTCATTTCACTTTTTTATAGTAAGCTCATTGAAAGAATTATTCGGCTTGATAACTTTAGCCCGAGTTCTATGAATATTTATTAGATTTCAGTTTTTAAACCCTGTCTGTTCATTTTCCAACTTCTTTTTATCGTGGATTTTGTTTGGTTGCTATCTCAGTGATGTGTTTCTGTGTCAAAAAAAAACAAGCTAAAAATTTACTTCACAATCAATGCATGTAGGTACATATTTAATCAAAATTTCAATTTAATATTTAAAGTTCATAATTCATTTTATTTTTAACATTCTTTATAATCTTTCTTGATTATATTCCAAAGAGATGACTGATAGGTATAGGATAGATTTTCTATAGGGTTTAAATCGAGGATTTGAGCAAGCCACTCCAGAACTTGAATATAATACGATTCAAATCAAGACAGAGAACAATGTTTGTTAAAATACTCATTCATTTCATCTGTCATTTTCCCATTGATCCGCACTGTAGGACCAACTAAAGATGAGGTGAAGCATCCAGAAACCACTACCAAGTAACCGCCAAGCTTAACCGTTTTATTTTGGTTTATTTGAGGTAAGACCTCTTTTAATAACGGATGCCTTAAGTATGATCTTCCGTCGTTTCCAAAAACGTTAAACTTTGGTTCATCGTTCGAGATGACTAAATCGCAAAATTGCACACTCTTTTAAAGATGCTCCAAACCGAACCGTTGTAGGTAGGTAGGTAGAGATGGTAGTCGCCAGCCCTGGGCCCGCGACTCAATTAGCGCTGGGGTGCGCCGTTTTGATACCATTAACTCGTGACAACCTAATAAGGATTTAGTACGGAAGAGAGTGGCTTTTTATGTACTTTAGCGGTGCATTTCTAAAGCCATTTTGTCGCATTCAGAAAGATAATCAGATCTTTGATTTTCTTCTCCGAAAGTTCGCTGGGGTCATCGAGGAAGGCTTTCCCAAAGAAAGTCATCCTGTAATTTGCTAAGGCGGGGCAATCGGAAAGAAAATGAACCACAGTTTCTTTTTCTTGTGGATCTCCACAACTACGGCAGTGTGGGTTGTAGAGGATGCCTAGCTTTCTTGCATGTTCACCTATGGGCCAGTGCCCGGTGCATATTGCTGTGATCCTGGCTATGTCGCGCCTGGGTCTGCATATTAGATCGTTAGAACGTGAGTTGTTGTAAGTAGGCCATATCTTTCTTGATATGACACAGTTTGTGAGACTGCTCCACCTACAGTTGGATTCATTAAGAAAAATCGAAAAGATTTTTCTCTTCATAGCACCAAGAGGAATATTTACGTTTTCCGCTAGTGAGCTATGTAAGGCCGAGCCTTTCCGAGCTAAAGCGTCAGCCTGTTCATTACCCTCTATGTCACTGTGACCTGGAACCCAAATGAGAGTGACCTGGAGGTCAATGTTCAGACTCGTCAGTTCGTGCCGACATTGCTGGACAAGTACTGAGGTAGATGTAGATGATTTAATGGCCTTAATGGCCGCCTGGCTATCTGAGCAGATAGCTATATTTCTGAATTGGTTTAGGTTGGATTGGAGCAACTTGCATGCCTCCTTGATTGCTAGTATTTCAGCTTGAAATACACTCGCAAAGTCTGGTAGTCTGAAGGACTTGGAGATGTTAAAGGACTCGGAAAAAATTCCTGAACCAACACCGCACTCCATCTTAGATCCATCAGTGAAGATTATCGAATCGAAATCTTTTGTGACAACATCATTTTTCCAATCCTCTCTGGTGGGAAAAATGGCTTTGAAATCCCCGCTTGGGCCAAGAAGAGGTACGCAGTAGTCGGTCTTCGATAAGAAGATATCCGGAGGAATCAATTTTGTTATGTTTCCATGACCATAGGGTTTGGAGAACCAACAGTTAGATTCTTTAAGTCTTACAGCACTGCATGCCGCTAGGTATTTTATATGAAGGTCGAGTGGTAAAAGGTTCAGGATAACGCTCAGGGCATCTGTTGGGCATGATCTGAGAGCCCCTGTAGTGCCGAAGCTAGCCGTTCTTTGAACCCTTTTAAGTTTTCCGACGTTATATTGCTTGCTAAGTGCAGGCCACCAAACAATCGATCCGTAAGACAAAATTGGCCGTACCACTGCAGTGTACGTCCACAAAATCATCTTCGACTGAAGGCCCCATTTCTTACCAAAGGTCTTTCTGCAGGCATAGAAAGCTATACAGGCTTTCTTAACCCGTTCTTCAATATTTATCTTCCAATTCAATTTGGGGTCGAGAATAACTCCAAGGTATTTAGCTTTGGAAGATAAGGAAAGAGTTTGACCGTTAAGTCGAGGAAGGGTGAATGTAGGTATTTTAGTCCTGGTAGCAAAGAGCATCAGTTCCATCTTACTCTGATTAACTCCTAGTCCATTACTAGTGGCCCAGTTGCTAACTCTTTTCAGAGACAATTCAGTGATTTCACTAATCACAGTGGTAAACTTACCTGATACCAATAAAACCAGATCGTCAGCATACGCTACAGCTTTCACACCACTACCTCTGAGACCGAACCGTTGTACTCGAACAAATTTGGCTTACGTCTCGCCATTCGTCCATTTAAATTGATTTCCTTAAGTCGTCTTCGCATGGTTTGTGTCGATATCTTTCATTTGGGCCTTTTTCCTCAAAACTAAATGGCGTTCCTTATTTTTTCCGGTGGAAAAACCTAAAGTCTGGGTTACTTTCATAACGGTTCAGCGGTCTTGAAAGCATTCCCAGATTGTTTTCCTCTAATATTTTTATACACACAGTAAGTCTATTAAGCATTTTTCATCCAATAAATAATATTAGATATGTAGAGAATGTATGTAGGAATGCATAATTCTAGACTGTCTATATATTTGCACAAAGTCAAGAACTTTCAGTTCTCTAATCAAATTGCATTTAACATTTTGCAATTAAGATAACCTATCCCCCTTTTTGATACTAACGAGCCCCATTTGACAGCTTGAACAAGAAAAGTTACGCAATAAAACAATTTCTCAAAAAAAAAAATATAATTCAAAAAAAAAAAAAAAAAAAACAAAATCTAAAAAAATAGAATTCGAAGGACGAAGCAAAAAGCCTTTGTACTACAAGATTCAGTATATAGGCATGTTGCTTTGCTTGGTGTCCTCGTCCAATGCCGAACTCGGAATTAAAATATCACCAAAAAGAGTGAACCACATTTAAAATAAAAGAACATAACAACAAAAGCCACAAATAACACATAAAGGGATAAGAAAGGACAAATCCATTCGCAAGTGAGCAAGTGCTTGGTTGAGCTATCAAGTCTATTCTCTGTAGTTGTCGGCCTCGTTGATGTGGTGATGGTGAATTTGTATGATGATGTGTGCAATGAGGATACTGTTCATATTCATATTCTTGACTCATTATGAATGTCCTTAAGATAAAATAAAACATCAGTGACGGATTTACACGAAAGCTCTTGCTCTTCCCAGCTCTAAACTTTGGTTCCAGTTTATTACTCAAAAATAGATTTGCATCGATATCTTATGGAATCCTTTCATATCCTCCACTCTGTACCGACTTTCATCAAATTTAGTTCCAAATTCGCTTTGATTGCCAAAGTATCAAATAGCTCTAAGTATTTCTATTTTTTTTTAACCTAAAAAAAGTGGAAAGGCAAAACAATTTGTCAACCTAGATTAACAAATTTACGAAAGGTGTTCGAATGGTTTTTGACGAATTAAAAAAAGGATGTTATTTATTTTATGTATATGTATACACTCGCACAAAATTATTTTATATTACGGCCACATCACAAACAACTTTTATTTCAGAGTTTCGGAGCCCCTGGTACATTATTTTTACACAGCTACTATATCTAATCATAAGTAATTCCGGCACCGTATTGCTTTTGCCATATATAAGGTTTGTGTGTTTTTTAAAAAATGTACAAAAATATGCTAACATAAACATATTGATATAAATTTTGATATTTTTTTCTTTGAAGGAAGAGGCCTTCACTTGTGGGTTTTAATTTTAAATTAAAATAAATTCGTGGTGTATGATCGTGTATTCATTTCTTTGCATTATTATAACGTCATGTCATGTCATAAAAACTAGACCTGTGTCAACTGTGTTGGAAAACACATTGTACTCGTAGGTACAGAGACAGATGATTTTAATTATTTTGAAAGTTGCGACACATCCAGTTTCAAAGACAATAAATTATGTTTTTTTTTTTCTAGTTTATATTGAATTTCTAAATCAAAGGCCTTAAGATATATATTTTTTTAAGAAAAAGTGCTAGGTACAAAATAAGACAAAGTGACCACTTGCGATGGTTATGGAAGAGTCATTCAGACTTCTTATTTAAACTTTTTAAGTTTCAGTATTAGAAAAAACTTCTTAGTTTTTGAGATACATATTTTAACAACTGAATTTGTATTTTAAAAGGAAAAAAAATACTTCAGAAGAAATGTGATAAAGACTGTTATACATATGTATTTTCAGTAATCAACAACAATAATCTTTCTTGGAAAATCACATTAATTTTTCCACTGAAAGATTTCGCTCTTACTAAGGGGCCAGTTATAGTTGTCATTGAAATGCATCACTGGAACAAATCAGTGGAATGCTGACTTCATTTTTTTGACAAGCCAATTATAGCAATCATCGAAAAATTGGTTTCAATAAAATATCCTGTCAGTGGCTGATAACAACGAATTCTATATGTTTGAGGTTAGAGTTGATCATTGAAAGCAAAACTGACATTTGAGGATAGAAAGAGAATCGAACACATTCAGTGGAACGATTGTTTTCCAAATTAAAGAAACGAAAATCAGCTGCTCATTAAAATTGATTTCTATCAGTGAAATAATAAAAGTGGATTTAAAAGAAAGTTTAAATCAGAAATTTTTATTTTATAGAGTACAAAAATTCTACTACTTATAAGCTTCATTTTTGGTACCAATTAATGCCATTACAGTAAGTTTAATCATCTTAAAAATTTAAATGAAAATTTTCAATGATACATTTCAATGATAGCTATAACTGGAAATAAATTCACTGAAGAGCGCTTTATTTCCAACAAGTTTGAACATTAATTGAAACACAAATTTAGAAGGTTTTATTTTTCTTTAAATTGTGGAAGAAATTCCCACTTTCCTCTAAAAACTTTTGTAAAGTTATTGTTCAATTCAATAAGACAATAAGAGGTGGCAATAATATACACTTAATGCTTACGTGAAAAAGAACGAACATTCTGGAGTACATTCCTGAAGTAAAACTATTCCAATTCTAATATTTATAGTCAGTGTTGGTGTAGCATGGGTTTCACGTCTGTGAAGGCACTTCCGGCTACGGCTTCTGGCACACAACAGCACGTTCTTCGTACCTTTCCACTCTTCTACACCAACCAATTTTTGTCTGCACAATTAATAATGGCGAAAGTTATTTGACTCAAATAATAATTCTGAACATATGTAATTAGCTTTCACAAAAAAGTGAACATCTTTCATTGGAACTAACTTAGAACACAATTCTTCCAGGCTTCGATATTCTGGTCATTCTTTAGAGTTAAGCCATTTAACTCAGCTCATGAATGAACCAATTCAAATACTAGACGCTGAATTTCATTCCATCAATATGCTTTATTTATCAATTTCATCTAATGTAGATAAAAACAATGTAAGTCGTATAACTGTATCTTATTAGCAAACATCTCCTATGCACCTCCACCCATTTGACAATAGGAAGAAAGCCAATGGAGGCGGCCTGAACGATTTATTCAGGAACCTTAAGTGGTCACTATGTTTCATGCGTGATAACATTCTTGGTACGACCACGTCCAAAACCATAACAAAGGTGATTACACAAAGCTACTTTATTAAAAAGCCAGCAAGTACTTTCCTTCGTTGGATTAGAAGTTACCTTTCTAACCGTGTAATTTGAGTTTTTCTGGACGGTTCTAACTTTGAAATTCTGAAAATAAATGCCTCTGTCTTGGCTTCTCTTGACTAAAACCATCCTTTTTCTTTCACTGATAATACCATGCCGAGCTTTTTCTATTCGTTTTCAAAATTCACAATTATGTTCTTCAGTTGTTGAACAGGAACGGTCATAAATGCTAAGCTACATAATAACATTTCGATCTTGACGAGATTATACAACAGCGTGGAATTTAATTGCTTTGAAAACACTAAGCTATCTTCGGTCGGTCAGATAAACAATCCATTCCTTTTCTCCATATAAATCCCCTGGCCTTGATGGCATCTTCCCAATGATGCTACAAAAAATCGAAATCCAAATAATACCGCTCCTGAAAAATATATTCCTTAACAGTTTAAAATGAGGATATGTTCCTTTATCATGGCGCGAAGTCAAGGTGGTTTTCATCCCAACAGCTGGCAAGCCCAGTCATACAGAAGCGAACGATTTCAGGCCAATAAGTCTGAAATCATTTATTCTTAAAACATTTGAAAGACTGATAGACTAATACATATTTGCGGCACTCTAAAACTATTTCATTTATCCCCAGCTCAACTCTCCTAACCACAGGGGCACTTCACACCCTTGCTGCATTTCTTGATATTAAAGAAGCTTTCAATAACGTGAACAATAAAGCGGTAAAGGCAGCTCTAGTAGACAATTAAATCGATAATTCGATAATAGCTTGGGTTATGTGCATGTTAAAGAACAGGCAAATTAACTCGGAACTGGTTAGGATACAGATGAGAGTATCTACATCCAGGGGCACCCCACAGGGGGGAGTTCTCTCACCACTCCTTTGAGTGCTGGATTTTAGCACAATCCTCCTTAATCTGAAACATTGTGGAGTAAAGGTAGTAGCCTACGCTGACGAATTATGAGTACCTTGCGATCTTATGGGTACCATGAGATCCACACCAACTGCAGGGTTATAGGCGATACTCAACCTGAAACCCCTAGACCTTTTCGTACAAGAATCCGCAGCATATAGCGCCTTAAGACTAAGCCAGACTAGTACCTGGAAAAACAGCGCAATAGGACATGCTCAAATTTTTGAGAAATATTTGGGTGATAGATTATACAACAGCCGAACTTGACTTTTATAAACCATTCCAAACTGCCTTTCCATGCAGAGAAGAATGGCTGAACAACCAACCCTACACCAGTGAATCAGCAATAGCAATCTATACTGATGACTCCAAAATGGATACGGGTGTTGGTGCAAGCTTTTTCTCAGAACCTCTTGAGCTAAACAACTCACTTAGGCTCCCAAATTACAGTAGTGTCTTCCAATCGGAGGTCCTGGCAGTGACAACAGCTGCTAGTCAGGCATCAATGATGGCGATACCACGGGATGATATCACCTTTTACATTGATAGCCAAGCGGCAATAAAACAGATTTCTGCCACTGTGATAAAATCGAAGCTTGTCTCTTGCTGCCGCGAAGAGCTTAAGGTTCTTGGCACGCAGCACAATATTATACTCTGCTGGGTCCCGGGACACAGCGGCATACCAGTTAATGAAAATGCCGATGAATTGACAAGACAGGGGTCAGCGCTTGACGCTAGTCAAGCAGAGATGGCAAGTATTCCACTCTGCAACATTAAACAGAAAATTTCAGATTTAATTCTAAAGAAATCCAATGAAAGGTGGAGTCTGCTTGACACCTGTGATTATACTAGGAAAGTATGGCCTACAGAGGACCGACAAAATTATGAAACTTAGTAAGAAGTCCTTTCGCTCTCTTACGAGCATATTCACCGGACATAATTTATTGAAATACCATACATTTAAAATGAAACTAAGTATAGATGACCTATGCGTAGCATGTGGTGATGAAGAGTTACATGAAGACACGTCACACGTTCTCTGTCATTTACCTTCACTATGCCACCAGAGAAGGAAATGGCTTTGTAGTTACTTCTTTGACAATTTAGAAGATCTTTCCAATATTTCAGGAATTCACATATTGAACTTCGTCAATGCCTCAAAATGGCTTGACTGATTAACAGAATATATAGGTTTTTATTAGAAAAGAGTGATTACATTCACGGGTAACACAATGGATGTACATTGATCTAAGTGTGACGATAACGATATCAATTGTCAGCCCAATAACCTAAGCTAACCTAACCTAACCTTCTGTCGGTGAAGCACAATGTTCCACCACTTTCCATTATTGGCAAATCTGAGAACCTATGTACGTACTAGTATATCACTGAGAGTAGAATCATCATACATATATTCGACGTATCCAAAAACCCAGTGAAATGTCTAGGTTTTCTTTATATTTCCTGGAAAATCTTTTCTGATCTGGGTATCATCTAAAGGAATTCCGGCCATAACTTTAATATAGTTCTCATATCTAATTGGACTCCCAATAACTCATTTGAATCTGTTATACTCGTACATATAAAATCCAGAATAGAGCCTTTTAACTGAGAGCAGACACTAGCATTACGAAATCTTTTATTTCATTTTTTGTCTCAAGAGTGCTCAAATGAAATAGCCACTTGCATTCCTACCTCAAACAATGCCGCCGTAGTACTCATCTAGTTACGAATGGTTATCAGTTGACCTTTAAGCCTTACTTCTGACGTACCACCAAATTCCTTCTTTAATCACACTAGTCTTTAGCCATTCGAGTATCGCAAAGATAATTGTATGCCCTTGCTATTCTAGCATATTCAACGGTACGGTCGCGTACTTTCGCACATTTAAAGGAGTTTATTAATTCAACAACTAAGAATTTTGTGCCAAAACGTCAGGTAACAAAAGTTTGCGAAACGTGTCAGATTCTCAAATGATAGGCAATTATGTCTCATTTACTAAGAAATACTTAAGTTCCCACGATCAATCAAATGAGAATGTGACATGACAAAAAGGAAGAATAAAGAAAGACATTTTTATTCTGACTGAAAAACTGTTTTTTTTTTCATGATGTTAATAACCATTTTCTTCCCGCTATGTATGCATAAATTTATACTAATTATAGTATTACATTAATGTTTTATTAGCTTATTTTCGTGACAAAGCGTTATTGTCCCATTTAGTTGGCATGTTAACCATTTCAACGAAAAAAATAAAGTAACTTCTTTTTACGAGAAATCGATAAAATCCAATTCCTCCAACTTTCAATACGATACAAAATATCACATCACAAGTGTAACTATACACTCGTATTGTTATATGGGGTGATGTCATTCAATCGTTTTGATGACAATAAAAGCTTCACTGTGAATTTGGTGAAATTAACTTTGAAATTTTCATTACAGTGTGAAATTTAAGCAACAATACAAACAAAAAAATGAGTTAATTCCAAAAGGAAATGGGTAAAGTTTGAAATGGAAAATACTACTTGAAATATTCTATTTTATTTTTCATATCAAGGCGAACGATGACGGATCGATCCTTTCCAAATATCACTTGACCCAAATCCATTGGAGAGGCATAACGAACAAAATAACGAAGTATTATTTTCATAGACTTGTATCGATGGATACAAAAAATGTATTGTAAAGACCTTCGGCTAAACGGATGGATTTGAAAAGATTATTGACTGAAGTAGAACTTAATGTCATCTTTATACTTAAACACGTTATTCTATCTGATATAAATCAGCGTCAAAGGTGCAAAGTTGCAACTTCTCTTTTCTATTTGATACCTCTCTTTTGGGAATCTTTAAGCTTGCAAGATATTATAGATTGCAATATTGTCAGAAAGAGGGGGTTGTTAAGGGGCAAATGAATATTAAATTTGTTAGTTGCTTTTAAAACGCATTCATTTTTTTTTAGATTAAAACTAAATGAAAATAATTTCTTTGAAATCATTTCAACGTTAAACTTAATTATTTAATTACTTTTTTGTCTGTATTTTAAGCAAAACCAAAATATCATGAATAATTTTTGGTTTGTTTTCCGTCGGAAATGTTCAAAGGACACTTAGCAATATTTGGTTCCAAGTAGTATGAAAGATTGACAGTTTTTATTTCTTTTAAATTTAAAATCAAGTTTAAATTGTTAAAACAGGAGACTTGTTTCTTTTCAAGAAGATTTCCATTGATGAGTTCATATGAATTTGCAGTCTTACTTATACTTACTTAAGGTGGCGCTACAGTCCGAAAGTGGACCAGGGCCTCAACCAACAAGCTTCTCCAGCTAGCTGTCTCCAGTTTCGCACGCCAAGTTGGTTGAGGTCCTCTCTCACTTGTGTGCGCCACATGAGTCGCGGTCTTCCTCTACTTCATCGTTCCTCGGGGTTTGATTCGAAGACTTTCCGGGCCGGAGCATTCGGGTCCATTCGCTCTACATGACCAAGCCATCTCACTCGCTGGACTTTTATACGTTTGACTAGGTCAGTTTCGCTGTACAGCCCGTACAGTTCGTGGTTAAATCTTTTCCTCCACTCCCCGTCTATGCAGACGGGACCAAATATCACACGAAGAATTTTCTTATCCACTTTCGACAAAGTCTATGTCTCTGCACCATAGACAAGGACCGGTATGATGAGGGTCTTATAGAGGGACACTTAAGTTGCTCGAGAGAGGACTTTGCTACTCAATTGCCTTCTTAGTCCAAAGAAGCAGCGATTGGCAAGAGTTACGAGTATTCTCCGTTTGATTTATGCGCTGGTGTTGTTTTCTGCGTTTATAGCGGCGCCTAGATATATGAAGTCCTTCACTACCTCAAAGTAATAGCTGTCTATAATGACGTTCTATCCAAGACGTCGATGTTGTGTGTCCTTTCTTGATGACAGCATATACATGGTCTTGCCCTCATTTGCAGCTAAACCCATCTTCTTCGCTTCCGTCTCAATGTTCACAAATGCGCCACTGACATCACGCTTTGTTCTTCCAATAATGTCAATGTCGTCGGCATATCCGAGTAATTGGATGGACTTTTGAAAGATTGTGCCTCTTGTGTTGACGCGTGAGTTTTGCACTATTCTTTCAAGAACTATGTTGAAGAAGTCGCAAGATAGAGCATCGCCTTGCCTAAAACCTTTTTTGACATCAAATGCATCGGTGAGACCTTTTCGACCTTGATGGAGCAGCGTGCATTCTCCATCGTCATCCTGCACAAGCGAACAAGTTTGTCTGGGATGCCAAAACTAGATATTGCTCTATATAGTTCGTTCCTATAGATGCTATCGTATGCGGCTTTGAAATCAATGAAAAGATGGTAGGTGTCGATTTGTAGCTCCTGGGTTTTTTCCAATATCTGCCGTAATGTGAATATTTGATCGATGGTGGACTTTCCTGGTCTGAAGCCGCACTGATATGGACCTATCAGGTTGTTGGCAAAAGGCTTTAGACGTTCACATAATACGGCAGAAAGGATCTTGAACGCAATGTTCAGGAGACTTATGCCTATGTAGTTGGCGCAGTTCAGAAGCTCTCCTTCCTTGAGGATCGGACAGACAATAATGATGTTCCATTCACCGGGCATGCTTTCTTCCGACCATATTTTGCAGATGAGCTGGTGCATACTCCCAACCAAGTCATTGCTTGCCGCTTTGAACAGTTTGGCAGCGAGGCCGTCAGCTCCAGCGGCTTTGTTCGAGTTGAGATTCGATATAGCCATCTTCACTTCGTCCAGGTCGGGTAAGCGGTATTGTTGGTCTGCGTCGCCTAAGTTGAATGGTGCTATCTCTATAGCAGTGGCATTTTCTTCTTCATCGCCATTTTAAAGATTGGAGAAATGTTCTTTCCATATTCTCGGCATGGACTGCGTTTCCACTACGATGTTCCCTTGATTATCCATGCAAGCTTCGGCTCGGGGATTGTATCCTTGTGATGTTTTTTTTACCTTTTGGTAAAACTTCCGAACCTTATTCCTGCCATGGCATCCTTCTATTTCCTCGATCAAGCGCTTCTCATGCTCCTTCTTTTTCTTTCTTAGAAGCCGGTGTTCTTCTCTCCTCTTCTGCTCGTAGAGAATTTGCAGTCACTGATTGTGAAATACAGCGTGTTTTAAACCACTTTTCTTCGACATCTGTAATTCGAGTGAATTTGTCTATCGTGGAATGTTTGTTTCTAAATTCAAACTGATTTCTCATGAGCAGTTTTTCTATGCTAGGTATGATATGCTATGCTATGATAGGTATACGCGGAATTAGTCAGCAAGTTCTAAGTTAGTGGCTTTCTTGCTCAGGTATAACAATGACTTCTGCAATTTTGCAATAATGTGGCACACATCCCACCTTAAGGCTTGGTCTTATAATGTATTGGAATTTTTCGAAAGCTCTTGAAGGCATTCTTTTCAAACCTGAACAGGCCCCTGGTGATTTATTGTTAGATAACTTGTGTTGACACGTGGTTCTTACTTCGAACTGTTTGTTTGTTGATATTAGAATGAAAGTAAAAGTGGTACGTCTCGCATAATTTCCTAAAGATATACAACAGGAAATAACTATACCAATGTTGTGATGGAGGATTACTTTTACATAAAGTCGTTTGGCATAAGGCTAAGGTTTCTTTCAAATTCATTTGAGAAAAATACATTCTTTGTGCTCCAGAAGAACTTATGCTGATATTGTTTTTGATAAATCAATGTCAATTTAAGCTTCAATTGAAAATTGTTCGGTTAATTAAAGCAATATAGCTCTTCTTATTGCAGTGCAATAATTAAGAGTAAAACAATCTTAAGAAGATACTCATTTTCAAATTTCGTCGCAAGAGGCAATACTCCTGAACTTCTGATTTTAAGGCGTTTGACAAGTGAAACCCATATTTCCAAAAGGTATTAGAATTGAACATTTTTAAAGTGAGATAAAATTCTGTTTAATTGCCTCTGTATTGTAGATTTTCAAAAAAACGTCAAATTTTGTCCCAAATACTTGTAGTAAAGTATATTCTATTTACTTGTAGAAAATTAATATTTCATTTGTTCTAGCAATTTTTTTTATACGTGGATTTACTTCAAAATGTTCATTAGCTTTTTAATTTCAAAGATTTATTGGAGTTATTAAACGGTAAGCAAATACCAAGCACTATTTTTTCATTGAATCAACAAAATCTGCATAAATCTACAAATAGATTTTAGTAGAAAAGAAAAACACAAAAAAACACAAGTCTTAAATTAGAATTAAATTTGGTTTGATAAACAGTAAATAGATGCAATCAATTAAAAAATTAAAACTGTTAAGTCGACTTCATTTAAATGTACAAATTGTGAACGCATGTATGTGTTTTTATCAGAAAAGGAGAAAATCTACAAATTAAAAAGAGCAGAGTTTCTCTAAAGGTCTCCGGCAGTATCCAAGTTAAAAAATTTCCATTGTTTCTGAACAAATTCTATGAAAGATGATTTAATTGCAGTTTTTAATTCAAAACAGAACTAGAGCATGCAGCTTCTGTTTCAATATATAGTTTTGTTGATGTGTTGAATGATGATTGTTGTAAAATTTTCCGACGAAAGATACAATTTGCTTCAATTTTAATTAATCCACAAATTAAAAACCTCCCAACCGTAACAAAGATATTTTGATAAAGCAAATTGCCAACTCTCAAAGGAAATACCCATTTAAATTTTAAGCTTGAATTGATCCTTTGAGATATAAAGTCCTATGGCAGCAGAGAAGTAAAACACCATATCGATATTATAGTACATATAATATGTAGAAAATAATATGTTCCGTTTTGCATTTAACTTCCTGACCGATGCGAAGAGGCGCAGTACAGTTTTGCTTGCTAATAATATATCTGCAGAATTTATCTTCATATTGTCTTAGGAACAAATATCTATGTATGTACATATATTTGGAAACACAAATTGTGGAATAAGGTATTCGCACAAGAAAAAGGAGATTTACCTTGGGAGCAAGGTATATAAGGATTTATCTTTTATTATTACTTTTTCTTATCTAAGGTCGAAAAGAAAAAAAAGATATTAATAATTCAGTTCCACACAAATGAAGGAGGAATGTATCCCACCAGATTTGAAACTTCATATGAGGATAATAACATGCATGCAGAAAGATGAGAATGTTTGATTTGAATTCATATTCAAAATTGTAAGGCTGCTTTTTATACAAACATATGAAATGTAATTTAAGGAAAAGAATCTACACCTATACATATATGTATGTATATCAAAATTGAATTATTAACATTTTCAAAATTTAATCATTCCAAAATGATTACTACTCGTAAAACAACCTTTTACAGTACGTACAGATAAACTCAGTGATATAATTAATTTAAAGCTTTTTTTACCAATTTTCAAATTCCCCTAGAAAAATAAAATTCACAGTATATTACTGCTGTGAAATTTATAAGCGTCGCTAAGCATCGACAAATAATAATTGGAAACATTATGGTTTTATGTAAAAAAAATATTATTTGTTTAAGCAAATTTCTTTTATTTTAATTTGATTCATTTTCGCCGTTTGCACGTGGCTGATTGTAGACACTCAGTTCGGGTTCTCTATTGGCTATTGTGTCTTTAGTTTATTTTATATTTCTCAAAAACATCCTAAATCATCCAAAAAAAGAAGAAACTAAAACATATCTTCCCCTTTTACTATGGTTCGACTGAAAGCAATAAGAGCTACTTGTAATATGGCAACTTTTTCAAAGCCCAATCCAATCTACAATGTTAAATTTATCAGTTCAAATTCTATACACTACAAATTTAAGAATGCAAACTAATAAAATAAACCTACACCAATGAAGTTGTTTTCTAAAGAAATAATATCTGTGTATATAATGGTTACGGTGACCATATTTTCAAATCAGAAATAATGAACATGGAAAAAAAGATACATTCAGTTTAAAACGATTAAGTTTTTATTAAAACAATAATTTATTTTATTTAACTTTACAACAAAAATAAAGCACAAGCATTAGGCCCATATTAAAATTGAAAAATATCAATTGGTAAACATTCAATTGAGGTTAGAACGCAATTATTTACAATATGTGCTGCACAGTTTACCCCAATGAGCTCGTTTCTAGTTGTTTGTTGAAGTTTATTAAACACAAAATTTTAATTGAATTAGTACGACGCTAAAGCTGTTTTAGTATGAAACTAGGTTCAAACAACGAATTTTTTTAATCTACCCTTTTATTCAAGTTAAAATCATCGAATACCTACTTTCAATTTCAATTTCAATTTCAATTTCAATTTTTTATTTCATTTTATACATTTTGTTTACAAAAAGAAATCTGCGAAGCCTGGATAGGCTTTTCTGCAGAAGGTTAAATACATTGATTGTTTATATAATTAAGTATTCTTGAAAGCAATAAATTACAATATTAAATACAAACAAATTTTTTTTTTCTGATAGTGTTAATTAATAATTTAATAAGTGATTCCTTAATAGTTTCTTTCTTAACCCATCTGAGGATATGTTGAGGAGCTCTCTGGGTATCTGGTTGAATGTTTCCGGAATAATAACCGATAGTTGTTGCCTGCCGTAAGAGTTCTTGTACCTTGGTGTTTGCAGGTAGCCTTGTGCTCTTCTTCTCGTGTTGAATTGGTGATCGATTTGTCGTTTATAGTGCTGATCGTTGTAGTATTCTTCGAGGATATTCAGCTCAAATAGCTGTTTTATGTTTAATAGTCCTAGTTCTTTGTATGTTCTCTGGTGGTTTGAGTCATATTGAAAGTTTATTCCATGTTTTGATCTGATCAAAATTTTAACAGAACGATTTTGTACTTTTTGCAGCTCTTGTAATTATGTAGGCGTTGTATTTCCCCATGCTAATAGACCATATCTTAAAATTGACTCCACTAACGAAAAATAAGCCTGCTTGAGTACATTATATGGAGTATAATTACTCAAATGATGTAGAGCATATACTGCTTTTCTTAGTCTTTTACATGTATGAGTTATATGTAAGTCGCATTTGAAAAAGCAGTCAACATACACACCTAAGTACTTGAAATGTTGAACATTTTCAATCACTTCCTGACAGCTATCATCGTAGCTAAGGTTTTCGTTGTTTGCGTTCCGATGTATGCATTTTGTTTCATGAAATTTAATGTTTATTTTAGTTTTCAGTACATGTGCTGGTCTGATATGCATTAATTTTGTTTTTTTAACATTGATTATAAGACCAAAATCGTGACACCATCGTATGATCAAATCAAATTCCTTTTGCATAATCCTGGTTGCTGCTGATAAGTCTCTGTGGCTGACTACTATTGCAGTATCATCCGCGAAAGCAAAGCCGATACTGTTTTTTAAAATTGTAAGTATTTGATTTACATATATAATATATAGAATAGGCCCCAGGATAGATCCTTGAGGAACTCCATATTGCAAATTTTTTTCTTGGCTTATTGAATTAGATATCTTCACTTTCATAATCCTATTTGCTAAATAGCTTTTAAACCAATCCAAAATATATCCTCTTATTCCGATTTTCTCCAGCATTTCAAACAATTTTTCATATCTTAGGGTGTCAAAAGCTTTTTTGAAATCGATGAAAATTACGAGATTGTGGTAACTTTTATTAAGATTTGTATTTATTGTATTTGCGAAGTCTGCTAGAAGTTTGTTGGTGTTTTTATTTCTGGTGAAACCGTATTGATTTTCATTGATAATTTGGTATTTATCGAGATAACTTTGGAGTCGAAGCGCCATTACCTGTTCCAGTATTTTGTCCATAACAGGAAGAATAGAGATGGGTCTGTAGTTAAGGACGTCTGTTTTAATGCCAGCTTTATATATTGGCCTTACTATTGCGACCTTAAGTTCATCAGGAACACATGACTCATTGAGGCTCAAATTGACTATGCGTTCGATTATAGGCGCGAGAATTTCCGCATTCGATTGCAGATCTTTCGCTCTTATTCCATCCACTCCTGGAGATTTATTAATTTTAAGTTTCTTCAATATATTTATGATATCCTCCCTTGTTACTGGTAGCATGAAAAAAGATTGTTCTGAACTTGATAATTCAATATGGTATGTTTTTATGTTACAGTTGTGAACAATATTTTCGATTTCGCTTAAAAAACTTGAGGCAAACTTATTCGCTAGACTCTCTATACTGTTAGAATTGACTTCACTATCGAAATTGCTTACGATCACTCCATCCAGATTCTTTTTCTTTCTTCCAAGTATTTCGTTGATTAAATTCCAGGTTTTTTTTGGGTCCGATCGAAATTCTGAAAATTTGTTTCGGTAAAATTTTGTCTTCTTTTTATCGATTTGTTTATTTACGAAATTTCGATAGTTTTTGTATTCTGTTTCATATCGTATGCATCTTCTATTGTTTTTCCATCGCTTGTATAGTGTATCTCTTTGTTTACACAGTTGACGAATTTCTGCATCTACCCAAGGATTTATTGCATTTCTCTTTCTTGCTGTTACTTTGTATGTTGAGTTGGCATATATTGATTGGAAGATATTATCAAATTCTCTGTACAAATCTACTGTATTGGTACAATTATTCATAAGATTTGTCCATTCTGTACTTTGAATTAATAAATTTACCTGGTTATCGTTAATGTAACATGATTCTTTTTGTATATGAGAGTTATCATTAGAGCTACTCAAAACGCCACAAAATAATGTGTAGTGATCGGACACATCAGTTTCGATAACAGAGGCATAAATTTTTTCATTTCTCATTCTTATCAAACAGTGATCTATTCTCGTCTTACTTCCTTTCCGGAGATCAACTCTTGTATAGGCTTTTATGACATTTGTTAAACCTTTAGAAGCATACATACTCGAGTAATTAATGACTGCATTACTATCCCTTTTATTAAGATCAATGTTCATATCTCCTATTATGATAAGTTTCTTTTTTTTATCAATTCCATCAATTTGCTTCTCTAACTCATCTATAAAATTTGGTATATTGAAACCAGGTGGCCGGTACAGTGCAATAATCGAAAATTCTTCGTCATTGCTTTTAATTTCTAGCTGTACATTTTCATAAAAACTAGTTTTTACAATAACTTTTTCAACAGTATATATATTTCTTGTAAATACCGCTACTCCACCTCCTCTTTCTTTTATTCTGTTAAGAAACTCTCCTTCAAAACCACTTATTTGATAAAAAATATTTTCGAATTCTTTTATATTTATTTCAACTAATATTATTACTTTAATATCATTGATAATAGTATTCAGTTGTGATAAGAAAATGTTCCAATTTTTTCTTAAGGATCTTATACATATTAAGATAGATACACGAAAATTTCAAGTTTTTTGATAATTCATAATTATTCAATTCATTCATACTATGTATCACCCTGTGCTCCATATTCAATAGTTGATCTACTACATTTTCATTGTTTTCGTTCATTTGAATGGACATTATTTTTTAAAAGAAAATTTAACGAAAGTAATTTAGGCAATTTTTGAGACGTCATTTACAGTGTCTTTATTTTTTTAGTATCGTGCTAGCTTCATAATGACTCTGACATTTGCAAACATCAAACAAGGTTCGTGTACCTACTTTTTTACACGAAATGTCATTGATTTAGGTGTGTTCAGAAGCAATTTATTAAGAAAATTCTTTTAGTACGATACTAGTTAGAAAATGTTTAAAATTAAGAATGAGGTAGTAAACTACTATAAAGTTAGCAAATTGTTAAGTACATAGTATCATACTAATACCTTAATAATAGGCTGTTTAAAATTTTGCGCCATTGTTTTTGGCCCTCCTGGCCGCTCCGCCAAAATTACAATTGGTGTTATCTGAACAGAGGGCAACAAGTTTTGTCTCAATATCGAATTTTTCCAAGACATCCGAAATATATTTTGTTAAAATATCAGAAGATTCTCCTGGCAGATTGTTGAGTTCCAACATTTTACCTTGGATGCCTTTCTTAGGCATAAAGAAGAGGAGAAGTTTAGGGGCATATTTTCGTACTTCCATGATTTGAAGTATCACAATAATGACGTTTTTATTTAGCAATCCGGAAGCCTTCTGGACTCTTCTGAAAGTGATCACTTAGGAAAAAATTACAGTTCTGATTCTGAAAAGAAGAGAAATTTGCTTCTGGATTTGAAATCATAATCAAAACCAGAAGCACTCACACATGCGTATACTTAAACGTCAAAATCAACAGCTGTGATATTTTGTATCCTAATTGTGCGAATTGTATCTTTCAACATTTGATGTTTCACATTCACATGTACAATCACAAAAAACTTCAAAATCATCAGAATCAAGAAAAAGTGTTCAGTTCAGATTCCGGATTGGAGAGAGATTCCGGATTGCCAAATAAAAACGACATAAGTTGTAACAAAACTGACAGCATTTAAATCATGTTTACCCCAGAATCAAATCTATTCACTTGTTGACTTTTATTTCAATATTGACGTTTCGAAATTGGGCATGTTCAATGAATCATAAAGGCTGTCATCCATAATGAAATATTTGTAAAACATTACTGTTTTTGCACTAAGAAACTAAAATGCACCTTCACGTCATCACTTTGTTGAAAGAATTTTGAGTTGATTAGTTTTTAGTTTGACTTTTTACGAAATTATATAAAAAAATGGACATATAATGAACAGCTTTTGCCATAAGGAACATTTTTATGTTTTTGAAAACTTAATAATTCATAATGAACATTTTCTCGAAATAATGAACTGTTCATTATAATAATGAACGGATGGTAACCGTAATAATGGTATATATAAAGCAAAAGTTATACATTAAAAGAAGCCTCAAGTATGAGTCAAATCCGAATACAATAATCGGGTACACTAGTGCGTATACGCAATGTTTTTGTACTTTCTTGGTGTATAGAACACTTTTCGGATTCTGTCTAAATTGGATTAGCCAAATAGTGTTGGAAAAAGTTATGCACATGCGAAAAACGCTCATAACCTTGCATCAACAAAATACAAAAAAAAAAACAAAATATATAAAACACCACCTCATTATTAACAATGCGAATATGATGGGAGGCCAATCCTTTTTCTTTTTAGTGAAATTCTTCCATTCAAATAGATCAGAAAATTAAAATCCCTCAAATGTGCATACATTTTAATATCTATCTGGCAGCAAGAAGGATCAACAGAAAACAGCAAAAAAAAGGACGAAACATTTTAATTAGCAATCAGAACACGTCCGCTTAAATAAACAGCTTAATTGTTCACGCGATTGTGTATACCTCTCGTGGATTGTGTTTAGCTTTCATTTCGTCTTCATCTCATTCCATTTTGTAACATAATGTATATATAAAATTGTTAAATGAGAAAATATTCTTTTTATTTGTTTTACAGGATTTCTCTCGTGGGACGTATCCGATTGTCATGTCGACCTAGAGGATGAACTCAATACAATTACACAACATGCCCCAGAGGGAGAGGAAGCTCGACACGGTAAGTGAAAAATGAAACAACATTTTGGTTGGGATTTTCCATTATACACAACACAAACAGCAGTAGCCATGATAGGTAGATATGGGTGGATGCAACAAGGACGAAAACGTGTACAAGTACCTTATATATCGAACAGTGCTTTAAAATAAAAAAGAGTAACGATAACACGAAGTGGGGCTAGAATACACATATATATACAAACATTTACATACACTTCACCACTACTATATATTTAACACAATAATATATTTGCATATGTATGTCTATGTCTCGAAATCCTTGTTGGTGTTTATGATAAACCATGTCGGATTTCATTCAAGGCAGTTGATGTAGCCAGAATTGAAATGACACAAAATAGGGACATGTAAAATCATCATCTTCTGATGTACTCCATTGTGATGCTTCGTAAATAGTAATCATATGCACCTGTCTATACTCGTATGTTTTTGTTTAGCGTTATCCAAGCTTGATACCTGTTTCCTAGACGAGAAAACGGAATACGTGTTATTCAAAAGCAATAAGTTGTTCACATCATCGATTGCAGTCATTCACGTTTAAGCAAAGGTGATGAAAAGGCTAACATTTGTTCATAAACTCCAAACTTGGTAAATATGCATACTTCAATTAAAATGCTCGTGAGGAATTTCAATTCAATTATTCCATTTGATGGTTTCAGTTGAATAAGGTGAAGCGGATTCGTATAGTTAATAAAGATTAAATAACTAGTTCATAGTTTTCCTACGAAAGTAATGACGTAAAATGTTCGAATTTCATTATAAGGGTATTTAATAGGTATAGAATAAAAGCAATTGCTTATACCTCTTTTTTGTATGTATTTATAGTATATTTATATGGGCCCTGTTATGACTTGCGAGTCGAACGTTCGCCTTTAGTCGAACGATTTGGCGAATTACCTTTGTCGTGGTGTTATGAATAGCGAACTACGACGTTCGCCTTTGAAAACAATTCTGCCAACGTCAAAAAGTGAAAATGTAATGTCATTGAGTTATTGATAAGTGAAACAACAAATATATCAAAAATATTTGTTGATGGAAAATTGTTCTCTGTTAAAAATATAAAATAAAATATGATTAGCAGTGTTGATTTGTTTACTAAGGATGAGGATAAGAATATGAGAAACGAGTTGTGTAGACTGAGAAGACGTTTACCAGATAGATCCAACCCACTTCAAGTTCCAGATAAATTTGTATGAACAAAATCATTAATTATTTTTCAATTTAACTCAGTGTTCTTTTTAGATTTTTGAATGGCTTCATTGTGTCTCCGTTTGATTTTGGAGTAGCTTCAATCGTTCATAGTCATTACTTCTCTTGATAAGGGCTGTTATACCTTGTGAGGAAGTCGTAGTTGACGGCGCGCGGGTTAGCGTCTTGGACGTCTTTTTTTTTTTTTTTTTTTTATAATCTACACGCGCTCAAGGGATTATAACTACCCTTTAAATGTTTCAACACAGCGCGGGCGTGAAGTTAGGAAGAGAAAGAAGGATAGGAAAGATGTGTGGCACGATGTTCTGAGACTGTTGGTGGTTGTCTCAGATTTTTTTATCTCCAGGGATGGTGGCTGAACTAGTGCGGAGAATGCTGTGTCTTATTTTTATGTCCCTTATAATTCACATTATTTTTTATTCGTTTTTTTTTCATATTTGATGGGCATACTAGTATTACTAAATCACATGTTGTTAGTGTTATGCCTGAACAACATGCAATGAGCAAACCAGCAACCCATTGATGACAACTTTATAAGGTTTTTTTTTTTAATGGAATTAAGGCGACATAAACGACTTCAGGAGGATGCGTTCCAATGTATTTCCCGAAGGGTTCACACCTTATTGGAAACTGAGTTATCCATCGACAGGCTGTTGCAACAGTATACAAAGAAACCTGTCCACAAGATCTTCGTTGTTGGTCTCTATTTTTTCTTAATTTTAATTTGTTGTCAAGCCAAATATTTCTCCAATAATTTTTTTTACATACTTTATAACCCTGTTTTCCTTCGCTATGAAACCGATCCCAATATTTTGTTTGGCTTTTGTCGTTTGAAGATCCAAACGATCCCACACCTTTGGCCATATCGGGGTTTGCTTCTATAAGCTCAATAATCTTTGAAAATGTATTGTTGTTCGTTCTTTTTATATTAATTATTTTATTGCTAACTTTATTATTGAATTATTTCTTTGAATAATCTTCTTTTATTTTCACTAATTTCATATGTAAATAATTTCAAATATGTATAACATAAAAACTTCGATTTTATTCAAAGTCACCAAGAATTACAGTTGGACCTATTTTGATGGATAAAGGCGAACCTTCGCTAATTGTAATAGAGAGAGTTTTCAATTCGCCAAATTTTTGACATTTAAAGCGTACGTCCAGTAGGCGATTCGCAAACGTTAATGTCAAATAGTCACATTCGCCAAATTTTTCTTGCGACTCGCAAGTCATAATAGGGCTCTATGTATGTTAATATATTTGTAAATGATATCAGCCTGTTATTGCAAAAATAGTTTTTGTGATTATACTAAATGTAAGGCATAACAGAGCGAAGCGAAACAGAGCCTAGTCAGTTACAACTTTCAAGCCATCCTGTGTGCATTTTCTGCTGAGAAGCACGAATAGGATTATATTTGTTTTAAAACCGATCCAAAAGAATACTCATTTTAAAAATGTTTGTGTAGCCTTTTTGTAAAGCTTAAACATATGGCCAAAACGAGTAGAAAGATTACTGGATTTTTCTAAATAATGTAAGTTAAACCTCTTTTGCACTTACAGCCTCCATATATCTATATAGGCTCCGTTTGCTTCTATACCTCTTCTAATTTTTTTTAAATAATGTACATACATAAAATACATTTCGCCCAGTTTCAAGAGAAGGATCATTGCTGATATGATAATAAGTACATTGAAATAGATTTCAAATTTGATAAAACTTATCATGAGTCATGAGTCTTTTCTTAAATTTCTGTAGCGCTACTTACCAAGTCTAATAATGCAACGGTGTCTTCACATGGTTTTTCACTGTTTCCCAATTAAAAGTTTTTTTTTTTTTTTAATTTAGAATGGCTAATAAAGAGTTCTCTTAGGCTTTATGTGTCGCTGTCGGTCGTCATATGGTAAATGTGGCTAATGTTTTTCTTTTTTATATTTGCATGTACCTTTTTATGTGAATACATTTCACGTTTAACATGTTAGGGCACTCTAGCGCAATAGTTCTAAAAGTGCACTTGATTTTAATTTCACAGAGACTCAAGCAAGCATCAGCTACATTTTACCTACTGTTAATGGTTGTATATGCAATTTTGTAGGGAGAGGCCCTTCAGGAAGCACACAAACGTTTAAAAAAATTGCATGATGGAAAGAGGCTTTTAACTAAGTTTTATACATATTTTAGAATTTAATTATTAATATGAACGGACGTGGAATGAAATTAAGTGGAGAGAACTTGCACAAAAGAAAACGCAAAATTCCATTGGATTTAAAATTCTCAACAGCGAAACGTCATATTGTTTCACAAAATCCAGTGACCCGCAAAATGTCGAAATAATAATGAACAGAGCTGGATCTTTTGACATAAATTATGAAGGATGTATTTCTTTCATTATATTATGTATTTTACAACCTTCCTAATAGAATAGAATAGATATATCTGATACTGTGAAAGATATACAGGGTGTCCGGTAACTCGTGTACCATACTTTAGGATGTGACTTTTGGTCATATTTTAAGAAAAAAATTGTTCTACAGTAAAGTCTGATTTTCACATTTGACATCACTTTTTGACGATTTAAAAAAGCCTATCTTTGATGTATCCTGACCCATGTTAAGGGCAATTTCTCTGTTAGTACTAATGGTAGGGACTAGGGACCTCATTTTGATTTGTTTTTTTAGTAGAAATACTAACCTTTAAATCTACGTTTAAATTGAGCTGATATGTTCTTAGGGTTGCCAGATATTCAATTTTAAATGGTGTTCAATTTTTCTGGCACGAGCAAAACAATAATAAAAAAACTCATTAATAAGTGCAACCAAAAACCCATACATTTTATGATTCTTGGAAAAATCTAAAACATGTAAAAGTCGAATTTTGGGTTTTTTAACTACTTTTATTGCAGCACTTGGCAATTGGAGTGAGTGGTTTTCCAAGAATTGACAGTTTTAAGGTAATTTTTAAGACTGGCACTTATGAAAAGGGTTAAAAGTGTACTTATGCCTACTTGACTTGCTATCAAAACCCTAAGATTGGGAGTTTGTAGACATTGTTTACGTTTGGACAGCGTATATTAGTAGCATGTAACCACGTCGTCAGCAAATAGAAGGTTCCCCCATTCCATTGGAATAGGAGAGTATTAAATAGGTTGGTGTTTCAGAAAAGTGGCCCAAGTTGTGAGCATCACAGTTCTCTCATGATGAATGCAGTGTGGAATTATTTTCTCAACATATAACGTTGATCACTTTTAGGGAGGAGCATGAAAGAAATGCAAACATTTTCAAAATAAGCCCCAATCTACTACACATACTAAACATCAGGGTCTTCAGATCGAGAAGAACCGTTCGGGAATTTCCTGGATTTCGATATTAAGTAATTTGTTGGGGACTTATTTTATGTGGGCCACATATTTCTAGATATAATGCAGTTGGTTGGTATGTAGGGCTGATCGTTGCATGGCTATCTCGCCAGCCCGTTAATTTCCCTCAGCTCCACTGTGGCCTCGCATCAGAGAACCTAAACTGGTGGTATTAAAATACTCTTATGTAGGAGTTCTTTGGAGTTTAAAAATTTGTAAAACATGCAAGTAATTAGAAAAAAATCTTCAGTTGCACAAACACAAATCAGCATATTACTCAAACAACTCCTTAAATAGTTTCAGCTCGAAGATAAGAATAAAATTTGAAAATTATTTTCTTATACGAAATTTCTTTAAAAATTTGGTATGCCAATTTTGAGTATTTAATAATATATCGCATTTAAGGAAATAACTTTAGAAATCAATCTTTTTTAAGATATTGAATTTTTAAATAAAATAAAATATGATTTTAAATTATAAGGAGATTCTCCTGTATACATTTTTTGTTGAATTCTGTATAGTCGTTAATGCGAAAGTCGAAAATAAAAAAAACAATTCTGCTTACCAAAATGTAGTAGCAATAGTGCACATATTTTTTTTTTTTTTGTATAAAAATGGTTAGAGCTCTTTTTGAGACACGATTTTTCATAAGGGCTGTATGGCAGATATTGTAGTTAAAAAAAATCAATTTCTCATCTAGGACTTAGGCTATAGGTCGAAGTTCAGACGTATAGACATACAGAAATATATAGCATGACGGAATTACGGGACCCATTTTTTTCGTGTTCCCAATCATCGTAAGCAGATTTCAGCGTAATACTTTAAATTTAATGATTTTAAACATTTAAGTACGCATCCGACAGCCAGTTTTCTAAATTGTCCTTCATTAGGACTTTTTTCTAATTTGATTTTACATATACATATTTATTTTAACTTACATTCGCGTTGATGAAATTAAATACGTACATATGTACAATGTTGAATAATAATAAAAATTAGGATTGGATAATAAATTAGCTTGAAAACAGTAAAGTACTACTTTTCTTTCACAATAAAAAAACGGTCAAAGAATAGAGCAATCTTCCTCCGAGAGGCCTTATTATTTCGTTTGCTGTTGATGGCGGGAACAGTTTGTATTTTGAAGGTTTTCATAATGAACTTGAATTGTTGGTGGATCCTTAATTTAAAATAAATTCATCTTATTAGTTTCAAGTTCTTTTGAATTTTTGTATCTAAATGACAATAAGATTACGTACAAAACTTAAAAAAAAAAACTTTTATCATACAATTTAAATCGATTATGTACCTTAATGCCAGGCCAAAGATGATGATGACGAGTGCTAGAATCAACACCTATTTTGCCCTGGCTGTCTGTTTAAAACATATATTTTATATTCCAAGGTTGAACAACACACTTAATTTATTAATATAATCGAGAAAGATTCTCTTACATGACGATATAACAACTATACCTTTTCAATGGTCCTCGTTTTAAGAGTCTTATCATTTCCAATAAGAGGTATCTCTTAACTTAGCAATTTAACCATCCAACAATACCATTTCCCATACATCAAATCGAATGACTTTACTAATTCCACCCATGTACAGTCTATGTATAGAAGTAATACCCTACTACCACTTTCGAGAAGTCCTCTCGAAATCCTTTTAAATATCTTACAATAGTACCCGACGTATATATACGAGTACTTACATCAGTATATGTATAAACAGAGTTAAGTGGCTTTGGTGAAGGAATCCAACGAAATCATATTAGCTGGCAAATGTTTGTACAGCAAAAGCCTACTTAAAAAGGATAAACCTCCACCTCTGAGGCCGCGGCAGCGGTTCTGCAATTTTCATTCCTTCCATTTCGCGACTCCTCTCATTTCAACAAGTAACAGACAATTGTATTACAATGGCAATTCAACTTTTTGATTTGGGGCAGATTCAGTGTTTCCTTTTGTGGTGGGGTGTTGTCGACGAGGCGTATAGATTTTAATGCTCTATTCCCATCGATATGATATAAAAAATTCTATTACAATAAGGAGACAAATTCGGCAAAAAGAGGTATTTGAAAAGGATTATATTTCAAGAATAGATAATAGATGCAATTGAAATATTTATGATTATTTTGTTGGAGACATGGAAGTATTGTGTGCTGCTAAATAATACAACTAAATTTGAGTTTTAGAATTTTAAATGGGTTGTTCAAGTTTCGATTGGAAAGTATTTGATAAAACTGAAAAACTTTCAAATAGCATTTATAGATTACGGCCTTATCACATTTAATCCTTGATAGACATCTGTAGAACCTTTCTATGTATTGTTTTTGAGTTAAATATACATAAGTACCTGCATACAAGACTTCTTTTGTCTTTTGGCTATTTGCAAAATGCTAAAATCTCTAGGATAAAAAGAAAAGGACATCTTTTGTATTCATTTTCTTCGTTATGTTGCATGCATTCATATGCAAGATAAAACAATAAGTCGGCAATCAAACACATAACAACGGCCAGTTTTGTTTAACAATAGTCTTCTGCCTTACGATTCTAAATACTAGAATGCATTTGTTTACATTTCAAAAACATTCATGTTTTCAAGATTGCTTTAAAAATGGATTTAGGTTTAAACTTAAAAAATGCTAGAAGTTCCGGAACGCAGTGATCAGTGAAGTTGTTTTATACAACTATTTAAAAGCCATTAGTAGAATTAATATGAATTACATATGAAAGTTTGCATAATTGCAATTTCCAAGTAATGTAAGGATGTATACTTATGTGCAAGTCTGCAATGTGCACAAGCGTAATAAATTTGAATCCAATTTGCATTTATTATTAGGTATGAAACCATGCGGTGCCGTCTCCACTTGTTATAAATCGCAATCACAATAGCAAATACAAAAAGCAGATTGTAGAACAACTGTCACATATTATAGGGGGGGTATTTCTTCCCATACTTTTTGAGAATTGCAAAGGCTCAGATTCCACAAACTTTCGAATTTGGAATAATATTTAATGAGTTTAAATAATTATTTCTGGGATAAGTTCTAATCATACATTTGAACAAAAACATAAAATTCAATGAAATTTGTACTGTGCTTACAAAACTAAAACTCAAACAAATGAAATTTGGGAACGCCCTAGCAAAATGGAAGTTTTGCTTGTCATGACGCAAGCCATAAGTAGTATGCGATAAAAATATAGCTGTGATGGCGGTCTCTACTTCAATAGAAATTTTAGAGATATTATAGTACATTTTATTTTTTAATACCGAATTACTATAAATATTTCAATAAATTAAAACCTAAATTCCCATTCCCAGATAAATGCTTTCAGTTTCGCACACTTAGTTCAATTCTCAAACGATATAACGATAAATCATTTAACGTACGAGTACATCTAATATATAAGTATTTTATTCTTTCGTACAAATCGTTTAATTTCCAGAGACTTTTCGAATGTGCGCATCTTAAAAAAAAAAGAAGAGTTTATGAGCTTACGTGCCAATGTGAAATTTCTTGCCAACACATCCATTGCTAATTTGTCAAGAATGACAAGCTACTCTTAAATTTAAGTAAAAGGTTACGTGATAAAACAAAATACAGGAGGATCTATATAATTTATGTGCATAGATATAATATATCATCACAAAGCTTTAACATTTTACTGGTCGATATATATACAGGGTGTCTCTTAATTCGTGCATAATAAAGGGTTTTTCAACAGGGACGCTACAAAAGTAGAGCGACAGGGACAGCAAACGACACCATATTTCTTGCCGCTCTTTTGACATTTCTCTTCAGTAAGGTTTGTCTTTTCATGATGGAAAGATATACGAGCCAACAACGAGTCGAAATTATTAAAATTTACTACAGAAATTCGGAGTCAGTGGCCTCAACGTTAAGAGCGCTACGTCCAATTTATGGTCGTCATAATCGTCCTAGCAGATCAACAATTTAGCGTCTAGTGGAAAAATTTGAATCCACAGGCATAGTACAAAATGTTCCCGTGCCAGTGAGACAAAGAAATGCTCGTAGTGTTGAGAATATTGCTGCCGCTGAGGCTTCAGTTGCAGAAAGCCCAAATGTGTCTCTCACACGTCGTTCTGAAGCGTTGGGCATCTCTGTGACGTTGTGGCGAATTTTGCGAAAAGATCTTGGCCTACATCTTTACAAGATTAAATTGACGCAAGAACTGAAGCCGCTTGACCACCAGAAGCGTCGTATGTTCGTGAATTGGGCTGAGCAACAACTTGAAAATGATTCGGATTTTCATCGAAAAATCATCTTCAGCGATGAGGCTCAGTTCTGGCTGAATGGCTTCGTTAATAAACAAAATATGCGGTATTGGTCAGGCAGCAATCCACACGTACTCCATGAGTCATCATTGCATCCCGAAAAAATTACGGTTTGGTGTGGTTTATGGGCCGGCGGCGTCATTGAGCCGTACTTCTTCCGTGATGATCAAGACTGGCACGTTACTGTGAATGGGGATCGCTACCGTTCAATGATAACCAAATATTTTTTGCCCCAATAGGATGATATGGACTTGGAGGACATGTGGTTCCAACAGGACGGTGCCACAAGCCGCACAGCGAATGTCACAATCAATTTTTTGGAAACCAAGTTTGGAGAACGTGCATTATTTCACGAAATAGTCTAGTCGCTTGGTCGCCTCGCTCGTGCGATTTGACGCCGTTAGACTATTTCCTGTGGGGCTACGTCAAGTCTATGGTTAGCCAACAAGCCAGCGACGATTGATGAACTTCGTACGAATATCGAACGTGAAATTACAGCAGTATCGGCCGATTTATGCTTGAAAACCGTCGAAAATTGGGTTCAGCGTCTGGACTTCTGCAAGCGTGCCAGTGGTGGCCATGCAAAAGAAATCGAGTTTATTAAGGCCTTTGTTTTTAGAAAAACTGGCAGCCTTTGTAACTGCATTTGAACAAATATGATATCCCATCTCGGTCTTGAGATATCAATTTTCTAGAATGTACCCTTTTTCCTGCCAATGCTAATAACTTTTCGACAAGGGCTCAATTTTCTCGAGAAAATGCGTAATAAACATACCGTTTTACTATTTTTTTTAATGAACCTTACAGTAATAAAAATAAATTTCAATATCAAGTTTGCGGAAAAACCAATAGATTTTATGATACCCGGGAAAACCTGAGACATGTAAATTTAAAAAAAACTCTGTTTTTGCTTTTTTGTTGGGATACAAAATCTGATTTTGGACACGTTTTTAACAACAGTGACCTTAAGAGTGGTTTTCCAAGAATTTTGCAATATTTTTCAAAATAGCATAGCGGTTTTAAAACTTGCTGGTTTATTTGTTTTGAAATTTTTGTTTTCTTTGTACGCCCCCATAGTTAAATACCAAATTTTCAAACGGGTTTCAGCACTTGCTTTGTACAACAATTATTTTGTTCTGTATAGATAGGGCGACAATTCTTTCCAGGTCATTTATTTGTACTTCAAGTTTAGTTCTTCCCTTTTTTTTTTTGATTCGCTCTTTTGATTTCAGCTTTACATCCGATTGAGACTTAAGACGTTTCGGAACTTGCCGCGCCTCGTTAATTTTTAAAGAAATATTTACAAATTTCTTCTTCCCGACGTTTCGAAGAAATTTCACTGTTCGTCACAGGATTAGACTGAGGTTTGTGCACGAAAAGAAAAGTAAAAATTTCAAATTAGCATCCAATATCCATCCAAGCTATTAGGAAACATTATTGTTGATGAAAATAGTGGAAATTATGAATATAGCTTCCTCTTTGTAAAATCAAAATTTGTGGATTGTATGCATAAACGATAAATTGCATAGCCCCACAAAAAGAAATACAAGGCCGGCAAATCACACTAACTTCGAGTCTAGTTCACATCACCAAACGCGAAATAACTCATGATGAAAATGTGTCTACCAACAAAAGTGTGAGATGTGGCACCGTCTTGTTGAAGCCACTCATGTCAAAGTTCAAAAGATTTTCTTATTCAAGCATTACAATTCCACCAATAGAACAATAATGAATATAAATAATAGTGATTTGATTAATTAGTTGCATTTTAATTGTATTTATCAGACAAACACTTGCCGACAGTGCTCTTCTTTTGAGTGCAAAACTGACACTGTATCTATGCTGTTGCTGTATCTATGCGCAATACATTATGTATATACAATTTAAAAAAATAGAAAGATACGCAAAAAGAAATGAGTTCTCATCCTTTTCTAAATTGAATCCTGTTTTGTACTCCTTTGTCTCTCATTCTCATTTTAACAATACAAATAAATAAAAAAATCTCTATCCAGGATAATAAAATCACAATGGCCGTCTTGTTTATGAAATGCAAGTCTTTTGATTATTATATCACACTTTTTATGTTCAAATGAAGATATTCACATTTTAATGAGGTGCACAAAATAAATCATTTACGAGTATAACAAAAAAAAATCGTAACCTATACCCCTATGGAGAGTACCCCGGAATGCACAAATGTACATATTTCTTGTTGAATCAACAGTGTGAGCTTTTCATTCAGATGTATTTAGAGGACTTGTGTTTAATTGTGATGCATCCTGCATACAGTCGCTGCGAAAAACAAGTTTATGATATTTTTTATCTCAAAATGTCTCATGTTGTATATTGTACTGAAACAACATGTATCAAATTCCTTCCTCTGAGTTTGACAACATTTACCATTATTTACTACTTTTATATTCAAACTTCTACTACCTTTTTCTCTTCAGCCTTAACAAAAGGTTTTCCCAGAGGTTTGGGACAATGTTGACAGTATTGTGTCGGACATGTTGTTTGTCAAATTTGTTGGTTTTAATTAAGCCTCTGATGTCAAATTAGCATGGTTAGTTACACGATTGATTATTATCAAAATCATTTATTAGTGTTGGGAAGTCGACAACAATTTGTTTTTCCAAGAAAAGAAAAGACTGTGGCAATCGATTGAACTACTTTCAGTATTATTAAATAAATATTAAATATAAAAACAAATCAAAAACAATAAAATAAGATAAGGTTACCTATTCAAGGATATACCCTTCTTATTTAAAAATATATCGGAAAATGAATTCACTCAGATTTTGTCTTTGTTTTGGCAACAATATCGAAAAACGTAAAGTTTCTTTTTAAAGTGACTGTTCACCATTAAACAAAATACATTTTTTCACATTGAACTTTTTGCAATGAGACAGCTCATAAATTTTCAAAGTAAAATCCAAAGAAAGAAATGAGGGACGACAGGCAGTCAATAATAATTAAGAAGAAAAATACAGTGATGAACAATAGAATCTGTTTGAATAAGTAAACATTTTTCTTAGATTAAAACGAATGGTTGTCTTAAAAATTTCAAGGTTCATGAATTGAGTTATCTTTTGTCTTCTTTGGATTCACAATGAACTTACTCAATGATACAGAATTGAGAAACAAACACAAAGAATATCTAAAACAAGGCTAGAAAAGCAGGACTGGGTCGTATTTGCCTTCTCCTTATAATAGTAGCTTGCAGATGCATATGCAAGTATATACATTCAAACAATATTTAAATTTGAATCAAACAAAATTGACATAAATATATGTATATATTATATAAAGACATTTTTCATCAAAACTTAACCTTAGAGATGTCTCAAATGTTTCAGTATATGTATTGTCTGTACATACATAATGGCCCTGAGTAGTAGATCCGAATCTAGCCTAAGTTCGATTTTAACCAAACATTCGTAGAAATAAAACAAATTTCAATTATAAATACTTAAAAGCTGCTTTCCTGTAACTAAGTTAAATTTAAAATGATAGAATCACAATAGAACTTTACGAATCTGGTTAATAGAAATCTGTTTGTGTATCAGTTCACAATAGCGAAATTATGAAAATGAGTCACAATTATTGGTATAAATAAGACTTTTGTTAAATTTAATCTGTTACTACGAAATTTTAAAAGCAACTTTTCTACATCTAACAAAAAGTGACTTTAAAACCGATTCTATGAATGGGTCTTGTGAATAAAAAAAAAGTTAAAGCTTTTTTTGGAGGAAGCTAAAGCCAACTAGTCAGCTTTTACTAGCAGCTAAAGCTAGACAGTACTAGCTTAAGCTTTGTTTTATGTGAATAAAAAAATGATAACGCTAAATAGCTTATGCTGGAAAATTCTAGCTTAAGCTTCGTAATTTAAGGTGTTCGTTTTTTTATTCACATGTTTCGGCTAGTTAGCTTTAGCTAAAACTGGTACATGTATGACCGAAAGGAAGGTTTTTTTGCCTCAATTTGTTATCTGTTCTACAGGGCAACTATTGGTTTCGGCTAAAACATGTTTTTGACATTTCGCATGTCAGTTTCTGGGTCTATACGTTCACAGTCCTATTTTTTGAGATATTCCCTTATGTTTAATTAAGTTAAGCACAAGTTAATACTGAAAATAAGAACAAGTCAAAGCTTTCTAGACAGGTCAAAAAATTCTTGAAATTTTTGTAGCTTTAACTATAACATTCTAGTTTAAGCTATTTTTATTCACACAAATTGAAGCTTAAGCTAGGAAAACAAGCTAAAACTAAATGAATTTAGCTTTGGCTATTTTAAAAAAGCTATTACTAGAAAACATCTTTAACTAGCTAGCTTAAGCTTATTTTTATTCACTAAAAATCAAGCTTTTACTTAAAAATCCAAGTTTCAGCTTTAGCTTTTTGTTTATTCACAAGGCCCAATGTCTATTACTAAGGGCCAATGTCTACTACGTACTTTTATCCAATCTGTTTTTTGTAAAAAAAAAATCAAAAATCAAAAATGAGTTATTGAAGCAAAATTACAAAAAAAAAATCGTAGCTCAAAATATTGGTTAAACATTATTAACGTCTATACACACTACCTGCATAAGAAAATTGATCGTAATAAATTCAGTCGTTGATGAAAGATTCGAAATACTCGTAAGGAACTAGTTTCAAGGCAGTAAGCGTTATTAAAAATGTTTGATATAACTAGTTCTTACAGAATATTACACATGCTCTAAATCCAATTATATAATTCCAAGTTCTTCAGCCGCATGTCGAGTAGAGTAGATAGACGTCTTTAATTTTACTGGTTATATATACATATATACACATTTCATTAACTTGAAGAGAAACAGGCGTACGTGAACTACCTGTGGCCAAGAATCAGAGTGCAAGAGAAGCGTTGGTAGTTCGTCGCCATGATTCAGCATGGATTCATTTATATCACTTAAAAACAAATGATTGCAATGTAAATTTAAACGATCAACTTTGAAAGTTGATGAGACATTATCAATTTCAAAAATGATAAGTGACTTTAGATGCCTTAAATTGGTGGGCACTTCAGAAAATACATTATCCTCTCCAGCACCAGAGACTTTTACAACGTTATGATGAATCTGGTGGTAACATGAAAGTTGATAGTGGAAGCAAGCGATATGATGGTGTCAACCGAATGCACAAAAAACATGGTTTCATCAAAAATTTGAACAGAAATAATGGATTTACATGTGTGCATTATCAGTAAAAGCAAATGATTAAGCGATAGATAGCGGGATTTTATTTTTGGAAGAATACCTGTTAACCTATTCGTTTTTTTTTATCGGATCTGTAGGATTTCGGTGAAAAGTCCTTTCATTTTCAATAAATCTGAACTTAATGGACCGGATTGCTTTATAGGAAAAATAAAATCTCTATCAGCTCTGTGTCGATTAAATTTCACATATGTGTATGTACAGTCAGACTTGTAGGAAAAGGCAAATGGAAGAATAATATTCATCAAAAATCGTTAACTTAGAACTCATTTGTTCAATCAACCTGAAATCAAATTATTCCGGAGACAAATCATAGCTATATTCAAACATTATGACACAAACTCTTAATTACATATTTTTTTTTTTTGAAGAAATATGAACATCCTTATATAGTTTAATTTTTAAAATAGTATAATAAAGCCTCACTCAGGTTCCGCTATTTGTACTTAAGTGGTTTTTTAAAACTCTTTGTCAGTTTAAGAGTTTGACTGTAATCTGCCTTGTAACAAAAAGAGAATGAAATCACCGTTAGGCCAACTATAAGTTTCTTTTTAAAAATGCAATAAAAGGAACAAAATTAAATGTTTTCCTTGTATTATGGCTTTCTTAGCAAGAGCAAACATCCCATTAATTATGGAACAGAACGTAGTTCAAGTGGCCTCGGCTGGCTTAGTATTCTGTCACTCCAATTTTCCAAGACCTTGTTGATGGTCTCAGGCTGTAGCTCACGGATTGCTTGGATGATATTGGCCTTAAGGGCTTGAATTGTTTCCAGATTGTTGGCATAACATCGGTCTTTCACGATTCCCCACAATAAAAAAGTCCAAAGGGGTAAAATCGCAGCTCCGAGGCGGCTAATTGACATGACTAAGACGGCTGATAACACGATTTGGGAATTTGGTGCGCAAAATATCGATTATGGCATGGGCTGTGCGGTATGGCGCGCCATCTCGCATAAACCAGAGGTCGTCAAAATCTATGTCTTCAATTTGAGTAAAAAAAAATTGTTAACATGGCTCTGTAACGCCCACCGTTGACCGAATCGTTGTTCCCAGCCTCATTTTCGAAGAAAAGTGTTCCATTGATGCCACCACTCCACAATCCGCACCAAACTGTCACTCTCTGTGGATGCATTAACGTCTAGACTCTAGACAATAACGTCCGGGTTTTCCGAGCCCCAGATGCGGCAATTTTGTTTGTTAACGTAGCCGCCGAGATAAAAATGCGCCTCATCAGAAAAGATGATTTTTCGCCCAAAATCGTTCTCCATTTCAAGTTGCTTAAAGCCCCAAACTTCGACGTGATATCGAAACGGATGGTGGTGCGCCTTCAATTGCTGATTCAATTGGACCTTGTAAGCGAATAATCCGAGATCTTTATGCAGAATTCTCCTCAGACTAGTGCTGAAAATGTTGAGCTGTTGAGATCGATGGAGAGTTGATGTTCATGGATTGAGTCTCACACTCTCGGTTACAGCAGCGACATTCTCATCGGGGACCATGAGTTTTGTCCACTAGCATTCCTGTTCCACGAACTTTTTGTACAAACTTCCGTACAGCAGGTACGCTGGGTGCTTCATTCCGGCCAAAACTTCTTTTCAAAAAACGCACTGTTTGGGCTACACAGCATTCGCCTTGGAAATAAGTTTTCAATATTTCCCAACGTTGTTCAAGCTTAAGGCGACTCATTTCGTTCCGCCGAGGTATGATTCTGCCTTTCTGTCAAGATTTCGAGCGGGAAACAGCTGTCAGTGTCAACATAACCTATGATATATAAAGAAGCTACTAGATGGCCCACCCTGTATAAACTCAGTGGAAGTCAATTAAGATGGATAGTTAAAGTTGTATCTATTTTCCGAGGAAGGGCACTATTGCAATGTATATTTGAAAAATAGACAATACAAACGATTTTTTTTTTCAACCGTAGAATTTATGAATATTTCCCATGATATCTTTTGGGTTGTGCACGTCTTAAACTATAAGAAATTATTTATATTTTCAGGTGAAAGACTTATTCAGTACGCTAGTGAAAATCTAGTCACTGAAGTACTAATTCACCCTCAATATAACACTCTGATACAGTGCATGAGAAATTTATTGAGCAGTTTTACAAGGCACAGGCATATCATACATGCAGGTTACACATTTACTGGCAATGGTTCCTGGATACTACAGGTAAATTTGATGTCTTTAGCCAAAGAACGAATAACAAAAGGTATGCTGTAATGAAAAAATCTTTTCAGGACGGAACCTTTTCAGTAGCCGATTTTTCGGAAGCATTTCAGGAGCATGACGTACAAAGGGTTTTGCGTGCCTATCCTGATACAATCACCATGAATATTCACTGTGCCGATAACGGACTGTGGAATACCCTACCAGACAAATCATTTGCCAGGCTGTGTAGGATTCGTATAAATCCAAATGATGTCTTGAGCACAAGTAACGAGAGCATAAATGCATTTATTGGTAAGATTTTACTTAAAGAAGTTTTGGAAAATGTCAGACGTTTTAAACATAACTTTCTCTTCAGATTATCTGGCCCCATTGCTTGCTCCAGCCGCTTTAAGAGAGTTACTGCAAACTTCAGATGTAGTAGGCAATATTCGATTCACCCATCCAACACTTTATGTCTTTCCAGGAGGTCAAGGTGATGCAGCACTCTTTGGCATAAACGGATTTAATATGCTAGGTAGAAATTATTTACTTTTATATTGAAAAGATAAAATAAAGTCTTATTACACTTTTTCAGTCGATGGAGGTTTTAATAGAAAAGCTTGCTTCTGGGATTTCGCACGACATCTTGACCGTTTAGATGCTGTTTTATTGACACGTATTAATAATAGCAATATTAATGGCATGGCAGCAGTTGTTGAGCGCAAGCGTGAATCACATGTCTATCCACAAATAGGACACTTCTTTTGCAATATTCCTGATCGCAAGAGTTTGCCTAGTCCCGATGGGGATAAAGATAAGGACCCTCTTTTGGTAGATTTATTTGAACGTGGCCACAGTCTTGTCAGTAGTGTGAAAGCATTAGATTTAAAACCACAGACCTGCTACCGCAATTCAGAACCAATCAACCTTTACCACAAAGTGGGACATGGTACATTGGATATGTATGTGATAAGTCCGTCTAGGGACTCAAAAGAAGTGAAGGACTTTTTACAAAAGTGGAATTCAGGAGATCAAAAACTTTTTGCAGCCAGGGATACAAGAGATTTCCAATTCCCACTTCAAAATCTAGTGTCAATTTGTTCATTGTTAGTATGGCAGCCTGCCGATCCGGACGATACAATAACCAGAATTTTGTTCCCTGGCAGCACACCCGATTACAAGATTCAAGAAGGGTTAGAAAAATTGAAGCATTTGGAATTTATGAAATACTCGACTTGCACTGCCAAATCAATAGCTCCTGTTATACAAACGGTTACAACTCGTAGAGTATTCAAATCCGCTCCATTAGAAAAAGGCATCGCCGAACCAGTTGTTCCGTCCAAAGTTGGAAAACCATTACCTTTAGAACGAGATGCAAATTTGATTGAAACACGAATAAAATCAACTTCAACAATTCAACAACAGGAAGACAATAAAATAAAAGACACGACAATAGAAGTAGTGGAAAAGAAAATTGAAAAAGTGATGGATAAAGAAGAGGAGAGTGGCATGTCTAAAATAATTGATCAAGTTTCTAAAGAATTGGAACACGATCAAGAGGACAAAGATGAAGAAAAGAAGGACGAGGAAGACAATAAGGAAGTTACAGAAAAAAAAGTTGAGGTGATGATTGTAAAACCACAACAACAGCAAACCGAACCAGCTTCGAAAGACGAAGTTTCTCCAGAAATTATTAAAGCAAAACCTAAAGGAAAAACAGAGAAGCCACGCGCTGAAGTAAAACCTGTTATTCGATCACGAATTGACACTAAGCCCCCCAAATCGATGGAGAAGAAGGCATTTAAGAAAGAAGATAGAAAAGCCTCTCCTACACATACTCCACGCAGGCAAGATATTTCAACCAAACCCTCACAGCCAATCAAAGAAAAAGAAATAAAGCCAAGGATTGTTTCAAGAGTGGCTAAATCAAGCCCTAGTAGCACGCCAGCAAAGAGTGCAAAGGACGCCAACAATCGTAAAGTGTTAGAGTCTAAACAGCATATTTCCAAAATTTCTACCACCCGAAGGGAAACTACAAGAACGAGTACAAGTGAAAAAAAAGAAATTAAGAAAGCTGAAAGGAAACCAATTTCGAGGCGTCCTCGTGGAACCTCACCAACTAAAAGGGCTCCGGGTAGTCCAGTGAAAGTCATGAAGCCAAGAACGGAATTAAAAAAATCTCGACTGGACAAAGGTGGCACTACCGATTCTAGCTTAGTTTCGACACCTAGTGCAGATGAAGTACCTACAGCCAAAAAAATTCAAGATATGGTAACTTCTCAAGAATTAGATGCTGCAAAACAGCGCGAGCTAGATGACCTAAAGGAAGAACAAGAAGTGGTACGAGAAATCGAAGCCGTTTTTAGTAGAGATGAAAAAAAACGGAAGATTGAACTTAAATCAGATCACCGGGAAATTGCCAAACAAGACAGTACAACTGAAGCGGACGAAGATGAAGAGTATCTCATAATCGAAAAAGAAGAAATTGAACAATACACTGAGGATTCTATTGTTGAACAAGAAAGTAGTATGACCAAAGAGGAGGAAATTCAAAAACATCAACGTGACTCTCAAGAATCGGAGAAAAAACGCAAAAAGAGTGCTGAAGAGGAGATTGAAGCAGAAATTGCTAAAGCAGAAGCCGAAGAAAGGCGAAATAGGCAACAGCAAGAAGAAGCTGATGAAGACGAGGAAGCAGAAGAAGACATTGACATTCAACCTGATTCTATCGAAGAAAAAGTCGATTTGACAACTCCAGAAAAAACTGAATTGAAAGTTGAAGTGCAAGAAATAATTTCATCTGCTAAAGAAATAGTCAAAGCCAGAAATGAAGAAATTACAATTAAGACTGAAGAGTTTTCGTCACCTTCACCCGAAGAGAAAATAAGTAGCGCGAAGAAAACGTCAGATACTAAAGATGAACCTATTGAAGAGCATGATGCAGCGAAAGAAGTCAACTTACAAGAAAGTCTTCCAGAAGAAAGATTCTCTGCAACAATTGAATCAGGGGCAACAACAGCTCCAACATTGCCAGAAGACGAAAGAATTCCACTTGATGAAATCAAAGAGGACCTAGTGATCGAAGAGAAGCACGTGAAGGAAGAAACGAAAGAAGTTGAGGCAGTTCGTCAACCAAAAACTATGTCAGCTAAAGAAGGAATACCAACTGCTCCCGAGCGAGTTCTTCCCCTGAAAATGACTTTTGAGACCCAACAGAATCTTATGCGGGATGTAGTTAAGACCCCAGATGAAGTTGCCGATCTCCCAATGCATGAAGAAGCTGATTTTGGGGTATATGATGAAAAAGAAGTCCAAGACTCTAATAAGCCCCTGTCATCAAAAGAAGAAATTGCTGAAGAAGAAAAAGAAATGGAAGAGAAAGAAAAAGACAAGGAAGATGCGACAAAGGAAACAACAATAGAGAAAAAAGAAGAGATAAAAGCTGATGAAGATATTAAGGCTGAAGATCATTCAGAAAAAGCCACTGCTGATTTATCTAAACTAGAAGACCAAAAACAATTAAAAGATCAAAGTGACGAAATAGGAAAAGAGAAACAAGAAGAAACAACAATTATGGGCAAGGATGATAGTAGAGATACAAAAATTGCAAAAATTCCTGAGGAATCGGCTTCTGAAATAAAGTTGACAGCCGAAATTGAAAAACCTGAAGACAATTTCATAAAACAACAATTAGTTACCAAAAAAAGCATAACAAGTCCAGAAGAAAAAGAACAAAGTGAAATTACATCCGAAGATGAGTTACCAGAGCATATACCAGTTGTTCGCGGAAAGGTAACTGAATTAAAAGAAAAAGAAGATACGACATCCCTTGAAAGCCCAGCCACCATTGAAGAAGCCATTGAGGTAGAAATAGAGCACAGTTTGATTGGAAAAATAGATCTTGGCAAAGAAAAAGAACACCCTATTTGCAAGAGTTTGCTAGAAGAATTGCAAATTGAATCCAAAAAACACGAAAAAGAAATCAAAAGGTTAAGTTCAGATGCTGCGACCAGAGAAAGAGCTGAAACAAATGCTTTAATAAAAGAAGATGGAAGAGTTCAAGAGACTGAGGATATTCAGAAGCAGGCGATTGATGAAAGTATTCAATCAAAACAGAATATATCACATGACATAGAATCTAAGCAAGAAGATGCAGCACCACCATCAAAAGAAGTTTCTCCGGCAGAATCTGTAGGCAGTCAAATTGATGAAGAGAAAGAACCTAAGCACGGCACTGTCGATGACATTTCAGCGCCTGAAAGTCAAAAAGAAGGCAAATCTGCACCTGAATCAAAGGAAGTATCAAGGCCAGAATCTGTTGAACCACAACCAGACCCAATTGACAAGTCTTCCCCTATTGCGAGTCAAAAGGATGACAAATCAGCGCCACCATCTAAAGAAGTTTCTCGCCCTGAATCGGCAATTAGCGAAGCGGATGAAAAAGAAGAACCCAAACGTGATTCTGTTGATGCAATTTCCTCTATAACAATTCAAAAAGAAGAGAAAACTACACCTGAACCAAAGGAAGCATCGAGGCCAGAATCTGTTGAGCCGCAAACAGAAATAATTGACAGGTCTTCCCCAATTGCGAGTCAAAAGGATGAAAAATCAGCACCACCATCTAAAGAAGTTTCTCGTCCAGAATCAGTAATTAGCGGAGCTGATGAAAAGGAAGAACCCAAGCGCGGTTCTGTTGATGAAACTTCCTCTTTAAAAATTCAAAAAGAAGAGAAATCGGCACCTGAATCAAAGGAAGCATCAAGGCCAGAATCTGTTGAACCACAACCAGACCCAATTGACAAGTCTTCCCCTATTGCGAGTCAAAAGGATGACAAATCAGCGCCACCATCTAAAGAAGTTTCTCGCCCTGAATCAGTAATTAGCGAAGCGGATGAAAAAGAAGAACCCAAACGTGATTCTGTTGATGCAATTTCCTCTATAACAATTCAAAAAGAAGAGAAAACTACACCTGAACCAAAGGAAGCATCGAGGCCAGAATCTGTTGAGCCGCAAACAGAAATAATTGACAGGTCTTCCTCAATTGCGAGTCAAAAGGATGAAAAATCAGCACCACCATCTAAAGAAGTTTCTCGTCCAGAATCAGTAATTAGCGGAGCTGATGAAAAGGAAGAACCCAAGCGCGGTTCTGTTGATGAAACTTCTTCTTTAAAAATTCAAAAAGAAGAGAAATCGGCACCTGAATCAAAGGAAGCATCAAGGCCAGAATCTGTTGAACCGCAACCAGACACAATTGATACGTCTACCCCTATTGCGAGTCAAAAGGATGAAAAATCAGCGCCAACATCTAAAGAAGCTTCTCGTCCAGAATCAGTAATCAGCAAAGATGATGAAAAAGAAGAACACAAGCAACGTTCTGTTGATGAAACATCTCCTAAAATTCAAAAAGAAGAAGATTCTGCATCGCAAAAAAAGGAACTTTCGCAACCAGAAACCGGTGTAAGTAAAGATGATGACAAGAAAGAAGTTAAATTGGTATCCGTAGAGCTCAAACCGGATACAATTGGCAAACTTTCCACTGTTTCAAGTGATAAGGATGAAAAATCTGTACCACCATCAAAAGAAGTTTCTCCAGCTGAATCTGTAGCCAGTCAAGTTGATGAAAAGGAAGAACGGAAGCACGGCGCTGTTGATGAAATTTCAGCGGTTGAAAGTAAAAACGAAGACAAATCTGCACCTGAATCAGAGGAAGCATCTAGGCCAGAATCTGTTGAACCGCAATCAGAAATAGTTGACAAGTCTTCCCCAATTGCGAGTCAAAAGGATGAGAAATCAGCGCCACCATCAAAAGAAGCTTCTCGTCCAGAATCAGTAATTAGCGAAGCTGACGAAAAAGAAGAACAGAAGCGTAGTTCTGTTGATGAAACATCTCTTAAAATTCAAAAAGAAGAAGTATATGTACAGCAATCAAAGGAAATTTTGCGATCAAGTCACGATGATGACAAGAAAGAAGCGAAACTGGTATCTTCTGAAACAATTTCCCATGTTACAAGCAAAATTGATGAACAAGCAGAACCAACATCAAAGGATGCATCGCAGCCAGATTCTGTTGAGCTCCAACCAGATACAATTGGCAAACTTTCCCTTGTTCCAAGTGATAAGGATGAAAAATCAGTACCACCATCTAAAGAAGCTTCTCCAGCTGAATATGTAGGCAGTAAAGTTGATGAAAAGGAAGAACCAAAGCACGGCATTGTTGATGAAATTTCAGCGGCTAAAAGTAAAAAAGAAGACAAATCTGCACCTGAATCAAAGGAAGCATCAAGGCCAGCATCTGTTGAACCGCAACTAGACACAATTGACAAGTCTTCCCCAATTGCGAGTCAAAAGGATGAAAAATCAGCACCACCATCAAAAGAAGCTTCTCGTCCAGAATCAGTAATTAGCGGAGCTGATGAAAAGGAAGAACCCAAGCGCGGTTCTGTTGATGAAACTTCCTCTTTAAAAATTCAAAAAGAAGAGAAATCGGCATCTGAATCAAAGGAAGCATCAAGACCAGAATCTGTTGAACCGCAATCAGAAATAACTGAAAAGTCTTCCCCAATCGCGAGTCAAAAGGATGAAAAATCAGCGCCACCATTTAAAGAAGCTTCTCGTGCAGAATCAGTAATTAGCGAAGCTGATGAAAAGGACGAACCCAAGCGCGGTTCTATTGATGAAACTACCTCTATTAAAATTCAAAAAGAAGACAAATCTGCACCTGCATCAAAGGAAGCATCAAGGCCAGGATCTGTTGAGCTCCAACCAGATAGAATTGTCAAGTCTTCCCCAATTGCGAGTCAAAAGGATGAAAAATCAGCACCACCATCTACAGAAGTTTCTCGTCCTGAATCAGCAATTAGCGAAGCGGATGAAAAAGAAGAACCCAAACGCGATTCTGTTGATGCAACTTCCTCTATAACAATTCAAAAGGAAGAGAAAACTACACCTGAACCAAAGGAAGCATCAAGGCCAGAATCTGTTGAGCTGCACCCAGACATAATTGACAGGCCTTCCCCAATTGAGAGTCAAAAGGATGAAAAATCAACACCACCATCTAAAGAAGCTTCTCGTCCAGAATCAGTAATCAGCAAAGATGATGAAAAAGAAGAACACAAGCGTAGTTCTGTTGATGAAACATCTCCTAAAATTCAAAAAGACGAAGAACCTGCAGCGCATTCAAAGGAAACTTCGCAACCAGAAACCGGTGTAAGTCTAGATGGTGACAAGAAAGAAGCGAAACTGGTATCTTCTAAAAAAATGTCCCCTGTTGCAAGCAAAATTGATGGACAACCAGAACCAACATCAAAGGCTGCATCGCGGACACATTCCGTAGAGCTGCAACCAGATACAATTGGCAAACTTTCGCCTCTTCCAAGTGATAAGGATGAAAAATCTGTACAACCATCACAAGAAGTTTCTCCAGCTGAATCTGTAGGCAGTCAAGTTGATGAAAAGGAAGAGCCTAAGCACGGCGTTGTTGATGACATTTCAGCACCTGAAAATCAAAAAGAAGCCAAATCTGCACCTGAATCAAAGGAAGCATCAAGGCCAGAATCTGTTGAACCGCAACCAGAAACAATTGACAAGTCTTCCCCAATTGCGAGTCAAAAGGATGACAAATCAGCACCACCATCTACAGAAGTTTCTCGTCCTGAATCAGCAATTAGCGAAGCGGATGAAAAAGAAGAACCCAAGCGCGGTTCTGTTGATGAAACAAGAAAAGAAGACAAATCTGCACCTGAATCAAAGGAAGCATCAAGACCAGAATCTGTTGAGCCTCAACCAGAAATAATTGACAAGTCTTCCCCTAGTGCGAGTCAAAAGGATGACAAATCAGCGCCACCATCTAAAGAAGCTTCTCGTCCAGAATCAGTAATTAGCGGAGTTGATGAAAAGGAAGAACCCAAACGCGATTCTGTTGATGAAACTTCCTCTATAACAATTCAAAAAGAAGACAAAACTACACCTGAACAAAAGCAAGCATCAAGGCCAGAATCTGCTGAACCGCAATCAGAAATAATTGACAAGTCTTCCCCTATTGGGAGTGAAAAGGATGAAAAATCAGCACCACCATCAAAAGAAACTTCTCGTCCAGAATCAGTAATCAGCAAAGATGGTGAAAAAGAAGAACCCAAGCGCCGTTCTGTTGATGAAACAAGAAGAGAAAAATCTGCACCTGAATCAAAGGAAGCATCAAGACCAGAATCTGCTGAGCCTCAACCAGAAATAATTGACAAGTCTTCCCCTAGTGCGAGTCAAAAGGATGACAAATCAGCACCACCATCAAAAGAAGCTTCTCGTCCAGAATCAGTAATTAGCGGAGCTGATGCAAAGGAAGAAACTAAGCGCGATTCTATTGATGAAACTTCCTCTATTAAAATTCAAAAAGAAGCCAAATCTGTACCTGCATCAAAGAAAGCATCAAGTCCAGAATCTGTTGAACCGCAACCAGACAAAACTGACAAGTCTTCCCCTATTGGGAGTCAAAAGGATGAAAAATCAGCACCACCATCAAAAGAAGCTTCTCGTCCAGAATCAGTAATTAGCGGAGTTGATGAAAAGGAAGAACCCAAACGCGATTCTGTTGATGAAACTTCCTCTATAACAATTCAAAAAGAAGACAAAACTACACCTGAACAAAAGCAAGCATCAAGGCCAGAATCTGCTGAACCGCAACCAGAAATAATTGACAAGTCTTCCCCTATTGGGAGTGAAAAGGATGAAAAATCAGCACCACCATCAAAAGAAGCTTCTCGTCCAGAATCAGTAATCAGCAAAGATGATGAAAAAGAAGAACCCAAGCGCCGTTCTGTTGATGAAACAAGAAAAGAAGACAAATCTGCACCTGAATCAAAGGAAGCATCAAGACCAGAATCTGTTGAGCCTCAACCAGAAATAATTGACAAGTCTTCCCCTAGTGCGAGTCAAAAGGATGACAAATCGGCGCCACCATCTAAAGAAGCTTCTCGTCCAGAATCAGTAATTAGCGGAGCTGATGAAAAGGAAGAAACTAAGCGCGGTTCTATTGATGAAACTTCCTCAATTAAAATTCAAAAAGAAGCCAAATCTGTACCTGCATCAAAGGAAACATCAAGGCCAGAATCTGTTGAACCGCAACCAGACACAACTGACACGTCTTCCCCTATTGGGAGTCAAAAGGATGAAAAATCAGCACCACCATCAAAAGAAGCTTCTCGCCCAGAATCAGTAATTAGCGGAGCTGATGAAAAAGAAGAACCCAAGCGCGGTTCTGTTGATGAAACAGGAAAAGAAGACAAATCTGCACCTGCATCAAAGGAAGCATCAAGGCCAGAATCTGTTGAGCCGCAACCAGAAATAATTGACAAGTCTTCCCCTATTGCGAGTCAAAAGGATGACAAATCAGCGCCACCATCTAAAGAAGCTTCTCGTTCAGAATCAGTAATTACCGAAGCTGATGAAAAAGAAGAATCCAAGCGCGGTTCTGTTGATGAAACTACCTCTATAATTCAAAAAGAAGACAAATCTGCACCTGCATCAAAGGAAGCATCAAGGCCAGAATCTGTTGAGCCGCAACCAGAAATAATTGACAAGTCTTCCCCTATTGCGAGTCAAAAGGATGACAAATCAGCGCCACCATCTAAAGAAGCTTCTCGTTCAGAATCAGTAATTACCGAAGCTGATGAAAAAGAAGAATCCAAGCGCGGTTCTGTTGATGAAACTACCTCTATAATTCAAAAAGAAGACAAATCTGCACCTGCATCAAAGGAAACATCAAGGCCAGAATCTGTTGAACCGCAACCAGACACGATTGACAAGTCTTCGCCAATTGCGAGTCAAAAGGATGAAAAATCAGCACCACCATCAAAAGAAGCTTCTCGTCCAGAATCAGTAATAAGTGGAGCTGATGAAAAAGAAGAACCCAAGCGCGGTTCTGTTGATGAAACAGGAAAAGAAGACAAATCTGCACCTGCATCAAAGGAAGCATCAAGGCCAGAATCTGTTGAACCGCAACCAGAAATAATTGACAAAACTTCCCCTAGTGCGAGTCAAAAGGATGAAAAATCAGCGCCAACATCTACAGAACCTTCTCGTCCAGAATCAGTTATTATCGGAGCTGATGAAAAGGGAGAAACTAAGTGCAGTTCTGTTGATGAAACAGGAAAAGAAGACAAATCTGCACCTGCATCAAAGGAAGCATCAAGACCAGAATCTGGTGAACCGCAACCAGAAATAATTGACAAAACTTCCCCTAGTGCGAGTCAAAAGGATGACAAATCAGCGCCGCCATCTAAAGAAACTTCTCGTCCAGAATCAGTAATTAGCGGAGCTGATGAAAGAGAAGAAGAACCCAAGCGCGGTTCTGTTGATGAAACAAGAAAAGAAGACAAATCTGCATCTGCATCAAAGGAAGCATCAAGGCCAGAATCTGTTGAACCGCAACCAGACACAATTGACAAGTCTTCCCCTATTGCGAGTCAAAAGGATGACAAATCAGCGCCACCATCTAAAGAAACTTCTCGTCCAGAATCAGTAATCAGCAAAGATGATGAAAAAGAAGAACACAAGCGTAGTTCTGTTGATGATACATCCCCTAAAATTCAAAAAGAAGAAGAGTCTGCACCGCAAGCAAAGGAACTTTCGCGACCAGAAACCGGTGTAAGTCTAGATGATGACAAGAAAGAAGTGAAACTGGTATCGGTAGAGCTCAAACCAGATACACTTGGCAAACTTTCCACTGTTCCAAGTGATAAGGATGAAAAATCTGTACCACCATCAAAAGAAGTTTCTCCAGCTGAATCTATAGCCAGTCAAGTTGATGAAAAGGAAGAACGGAAGCACGGCGCTGTTGATGAAATTTCAGCGGCTGAAAGTAAAAAAGAAGACAAATCTGCACCTGAATCAAAGGAAGCATCTAGGCCAGAATCTGTTGAACCGCAATCAGAAATAGTTGACAAGTCTTCGCCAATTGCGAGTCAAAAGGATGAGAAATCAGCGCCACCATCTAAAGAAGCTTCTCGTCCAGAATCAGTAATTAGCGAAGCGGATGAAAAAGAAGAACCCAAACGCGATTCTGTTGATGAAACTTCCTCTAGAACAATTAAAAAAGAAGACAAAACTACACCTGAACCAAAAGAAGTATTAAGGTCAGAATCTGTTGAGCCGCAACCAGACACAATTGACAAGTCTTCCCCTATTGCGAGTCAAAAGGATGAGAAATCAGCGCCACCAACTAAAGAAGCTTCTCGTCCAGAATCAGTAATTAGCGAAGCTGATGAAAGGGAAGAATCCAAGCGCTGTTCTGTTGATGAACCTTCCTCTATTAAAATTCAAGAAGAAGACAAATCTGCACCTGCATCTAAGGAAGCATCAAGGCCAGAATCTGTTGAGCTGCAACCAGAAACAATTGACAAGTCTTCCCCAATTGAGAGTCAAAAGGATGAAAAATCGACACCACCATCTAAAGAAGCTTCTCGTCCAGAATCAGTAATCAGTAAAGATGATGAAAAAGAAGAACAGAAGCGTAGTTCTGTTGATGATACATCTCTTAAAATTCAAAAAGAAGAAGTATCTGTACCGCAATCAAAGGAAATTTCGAGACCAGAAACCGGTGTAAGTCTAGATGATGACAAGAGAGAAGCGAAACTGGTATCTTCTGAAAAAGTGTCGCGTGTTGCAAGCAAACTTGATGGACAACCAGAACCAACATCAAAGGATGCATCGCAGCCATATTCTGTTGAGCTCCAATCAGATACAATTGGCAAACTTTCCTCTGTTCCATGTGACAAGGATGAAAAATCTGTACCACCATCTAAAGAAGTTTCTCCAGTTGAATCTGTAGGCAGTCAAGTTGACGAAATGAAAGAACCCAAGCACAGCGCTGTTGATGAAATATCAGTTTCCGAAACTCAAAAAGAAGACAAATCTGCACCTGAATCAAAGGAAGCATCAAGGCTAGAATCTGTTGAGCCGCAAACAGAAATAATTGACAGGTCTTCCCCAATTGCGAGTCAAAAGGATAAAAAATCAGCACCACCATCTAAAGAAGCTTCTCGTCCAGAATCAGTAATTAGCGGAGCTGATGAAAAGGAAGAACCCAAGCGCGGTTCTGTTGATGAAACTTCCTCTTTAAAAATTCAAAAAGAAGAGAAATCGGCATCTGAATCAAAGGAAGCATCAAGACCAGAATCTGTTGAACCGCAATCAGAAATAACTGAAAAGTCTTCCCCAATCGCGAGTCAAAAGGATGAAAAATCAGCGCCACCATTTAAAGAAGCTTCTCGTGCAGAATCAGTAATTAGCGAAGCTGATGAAAAGGAAGAATCCAAGCGTGGTTCTGTTGATGAAACTACCTCTATTAAAATTCAAAAAGAAGACAAATCTGCACCTGAATCAAAGGAAGCATCAAGGCCAGAATCTGTTGAACCGCAACCAGAAACAATTGACAAGTCTTCCCCAATTGCGAGTCAAAAGGATGAAAAATCAGCACCACCATCTAAAGAAGTTTCTCGTCCAGAATCAGTAATCAGCAAAGATGATGACAAAGAAAAACACAAGCGTGGTTCTGTTGATGAAACATCTCTTAAAATTCAAAAAAATGAAGAACCTGCAGCGCATTCAAAGGAAACTTCGCAACCAGAAACCGGTGTAAGTCTAGATGGTGACAAGAAAGAAGCGAAACTGGTATCTTCTAAAAAAATGTCCCCTGTTGCAAGCAACATTGATGGACAACCAGAACCAACATCAAAGGCTGCATCGCGGACACATTCCGTAGAGCTGCAACCAGATACAATTGGCAAACTTTCGCCTCTTCCAAGTGATAAGGATGAAAAATCTGTACAACCATCACAAGAAGTTTCTCCAGCTGAATCTGTAGGCAGTCAAGTTGATGAAAAGGAAGAGCCTAAGCACGGCGTTGTTGATGACATTTCAGCACCTGAAAATCAAAAAGAAGCCAAATCTGCACCTGAATCAAAGGAAGCATCAAGGCCAGAATCTGTTGAACCGCAACCAGAAACAATTGACAAGTCTTCCCCAATTGCGAGTCAAAAGGATGAAAAGTCAGCACCACCATCAAAAGAAGCTTCTCGTCCAGAATCAGTAATTAGCGGAGTTGATGAAAAGGAAGAACCCAAACGCGATTCTGTTGATGAAACTTCCTCTATAACAATTCAAAAAGAAGACAAAACTACACCTGAACAAAAGCAAGCATCAAGGCCAGAATCTGCTGAACCGCAACCAGAAATAATTGACAAGTCTTCCCCTATTGGGAGTGAAAAGGATGAAAAATCAGCACCACCATCAAAAGAAGCTTCTCGTCCAGAATCAGTAATCAGCAAAGATGATGAAAAAGAAGAACCCAAGCGCGGTTCTGTTGATGAAACAAGAAAAGAAGACAAATCTGCACCTGAATCAAAGGAAGCATCAAGACCAGAATCTGTTGAGCCTCAACCAGAAATAATTGACAAGTCTTCCCCTAGTGCGAGTCAAAAGGATGACAAATCAGCGCCACCATCTAAAGAAGCTTCTCGTCCAGAATCAGTAATTAGCGGAGTTGATGAAAAGGAAGAACCCAAACGCGATTCTGTCGATGAAACTTCCTCTACAACAATTCAAAAAGAAGACAAAACTACACCTGAACCAAAGGAAGTATTAAGGTCAGAATCTGTTGAGCCGCAACCAGACACAATTGACAAGTCTTCCCCTATTGAGAGTCAAAAGGATGAAAAATCAGCACAACCATCAAAAGAAGCTTCTCGTCCAGAATCAGTAATTAGCGGAGCTAATGAAAAGGAAGAACCCAAGCGCGGTTCTGTTGATGAAACTTCCTCTATTAAAATTAAAGAAGAAGACAAATCGGCACCTGAATCAAAGGAAGCATCAAGGCCAGAATCTGTTGAGCCTCAACCAGAAATATTTGACAAGTCTTCCCCTATTGCGAGTCAAAAGGATGACAAATCAGCGCCACCATCTAAAGAAGCTTCTCGTCCAGAATCAGTAATTAGTGGAGATGATGAAAAGGAAGAACACAAGCGCGGTTCTGTGGATAAAACTTCCTCTATTAAAATTCAAGAAGAAGACAAATCTGCACCTGAATCAAAGGAAGCATCAAGGCAAGAATCTGTTGAACCGCAACCAGAAATAATTGACAAGTCTTCCCCTATTGCGAGTCAAAAGGATGACAAATCAGCACCACCATCTAAAGAAGCTTCTCGTCCAGATTCAGTAATTAGCGGGGCTGATGAAAAGGAGGAACCCAAGCGCGGTTCTGTTGATGAAACTTCCTCTTTAAAAATTCAAAAAGAAGACAAATCTTCTCCAAAATCCAAGGAAGCATCAAGGCCGGAATCTGTTGAGCCTCAACCAGAAATAATTGACAAGTCTTCCCCTATTGCGAGTCAAAAGGATGACAAATCAGCGCCACCATCTAAAGAAGCTTCTCGTCCAGAATCAGTAATTAGTGGAGATGATGAAAAGGAAGAACACAAGCGCGGTTCTGTTGATAAAACTTCCTCTATTAAAATTCAAGAAGAAGACAAATCTGCACCTGCATCAAGGCCAGAATCTGTTGAGCTGCAACCAGAAATAATTGACAAGTCTTCCCCAATTGAGAGTCAAAAGGATGAAAAATCAACACCACCATCTAAAGAAGCTTCTCGTCCAGAATCTGTAATCAGCAAAGATGATGAAAAAGAAGAACACAAGCGTAGTTCTGTTGATGATACATCCCCTAAAATTCAAAAAGAAGAAGAGTCTGCACCGCAAGCAAAGGAACTTTCGCGACCAGAAACCGGTGTAAGTCTAGATGATGATAAGAAAGAAGCGAAACTGGTATCTTCTGAAAAAATGTCCCCTGTTACAAGCAAAATTGATGAACAACCAGAACCAACATCAAAGGATGCATCGCGGTCAGATTCCGTAGAGCTGCAACCAGATACAATTGGCAAACTTTCCCCACTTCCAAGTGATAAGGATGAAAAATCTGTACCACCATCAAAAGAAGTTCCTCAGGCTGAATCTGTAGGCAGTCAAGTTGATGAAAAGGAAGAACCTAAGCACGGCGGTGTTGATGAAATTTCAGCGGCCGAAACTAAAAAAGAAGATAAATCTGCACCTGAATCAAAGGAAGCATCAAGGCCAGAATCTGTTGAACCGCAACCAGAAACAATTGAGAAGTCTTCCCCAATTGAGAGTCAAAAGGATGAAAAATCAGCACCACCATCTAAAGAAGCTTCTCGTCCAGAATCAGTAATCAGCAAAGATGATGAAAAAGAAGAACACAAGCTTAGTTCTGTTGATGAAACATCTCCTAAAATTCAAAAAGTAGAAGAGTCTGCACCGCAAACAAAGGAACTTTCGCGACCAGAAACTGGTGTAAGTCTAGATGATGACAAGAGAGAAGCGAAATTGGTATCTTCTGTAAAAATGTCCCCTGTTGTAAGCAAAATTGATGGACCACCAGAACTAACATCAAAGGATGCATCGCGGCCAGATTCCGTAGAGCTCCAACCAGATACAATTGCCAAACTTTCCCCTCTTCCAAGTGATAAGGATGAAAAATCTGTACAACCATCACAAGAAGTTTCTCCAGCTGAATCTGTAGGCAGTCAAGTTGATGAAAAGGAAGAGCCTAAGCACGGCGCTGTTGATGAAATTTCAGCTGCTGAAAGTCAAAAAGAAGACAAATCTGCACTTGAATCCAAACCAGCAACTGCGATTCAAAAGGATGAAAAATCAGCGCCACCATCCAAAGAAGCTTCTCGTCCAGAATCAGTAATTAGCGATGCTGATAAAAGGGAAGAAACTAAGCACGACGCTGTTGATGAAATTTCAGCGGCCGAAAGTCAAAAAGAAGACAAATCTGCACCTGAATCTATGGAAGCTTTAAGGCCAGTATCTGTTGATTCTCAGTCAGAAGCTATTGACAAGTCTTCCATTATTTCAATTCAAAAAGATGACAAATCAGCGTCGCCATCAAAAGAAGCTTCTCGTCCAGAATCAGTGATCAGCGAAGCAGATGAAGAAGAAGAAGACAAGCGCAGCTCTATTGATGAATCTGCGTCTGCTAAGATTCAGCAAAAAGAAAAGTCTGCAACAGAAGCAAAGGAAGCATTGCACGCAGAATCTGTTGATTCCCAACAGGAAACCACTGACAAAACTTCGCCTGTTACAAGTTTAAAGGATGAAAAATCAGCCCCACTATCAAAAGAAACTTCTGGGCTAGAGTCGGTAGTCAGTCAAGTTGATGAAAAAGAAGATAGCAAAAAGAGCTTTGTCGATGAATCTACCTCTGCTAAAAGTCAACAAGAAGAAAAGTCTGCCCCAGAATCAAAGAAAGCAGTGAGTTCAGTACTGAAACTTGAACTGGAAACTGTTGTTAAATCTTCTCCAATTTTAAGTGAAACGGATGACAAATCAGCACCTCCATCAAAAGAAGCTTCTCAGCCAGAATCAGCAGTCAGCCAAGCTGATAAAAAAGATGATCTCAAGCGATGCTCAGTTGATGAGACAAAAGAAAAGTCTGCTCCAGAATCAAAAGAGGCTTCGAAGTCAGAATCTGTTGAGCTCCAACAGGAAACTGTTGACAAATCTTCTCCAATTTTAAGTCAAAAGGGTGACAAATCAGGGCCACCATCAAAAGAATGTTCTCGATCAGAATCTGTAGTCAGCCAAACTGATAAAAAAGAACTAACATTAAAGCCTGCTTCATCTGTTACAAGCTTAAAGGATGCTTCAGGTACAGCGCTATCAAATGAATCTCTTGTCATTCAAACTGGTGGCAAAGCAGAACCAACACCTGAGTCCCTTGACCAAACTTCTGATGTTGGAAGTCAAAAGGAAGAAAAACATGTAACCCCACCAAAAGAAAAATCGAGTTCAGATTATGTTCTAGATCAAATTGCTGACAAAGAAGAGACAATTACGGATTCTGCTGATAAGTCTTCCCCTGGTCCAAGTCAATCTTCCATCAGTCAGTTTGATGAGAAGCAACAACGAACTGCTGAATCAGTCGATAAAGTATCATCTAGATCAAAGGAAGCATCACACGCCGATTCTCTTGATGACAAAGAAGGGTATGTACAAGATGAAAAATCATCACCTCCTTTAAAGGAAGCACCTTTGTCAGAATCTCCAGCACTCAAATTAGAAAGACAGACCACAGCATCTTCTCCGATTGATCAAGCTCCACCATTCATATCTTCTGAAGAGTTACAAGTATTGCCAAAACCCGAAAAAGAAAGCTTTATACTTAATCTTCAACAACAAGCTAAACCTGATAGTATATCTTTAGTCACTTCTTCTAGTCCAGTAGATGTGGCTCATTCTGAATTTGTTAATATTCAAACTAAAAAGCTGTGCGATGAATCTTTAAATTTCGAAAAGTGCATAAGCGGAAGTATTTCTGGGTCTGGAGAAAAAGCTGAAGTATGTCAAGAAACTGTTTCATCTCCTATCGATGTTGTTACGAAATCAATTGAATCTGAAAAGTCATTTGCCTCTGGTGAAATTTTAGGAGAAGTTGTTGAAAGTCTGAAATCAGACATTCAGCAAGCTGTAAAAATATCGTCATCGATTTGTGATGATCTTAAACAAATGGCTGTTACAGTAGAGACTATAGCTGAGGATTCGGCTACAACTGTTCAAAAAGACAGTACCTTTTGTGACATAAAAGTAAAACAAGTTACAGAAGAAATCGAAAAAGAAACTGTGTCTGAAAGCGTAGAAGCTTTGAAGGTTGCTTATGAAGTCAAGAGCTTCCACACTGAACTACGCGAAACACATATCACAACTGTTGACTCACCTGCTCTCGATGAAATCATATTGCATGACATTAAAGAAGAAGACGAAGAACATCGGTTTTCACCACCTAGAGAAACAGCTTCTGCTCATTCACAGATAGTACCTGCTTTGCAACCAAAGCGACCAGTTTCCCCAAGAGAAGAAGAAGTTGCTAAAATTGTCGCTAATGTGGCAGAAGTGCTAAAATCTGAGAAACCCATTACCGAGATTATTCCAGACTTCAACGAACAAGAATTAGAGAAAAAGCTTTTAAAAACTAAAGAAGAAGATGCTGCCACAGTACAAAGAATGCTTGTTACAGCAAGTAGTGAGGATGGAGGTGAGCAAATTGAAATATGTCCCAAAGGGTCTATTGTATTCACTCCCAGCTCTACGCCAGATGTTTTGTCTGGAAAAGTTTCACCCGATGAATCGAAGGATTTAGAAACTACCATAAAAACTGATGAAAAGCTTTTAAAATCAGAATCCGAAAAATCATCACCCGACGTTAGGTCTGGTCCTATTTCACTTGAAGAGAAAGACAAAATTGAAATTTCTGAAAAGATGCAATTGGGAAAAATAATTCAAGAGTCTGTGGAACGAAAAGGATCAACCAGCAGTGTAGCTGAATACCAGTCTGAATTGAGGAGAGAATCGGCAATCAGTAATTTAAGTGAAAAGGATTTGACTAGAGATGAGAGCACCTACGATGAAAGACCTGATTCTCCTGCTAGCCATGAGCTCGGCAAATCATCACCTGAGCCGATCGAACAAGACCATGAAATTAAAACGACTAAGCCAATTGCCTCCAACCTAAGTGGTAACGATCAACAAATTATAGAAACAACTTCTAAAGATGATATTCTAGAATTTCTTGACATAGATTCGAATAAAACAGCATCAAAAGCTGATGATCACAAGGTTGAAGAAGTAACAAGTAAAACTGTTTCACTGGACAAAAAAACCGAAGGAATTTCATCATTTACTGATGCTTACAAAACAGTAGATATAACCACAACAAGCATATCTTTATCTAATAAACTAAGTCAAGATACATCAGAAGATGCCAAAGAAAAGATCACATCTTCGTCAGTACTCAAATCTACAACTGCTAGTGAAAGTCTTATGGAAACATCATTACGCGATGAACAAATGGATAAATCTTCCTCTGGAGCAATATCCACGACGACCAAAACTATATCTGTGAGTGGTATGAATGAAGAAGAATTTAAAGAATTAATTGAAAAACAGAAATCAGACATTACAAAAACAAGTGTTTCTGGTGAAAAATTATCTTCCACTGAACATTCTAGCTTTGTAACTAAATCAGAGACTGTTTCCTACTCTGAAGCGGAAGACAAACAATTGAAAAGCACCACATCAGAGAGTATCAGTGTTGGTGAAAAAGGATTCGTTACCCAAAAGTCATCCTCTGTTTCCAGCATCAAGGAAGATTCTTCAGAAACATCAGAAATATCTGTATCCAAGTCTTCTCGCACCGAAGAAATATTAGCAACAAAACAATCATCTGCCACTAAGTCGGAAAAAGAAGACAAAACCTTAGTTGCTGTCCGTGAGTCTTCGCGCTCGCAAATTGACTCTACGCTTAGTTCAACTCTTTCAAAAGCCAAAGTGAGCGTAAGTGAATCGACGGTGATAAAAAGTGAACATGCTTTGGGATCTCAATCTGTGCTTACCTCTGGATCGCAAGAATCATCAACAAAAATTCATAGATCAGCCACTTCTTCAAAATCGGGAGTTAGTGAAAAGGGTGAATCTGTTTTATCGAGCGGCAGCGCAAGCAGTATTACCACTAAGCAAATTGATTCTTTAGATGCTAAAGAAAAAATAACAGAAGAACATTCGATGTCTGAACATGTTTCGGATACTCTTACACATTCGAAGGATATTCTACGTAGGGAATCAACGCTTAGTCAAAGTAGTGAAGGTCGACAAACCTGTTCTCTAAGTGATCATGAAGACGGATATGACGATGATGCTGATGACCTGTTGAATATCAAAGAGACACGCTCAAAATCTATTGCAACAATTATGATGACAAGCATTTATAAACCCTCAGAAGAAAGCCAAGCATTCGATGCTTTAGAAGAAGAAGAATCATTTGGAGATATAAGCCAGGAGCTATCGAAACTTTCCCAGACTAAAACTCAAAGCTACCAAACTGTTAAGAGGACATCAGGTCAGGAATCTGATTTAAGTAAATTGAAACATATAGAAACAACTTTCAGTACAATTTTAAAAGAAGATGCATCTCCAGAAGAGACTTTGGACAGAAAAACACCTCCAACAGCACCCGTTAGCCCAGGTATTAAATCGACGTTTACTTCAGAACAAAGAGAGGTGGTTCAGCAGAGTAGCCTTACTGCAATGCAGTATGGCGAAACATGCGGTATATCTGTACCATCCTCTCCAAAAGATGTTTCTGGAAAATCAAGCCCAGGTGCCTTAACATCAGAAAGTCGTTCAATTCCCACTCCAGCGGGCCACGAATCACTTACGGAAACTCCAGAATCTTCACCGAAACCAACATCACCCTTCCCCAGAGTGGCGAATGAAGACATTCATACCACAGCATCCTACGGTGTAGTTGAAGCGGCAAAAACTTCTACTCCAGAAATATCTGAATTAACATCCTTGGAAAGATCATCATTAAGTGGAAGCACGGAAAAGGTAATAACAACTACAATCACCACCGTTACCAAAGTAATTTCCAGTGATGGAAAAGAAATTGTTACTGAAGAAAAGACTATCACCACAACTGATACCAGTGAGCCAGCTGGTGAGAAAGTAACCGTTACAACCACAAGAACTACTAGCGAAAGCGACAAAGTACCATTGCAACCAAAGGAGCTGGCTATGTTGAGATCAGAATTCCGTAGCTCAACCCCTGGTAGCGAAGATGAACGACTTTACAGTGATGACGAAATTCCACCATCGCCAAGAAGTGTTACATCTTCTCAGGCGCACAGCTACGACCTACAAAGGTCAAGTTCAGGGATAAGTAAAAAATCTGATCTAGACATCGATGAAAGCCAGGATGATATTCCGCCACAGTATGGCAGCGAAGAACATTCGTCCGCTCTTTCAATATCAATGGCACACAAAATTGTGGACCCAATGAGCACATCGTTCTATGGCGCCCTTCCAGACTCATTCGGGCCACTAAAAACAACAACAGATAAATCAGATCCCATTCCCATAAAAACGACACGAACTGTAGTAAGCAGAACCTTCACAGAATCACCAGTTAGCCAATCATCAGGAAGTGAAGGTGCCAGCCAAACTTGGCTTTCTCGACATAGTGGTGACCACAAGTTCCTCGACGAAGCAGACCTTGATTTTGAAAAGGCTCTTGAAGAGCACAGACAAGTGCGTGGAGCTGAAGTCATGTCTAGCGTTACAGCCAAATACTCGTACTCGCCATCGAAATCTACAATCGAAGAGACTATCACCAAACCCAAGTTCCCTCTAGGTGATATTCAAAAACCGAAAGGTGCCGAGGGTACATCAACTTCCTCCACAGATGAAGAGAAAAAAGACCAAACTGATGTAAAGCCAAAAGATCCTTTGAAGGAATGGGGTAAACCACTGGGCCTGCCATCACCTGCACCTATTCCAAATGAAAACGACGTTCGAACCACGCCGAAGAAAGAGCGTCGCCTTGTGGCTGCGAAAACAAAACTCAACAATGAAAAAAATCTGAGAAAACGTTCAGAATCGCCAAGCAAAATAAGAAAATCAAGTCCAGTTTATGTGGACTTAACATATGTTCCACACAATGGAAACTCATATTATTCACATGTGGAGTTCTTTAAACGTGTGCGCGCCCGCTATTATGTATTTTCTGGAACTGAACCTAGCCGAGAGGTTTACAATGCTCTTCTCGAGGCCAAACAAACATGGGAGGATAAAGATTTAGGTAATTAGCTTTTTTATTCTTGATGTACCTATCATACGTCACTTTTCAAAGCTCAAGGACTTAAATTATCCAATTTATCTTTGAGTGAAAACAGCTCTGTCATTTTTATAAGATATTCTTATATTTAGTATTTAAAAGATCTCTTAAATTCCATATTATTTACAGAGGTGACTATCATCCCAACTTATGACACTGACGTCCTTGGCTACTGGGTAGCTGAAAACGAAGAACTCTTAGCGAAGTACCACATCGACCTATCACCGTCTGCATCGAGATGCACTATCAATCTCCAAGATCACGAAACATCGTGCTCTGCATACCGCTTAGAATTCTAGGCCACGGGGATGTTTATAGCATTTTCCCCAAGGATCGACTCACAAGAATTTACCAATTGATTGCTTTAGTTGTCAACAAACATTATTGTACTTATAAAGCAAAACTTCTAAACCAGAAACAAAAACTAACCGAGCAATGCAAAAACGACTTAATATGTGGAAGAAAACGAATGTTCATTTTGCGATACTGATGCTAATACCGAATCTGACACTAGATTTACATGTAATGGCGGTCTTTGGTGTGATTATCTGCTTTTTTTTAAATGAAAACACCACTGTCGTTACTGCCCTTTATCGCAATAAGAAACAAAATACTCACAAAATAAAACAAAACTATGGATACTAGCTTTGCAATCAAAAATGAGATTATTTTACAAAATTCAAACGAATGTTAACTTATTTCCTAGTTCCCTATTATACTTATGATATAAATGTATACTTAGAAAAAAAATACTTTTTATCTGCGACGAGCAAATTTAATAAAGATTTAAAAATAGAAAACATTAAAAACTATGATCAATGTGCCTCTGTGAAGCAAAGCAATGAAAGTCCCAAGGAGCTTAAGTTTAGTTATATTATATTTATATGTTTTATTGCGTAGCATAACTCTAAATATATATCTTATCTACAATGGAACAATAACACAATAAAACTTATCTTCCAATGTTCATTAACTTGTCTTTTTGTTATTAATCTAGTTTTTTGCTATGGAATGCACCATATAAAAAATTTGCTAAGGGACATTCATTTACAACTCCCTTTATATATAATTTAAAATAACTCCATGTTTCTTTTTTTCCAATCCCTTGAGATTTTAAAATTAACTGGATTCAAAGCCATAGGAAGATATTAATTAAGTCAACTTACTATTGTATGGTCTCCGAACAGTCGGCTGTCAGAAAGGCCTTTTCACCTTAAAGCTGAAAGTGACACCTGGCCTACCAAAAACTTAAAACAAAATCTGGAAATTGTATTGAATGGCTGACCAACGGGACTTCCTGTTCTTGTTAAATAATGTCCCTAACACCACAGAATATTGTACAAGTGCAATCAATGTAAAATTCCAACAATGACATGGAAATGTGTGAATTCACAAAGCGCACTTTAAAATATTTATGAATTAATTATAATTGAAAAAAAAAATAAAAATATAACATGGTTATGAAACAACTTAAAATACTAAACATGTACAATTAAATAGAAATTTTCAATGTATCTCTGAAACATTAAAACAAAATTCTTATATAAACATACATGTTTGTATGTATGTTTCATGAGTGTGCAATTTATATGTTGTGTAATGTTGAACAAAAGACAAATCTAAATAGAAAACAAAATATGAATATGAAAAACATTTAAAAATTGTTACAGAACTAAAAAAAACACAGAAATCATAGAACTTTAATATTTGTGTGTAATGTTGATGTTAGAAATGATATACATAATTCCCTTCAATGCTTGAAAAGTAAGAAACAAAATGAAGTTTTATTGTTGGAATGGCAGCGGATCTGCAAGGGCCATTTTAATTTAAATATTTTTTAACAAATTTGCTTACAGTATGTTATGATTTGTGTATTGTTTTGCGCAATCCAGGTACATTTATAATACTTAAGAAAAAACATAAAAAACAACAGTCCGCCATCAAATATTTACAAAAACAACAAATATAACAATAGAACTAATGTAAGGAAACTATATTTAAGGAAAAATAGGTAAATTAAGAATTAAACTCCTTTTTAGTAAACAAAAACCAGGAAAAATTATTTTTTCCTAAACCATATAAATAGGTACTCTTTTCAGAAATATACTTTTAAGGAAAATCATTACTCACAAGATGTACTCATAATATTGTGCACCGTCCACAATTGATTATAATTAATAATTTTGTTTTAGTTGAGCAGGAAAATTGAAAAAAAAGTATGTATGAGGTTTTGTAATGTTGTTAAATAAACGAAATTATGATATGAATCTGCAAAACATACATGCATAAAGGATTTAGTACAGGTAAAACGGAGAAATAGAAAACAAATATTTAGATTTTTTTCATAGCACTTTGCTGACATTCGTCTTAATAGAAGGTTTGCAGATCCAAAGAGTTCCAAAGTAAGCATAACACTTATTCAACTAGGTACGGCGGCGCGGGGATGGATTGTGAAGAATCTTAACTTTAAAAAATATAACTCAGGCAGGGCTGTGTTTACTATAATTTTGCCCCTTCTTATACAAAAAAAAAAACAAGTACATGATCGATAATATTTTAACAGTTTGACTGAAAATTTATAAGTGTTCCAATATTTCCCATATTGTTGTTTCAAAATTTTTGATTGTAAATAATTCTCGAAAATTTAAAAACCTAGTTTTATGCTAAAGAACTACGTAATACTCTGTAATCTTAACCGATAAGACTCATATTTTATATTTCCCTTCAATTGTTTTTAGAAAATAAGATCTCGGATGAAACGAACCTCCCTCTCCTAAAATATTTTGTTTCTTTTACCTTATTCTATATTTATTATTTATTAAGATAACTTCGATTATACATATATCCGTATATTATAATTAATACACTCTCGTAACATACATAATCCATTTGGCGATACATGTATGGTTTATAAAAAAAACCCTGTATGATATATTTTCCTTAAATTCATGATTTTTCCCTGCAAGACCTTCCTGAACAGGTGTTTTATATCCTTCTACACATGGGGACTCTTTAAATCTTAAACCGTATTTTTAATAAAAAAAAATTACCAAAGTTTTATGAATTTAAATATTTTTTTTCTACTTTTCGCTTCTCACATATACTCGTACTTACCTGTCTACTATTTTATTACTCGAGAAAGCCGATTTAAATATTTTTTATTTTATGAAAATATTTCTAAATTTATAGTTTTTGCCAAAGGCTTAATCTAATTTTAATTTTAAATTTTAAACTTACAAATGTGATAAAATAAGTATTTCACTAAATTGTTTAGGAACAAACGAAAATGGCAAAGACAGGGATAGTTAGTACACTAAACTACGAACATGCTACTATTTTACTATTTTTATTCACCAAGAACTAACAAATTTGTTTGTGATATAAAATTGTTTGAGTTGTTGTTAATGTTTTACAGAACTTATCCAGCAGCATTTGAGTCAAATGTGAGGTGTTTTAAGTCGAATAAGATCAACAAAACAACCCTTCAACAAAAAAGGACAAATTTTCTTTCGAAAAAAAAACAAAAACTATTTTTTACCGAATTGTTTTATACGTTTTTTGAAATAAGGAACTTAAGAAAAACACAGTAGATAGTTTTTGATTGACAATTATAGAAAAAAAAATACATACAAAATGTATGGTGATTTAATTATATTACATATAAATGCTTAAGCAAGTATTTGAAATAGGAAAAGAATGAGCGTAATGCATATGAGATGGAATACACAATAAATTAAATAGGAATAAAACAAGTGCTTAACTTAATATATTTTTATTTTACACAATTTAACGACATGTTATAAAAAGATGGCACAGAGCCGGCAGTTGAAAGCTTTTTTTTAACGCATTTATTAAGATTGAACATAAATGTTAATGATTCTATTTGGAAAAAAAACCAAAAAAGGTATACATACTTCTTTACGGCAAACAGGATAATATAATAACAAAATCAAATGCACCCCAAAAAACAAAAAAAAAACTCTTTAAATATGGCAATTGATTTAAATACAAAAAAATATACAAAAAATACTGTATTAGTGGTTATTTATATAAAAATAAATATTTATAGAAGAAAAAACTAAAGATTTGTTGTTAACGTACTACTTTTTGAATGGAGAGAATATATTTATATATTTAAACAAAATAATAATAATACAATATATTTTAAATTATTTTAACTATTCAAATCCTTTTACGGTAGTACCATCAGAGTTTGTTTGTTTATGAAATAAATTTAAAACGAATTATTCAGCATTTGCCTTTTATTCAATTACCTAGTGCCCAATAACGTAAATATAAGTTTACATTTATTTTCCGTTGCAAATTATATTTGAAGTTTATTAATGAAAAATTGTTATTTTCATATCTTATTGCAATTAATAACCCTAAGTACATTATATAAATTAAGTATTATCAAGCAACAAAATGTCAGAAGAAGTAAAATTTAAAAAAAATACTTATTCTTGAAGACAAAGCTTATCTCCAAATAAAAACAAATATATATATATATATACGTACTATATATATATATACGAAAAGTATATAAACTGTGTTGTTATATTTGATTCCGTTAAAAAAATGAACAGGTCATGTTGGCGGTAAGTGTTGTATCAAATACTAAGACTTCTATCAAAGGGCACGGTAGTGTCCAGGCAAGTTCTGGCATTACACCCTTTTTACACAGTCAAACGCCACCCTCAAACTTAAGGACCAATTAAGCCAGAAACTTCAAATTTATTGTAATAGCTGCTCTATATCAACATCATTTGTTCGCGAGATATAGAACTGTGAAAATTATTTATATATTTATTTCATTTTCAACAATCATTTAGACTAAATTCTATACAAATTACAAGATTTTTGGGGCTATACATATAACATACAATTATATTGAAATAAACATCAATTTACATTTATTGCACCTCCTCCGGTGCAATATCGACGGAAGTGCAATTTTTTCTGATATTGAGCTTAGAACGCCATAATTACCTAAATGTCAGGTTTTATAAGTGGTAAAATCGACGTGCTATTGCTCAAAAGAAGCCACTTTTTTGTTTGACATAAAAGCTGAATCGTATTGTATTTTGATAAACAAGAAAACTTTAAACGTGATTCCCCAACACTTAGGCTGGGTGCGACCCACACTGATAACTTCCCATTTGTGGTCTTGAAAACTTTATATTCAGTTTTTTTTTTTTCAAATAACCAAAATTGTCTCTTAGCACACTATGATTCAACTAGAACTTTCTTCGTTTTTTTTGTTTCCTGAACAATTTTAGAAATGTCGCTTAGTATACATTCTTACGGGAAGGTATCGATGTATAAAACAACATACTTTAGAAGGCACTATCGGTGTTCATTCCCAAGAAATTCGACTTGAAATACAATTTTAACTAGTTTTCACTAGAATTTTTAAGAGTTTTTTTATTTAAAAAAAAAAACTATTAATTCGATATTTGTCCACATTTTACCAATTGTACAAAATTATACTATGTATAAAATAAACTAAATTAGAAGTCAATATCACTACTAGTTCTCGAGAAATTTGAGTCGAAAAACAATTTTTACCAATTTTCAATAGAATTTTATATAGTTTTTTATTTTTTGTAAAAAAAACTGTAAACTGATTTTTTTTGAAATTTTCACCAGTTGTCAAACACATTATTTTTCGTAAAATAAAATTATTTTGAGTTTCGAATTGTTTTCCGTTCTTAGAATATCTGGGTTATGAATTTTTTTTTCAGTTTTTTTTATTTAAAAAAATAACGGTAAGTTCATTTTTTTCCAAATTCATAAAATTTTATTTGAAATCAATAGCACTATTTTTTCGTGAGATATTTGAAACTAACCAAAATTTTCACTTTTTTCTTAAACCGTTATAGTGAAAAAACTACTCACTGAATTTTAATAAACGCCCTTACAGCCTCTTTCGAAGTTATTATCTATTAAACAAAATTTATTTGAAGTCGATATCTTTACTCGTTCTTGAGATATCGACGACGAAAAATGGTACCAGAACGTACGGACGTACGAACGTACGAACGTACGTACATACACACACACAGACATCTCTCTAAAAATGATTGATATAGCCTCTAGGGACCTTGAAACGTCGAGAAATGTCAAAAATTCCAATTTGACAAATTGGACCGATTACAATAACTCCCTATGGGAAGTTAATAACTTTAAACAAATTTAAGGAGGAACTGAACCAATATTCTGCTCAAGATATGATTTAAAAGTGTCTCTAGAAACCCTCAAATTGAATTCTATCTTATGCAAATTACATTGACTTCTCTGATGCAACGGGCGATAGGCTCATAACGACCATATTTACTATGATGAAACTAAAAATCCAGCTTTTACTTAAAATCCAAGTTTTAGCTTTAGCTTTTTTTTATTCACAAGGCCCAATTGCGAAAAATTTTAAAGAGCCTAGTATTAAGGTATAAGTATGATACTACTTAACAAATTTCTATCTTCAAACTAGTTTACTAACTCATTCGTAATCTTAAACATATTGGCGCAAAATTTTAATTGAATAAGTACGATGCTAAAGCTGTTTTAGTATGATACTAGGTTAAAGCAATGAATTTGCAAATTTTAATCGAATATAGCATCATACTTTCTCTAGCCTTTTATTAAAGTTAAAATCATCCAATACCTACTTTATTTTTTTAGTATCGTGCTAGCTTCATATGACTCTTTGACATTTGCAAACATCAAAAAAGTTTCGTGTACTTACTTTTTTACACGAAATGTCATTGTTTTAGGTGTGTTCAGAAGCGATTTGTTAAGAAAATTCTTTTAGTACGATACTAATTCGAAAATGTTTAAAATTAAGAATGAGTTAGTAAACTACTTTAAAGTTAGCAAATTGTTAAGTAGTAGGTATCATACTAATACCTTAACAATAGGCTGTTTAAAATTTTGCGCCATTCTAACTAGTATCGTACTAAAGCAATCTTCTTAATAAATTTGCTTCTAAACACACCTAAACCAATGACAGTTCGTGCGATAAACTAAGTATATACACACCTTTTGTGGCGTTTTTAAATAGCACATTAGTACAAAAATTAAATAGGTATTCGATGATTTTTACTTTTCGATTAAAATTTGCAAAATCGTTTTTTTAACCTAGTTTCATACTAAATCAGCTTTAACATCGTACTAATTAAACTAAAATTTTGCGCCAATAAAAAAATATTTTTGTGTTGAGAAAACTGAAACGATGATAACGGAGACATTCTAATCGTATCTTTTCTTTGATCAACCACCCGAATCAGGTTATGAGAAGGATGACCACAGAACAACGAGGTACCTCATGTGTGATGGAAACTCTGGATGACAACGTAATCATGGACAACGAGGAAGTAGTCTCGTTCTACGCTGACATTGGGTCAGCCTACCACCGCGGCTAAAACGCCATCCCTGCCCACAACCCACAAAAATCACCACTGACAACCAGGAATGAACACCCTGAGGACAATACAGTCAACCAACATTTTAAATTTAATTTTTTTCGTCATGTAAATTTTATATAAAAATAATCAAACTTAAGTCACTGTATATAGTAAGGCCCCCTATGAGCCAACAAATGTAAATTTTCATACAAACATATGTATGCAGTATCTTATTAGTTGTAAGCCAAATTGTAAATAGTATGTTCAATAAAACAAAATTGAATTGATTGTATCTTTTCTTCGGCATTTTTGTGTTAGCTAACTGGACAACCTTGACGGAACACACCATAAGACATATTATTTTTTTTTCAACGTTTTTTATAGTTGTAAGTTAACACAAATTGTATATACGAGTAAATACTCGTATTCAATAAAAATCGTTATCGTTAGTTGTGTTACCCGCAACCTAAGCGACTATTGGACCTTTCATCAGAAGTGGGATACACTCTAAGCATAAGAAAAGAAAATATCAGATCAAAGATTTTAAGGAATTTAATTATAAAAAAAACAGACCATATTCAAAAGGCGAAGAAAACACTACTGTTGAAGTGAAAAATTTGTTGAATGTTCAAACGACAAATCGTTTGGTTTGTGTGGAAGGAACGCCGACGAATATTTTTCGTAATAAAAAGATGTACATAGGTATTGGGAAAAGTCCAGGCATTTCAAGAATCTTTTGTCAAGCAAAGTTTGGCAAAAAAAGATAATTATTTTATTTTTAAAAATTGATTATGTTTTAAAAATGTATTGGGACAACAATGACCAGGGGTGGAATCGCGTAAGGTGATAGTTGACTATCAATTCGTTGATTGTCGTTTTTGACTATAGCAGTCTCTATCATATCAATTGAGAATTATAGAGAGAGCGATGGTCAAAACGACAATCAACAAATTGATAATCAACTATCACCTTATGCGATTCCACCCCAGGACAATGTTATAAAAGAAGTTGTTTCTCAGATAGGTGAAAAACCATGGTTAATATTTAGAAGTTGTTGGTTGCTTTGAACAAGCTGCTAAGTCTTACGCACCTACAAGTGGAGCCTCTAGATATGAAAATGGATGTTAGGTTTGGCCTAGCTTAGACCACATTCTGATAAATTGTCCCAGTAGCATTCCAATCAGCAACGGGCAGTAACTACGACAGGGAGTGAATATGAAAAGAAATTTAATTTTTCTTGTGGATCTGGTCACGTTGAAGGTTTGTAATGAGTCGAATAAGGTTTTGATAAAAAAAAGTCGATGCTCACAACAAATTGTCACAGCCAAACTGTATGGAAGTGATTGGAAAGGGCAAAGGGTTTGATATCTCTTTGATTTTAGTTCGGATTGTTCTCTCATTTCTCATTATTGAGAGGATCGGTTCCAAATTTGAAAGTATTGAGAAATTATGTAGTCAATGGGCCTTACCAATAAACAAACTTAGAGACGACTTTAATATTTGCGTAAAATTTACCATTCTTTAATGGACTCTATATAACTGATCATACATGTTACATTTCATTTTTTAAGTTCTGTGCAATAAATGGTTCATAACTTAGAGTCCACTTAAATATTAAGTTCATAACATGTTTGGATAACTATATAGACATACATATTGGTTCATTTCACTCAAATATTAAAGTCGTCTCTAAATTTGATTATTGGTAAGGCCCAATAAGTTTAAGGAGAAAGAATAATTTCAAAACAATATAATTGTTTGTTTGGCATATTGTGGAATGCATTTATTTTCCTCTGGCCAGCCAGATATTGATGGCGAAAGGAGGATTGACTTATGTTCTATACCGGGTTCTGTATTATAGGCTGATGACGACGTTAAGACAGTCGAGGCTGGATTCTGTATCTCCGGATCACTTGGTTGGCTATCAATTTGTGGTGGATGGCATTTTGACTTAGAGTTTTGAGGTGGTGATGGTTGGAATGAACTTTGTGGCGTCTCAAAGTCTGCGATAGTGGTTGGAGGATTATGTAGTTAGGCTTTAGTAGGTTCTATGTTGCAGGACCTACGACGAAATGACTTTTCTCCCTCCTTACGGATTACATAAGATCTGGGATAAACTTGATCAATGATAACTGCCGGCTTCTATTTTTATTGGGCCGTACCAACAATCAAATTAAGAGACGACTTTAATATTTGAGCGAAGTGGACCATTATTTAGAGAGCTCTATAAAGTTAACCATGCATGTTATGAACTTAATATTTATGTGAACTCTAAATTATGAACCACTAGCGTACCCGTGCGGGAACTCCCGCTCACAATGACGTAATCATAAATGAAGCTTTGATACCAATCAAGTCCTTTTCTTAAAGGTAATGTAGCCAAGCGAAGGATATTTTGAAAAAACTAACAAACAATGAGCAAATCACATACGTATGTAACTATCCTATAACAATGTATGTAGTTAAACCTGTAGGCACATAAAGTTTAACTTACCTTAAAATAGTTTAAATTCAAAGACACACAAATATTTGTCATATTTTGTTTGTTTTTAATTCGGAGAATTTTATTTTTGTTTTATTTTTTTTTTTAACTTTTTTGAGTGTTTTTATCGTTACTGCTTAGGTAAATTAATCAAACAATGCCCCTCCTCTGGGCCCGCACCATCAAAGTATGGCATTTCAATACAACTACTTATGTATATGTATACTACATTTCAGTGCAATACGAAGATAGAAGTAGAGATAAATAATTTTACGGTAATCCAGACTATAACTTTTTTGTGTGTTAAATTTTATCAAGATCCATTCAGTTGTTCAAGCGTTATTGAGTAACAAACATCCATACATCGTAACATTCACATTTATAATATTATAATAATATATACAGGGTGATTGGCATAAGGTGTGACAAAAAGCTAGGGCGTGTAGGTTGGATATAGACAAGAAAAAAATCGTATGGGAGGGGGGGGTCTATTTCCCCCCGTTTAGGCGGGAGGGGCAATTTAAGAAAAAAATCACTTAAAACAGAAAAAAAATTATTAAAAAATAACGGTGATACCTACAGAGTAATGCTATGGCATTTTGAAAAGCCAGAAATACATTCTTTAATTTTGTTTTTAAATAAAGTTGTTCGAGTAAATAGTTTTTGAAAAATTAATTTTCAAAATCAAAATTTTGAAAAAAAAATGAAATTTTTTTTTTAAACAATTTTTTTTCAAAATTTTACGTAATTAAGTATTATTTTTTTATTCAATATTCAATGCTCTTTTTAATTTTTGATCAAACACAAAAAACCGGATGTCAAAATGTTTTGTAGTTTTTGAGAAAATCAAAAATAACAAAAACTACTTTTGTTCTAAGAAAAGCCTTTTATTTTAGTTTTTACGTTTTTGGATTTTTATGTAGGTGAATTTACGATTGAAAGGATTAACTTTCTTTTTACTATTCTTTTAATTATCGTCTTATAAGCATACAATAATGTGACAAAGTACTGGATTAACCATATTTCACACATTTTTTCATTGAGAACACCTGCGTGAGAGCATTGGTTTAAAATTGACCTGCCACTTTTTTATTATGGTGGGGTCGGCTTGGCTTAGGTGCATTTACGAAAGAAAGGATTAACTTTAAATAAACAGTAATTATGTATTTTATCTAAATATGCATGTATTTATTATTTAAATTGATTTCAAGATTCAGGAACATTTTTGTTCTTATTTCGCAATTGCATTTTCCTGTCACTAGTTAGGGCGTGTAACGCTGCATTACTTAAAAAACATTCGCAGATCAATATTAATCCAATGCTCTCACGCAGGTGTTCTCAATGAAAAAGTGTGTTATTGTATGCTTATAAGACTGATAATAAAAAAAATTTACAAAAAAAGTTAATCCTTTCTTTCGTAAATGCACCTAAGCCAAGCCGACCCCACCATAATAAAAAAGTGGCAGGTCAATTTTAAACCAATGCTCTCACGCAGGTGTTCTCAATGAAAAAATGTGTGAAATATGGTTAATCCAGTACTTTGTCACATTATTGTATGCTTATAAGACGATAATTAAAAGAATAGTAAAAAGAAAGTTAATCCTTTCAATCGTAAATTCACCTACATAAGAATCCAAAAACGTAAAAACTAAAATAAAAGGCTTTTCTTAGAACAAAAGTAGTTTTTGTTATTTTTGATTTTCTCAAAAACTACAAAACATTTTGACATCCGGTTTTTTGTGTTTGATCAAAAATTAAAAAGAGCATTGAATATTGAATAAAAAAATAATACTTAATTACGTAAAATTTTGAAAAAAAATTGTTTAAAAAAAAAATTTCATTTTTTTTTCAAAATTTTGATTTTGAAAATTAATTTTTCAAAAACTATTTACTCGAACAACTTTATTTAAAAACAAAATTAAAGAATGTATTTCTGGCTTTTCAAAATGCCATAGCATTACTCTGTAGGTATCACCGTTATTTTTTAATAATTTTTTTTCTGTTTTAAGTGATTTTTTTCTTAAATTGCCCCTCCCGCCTAAACGGGGGGAAATAGACCCCCCCCTCCCATACGATTTTTTTCTTGTCTATGTCCAACCTACACGCCCTAGCTTTTTGTCACACCTTATGCCAATCACCCTGTATAGTAGGAAGTAGGATAGTAGGATTTCTATATTAAGGAATTCTATTCTGTCTAAATATATTACAGAAAATAAAATTGAATTTGTAACTTTTTTATTATTGTTAACCCGTCGTCGTTGGATTGGCACACACATTTTGATATTCAATATTTATTCTTTGTTTGAATCGATACCGTTTTTACAGTTTTGTTTTGTGAAACAACAAAGTTCATGTTATATTATATATCATGGACTTGTTGTATTATAGAATATATATTTTTTTCACATGTATAATATGTCTTGTAGAAGAAACTGTAGTTGTTCCTGTGAATTGTGAAAAATAAAATTCGTTTTTGCAAAAAATTAAGTTTCATGAACAATTTCCCAATAAAACATTCCGTATATTTCCAGTTTTAGAAGAGAAGCTAAATAGACAATAACACAAAGGATTAAAAGTAAACTTATAAATCTATGCTCGAAGTGCTGTAAACTGGTGGAAAACGTCTAAAATATGGGTGTCTAGATCGGATGTAAAAAGCAGTGTTTCCAAAGTGCTGCTATATTTTTGCACTTGTTCGTGGTGCTAAAAAATGAAAAGATGATTTTTTTATGTTGAAAATGTATAAATATGATTTAATTTATTTACCATCAAAAACACTTGCTGCAGTCGTCCAATTGTCCACCGATACCAGTCAGTGTCTGGATCACGGCCATCTGTATCAGATCGTACCAAGTGTTCTGAGAGGATCATGATAAAACGTTGAAAAACTATCAGGAATAAACGCTTCTGGTCAACGTTTGCTGCTTCTAGTTTTTCCTCCATACGCTCGACCATCTTTAGAGTAGAATGAATTAATGTTTTAAATGTATAGTACAATAAACAACAATTTCTAAAAAGAATGATCAGTGATCTGTGTTAAATAGCAAAAAACCTTAACATTTTCCAATTCAGTTGGTAAATTTTTGTATTTTTTAAACTATGATGCAATACTTGGTTTATTGCATGTTAATGTAAACTTCAAGAGGCAAATTGATTTTAATAAGTTCTAACAAGGTGTAAGGATATAACTATTTAAAAACCGCAACGCTAATATTATCGAATTCTATAATAAAAACAAATAAATTAGCTAAAAGTCAAATTAATGCGCTATCTATATGTATATGTATATGTATATTTTATACAATATCCCAGTAGGAAATTTGCTCCTCAAGGAAAAATAAAGCTGAATTCCTCGTAGAAATCACGTGGCACTTTCATTGAGTAGAAGGTCTGCATCGGTTTCATTCATCGAAAGTCATGCAATGAGTCAGTAGTTTGCAATCCCAGTTGCATCTTGTGCTTTGTTCTCGAAAGAAGGTAAAGAAAACATGAAACAAAGCAATATCTTTCTTACACATCCTTAATGTTAATGAATACAGTGCTGAACACGTTATAATTATTCCTGTATCTTTTCAGTGGTTGTTGTAATCCACAATTGAGTGTTTAATGCCTGCGATGTGAAAGAGAAAACAACCCTTTCTTTTCTTTGGAATTGAAAATCAGTAAACAACCTTTCAATAGAGCAAAACTATGGTGATCAGGTGATATCGCTAGGGAAAAGGAATGTATTTTTTCATTAACTTCGTTTACTGGGCAAAATAGTCTGCGAGCTGAGAGGAAAAAGAGAAAGAGATTTTGACCTGCAATAAACAATCCTTTTTTTTGTTGGGTTTTTCCCGCGATGGGTCGGCGACACTCAATAAGTCTTTTTTTGTCATGAGTTATTTCTTTTGTTTTGGAATGATTTAGTGTCAATTTTGTGATCAAAGAAAACGGTTGTGCGGGGTTTTCTGTGTTTTCGATCAATTTACTAAAGAATAAATAACAACCATGGAGAAGGAAAACAATTCACCAACGGTAAACTCCCTATATTCTTTTGAATGATTTGCAAAAAGTAAATATTCCTCTTTTTCTTAGATCTCAAATGAACAGAAGAATGAAGATGATTAATCTCTAAGCTGCTCCCCAAATTCTACCAAGTGTCAAAGGAGAGTTTTTCGACCAACTGTTTGTGTTACGTCTTAAAACAAGACAAGGCAATGTAAGACGTCATATATATCTACTAACTTCTTTAAAATGTACTATAATAGTTAATAAAATAAATACGTACATAACACAAATTTAATTTGTTTTTTTCATTCAAGCGATAAATTTGCCTATACATTTCAGGCGCTTCTTCTATTGATGAAATAAGAAAAGAAATGGATAATGATATTATTCATATTCCTTCTCTTAATAAAACATCGCCTAAATGCATTCCTTTTTTCAAAACTGAAAAAACGAGCTTCAAATATGTACACAATTCTGTAGTGAATAATTAGTATTTTCAATGATTCTTTCCCTGAGGCAATTGATTAAATGTTGACTCACTTTTCATTAATTTATTTCCATTGAGGAAAGCATCACATCAATAGAACCAGTTTTTTCAGACACAAAAATTACCCATAAAATCGAAGATGCCGTGAGCATAGTGATTTCACAACACAATATGCATCGAGAAAGTGTGTACCTCCTTCCAATGACAAGCCTGTGTTAAATTCCTCATAGGATTCCGTAGGAAATTCATGGGTGCAGCCCCTTTTCCATGATGAAACACCTACTTCTTCATTAGTGAATTTTTGGAAATTTCCTACTGGGATAGTTTATAAAAGGGACTTAAAAAGAAAAATGAAAATAAGTCAAAAACATCATCGTCGTTTAACATTTCAAGATAATATTGATGACGATCTAAGATAAAAACGTGTTGCTTTATAAATAAGAATATAAGCTGTTTCTTTTCTATTTCAATCTAATTTTGTACACCTTTTAATACAAAGAATACGCTGGCACATTTATAGAAAACTAGTTCGTTTGATACCTTTTTTTACTGATAAACTTATTTTTGCTTTATATATTTATCGTCTTTTTTTAATTCACGCCAACAATTCATCAAATTGACGTGAGATTCTAATACATATGTATGTGTGTTACATACTTGCTCTGCTTGTGTTTATTAGGAAATTACCCATTCAATTCATTTGTCCGAGTTATCCCTGGCTATCTCAAGTCACAGCCATAACATATTTATAAATAGAAATTCTAAGTTAAGAGTGCAGAAGTGCTAACTCGCTGTAAAAGGGTAATGACTAGCTCTAAGAACGATGTTTGTTTATCTCAAACTTTATGTTAAAATTTATGAACACTTAAATTCATTACAAATTTTTGGTAAGAGTTTTACAATAATTATCCTTTCCTTTTAATGTAATTTAATTCATTTTGTTTCCTTTACTTTAAGATTTTAACATTTTATACTTCATATCATCGAAATCTAAAATCCTAATAACTTTAGTTTATCAACGCGATTATTTTATATTCTACTAAATGTAAAACAAATCATGTATTATGTACATTGAAAACCTACATATCCACAACTTGACCCTGAATTTGAATTTAATTATTAATTAAAAGAGCCAATTACATAACATCAAGTTAAACTTTGCATAAATAAATAAATTATGTTACTCAACAGTCACTGATGCGTGTTAGAATACTATAAAGTTCATAAGAAAACCAGACAACTACATACAACTACAAAAAAAAACAAATTTCAATCTCACCTCTTCCGTCGGCTTATCAGCATTGTGTTGAGGCTTTTTACGCTTCTGAGCTCCACCTTCTTCTTCCGATTCGCTTGAGGACGAATCTGCTTTAGCCAGTTTCTCTTTTGCATCTCCCAATTCTGAACCTAGAAAGTTATATAACGGTTTGCGTTTGTTTAGCCACAAACAACCAAATGACTGAAAGTGTCACACTCACTTAACTTGATGACATGTTTGTTCATTTTCTTTATGGTAAGATGAAGAATTTCCCAGAGATACATCTTCGTGAATTCAGTGGTCATTTCTTTAGAGAAAATCCAAGTGGCTACAGCTGAGCATTCAACAACCTGTGTCTTTAGTAATTTGTCGATTATGACTACCATCATCTGCTGATGATTCTTCCATAGTTCAAAAACATTATGTAGAATACATATCTGAGCTTCTTCTGATTCAGCAAGGGCCTTTGAAGTGTGTTTAAAACAATAAAAGTATTTTCTCAAGAGAACTCTTATAAAACTAACCTTAAATACCAAATGGAACTTCGATATTGCTGCGAAACTATGTGAAAATGATTTCGATCCCAGATTCAATAGAGTTTGAACGAACACGTCAATTTTTAGAGGGTTGAAAGAACTCTCAGACATTTCGTTGTCACCGTTTTCTCCGGAATTCGGTAGTTCTTTCAGTACATTGATCACCTCCTGGGGCGTGCATTTTTGTCGTATTGCAACGACAAGTGCGTGAGCTGTTGTCGTGCCTGGTAGTGCAGCTGTAAAATATAAACAACACATGGCGTAAGATATTTTAAAGTGGTAAAATAGTAACAATTACAACCACCGAACTATTATGTCAAATAAGCTATAGATTATATTAGATGTGTAATACTTTTGCAAACTAAGGGAACACGATGAATAGTTTTTTAAGCGCATCGGAGCATGACTAGAGAAGTAATTTAAGAAAGTCTTTCCTCCTTTCTGTGCCAAAGCTTTGGAGTGTAATCACTTTAAATGATTTCCCTAGGATAAATTTTGTTTCTCATGACAATGGCACTCTTGAGATAAAATTTATTCCAAACTTAATAATCGTGAACTTCACTGAAGCCCAACGATGAATCCGAAAGTGGTTAGGGCACATCATTTGCGATAAACAGACTGTTAATAAGAATTGAATAAGATGCCTTAACGAGGTACATGAAAATAAAAACAAAAATAGAGGGGAATCGTGTTGCGAAATATTAACGCAACAAAGTGGAAAACCTTACCAGTTGTTCAGTTGTTTCTTGTGCGTTGTGGAGAATACAAAATACTACAATACAGCGGAATGAACTACAAAAAGTTTCTGTTGTTAATTGCGATGGTATATTTTTTAAAGAAAATTATACGAACATGATTATAATTTTAAATAACTAATTTCAGTTAAAGTTCTCTAATGGCGCAATCGAAAAAGATTTGTTGCTAACACCAAAAGAAAGTCTGCATTATCTTGGCCGGACACTCTACTATAACCCTTCTAATTATGAAAACAATGGAACAGTACCATGGGAGGAAACCTTGAAGCACGTTACATTTTTAACGCTTTTCGCTCAAGCTGGCAGTAGTACAAACTTAAGGTAAGCGTTTTTAAATTGAAGTGAAAATATTTGATTAACTTTTTTTTACTATAGTGACCTTCAAGAATACAAAGAGTTCATGCATGCACCTTATAGAAGAGCCCATGAGGAATATCCCCGATTTGGCGACATAATCACAATGGCTCGAGGATGGTTGGGAAAATCAGATGGCTATAGTTTCAATGAGGGCACATGTGAAGTGGTTTGTTTTGATAATGCTTTGGCACTTTGGAGGGTGCAAAAAATTCGCCATCGTGACTCGCAAAGAGGTTTTCGCTACGAAATGAAATTCAGCATAACTCCTTTAGAGAGCAAAACACTTCTTCAAAACACACATAATGTAAATGAAGAATATATCAAATCATTTATTTTAAAAGACGATGAATATCCAAAGAGCTTTGATGCACTTACACGGCGATCAGACAGTATTGAGAACTTTTCCAACGAACGTCAAGCTAGGATAGTTAATCATGATCCGCGGCAAGGCTTCACACATATTCCACCATTGAATATAGGCGAATTTTTCAAACAAGTGCCCAAAGCCTCATCTAAAGTTGGGTATTTATCGAGTTCACGAAACGATCTACCCACAACTTATAGGCCAAACTATCGAGTGCAATTCACAAAGCCGGAAGTGTATGAACCACCCGAAGATGCTAAGACTGTTGTAACACACCATTTCCATCATCATTATTTTATGAATGATGCAGAGACTTCTACAAATCGTGACCAAAAGCTTTATCATGGAACCCCGGATGCAATTAAGATTATAGAACCCCCATATATTGAACGTTTATCTCCCCGATACGTTTTGACTACTACAACTGAGGCACCGCCTGCACAAGCAGTGTTTTACATGCAACAACTTCCTTTGTATATACAATCTTTTCCTAAAAAAGAAACATCAACTCAGACATTTAGACAGAGTGAGCAACAATTCGAAGAGATACACTATTCCGAACCAGATCCTCTGTACGAAAATTTAGATACTCTTAGAAAGGAAAATTCAAACAACTACAGACATGTGGCTGAATCTGCTTCTGTTGAAATTCAACCTCAAGTTGAACGTCCAAGCCCACAAGTTTCCAATCGTGTTATCGAGCAAGTTCCACAGCCAGCTGAAGACCAAGGTACACATATTTACCTTAATATTAAGCAAGAGAGCACAACAACAATCAAACCCACCGGATTGTCTGACCAATCGACTCGAAGGACTCTTTTACCAAAAAATAAATTCTTCGTTACGCCGCCAACACCATCGTCAGAGACCCCAATACGATACGCAACGAGGTTATCGCCAAAGACTCGCAATTATGTACGCAGCACAACCGAACAGCCTATTTTGAAATGGAAGCCCAAGCGAAAACCGAAACAAACAGAAGAACGGACTGACAGCTCGGCTGTTCAAACCAACACAGAAGAGAAGGTAGTAACAGTTACCCCCAGCAAAGCAGATGTCGAAATTCTAACGCAGAAGTCTGTTAGTAAATCTATAAGTGTCAAAGTTGGAAATCGGTCTCAAGAAATTCCCTTAATCATAGAAACCACAACAGTTTTCAGCGAAGAAGAAGGTTCTGGTGACATCGATACCAATGAAAATGATTCATAATTGTTTAATTAGTGATGTGAATATTAAAGTTTATACTACAATTTATTGTTTTCAGTTAAATAAGGGAAAATAATTGAAAATATTACGTTCTTCATTCTAAAATAGACAGTTATAGTTATGTGATATCAATTCAATATACATTATGTTTACACATAGAAAAGATTTTCTATATCATAGATATTAACCTGCTTTTGTTTTTTCATACAACTCAACAAATAAGGTTATGTGGATGATTTGAAAGATCATGCGAGAAACTTACAGCCAGGTTCTACATTTCACTTTGACTCGAAACAAAATTGAAATTTAGTGTTCTAGAATTATTGTAAATCATCATAAATGACATACTACGTATGCTATGAGATTACCACATGTGATCACCTAAAATTATTCAAATTGTGGAATAACTTTTTAAAAAATACGTTGTTACGTTGTTTTTTAGATACGTTTTTCGAAAATCGTAAATTTAATTTAAATGGGAGCGTCAGTTTTCTAAATTATTAACTCAAAACGGTAATAATAATTTTTTTAAATTTTACGCGTACAAGGGATTATGACAACTGTTGCAATATTTAATCACAAGTTGAGAGTATTTAAAAGGAGTTAATGATGAACATTGATTTTGAATGTCTGAATATACAGAATGAACCGGTTAAGGCATTCCATATTCTTTTAGTGCGTTTAAATGAAAAATCTACGAAGTCTGGGGGTGCTTGGGAGTTGCAAATGTCTTCGTTGTAGGTCCATTACCTATCTCTTTTTTGGATTATATCCAAGAGAATCAAGTAGGTTATTGAAGTAATTACCAAATAATGAGAATTGTATTTAAGCTTTTATAGATTACAGTCGAACCTTCGCGCAACAGTCACCTGATAGTTTGCGAAGGCTTAAGTTTCAATGAATAATCAGGGTGTTACGTGGATCATGTTCATTGAATGGTTTGCAGGGGTTAACCTGGAACTTATCATATAATGCGGAGCTTCTTCTTCTCTAGCTAATCATGGGAACAAAATAAATAAAATATGCGGATCGCATGGTAAGTTACTTCCGTGGAGGTGATCGAGACCGACTTATAGTAAGTTTCTGAAGAGGATGCCTCACAGTTACCTACAGAACTGGGCATTTCAAGGAGAACCGTTTGCCGTTAGCCATGTGAGAATACCTTACGGACTAAGGGAAGAATGTTTCTGAATTTTTCAATCCTTGTGAGAGTACCTCTAAAACATCAATTGAAGTACCAAAAAACGAAGCCGCAATACTGATCCGCTTCTGAATTGGGAAAGCCAGGTGGTCTAGACGACCCTCAAACGAGGGAACTAGGTCGCAGGTACGAAATCCTTGCACGGAGAATGAGGTGACTAACTCTTCCCCACAATCAAAATATCAAAAAAGCTATTACGCCGGCTGCGTTACACAGTATGTAAATCAAAATGCCACAGTTAATGAAAACCGGCGCACCAAGGCCCTCTTATACAAATGCAGCCATGGGGATCAGAATTGCTGTTCTCCCAAGGGAGTAGTCTCCATGCCAACGAATAGTCAGGTCTGGATGAATCCATAATTGATGAAGTTTCCCTTTAGGAGAAGCACAAACTGAAATTGAATGACCTGTACTTCAGGACGGATCTAACTTTTTTTTTGGCTTAAAGAAAAAGCTTACAAGCTAAGCACTTGCAAAGGCATCAAATTGACATCGTTTATGGGTAATGAAAACATTACCTATGTTTATTCCAAATACTATGAAACAGAACGGCGGAAAATTGCTGGTATTAATCCAGTCGCAAAACGAGGGACAGAATGTCCAAGCCTGGAAAGTGGTGTTGAGTTTCTTGTAATCAGCACCGACGTCAAGTAGGCGGATGCCATAAGCAAACTGTACAATCAACCGCACTACAAGTTTGGCAGAGTAACGGTTGTAGGCCCGAGAGAGTCGGCAGCGTACAAAACTGGTGTCGGTTCCTGCACCTATAGACCAACGGAGGAGAAGACAAAATTCTCGTTCACTCACTCAAGCCACCACTTCCGATATCACTCAACATAGCCCTATCCCCCTCGAGACCCCGCCCACAATCACCAAACCAAGACAAACACCTATCCCCGCTCCTTCTGAATCATCTTTATGTAATGCCGAATCGAAAATGATGAAAAGCTTCCAACGATTGAGGAGGAAAACAAAATTGATGTGAAGGGGTATTCGTAAAAATAACAATAATCTTTCCTGGTGCTGAGGCTTGCTCAAGCGAAAGTCCACCACGCGAAGGCGGCATCAGCTATCTTAGTGAAGAAGTTCACAGTGGAAAACTTAGGGTTAGCACTGATCCAAGAACCCTGTATTTACGGGGGACAGGTAAGGGGGTTGAGAAGCAGCGAATCTTAATTAATATGGGATACGAGACAAGACTCGCTTAGAACTTGCATACAAATAAGAAACAATATAAACTTTGTTTGTATTTATGACGGGGGAACTTGTTCCGATACAAGTCCAAATTACTATCGAGGGATGTAAATGGACAATGCTACAAGCAGCAGGCTACTTCACCGGAGATGAGACCAACATTCCAGCGAAAAATATAAAAAAAATGTATCGTTTTTGTTTAAGTGTCTATTTAGTTCACTAAATCATCGTTATCATCATCATTAAAAATCTGCAAAACTCTTTTAAAGTCTGAGTTGGACGTCATGCAGTGAAATAATATAAGTATGTGATCTACAGTAGAACGCCGATTATCCGAATTAATTGGGACCGGGGTCGATTCGGATAATCGAAAATTCAGATAATCGGACATAGACTAAAGAAAGATAGAGAGAGAGAGCATCAGCGTCGCATGTAGTGTCTTGCCTCCAGTTTTCAACCATAACAATTGAAATATATCTGGACTCCTGCGAGTTTCAACTTGTTACAACAAAACAACAAAAATTACATTACATACATATGTACTTACTACAGTATATATGTACATACTTGGTTTTAATTTTTCATATTACGCTTAGGACCGATTCGGATAATTGGCGATTCGGTTAATAGGCGTTCGGATAATCGGCGTTCTACTGTACTTGAATACAACCGAAAATAGCCAAGAAGAGCTTTCCATTGTACAAACACATCTTCCACTTCGTCAGAAACCCGAAAAAAGTTCTGTGGGTTATTGCAATTAATGTTTTCAATGGGGGTTCGACTTTGACAATAAATTAGACATGGAGGAATACATGGGTCGGCCAACTGGAGCCTTATTGTATTACCAAAAACTCAAAATATATTTTTTCGAAAACTTTTTATATGCAATATTACTAAAAGAATTCCTGTTTCACAATATGACTCCATACCGTTCATAAAATTAATTGGTATTTTTTTTCCCAAAATGTAGACCAAAATCGTAGAGCCGAAGAGTGGACAATAAGATTTTTCAGTGAATTGCAGGTACCGTTATTTCTGGAGCTAGGCAAATTCAACTTCCTCTCTAGGGTATTATCTAAGTACTAAATTCGAAGAACATCAGTTCTGTGGCTTCAACCTTAGGTCGAAGTGTAACCGAAATTCAAATCAGGAGATTGGTTCGGTCATCCCATACTATCCATCAAATTTCGTAAGAACCATATCTTTGCCGCCTTTGAAATGTGTTTTGTTCTTGTTCTTGTTGCAACGACGATTGAAGGAATATTTCTTCATTTGCAAACTCCAGCATAATGTTCCTCCACTATCTGTTTCAAATGAATTAATTTTGAACTCTTCAGTCAAAAAATATTCCCTTTTTGTGTGCGTCGAATAGTCAACAGACATATTCTCGCTCTTCTAGCTTTTCCAGCAACCTCCTACGGATAGTCGAAATATTTAAATCCAATTTTAGTTAAGTTAAGTTCTATCAGATGTATCTTTAGTTTTAAGGCAAGAAAAACCTATTCAATTCTTAGCTTTTCTACATTAACTCATGCGAACAATGTCGGTTACGTTCCATATTCATTTGCTCTATCATTTGAGAAATAATAATTTAAAATAAAAACCAAATAAACACACATCTTTTCTTCTGAAAGACGGAACTTTAAGCAATAACGGGTCAAAAAAGAAAGCAATGACTCAACAACGTACAATAGGTCTAAAAAGAATAATGCGATATGTTGTATATCATTCCGATGGGATTTGGTTCATTAAGGGAATTAAAATTATGTGAGCTTTATACTGCACACCTATTATTTTGGACACTAATGTAGTTCACATTGAATGTTAAAAAATTAGTGCAAATTACAAATTTTATATATAGATAGGGTCGAGCCAAAGGTAAAATGCAAACTTTTAAAAGGGGTATTTTAAATCACCTAAGATCAACAAGTTGAATATGGAAAACAAAAATTGAAACATTGCTGAATTAAAACATACCAGCTCCTTCTGAAGCGTACTTGTAGTTTGGTTGAGGGGCGATTGGTATCAGCTGAGCATATGCTTCAGGCATCATCTCTGTAATCCTCTGATGATATGACAATCTGTAAAACAAAAACTACTTAAACTGCGACTTAACATATCAATTCATTTACCGCAAACATTTCTGCAACACTTCTTGTATGAATTTTGGTCTGGGATGTTCAGCATCCAATAACAAACAACTGTCCCATTCGTCCCAGGACCAAGTGAACTTAAAGTTACTCAAGTGGTAAGAAAACCAATTGACAAAACGATCAAAGCACGATGTATTCATTGAGTCTATCCGCATGAACAAAATTTCGGTTGCTTGCGCCAAAACCTGAGGCAAGGTGGCAGGCTGGAGTTTGCACAGTTCAATAAGAATCGACCCATAGACAATATCCAGATATCTTGGCGTCGGCATGTGGAATAACTCAGCAAAAATCACCTCAACGATACAGTATTCCAGTGGAATTTTGTTCTTGTAGGGGAAAGCAAGTAATTGGGCTGCACAATCCTTTCGCTCGAGCCTATGAGTTTCGATGATGTGGTGCAAATGCTCCTCGATGAGGAACCTCTCAATGGAATGCGCTCCAGGCAAATTCGGTCCGTCTGGACAATCTGTGTAATCGAACATACGATAGACCACCCATGGCATTGGATAAACAAATGACTCGTGGTGCTGCGGTGGACCAATTTGAGGTAAATTATGCTGCAGTGCCTCACAGAGGACGGAATCGAATGCCAAATATGGCCGAGGGATGTGCTTTTCAGCCCAATTGTCCTGACGAAGCTTTCTAATCTGTGCCCACAAACAGTCCAAATACTCTTCTTGGGGATGAGGTGCGTCCACGGACCAAACTCTCAGGGCATTATGATGTTTCTTTGTTCGTTTATTCAAGAACACCTCAATTCTTAGCAAGAGACTCTCCAAAGATGATTCTTTCTTTTCGTAAAGGTCTCTTCCCACCCACGGGAGAGTGGAAAGCACAGCAAAAACATACCAATCGCGACGGACCTGCGGCACATTGTCCTCATTTGAAACATCAATCATTATGTCAAGCAATTGCAATAAACTTGATGCCGATATGACGTGGCAGTTTACCAAGTCGGCCAAAAACCTAAGCGAGTATCTGGCTGCATCCCAGCGGCACATTTTCAGACTATCTTTGAAAGTCTTAACCATATGGTCGACGAATTCTCCACCAAATTTGTAGTTCTTCGCATTTAGTAACCCCACCAGCGTTGTGTATATGGTGCACTTCTCTGGCATTTTGACAGCACATTCTGAGAGTATGCGAAGGATTTTTAAGCGAAATGTACCCAAGTCGGCCTCCAACACTGACACTAAGCCCTCGAGATTAGATTCTACTGACGATGTACTACGCTCGCCTACACGAAGAATCAGAGATTCCAGACGATCTTCGATTTCTTGATTTTCTGATACACGACGACGTTTTCGGCTACGATTGTCTAAAATATAAATATATAGGTATTTAAACATTTTTATGAAAAGGAAATTTAACTAGAACAGATTTTTAGGTTAGTTTTTTTTTTTATTTAAGAGCAGCGGAAAAAACCTACAATATCCATCGTCCTCCTCATGAGCGCGTCTTCTGTTCATGTTCTTATGTATTTTCTGTTGTTTTTTTTTATTATTTAAATATATTTTTTTAAGTTTATAAAACTATTCACAGAAATTAAGGGAAAAGCAAATTATAAGATAAGACAAGGTCGCAAGACGAAGACGCTTCTTCTTCTTACTGTTTCCCTTTCAATTTGGCTGTCAAAAATATGACAACTCGATTTGGATTTCCATTTTTCCAGGATCCATATCGCCTAGCGATTCCATTTGTAAGGTGTGTACACAATCGAAATTTACACATGAGAACGACGAGCTATTCTTTGACATTTCATTTGATGTTTTAGACGTGCATTGTAAATATAAATTTGACAGTTCGTAAAGATACATACAATATTTAAATGCATATCAATTTGTTAATTTATTAAATTTCGTCAAAAAGTTCATTCAAGTATAAATAAGTTGATATTCGATCTAGAAATTGCTTAAAAGATTTATTCGCGTTCGCTAGTTGCAGCACAAAGCATTTATCTTCATTATCATTAAAAAAAAATAGGATTAATATACAAATAATATTTACTAGAGGATTGTGGTGGATTTTAAATGTATCTGCATTTGATTTCTGCAAAAAAAGGGAGGCCAAATACAGAATTCATATTTGTTAGATAGAGAGAAAAAGAGCAAAATGCAGAAGAACTTCATTTCTGCTTTATAGGAAATTCGAGAAATGCAGAAGTCAAGATTATAGTAAAGACGAATATGTTCATTCTTATCATAGCATCTTCGTCTGCATTTTGTAAGTTTGCGATATTTTCACATTTTTCTATAATTTTTGTTGACGGACGCATGATATGAAAAAAAACATTAAATCGAAATGGAAGAAAATGGAGGTAAGTTAAATTTTCATTGCATACACAGGACAACAAGTTATAGCAGCTTATAGGAAGTAAAAAAGAGTTACCACCTGTCCACTTTTAGAATGCAAATGTTCTTGATGTACATATAAATATTACGGAATGCAAGACATCAAAATTATTTTAAACACGTTATTTGAGGGTTCATGTGTTAGTTATCATACGCCAATCGCTGAATTGAATATAGACATTTATAATATGGTTCCACGTCTTTAAAAAACTGCTTGCGTAAATCTGAGCTGCGGTACTTAAAATCACTTATATTTATAAACTGATTCTTATTCAACATTTTTCGTTAAATAGAGTTCATAAAAGAAAAACTCTGATACAAAAAGAAATTCTACGGATTTCCATATCAATCAGTAATTGTTCTGTCTAATGCAAAAACTTTAAATGAAGCTTTAATACGGTATATACGTTCATTTTTATTAGTCAGAATTTATTTTATAAACTTAAGAACTTAAAAAAAAAAACAAATCACCAATTTATACTTCCGATAAATGATAAATGTATTTGGACTGCTAGCCTTATATATGTATATATTATTATCACGACGTTGAAGGTTTGAGCAGAAAATAATGACTAGTTGAGTCTTTTTTATCGTTGAGTGAAAATATAGAAAAAAGCCAGAATATAATGACGCAAAAGAATATATAACTTATTTTTATACAATATAAAAATGAATAACAAACAAACAAAAAACAAATTTAGGCAGACAAGAGTAGACAAAAACCAGGTGCGTGTTATGATCTTCTTTCTTATGTCATTTTACATTGGACGTCCGGTAGAGTTCAGAAAGCTTCTCAAACCATTCCATTGAGAAAAAAACACTCTTCTGGAATAGAATTTCGCTTCTCGATTTCAAGTCAGAATCCACTAAAAAGCACTTATACACATACTCAAATGTCAAAAGTGACACCCAGAAGCTGCATTCTTGTTTTATTTTGTTTCGTTTGTGTTTGTTACAATATAATTCGTTGGAAATAAATTATTTAATCCAAATTATATTAAACAAATTATAATAATAAATAACTTTCTAAGATTTTCACCAACACGACGATTACTTATACATGGACAAAATTTCCTTGAGTGAAACCAATGGAAAACGACATTATTGTGGGTGATGTTTGTTTGGGAAAAAAAAACCTTACAGCTATGGTTGCCGCCTTAGAAAATAAAGTTATTTTTTTTTTAATTTTTGATTTTTGAAGCAATGTTTTTCTTTAAGTAAGTATATAAAGTTAAGCAAGTATATAAAATATGGCTCAACTTTCCTTTGAGGTAGCATGAATTTTTACACGCGGATAGTTTAGTTCGGTAGATTAGCACTTTATAATAACAAATATCACAATAATAAAGTAATACTGGGTCTCCACTGAACGATAATCTGAGATTTACTCAAATCTACTAGAAATCTTCTTGAAATCACTAGATTTACCATACAAAAATTAATCATGTCGATTCAAATAAATCTACTTGAAATCTACTGTACTGAACGGATTCACTTTTCCATTTCCAATGAATCTGCCAGTTTGATGGAAGAAAAAAGAAAAACAATCTGTTGACAAACTGAACAAAAAAAAAAAGCATTTTAATAACTGTAAACAGCTTCAAACTGCTTGATGCCGCAAAAACTTTTGGCTGGATCGTAATGGTAAATACGATTGTATTTTAGTTGAAAAAAAAAAAATATTTTAAATATTTGTATGTATTTCTAAGGAAAAGAAAACAAAATCAAAAAGAAGGACGTTGTGGTCGAAGAAAGAGGAAGCATTGTTGGTGGAGGCTTGGGTAGAAATAGCCAACAAAACTTTCAATTGTGACACTGCTTGTAATTAAGATTTTAGATGTCAAAATAAATCTAACAAGTCCAGTGGAAACACTACTAGATTATTTTAAATCAAACTGGAAAATAATCAAGATTATCGTTCAGTGGAAATGTAATATAAGGAAACATTTATAACTATTCTTAATTAATTTTTATACTTCCTCAATTTACATACAAAACCCACTTTTTTGTTTATGTTGACATTTCTCTTTGTGTAAGTATTACCAGAGTCGGTTTATTTTTTTAAAGAAATTATTTGTTGATTATAGGGAAGTTTCTTAACCCACAGTACTTTTAAGTTAAAATCTGTTGAAATAGGCGCCTGCTTGGCGAATATACGCTAAGCGGAGCAACGAAGTTGCCTGAGCGAGATTTGTCGGTCCCCTAATTTCCTAATATTTAAGGTTCTTCGATGATTCCCTAGAGGAGAAATTGAAACTTTTTTTTTAGCTCTAAAACTATAGTACCTGCCATACAACTCGTTATACAAAATCTATTTATCTCGAAAATGGCCATAACGATTTTGATAAAACAAATTTAGATTTGTTATTATGGGCATGAACTACATTTTGGAGAAACAATTTTATTTAGAAAAACACGTTATAAACAGTACCTGTCATAGAACCGTTTTTTTTTATTTTCGACTTTCTCATAAACGGCTCTAATGATTTTTGAAAACATGTCTTTTGGATTTTTGACAGAAAAAATGTTTTTGAAAAATCAATATCTTGAAAACGAGTGAATGCTTAGTTTTTGAAATAATTTCCTAAAATGTATAAATACTTGAAAATGACATCTCAAATCTTTTTTGCATTCTAAAGTCGTACATTATATTTAATTGTGATTTTTTTAAGTTTTAGAATTTAAATTAAATAACAAAATTAAATTTTTTACAAACAGCAGCAAATTCGGTTAGGTTTGCTTTCTTTTTTTTTAAATTTCCAAACGATCGCAGAAGGTGAAATGTGTTAAGCAGGGAAATGCTTCACACATAAAGGATCTTCCACTAAGATCATTATGTGTGAAAAACATTTTATACCAAGGAAATCACTACTCAAGCTACGCGGATGTGGTTTCTATTGACTTTATATACATACATATGTACATATATCGCTCCATTGAATACGGTTGGACTTCTTACAACCGACATTAGTGCTACTGGTGCAAAGTAATAAAAACAGATACTATTCCAGAACCCATATCTGGACACTTCGCCTGAACTAGGATTTTTTGCCATAAAAACTATGGACATCTATGCACTTTTATTACTTATTAAAAACAAACCCATCTAGCTATGTATATGAATTCAAATTTACATTTTGACGTTATTCAAAATAAAATAATAATAACAAAATAAAGGCTGTTCTGCGGGAATATTTCTCGACTCTCTCGACTTGAAGTTAATATTTTTGTTTGCCAATGAAATAGATTTTCAAAATCAGCATTTTGACAGTTCCAAATCAAAACCACTGGGTAAGCTTTTCCATCTTTGCTATTCTACTGGTTTCTTTCCGAGCGGATTTGTCCAGCCTGTCTCTAAAAGAGGTGAACCTTTTTCCCCATCTAATTGCACTAATATCCCTTGGTCATGGAAACGCTGATAATAATCAGCTCAAGAAATATCTTGTTGAACGAAAGCTTCTCAATAACCGGCAAGATGGCTTTCGTAGCAATGGGCCCACTAGCGATCTGATGATTTATCTTACCGAATAGTGGCACGAATTATTTCGTTTCCACATTCACTTCCTTGTCCTTCGGATTCGGATTTTTTTAAATTCTGATCTCAATAGCATTGTCAAATGGGGAACCATAAACTGCGTAGAATGATTTAAAAACTGCTGTCTTCTGTCGTTAAAGCGGAAAACACTTCACATGCCGCTATCCATGAGCAACACTTGCATTGAGGAAACCGTACAGCTCTCAGTTTTCGGTATGTGCATCACAGACCACCTTGTATGGAATGACCACATATTCAAAGTCAAAAAGAAAGCTGTTAATTATTTAGGTTTCTTTCGACGTTGCACTAAATGATTTATTCCTTCTGATCCGGATGTAATCTATAAGGCAAGGCCTATATTCGTTCGAAGATTGAGTTAAATTCTCATATTTTGGCAGGTGCTCCTATCTCTGATAACCCACTTGAGTCTCTTAGATAGAATAAAAAAAAAAGAATTTTAAAAATGATGGGTGTTTCTGCTCTTTCATTATTTAACCGATATTATTATAAACAATGTTTTAGTGAAATAGACAGTTGCATTCCTCTCCTTTAACAGTTCAACCGTAATATTCACGTTTAAGGGAATGCTCATCAGCCCAACTTCGGACGTACTGTTACACATTACAAGAATGTGGAATGCCTTACCCAACTTAATATTTCCCCCCATAATCATAACGAGGGTGGTATTCCACCCTGAATTAGTTCACCCGTTTCGCTAGGAATGCTCATTAGTTCACCCTTGAGCCTTATTTTGGTCGTACCGTCAAATACAAAGATTCGTGTTTTAGTCGCACAACACGATTATATAATAATCTACCAGACACGGTTCCCCCCTCATTTCAATTTACAAACATTTAAGACCAATGTTTATTGACACCTCCTTTCTCCCCTCCCCCTCGTTTACCCTCGTTCGTGCTCTGTTTAACATTATAAGGGTATCTCAATAAACCCTTCAGCGCAAAATCATAGAAAGCAAAACTGTCATTTATGAGTTTTCATGCAGTGGAACCATTGTGTCCCAAATTAAAGAAACAAAAATCAATTGTTCATTGAAATTGATTTCAATCATTGATATAATAAAGGTGGAATGAAAAGAATGTTTCAATCAGAGCTAAATTTTGATATGAACTAAGGCCGATGGCGCAAAATTTTAAACATTTAAAAACTGCTCTTAATCAATTTTAGAATGGGAGTCTACTTTAAATATTATGTTTAAAACGAGAACCGCCTTTTGTTAATTTTAAATGACATAAACTGTACTTTAACGTTAAAGATCTTGTCTAACTTTAGCAGTAGCAAATAGCTAGTGTATCTTCTAAAAGTATACTTTATTCATATTGACAATGGTCATTTCATTACAAAAAAGTAAAAATGTTTCCGGATGTTTTATTTGATTGTTTAAAAGATGTGCTTTGTAAATTGACTGAATATATTAGAAATCCGGAACAATCGTACAAAAGTGCTTTACGATATTTAATCTTACAATAATGCGACCGGCGATGGACAAACAAGCTTGTGCCTACGAATGTTCATACATACATATGTGTGTATTGCCAAATTATAATTTGCACCTTGCAACATTAAAATTAAGTTTTATTAGCGATATATACTTCATTTGCATCTAAAATAATTTAAATAAGGATAATCAAAATCTGTATATCTGTCTTTGAGTTATTTATCTGTCAAATTAAGGGTTGTTCAACGAAAATTCGCTTAGGTTCTGTTGTAAACCCACATTAGTTAGAAGAGTTGTCTAACGTGTTTAAAATTATGATAAAGTTAGGCAAAGTCTCCAAGCTAAACGACAGTGTTATGTAGAGCCGGTTTTATTCCTTAAACGAGCAACGTTTAAAATATATTTATATTTAGTTTGTTTGGGCGTGTTAAACATTGAAATCAAAATTGTCAATGATGCATTTCAATGATAGCTAGTGGTATAACTGGCTCCTAACTTCTTTTGTTGATTTATTTTGCATTCAACGTACATAGAAAAAAAATGAAAATGGAATTAGTTTCTTTTTTAATCGAGCTTACTATGTTATTTAAAAAAAAAAAACAGAAATTTGAATTGCATTTTGTAAATTACTTAATAATAATTTTAATTTAGTTTTTAAAAATTTTATAAATTATTTTTTTTTTCTTAAATTATGAACTTTATAATATGTTAAAAATGGAATTTAAAATCAATGGAAGGCGACCGTAAAACTACCTTATCATGAAAAAGTAAACAGTAACCTATTGCTTAATTTTAAATCAAACATTAACATTAACATTAAAGCTGATGGCAATGCCATATCTTAAAAAAATCAGAGATTATAATTTAAAAATGTATCTAAAACGGAATAATTAATGACAAAAAAAAAATTACTTACAAAAAACGAAATAATTAATGAAGAAAATTATAACAAAACGGTTGGTCGGAAAATGACTACTTCCAGTTTCATTTTTAGCAATGTATTCCTATCCCATACGTAAGTAGGTATTACATCTGCGCTTTTTATGAAATATTGCATATCTTTTGAAATATTAAAGTAAATAAAAAATCTGTAAGCCACCACAAATATTAAGTACATTAAGAATCATAAAAAGGACATTCAATTTACTTAAACATATTCAAAGCAACGGTAAGTAACAGTTATTTTGGTGAATTTATTGTTATTTTTAATAGCGCAGATATTATTTAAAAAAAATAAATTTTTTACCTCCTTATTGGTTTTCCATCTCCATCCATCTCCATCTTTTTGGGCACTAATTTCTGAAATATTTGGACCTAAGATAAAAATATTCAAGCTGAATGTTTTTGCCCAGCATTCATAAATATTTTTTTTTATATATATTATACGCGCAGTCAAGGGGTAGGATAGGATTAGAAAGGAGATACCGATGTACATACATTGGTTTTGAATGTTTGCACATTGAAATGAGTGGGAAATATTGAGCCGGGTAAAGCATTCCACATTCGTGTAGTGCGGCTAAAAAAGAATCTTTGTACTTGACAGTTAGTCCGAAATTGGGCTCAAGGGTAAGCTGATGAGCATTCCTAGAAGCACGGGTTTTACGGTTGAATTGTTTGAGAGGAGGAATGCAATTGGCTACTTCACTGGATCACTGTTTAAGGATATACATATGTACATGAAACATTGCGGCGGTGCTTGAGAGATACAAATGTTTTATTTGGCGATAACGGTTGCCTATCATTTTTATAGCTCCTTTCGAATTCTGCCTAAGAGACTCAAGTGCGTTTTTGGAGCAACTGCTCAGATATGGGAATTGTACTTGATCTTCAGAAGAATAAAGGCTTTATATATAACAACCAGATCAGATGGGGTAAAAAAATTCTTGCATCGGCGGAGATCGTGATCGTTCCACAAAAGGTGGTCTGTGATACACATACCGAGTACTGAAAGCTGTTCAGTTTCCTCGATGCAAGTGACATCCATGGATAGTGGCATTGAGGGAGGGTTACGCTTTAGCGACAGTAAGCAGCATTGAGTTTTCGAAGCATTAAATTTTACACGGTTTTTGATTTCCCATTGGACAATGCTATCAAGATCAGAATTTAATGAGCTTATCATACACAGCCGTTGGAATTCCACATCCGAAGGACAAGGATGTGAATCTAAAAACGAATATGAAAAGCTGAAAGTGCTGTCGTCAGCGAAACAATTAAGTAGATTAAAAGTTTCAGGCAATACAAAAAATTAGTTCAACTGAGCAATTCTTGATTTATGTATATAAAGGGTCTTCTTCCGAAGATTTGAAATTATTTGTTTGCTTGAGTTAATTTTGATACAAAAAAAAAAACAATATTTATGTAGATTATGAGTGTTTCGATATAAATGTAAGTCGATACCTAATAAAAACTATACTACGTGAGTACAAACATCCCCTTCTTTAAATTCCTCGCCAACAATGTCAGACAGTCGGCCTTATCCAACAATCTGATAATACGATTAAAGTAATTTCAAAATTGAAAATAAACCAAGCATACCAGCAATCCCGTCGCATTTGCTGAGGCTTGCTTGACAAAAAAAGGATTTCCGCTTATAAGCTGTATGATGGGCCTGTGTTGAATATACTCGTACATACGAGTATAAGCAAGAGTATACATCAACGATCAGATGTTTTTCTCCATCACACAATAACTGTAGAATCCCCAACTTATATCTCCCACCACCCCAATTTAATGAACAATAAAAGTATTATGCTAATACCACCACCTACCTACCACCAACATTTTCTCCTGCTACAGACTCGACTCCATCAACGGCCAAACTCTCGGAGGAAAACAGCAGCGCATCTGAGTGTCAAAATATGGTACATGTGACACATCGCTGCACGACGATGATGCCACAGGAAAACAATATAAACCAGATTTTCATCGCAAAAGCTCTTAGTATTGAAAGATTCCATACACTCCAGCAACAGTCGGAAGAATCTGTCGTGCATACCGTGTGGTAACTATGATACGATGGTAGAAGGATATCAAAGCATGTGAAATGCTTTAGAGTGGCACTGAAAACGATTCCTTTTTATACATTAACAGTTGTTTTGTTTGGATTCCAATTGATTCTCATCTAACTCTGGAGACAAGTACCTGAAAATCTAGCAATATACTCGTAGAGCTACACGTCATTTCAAACTAGTGGGTAAAATTGTACGAGTTTTTGTATATTTACTTACTCAATGTTGACTACACCTTTGATTTCTCTCGTATCCCTAAAGTAAAAAACAAGTCAATTTAGGAACGAATTCAATTTAATACTTCGTTCTTTGTATCTTCTAAGCCATGTGGGTGACACGTTCGGATAAATGAAGGTATATGTTAAATCGCAGATATTGACATAGTGCTCGCGGGATGTTCCTTCAATGTGCGGACGTGGGCTTCATTTTTTGTTGTTATTTTTTTTTCTCTTGAATAATTGATGTCCTATCTCCTATCGCTTTTGAATTGACTGTGATTGGGGGTGGTATGTATTTTACCCCATCCTTATAATACGCATTCAGATATATCATTTCACTAATGCAAAAGCGAACCATTCCAACACATAAGCCCCCTATATAGGATAAGGATTTTGAGAGAAAAAAGATGACAAAAGCTTTTGAAAAAAAATTAAAACATACCCACCCAACAAGACGAGAAGTAGTATCCTAAAAGTCATCCAATACCCGCCCACAGGCAAATTTCCAGTCTCGGTGTGAATCGACAAGGATGTGCATACATTCAGGAAAAAAGTATTTAACAATGCTTGAAAAGCATCCGTCTCTGAAACCATTTGAGGAATGGAAAAAATGAGTACACCACGGAGTGGTATTTATTACAAAACTGAACAAAATTCTTGGTTCAACACAGGGCTGGTTGAAGTAATTATTCTTCGCCCTGCCTTATAAGTTCGTAGTGGCCCAACAGGACGTGTAACTATAGATATAAAATGTTGTATCCGCTTAAGTGAATTGGAATTAAATTAGTAATAATTGATTTAGTTAGTAATAAATAATAATAAATAAAATTAATAACTAAATTAATTAAAGATTCAAATTAGCTTTGAATGGCCATTAGTTCACAATTTACACGAACGTGGCGTTTCTACCTGGTGATCTATTTTGGAATCATCAGTTTTCAATACGCAATTTTTTGCTTAAAGCAGTTTATGTTACATCGATTTTTAAACGAAAAGTTAATGTGAACTATATTCAACAAGATTAAGATTCTTATTCATTAAAGCTAGTCAACTGATGAGTCTATTAAGAACACCGGGACGAGCCTTGGCGTAATTATTAGTATTTTAGAAGATCACCCTGGAGGTCTGGATTCCATTCCCAAGCAATTCCATCTTAAAGCTTAAAATGTTCTTTTCCCTATTCCTTGCAAGTCCTCCAAAATTATTTCTTGTCATCAAAGGTGCTTCTCATCGTAGCCGTTCGGACTCGACCGAAAATTGAAGGTTAAACGAATGGTTTAAGTCACTAGATTCAGATTCTCTATACGATCCCTTGTCTCTATTTTAACTTTGTGTACGATTAACTTTAAATAAATTTAAGTGAGTCCAACATCATACCTTGGTAAAACCGGAAACCCACTATTACTCGACAGATATTCTTTTAAAATGCCAACGTCGCCATCGCCACATGCAACACAGCTTGTAGTATTTAAAATTTTTAATAAACGGGCCTAATTACATTTTTTGTTATAATATACGCACTCAATGAGTTTGAATACCCTTAAAATGTTATACACATTGCGAGCAATTAGGAAAGTAGGATAGGATTAGAAAGGAGATACCGATGCACATTGGTTTTGAATATCTGCAAATAAAGCCGGTTAAAGCATTCCACATTCGTGTAGTACGGCTAAAAGAAGAATCTCTGTACTTGACAGTACGTCCGAAATTGGGCTCAAGGGTAGACTGATAAGCATTCCTAGAAGAACGGGTATTACGATTGAATTGCCTGAGGGGAGAAATGCAACTGGGCATTTCACTAGAGCACTGTTTATGAAAATAGAGGTAAAATAATGATAAAATACTTACAAACTAGAGCACCCACAAAAGAATTTTGTATCTATTTGTGAAGTCGGACGAAGACAATAAATACATCTTACTGGCTGAACACAATGGAGACGGAGCTGCAACTGGAGCTGCAACTGGAATAGCTGTCAAAATATTCAATACACGTAAATTCAATGTTACGAACACAACACAACGCAACTGCAGTCGGTGCTGCAGTCGGTGCTGCAAGAGTTGGCGAACTTTTAACTTTTTCGTGCAGCATTTTTGACATTTCAAATTTTATATATCTGTCTGTGATTTTAAGTGTTGTTTTGTTGTATTGTGATTTCGTGGTTAAATTTTAATTAAAATAATGGACGAAAATCTTCAATTTCAGTGTCCATTTTATAGTTTCAATTACTTAAAATATTTACAATTTGCCAAAGATTCAACACCTGACCCAACAAATGACAACAAAACAATGAAAGCTGTACAGCCTCATTGTGGGCACATAAAAAAAAGTACGTACGACACTTTTTGACAGCTCTCCCAGTTGCAGCTGCAGCTCCAGTTGCAGCATTCTATTGTGTTCAGCCAGTTAGTCAACTTTTTAGATATCCGATGATACTTCAATAATTTACCAACGGAACAGGTTATTCTGTCTTACCTTATATCTTCGCTCCTAATTGGACATATTTTATCCTAGACCAGCCACTACATTCCAGAATGCCATGGAAGACAAAATAAAGTCTTGAAATATAGTGTTTAAAAAGTACAATAACTGTTCTTGAAGAATGCAAAAAGCAGCTGTTTCATAATATCTATTCATAAACATTAGGTGCGTTTTATTATTCGCAAATCTATCTGGATCCGGATCTGGATTAAGTTTTAATATGTATTACAAAAACAATTTGGGATCCTGTTTTCTATCGGGATCTATTTCAAAGATCCAAAAATTAGTTATTACACTGGCGAGTAGATGGCTTTTTTATGGTAAGGTAGTGTAAGCTATAGTGTAAAGAAAAAAAAAAGGCAAGACATAATTTAAAATTTCCAAACCCAAGGATAAAAAGAGACGGGCTTATAACACTGCTGTCACTAAGATACGTATCGTTTTGTTTTCAAGGGATGATCCAGATCCAGATAGATTTTTGGATAATAAAACGCACCTATTAAATAATTTTGGCATGATCCCACCAGATTCAACATGTACACCTGAAAGACAAAACAATCATGCTTATTTTGACATTCGCATGAATAGTCTATTCGTTAGAATGATTCTATTCCTTCGAATGAACTTTCTTAATTTTGAGATTCGAACGAATAACATTCATTTGCGAAAGATAGCATAAAATGAACTTCAAAAAAGATTAATTTTCATTATCAGCTGTTTGACATTTACTATATTTCTATTTGAATTAGTATGACCGTTTTACATTTTTTTTTTGTTTCTAAACATTTTATAGATGTTGGATAAATAATCAAGAAACAAAATAAATAATACACTTTTTCATTATAAAGTAAAGTTTAACCATAAAGAAGAACTACATATTCATTACATTTTTTGTGTCAATTTAGCTGTTTTGAAACTATTCTTAAAAAAAAATAAGTTGTTCATGACGCGTTCTAAATTTTTATTTTTTTGTATACACTTGGTCACACTAAAATATCAAAAACAAAAGAGAAGTGTTTGTGAAATGTCAAAAGTCAAAACCAAAAAGTGAAATCTTTGTTTAGATGTAATTGTTTTGTTTATTGCTTAATAATTTAAATTTCTTTGATAAAAACATAAAATAATAAATAAAAAATAAAAATATGGCATTTGTGTTGTTTATAAATGTATAAATGAAGATGGTGTTGAAGAAGTGCAGAGGAGAAGGATAGTGGATGCTTTCCGTATCAACGCGGGTGGTAAAAAAAACCCTTTGCTACCTCCGGGTTTTCTTCCACTGTTTTGATAAACTTTTCCTTTTGTTCGCGGTTTTTCCAGTTGGAATGTGACCTTTAAACATAAAACAACAAAAAAAATAATAAAAGTAATTTATTTTCCATGAAATAATTAAAAACTTACATGTTTTGTTGCTTACTCGACAGAAAGATTCAAACGACACAAAAATGACATTTAATTCTATTCCTTCGAATGTCAAAATTGAATTAGCTTTCGCAAATGAATGAACTTTCTATGGATTGGGTGAACTTTCGATTTGTTCGATTAACATTCTAATCGCCGAGTCTCAAAATTAAGTTTCAACGAATTCGACTCACTTTCGAACGAAAGAGAATGTCAAAATAAGCACCAATAACAATAACTCTACTGGCGAAGAAAGACTAATAGTAGGTGCGTTTTATTATCTACGGATCTATGTGGATCCGGATCTGGATTTATTTTTAATATGTATTAAAAAAACAGTTTGGGATGGGATCCTGTTCTCTATCTGGATCTATTTTAAAGAAATTAGTTCTTTTTCTGGCGAGTAAATGGCATGGTAAGGTAGTGTAAACTACAGTGTAAAGAAAAAAACAAGACACATTATTTTTTCTTTTTATTTTCGAGGGTTAATCTACTAGGATCATTGGCGATAGTAAAACGCGGTTAGTATTAGCATTAATTTCAATTCATCAAAAATTTAAATGATCAAACTTCTGAAGGATACAAATTCGTTCATACGAGTATGTATGTAGTAATCTCAAAATATAACAGTTCTTTGAGATTTAACGTAGACACGAGCAATGTTGTGCGTGCAGTAAATGGACAGATGTCTTACGTAGCGCCAATATTGCGTTAAATACGTTAATCCAAAAATTTTCCCTACGCAATCCTCATTATCGCATATCATGTTGTAACAGAAGCATTTGACAGGTGGAAATTAAAACAAAAATGGTGACAGAGCGAAGTGTTCAGTTGTGTTTCAAAAACAACTCAGAGCGCTCGGAACACGCTTGGTTCAGAAGATGTTCAGAAAATGCTCGACATGCTCTGCTCAGAGCTCTATTCTAAACTAAAAAAGAAAAACGCCTAATATCAAATGGAACTTAAAAACACGAATTTGCGGTATATTTGTAGAATGTGACGTCTTAGCGCATTCAAAGCTTTATCTAGGGTTTTTGGGAGGAAAAGTTGCTCAGTGCCAGAAACATCCATTGTCTGCTTAGTGAGGCTTCCGTCACTAATGCTCTCCCTGGCTGAGAGCCTTTTCGCATCACATGCGGTTTGATGAAAATCGCAGTAATTTCCATATGTAGTCATAATCCCTTTAGTGCGTGAAAATTATTTAAAAAAAATATGTACATTTTGAAGAATTATTTTGAAAACCAAACCTGTTAAAGGGCCCATCTACCCTTAAAACAATCCTGTATCATACAGCAAACAATTGAAAAATTAAAAAATATATGTATTTAATAGATATACACCGACATAGAACTGTGCTATAATAGCTGCCAACAATTGCTGTCGGTTTACCAACACTCTTTTCTTTTTTCTTCCCGTTTTCGTCCTTACAACCAAACACCCACTCCTCTCAAAACCATATTTAAAAAAAAAAAAATAGGAATCTGCATGAGAGGACGTTCAATAGTAGTAGAATCCAGATTGATGCAGTGTTGTCTGTTGCGTTGCTCTGTGATTTCTATTTGTTGCCTCAGATGCTTCTGTTGGTGATGTTGATGCTGATGGTAAGGTTGATGGTTCTACTTTACCTACCTATATGATTTACTTCCTTTTTTGAAGCACGCGCCAATACAACAAAAAGCACTGACTACGCTCTACCATCGACCCTTCTTCTTCAGCAAGGAGAGGGTGGAATTTAAAATGTGTTCTCGGTTTTAGATTTAACACTCACAATGGTTGCTGGGCGGCGGATGACGGTTTCGGTTTTGTGGTATTCTGATATTCACTTATTCAGATTCATTTGATTTTAAACTGTCACTAGAGAAGGTGGTTATTGCCTTTTTATCAACGAATAAAAGTAAAGTTTAACTTAAGAAATAGTTTATTAATAGTTCTTTTATATTATTTATATAATTTGTGAATTGAGAAGATAATTATCAAGTGAGTAAAATAATAATAGTTATCAAAAACTTCGCGTCCGAAATGACCGGCGGGAAATTCAAATACTTTTATTTAGTAAAATAAACTGATCTCTGTGTTTTCACTTCATAAAAATGCAGATATCCTTGTATTTGTATATATGAGTGTAAATTTAGCTTTAATTTAGAACGCAAATGAAATAAACCAAAGTTAAGTGATTAAATTCGTAGCCCTTTATTTGCTTTCACTACCGACCAAACGTAAATTTAAAATTATGTACCACTTGTGGCTGTGAATTACTTCATCAAAATACAACCCCAATGATAAAGTGCTTGAAATGAACTTGGCGGCGACAAAAGGATACAATTCAATTTGTTTGATGCATATAATAATACATGTAACGTACGCTTATAAGCCGACGCAACGTACATTACAAATGTGGGTACAATGGATTTACATTGAACCCTTTGCGTAAATAATAATGCGTTGGGGTTTACTATACGAGAAACAAGCGATTAGTGCTTCAACCCTTAAATTCATTGAAAATTTAGAGTAATAACAAGGTTACATGTTCGCCACTTACCAATGTATAGTGTGTCTGTGTGGTCATGACTTTCGTTACACACGTTTGATGTATGACAAACTACCTCGTTAAAAGTGAGTTTTCAAATTTGTTCGTTGATTTGAATGTAAAATCCTGGGGTGGTTGACGGGTGAGTAGCTGCAATCGTTTTGCGATATTCAATAATATGTTAGTTAACGTACAAAAGGAAGTGTATCCAATCGTCGGACTATGGGACCAACATCAAAAATTCATCTCAAAAACAGTTTTGAAGGATTTCGTAATTTCGATGGACACAAGTTTGTTTTTATTATATTTTTTGCACTAAGTACCCCATAGATGTCGAAATGGTTTGCATCATATTCTTCCTATAAACATAAATGATTTTTTTAGGCGTACCTACTGCCTCTTCCGAGGAAGTGAAATTTGTTCCTAGAATATCTCTTGTCATGAATATTGTTTTATCCTAGCAGTTTGAGCTTCCCACCTTTCCTCCCGACAACACGCATAAAGGAATGGCTGTGAGTTGTAAGGCACTGGGACCTGGGTTCTACAAGAACTGTCAAGCCTACAAATTTCTTTATTTTATTTTTTTTTAATTCTAAGAGGATGCGGACACATACTTCATCAGGTCTAATTTTTTTTTCTCAAAAATTTCATAAATTTAGAAAGATGTTTTATTTAATGAAGATTTATATGAAATAAGAAAATTATTTCTTTTTAAGTGAAGTGATTGAATTTAATTCAATTGAAAGCTCAAGTGACCTCAACTCCAAAGTGCGCTTCGCCCAGGTGCGATAGTGGGCTCATCAGTTAGTTAGTAGTATTCATAGGCAGACGAGTATTGCGGTTGAGTTTCTTGTAGGGAAAAATGCAAAATCATTGTTGATAGGAAAAGTGATAAAACAATGAAAGACAGGAGACTTTTCCATAATAGATATATGTCTTCTACAAGTTTAAGGACTCCGTTTTGACTTACTGTTTTTGTAATATAGGGGCGAATAGATGTTTAAGTTCAATAAAAGAAGTAGAAAGACCTATCAATGATATTTTGTGTGGAATATGATATCGTTAAGATTCCCTGGGAACCGCGCCTCAAATACGTCAGATTTTCGATGACTCTGGCGTATACATGAGGTTGAATAGCGATAGCACGGGTTATTGACTTTGAGATCACCGGTCGCTTACAGCTTATTGGCATAGCCCCGGAAATCAAGGAAACCTCACAAGAAAAAGAAAAAAAAAATAACAAGTCAAATCGCAATTACTCTTGATGGGGAATGTTTATGATAACATAAGCTGTGAGGAAAATATCACCTGTTTTAACCACATATTATGCATATATGTATACTTACAATGAGATTTATATTTAATATCATCCAATTTGGGCCGAAAGAACATGGTTATCTTCGATCGGTAGCGTTAGCCGTTGATGGTTATGGCAATTCCTCGTGTAAGAGGAACAGTGCACAACACATAACAAGCAGTGACTGTCTACGTATGCATTGTTAACTTTTAAATAAGCATAAATCCAAAACCGGCAATTTTTCTTGTTGTACCTTTCATAGAAAAAGGACCCCGTCGCTGAAGATGCTTTTTTGGCTATGATCATATGCCGCTTCCAAAACTGATTTGTAATCTTCCATTCCATTTGTCTTTAGTGTCTGAAAAGTAAAAAAAAAAACAATAAGTAATTTTATATTATAACAATTCCATATGTGATAAAATTTATGGAGATCAATTTAAACTAGGATTATATTTGAAATTATAACATGTAACAATATTTCGGCACAATAGGTATGATTTGATTTGAAGACATATGCAAACAGTAGGTATTTAGCAAATATATTTTAAATAAAATTATAATATTTATGAAAGGATATAATAAAGGATTCAAGGATTTAATACTTCTTAAAAATAATGGTTTTCTTTACTTCTTAAATCTAACCTAATAAATGTAAGCATCTACCTAAATCGAACAAAAGTCCAATTTTAGTTCAGGACTTGTAAAGAACCTTATCATTTTAGTTTTTTTAGAACAATTTTATTGGTAACAACTTTCATATTTTATATTTGAATATTATTTGAACTACCTAAAATTACTATGTATATTAAATCAAAACAGAAGCTAACAGTTCTAGTTAGCAAAAAATAATTCGATTTTTTTCTCAGGACATTTCGTTAAAGTTCTATTTCGATAAACAACTTCAAATTTGCTATTTAATATTTTATTTTAATTTTATTTATTATATTTAATTACAAAAAAAAGTATTAGACATAAAACAAAGATAAGTAAAAGATTTAAATTTTTGAAGGATGTACGGTTGAAAGACTATTTGAGTATAATAAAGATTTAAAAACCTAAGTTTCACCAAGACATTTATCAAATCTACGATCTATTCAGTTGAAAGTAGAAGCGGTAAAGGTTGGCCAAAAATACTTTAAGTGCGCGCTTAGTTATAATAAAAAAATGATTTTTTGGCAAAAAGAGAATTATGCAAAATACTTTAACTAGATCCAAATCAAAACTGGAATACGGACATTTCTACAGACATCCAGGTCACTGTTATAACCATTGATTCGGCCTATTCATCCTCTTAATTGATTCAGTAATGCCGGTCAGTGCTTAGCCTGAAACTCAATGTCAATCTGATCTATATGTTCCGGGTCACATTGAAATAGAGAAAAATGAACGCTCTCACAAGCTAGGATAAGTTCTTTATAGCTCAATTGCAAAAAGAGTTACAATATAACAGTAGATTATGGCCCACCAAAATGACATTAAATGCTGACCCAGACAAGACAGACATAGCCAGGTAATTGCAACATATTCTGAACACTGGACAACAAGGGAACATGCAAAAAATCCAGACATCCCTTAAGTTCAACTGTTCGGAAAGTTATTCCTCAACAACCTTAACGAACTATATGAACTAATCCTCTTTTCTTAACACGACGAAGTGGCTCTGAGATAAATCTTCACGACTTTTTTAACGGATACTCCTAGATCTTAAGACCCCGAGCTAGACAACTTCAGGTAGAGGGGAGCTCATGAATCCCCCATCATATCCCACATGTCAAAAAAGTTTATGGCGCACTCCAGCGCTAATTTACCACTGAGCAAGACTTCTCGTGGCTGCAATTTCTACCTACTACAATGTTTTATTGTTTTGTCAATAAAGTCATGAGTCACTTTCAATAAGAACATTTTCCGAGGAAGCAATGAAAAGACTAGTGCTTGTGAAGGCATGCCTGAATTAGGTTAGCCTATATCCATTACAGTTGCTAAAAGATCATAAATATTAAATTTTTAATGCCGAGTATAAAAAACTTACCGCCATCAACAGTATGTCTTGTCATGAAAAGTGCTTCTTAGTGCATCTTAGTCGTTCGGACTCGATAGAAAATTGTAGATTCTCTCAATTCCTGACAGCAACACGCACACTGGAATGGTTGAAAATTGTAAATCACTAGCTCAGATTCTCTACTAGCTTTTATTTTTTATTTTTTTAAATATTCTACTTTTTTTAATATGGTCATTAAAAAAAAGTATCTTACTGTAAAGACCAAATTTATCTATAGCATTTTCAAAAAATTTAACCCAAACCCAAATCAATTCAAACTTTTAGGATATCATTTTCACCAAACCAAATATTTTACTTTATATTTATGAGAAAACATGTGAAAAAACAACCTTCCATGACAAGTTATGCCTTAAATTGCGAATGGAATCAAAAGTCGGAAATTGCACATGCACTTGGAAAAATAAATTATGTTCTGAAAAACCCTTGGCAAGAAACTTTAAAGCTGAATTATTTCGTCCAATTGCAACTATACAACTGCAGTTATTGTGATCTCACCCTTCGCATACTTTTCGTGGACTTTACGAACCTTTAGTGAAGAATTTCAAAATAAGACAATTACGTTTTATGAACTTAATTCGCAATTTAAGAAGTAAAATTTGACGATTTCTTGGAAGATTTATTATATTTCGCAGGTTTAATAAAAACATAAAGAAAATTGTGTTTTGACTTAAATTATTTGTTAATAGTTTAAACGAATTGCTAATAGCTTACTGTTATGTTAAATATGTTTGCGTTTGGGCAAAACTTATTTGCTTTTTGTTTAACTAAAATTGCGAATGTCATACATTAATGAAAATTTGAGACATTTTTTTTACCAAACGATATTGATTTGAATTATTATTCCACACAATTTTATTCTTTTTCAACCTTTCACATAAATCATTTTAAATATTTCAATAATTTGTTAAATTGATTAATGAAAGGAAATTTTGACAGAAATCGTTTAAAATAAATAAACAATCGATTAATAATCTCGAGTTCGATTAAATTTTCGGAAGGCTAACATAGTTTTTTTTATGTATGTAGGTCTTACACAAACATATTCAATTAAAATGAAAACCTTAAACGCAATTTTTTTAATTAATAATAATCAATATTTACTAAATAGCCAAATGTGAGAAAAATATAATGGTCAAAAGATATGTACTTATTTCTGATCTTTACAAAGTTTTATCATATTTGTGCTGTGAAAACCAAACAAATTTAATTAAATCATTTTCTTACTACGATTTTATGTATAATGCTTTTGACGGTATTAATTTAACAGCAGTGAACGGTGATGAATCACCGGTCCCGAACATCGTATTCCGCTGCTTTGTTAAATCCAAGACCGTATTTCGTGCGCGAATTGAAACTGAAATATTGATACAATTGCACGAACATTTGAACGTCAAAAAGATTTGATAACGTTGGATTCAGCTCAAAATAGCAAACAACAAACAAGTGGTTAATATTAGTAAATATGTTTTGGGCTCTGAGATGTTTGCCACTTATAATGGTTCATTTTTAAACTGACCAGTAACCACTATTGTACTAAAAAACCTGTTAAGCTTTAATTATTAATTTTTCCGAACGTGTAAAAATGGGCAGGTTTTTATATTTTATGTTTTCGATTTTAATTATAGAATAAGATGATTATTCATTTATTTATTAGTATTTATTTATTCATTTATATATTTGTTTATGTATTTATGTTTTAATTTTTCAATTTATTTACTTGTTTATTTATATATTAATTTTTCTATTTAATTTATGTATTTACATGTTAATTTATTTAAATATTTATTATTTACAATTTATGTTTGTATTTAAATCTTTAAGTTATATATCGTACATATAAATAATTCCTCAAATTATGAGAATATTCACGTTATTTTGCAAATAATATTCATATATGTATTTATTAACATATTTTATTTCCTCTTAGTTACTTTTATTAAGTCATTAACATCTTCCTTTAAATAATATAATGTTTTACCTGTAAGAAATATAATATTAGGTATTGTTTGTTGTAAGGTTAATTCTATCAAATTATAAATTGTGCGGTGACTAAAACTTTATAACATGCTGCACCTTGAGACTGTTCTACCTCCATTACACCTGTAAACAATGAGACCACACTTCACGTTCATAATGTACATACATCCGGAAAGTTATGATCGTAACTTTTTGATGCCGAGTATAAGAAGCTTACTAACGTAAAGGTCTCACGAGGAAGTATAACACTGTTATAGCTACAGCATTCACAAATTTATATACGAATATATACAAATATGTTAGAGGAAATCATTTTTACCAAAACGAAAAAATTACTTAATCTGTATGAGTAAAAATGCCAAAATAAAAACCAACCTTCCATGAAAAGTTATGCTTCAAATTGCAATTTTATCAAAAATCTACTTTTCAAATACTTTTTTTGTTAAAGTCAAAACTAATAGTTTTTTATAGTTTATATGTTCCAAAAAGTCATCAAAAATTGCAGATGCACTTGGAAAAATAAAATATATGTATTCTGGAAAAAAAAAACTTGGCAAGTCCCGCAAGAAACTATAAAGCAAAATTCGTCCAACTGCAATTGTGATTTTAACTTCCGCATAATTTTTGTAGATACCAAGCATTAGATACAAATCTTAATAGTTCTGACTTCAATTAAAGAACTTAAAAATAAATAACATATCTTATGCCTTTCTAATCAGTTGTATTGAGTCATTAAAATTTTCCTGTTTTTTTTTTTATTTTTTGTTCTAATTGGTATTTCCACCAATTAAATTATTCAATCTTAAATCTATTCAAAATTAAAATAATAAAATATTTTGGCTGTGAGATTTATATTGTTAGCTGTAAGATATATTATATATTGTAAGATATATTCTGGAATTTTATACTTCGAAAACACAAAGCTGTCTTCTGTAGGACCAACCACCCATGCCATTATCCGTGGTACTTGCGTCAAAGAAACTGAAAAGCTTTCCGTAGTCGGTGTGTGTGTTAATGACCATCTTCGATAGAATGATAATATATTCGACGCAGCGAAATGCTTGTGTTTTCTTAAGAGATGCAAGAAATTTGTTTCCCCTTCTGATCTGGCTACGACCTATAAGACATACAACCGCCCAAAACTTGAGTATAACTCTCATATCTGGACCCCAGAGCCCTTAAACTTATAGGAGACACATTCATTATGGAATCTTTTGCTTTGTCAGTTGATGAAATGGTACGAATACTAAATGGAGAAAATTTTAACTGCCTTTGCTCATATAAAAACCGCTCAAGTTACCGTCAACAATAAAAGTACTGAAATTTAATATTTTAATTTAATAAGCGATAGTTTACAACAACTTATTTAAACTTTAAAAAGCCAATGCTTAACTTATTTAAACTTGGCAAAAGCCAATGCTTAACTGTGAATCGCGTAACATATTTTAAACTTGAAGAAATAATAAAATCATTGATTATTACTACTATCATTTGTTAAATTTTAAACGAAATAAATGTATCTATCTATACAGGGTGTCCCACAGTCACCGCCCAAATGAAAACCATGGATTTCTGAGGTCATTTTAAGTCGAAAAACTTAAGAGGTAATTTTCTCATTTTCGTCCCGTTTTCGAGTTATAACGGTTTTTATGATTTTTTCCTTCACTGGTTTTATCTTTGAAAAACTACGTTCGATTCGTAATATTTTTTTTAATTCACTCAGTTTGTTTATTTTTTGTTAATTACATTTAGCAGTATTCTTTTTAAGGAAACAAAATTATTTTTTTTTTATGAAAATAAACTGGGCTTTAATAATAAGTGAAAAAATTAATACTCATTAACGTGTTTTTTTGAATAAAATGATATCAAAGTGAAGAAACTACTTAAAAAACGAAAAAAATGGGTTTGATGCAAAATTGCGGAGAAACGGTTGTCCGCAGGAAAAAAAGGTTTGGGACAAACTAAAATTGTAATAAATTCTTGATTAGTTATGAAAAAAATCTTACAAATCGGACGTAGTTTTTCAAAGATAAAGCCAGTTAAGGGAAAAATCAGAAAAACCGTTATAACTCGAAAACGGAATGAAAACGAAATAAAATGCACGACTGGATCGCACGAACTTGCTCTTATGTAAAAGTACTTTGGAATTTAAGATACATTTTTTAAATATAAAACATGGATTTAATGAGATAATAATGTTCAAATGCATAAAATTGCCGTCTGGATTCCGGAAAAGTATGAATTTATGCAAATAAACCTTAAAAAATCATTTTATTATTAAATAAATTTTTTGTATAAGAAATTTCTCTAAAATTTTACAAGAAAAAAATGTGGGATGCGAATTTTAAGTATTTAATAATATTGGTTTAAGGAAATAATTTCAAAAAATAATCGTTCATAGGTTTTGAAGATATTGATTAAAAATTTTTTTTTTAAACCAAAAAATATTTTTTAGAATATTTTAATATACAATATTATTTTAAACTTAAGGGGACTCCTGCTAAAAATTTTGGGTTAAAATCCTTAGAGCCGTTAATGAGAAAGTCGAAAATCAAAAAAACGGGTCTATGGCAGGTACCCCTAATAACATTTTGCCCCAAAATTTTTGTTGACCAAAATGTAGTCCATGTCCATAATATCACACCTATTTTTTTTATCAAAATCGTTAGAGCCGTTTTCTAGATAAATAAGATTTTGCATTACGGGTGTATGGTGTATAGTTTTGGAGCTAAAAAAAAATTTCAATTTCTCCTCTAGGGAATCACCGAAGACCCTTAACTACCGAGATTGAAAGAAATAGGTGCAGGGGTTTAGGCTGTAGTGAGAGGTACAGACATACAAACACACTGAAGCATGTTTTTTGTGTACTAAATTTTCCTTAAAATTTTTATAAAAAAAAATTGATATGCAAATTGTTAGTATTTAATGAAATACATTTTAAAACGTAATTTAAAAATTTAATCGTGTATCGGTTTTCAAGATATTGAATTTTCAAAAAAAAAATTGTATTATTTTTTTAAAAATCCAAAAACTATTTTTTCGAAAAAATTTTTAGTTTATATTTTTTCAAATGCAAAGCAGCTCCTGCATAAAAATTTTGGTTAAAATCGTTAGAGCCGTTGGTGAGAAATTCGAAAATCAAAAAAACCGTTCTATGACAGGTACCCCTAATAACATTTCCCCCCAAATTTTTTTTTCACCAAAATATAGTCCATGTCCATAATATCACACTTAATTTTTTTTATCAAAATCGTTAGAGCCGTTTTCGAGATAAATAAGATTTTGCATTACGGGTGTATGGGGGGTACCCTTAGTTTTGGAGCTAAAAAAAAAATTTCAATTTTTCCTCTAGGGAATCACCGAAGACTCTTAACTACCGTGATTGAAAGAAATAGGTCCAGTGGTTTAGGCTGTAGTGAGAGGTACAGACATACAGACACACTGAAACATGTTTTTTGTGTACTAAATTTTCCTTAAAATTTTTATAAAAAAAAATTGATATGCAAATTGTTAGTATTTAATGAAATACATTTTAAAACGTAATTTAAAAATTTAATCGTGTATCGGTTTTCAAGATATTGAATTTTCAAAAAAAAAATTGTATTATTTTTTTAAAAATCCAAAAACTATTTTTTCGAAAAAATTTTTAGTTTATATTTTTTCAAATGCAAAGCAGCTCCTGCATAAAAATTTTGGTTAAAATCGTTAGAGCCGTTGGTGAGAAATTCGAAAATCAAAAAAACCGTTCTATGACAGGTACCCCTAATAACATTTCCCCCCAAATTTTTTTTTCCCCAAAATATAGTCGATGTCCATAATATCACACCTAATTTTTTTTATCAAAATCGTTAGAGCCGTTTTCGAGATAAATAAGATTTTGTATTACGGGTGTACGGGGGGTACCCTTAGTTTTGGAGCTAAAAAAAAAATTTCAATTTCTCCTCTAGGGAATCACCGAAGACCCTTAACTACCGAGTTTGAAGAAAATACCTCCGGTAGTTTAGGCTGTAGTTCGAGGTACAGACATACAGACATACAGACAGACAGACGGAACTGTCGGACCCACTTTTTTCGTCTTCGCTATCATCGTAATGTCAACTTTGATCAAAATCTCGAGTTCGATTTTTTTTCCAAATGCAGAACTTGCCCTATAGTACCTATATCGCAAGTAAAAATTACCTCTTAAGTTTTTCGACTTAAAATGACCTCAGGAATCCATGGTTTTCGTTTGGGGCGGTGACTGTGGGACACCCTGTATAAAATAACGAAGATATGAAAATTATTTCTGTTTAAGTGGAGTGATTGAATTAAATTCAGATCACTTGAGCTTTTAATTGTATATAAAATAACTGCTATTCAATTTGAATTTAAAAACCTGTACAGCAAAAGTTGACGTCTTCAGCATCAAAACGTTGTAAGCATTCACCCATATTCCACAAGTTGTATTTTGTCTCGTACTCGTAGTCGAACTCGAACTCGTTTCGTATCAAAATCGTTGTTCTTCAAGTCGTATACGTTGCCTACGAGAAGCTTAAAAAAAAAACGTATATTGTCGCGCGTAGGTAACTGTCAAAATCAATAAATTTGAATTGAAAAAGTCGTTTGTTGTTTTTTCAATTAAATTATTTTATTTATTATGAAATTCTGATGAGCTCTATTGATTTGAAGTACTTCTTCTTCTATTTTATTTGTTTTTTTCTTTTTGTTTTTTGTTTGTAGTGGTGTTACTGGCTTGTGAATCATCGTTATATTCTTGGACTATGTCAGTTTCATCTTCAGCATTTATCGTGTCGACTACAGGAGGAGGCTGAAAAACTCTAATGTTTGATCCTTGGGGATCAACAATTTAAATTTAAAATGTTAGCAATGTACTCCTCAAATTTGCTCTAGCATATGGTTGTAATTTCACCACCCCTGTGCCTTTAAATTGCTGCTTATTGTGATGCAGGGTCTGTTTTAATTAAATACTTTTAATCATTGCAGACCTAAAGATATATGTATTACAATTTGTTAAATATTTCTTACTTTAAGACAAGCTGCACCATTTCGGATGGGTGGCCCAAGGCTATTTAGTTTTACCGAAAGGTGCGCCCAAAACTGTTAAATATTTGCTTTGAGTTTTCCGCTCTTCCTATGGCCCCTTGCTACCTCCAAATTTTCTTCCAATGCACAAACCAATGCTTCAAATTGAGAACGATTTATTATTTAACTAAATATGAACGCTTTAATAACGTTGATTCCAAATAAATAAACCAATAAAAAATGTACTTTAAAAAATTTGGTTATGCAACAGCTTGAAGTGAACCATGACTTATAGTGACTTACAATTCTTAACCATTCCTGTGTGCGTGTTACCAGGAACGGAGGGGTGCTACAATTTTCTGCCGATTCCGAACGGCTAGTGTGCAGCAAATTCCAAGACAAGAGATATACTCTTAGAGGATTTGTCAATTCCTTGCAAGAGGCAGTACACTCCTGAAAAACTTTTTGCTGCCGCTGAGAATCGAACTCCAGACCTTCCGCATGACATTTTAACGCACTAACCATTAAGCCAAGAGGTACCAATGTACTTACATTAACTTTTTGTCCATTTTTATAAACAAAAAAACAAGTCTCGTTTAGAAAATTTAACACGAGTAATAAAGTACACAAATACGACTTCAAGTAAATCGAATAAGAGATTCGGAATAACGATAAAATACGAATATAGTCCAGTCAAAGCGTCATGAAAAAGGGCCTGACCTTGCGCGCAGAGGCATGGTCAATTTTTTTTTCATGGATCGATAGGTGCTTATGAGAAAAGCTTAAAACCAAATTTGCACCACATGACAACTTTTTTTTACCAAAGTTATTGGTAAAAATGTGTTTTGTGTCATTTTTTGGTCATTTGCGAATATCTCGGCTCCACTATCTCGCACAAACGAAAATTAAACATGATTTTATTCCTTATAACATTATCTATTATGTTCTAAAAAAAATCATTTGTTTAAACAAATGAAAAAAAAGTTATAGTAAGTTAAACAAATTTTTTGTTGTTTAAAAATCACTTTTTCGTGATTATTAAGAAAAAAGCTCATTTAACGATGAAATTTTTATTTTTTATTATTAAAGTTCTTGTAATTCCCTACAATTTAAAAAAAAATTAACACTCTACGATGAACGAAAGCCGAGTAATAAATTATTAAACATGGGTAAGTCAGCGCACCCACGCATTTTATGATTTTATGTTTTAATTAATATCTCAGCCCCAGTATGTCGCAAAGTGAAAATAAAAAACTGTATTGCTTATAACAATATTTTCTATCAACTTGCATTTAATTTAATATGTTTGAGCAAAAACGTAAAAAGTTACCGTTGGTTTCAACGTTTTTTTCTTGTTTTTAATACCTTTTTTTCATAGTTATTGAGAAAAAAACTGTATTTCACGGTAAATACTTTTCAGTTTTGGATTTTTGTTTTATAGTCCTGCTAATTTTCTTCAAATTAAAAAAAAAATTAGTCCATTACGACAAACGGGAGCCAAGATATTCATGATTTAAAAACTTAGGAAAGCTTACAATTTAGTATTTTAACCTTGTAGCTTGTAATTTTGGTGTCGCCAGCAACAAGAAGCAACAAATATGTGTATGTATGTGTGGGGTGTTTGAAGGATACCAATATATTTTGTTGCTGGCGACACCAAAATTACAAGCTACAAGGTTAAAATACTAAATTGTAAGCTTTCCTAAGTTTTTTTTTCTCATAAGCACCTATTGATCCATGAAAAAAAAATAGACCATGCCTCTGCGCGCAAGGTCAAATGACGCTTTGACTGGACTAATAGTCGTATGCGATGTTTTGCGTTTCCCAATATTTGTACATTAGTGAAGTAGAATGTACGACTCCTGGAATACCAACATACGACTATAGTCGAATACGAGTCATAAATACGAGTTTCAGAATATGCGTGATTGTTTTATTAATGGAGAAAAGGTAGAATAAATAAATAAGAGGACATTACTGGTGACTAACAACTCTATACCATTCCAGTCTACATGTTAGCGTGAATATTGTTGCTGCATGTTTTCCAAGGTTTTATTCAATATTTTTTTTTTAAATCTGAAGAAAATTCGTCACTTCTTTATACGACACGAGAGGCCAATTTTCATCAGGTTGAATTGAATTTCCAATTGAATATACGAGTAAAATGTTTCAATGTATTAAAGGCCTTAGAGATTTTTTAAATCTTCAAAATCTCTGTATGTGTTATTAATATTATGAAGTTGCAATTAGGTACGTTTTTTTTAGTTTTTCGTCCTACAATCCTGCTCAAACTACTGAAAAGATATTCATTAAATTAAATAGACTATGCCGTTGAATAAATTATATGGATACTTTTTCTAAAGCAAAAAGTATTGAAATGTACAGAGAAATATATAAGAAATAGTACGAATATATAACCATTCTTTCCACAAACAAATATTCAAATTGTTTTATATTCAAATATATTTGCTTCTACTCTTTTTTGTATATTGTGAAGACTTTCTCCATCGTACTTATGATTTTTACTTTAATTTTTTAATACAAGAAACACAGTTAAATTTAGTATATTAAACCAGAAGCATCCACTTCGTGGTGTTATTAAAACAAACATCTTCTGTCTGAAATTACTTTCTTCTGCTTACTGTTCTGCACTTGTTTTTACAATTGATTTTCTACTTTTCCTTCTCAACCCTCTATCATATCCTTTTAAGGATTTTACTTCTTGCAATTTATATGCAAACACAAGAACTGAAAAGAAGGAAGCTGCATTTAATTGCCTCAGAAGCAAGAATCTATGTTGAAAAAATCATCAAGAACAAAGTTTCGAGGGAAAAGTTCTGCTTTTGGTTGGATATTTGTCTGTCAACAACTTAAAAAGTCATTGAAGCACTGGATTAAGCCAGCTTATTTATTCCACATAAAAAATTACGAATATTTTATTGTTGCCGCAATCTGTAGCAGAATGTCTACCGTTGTAAGTGTATACCTACCAATCTACTAACCACCTCCTAGTCGCGCCGCTTCGTTTCCGCGCACCGTGCTCCTTCGTCATCTTTCAATGCAAATTTTAATTATCAAAAGCCTCCGTTAAAAAATGTTATTGTTCTTTAATAAATTCAATTTAGAAACTTTTTCATTACCACCTCGAAAGTGAATATCCATCCATACATAATTTATAAATCCACTCGTGTATACTGAAGAGCTTTCTTAATTAACATAATCTAATTTGAATGAAAACTCGTCTCATTTTGACGATATCAAAAAATGGCGCCCAATCTGGCAACGGACAAAAAGATTTACTGATGGAAAGACAACATTGCCTGTAAAGATTGTTCTAAATGAGTTAAACGTCAAGCAAGACGGATGGGGTAGTGAAAACTTTATAACATTTAACCGTGTTGCCAGAAATAAAAATACAAAGGGAAACTGGAACTCTGCAAAAAATTTTCGACAGATTGTGTAACATTTTTTGGTGACGGCTTCAACTCATGTGGAAAATTGAGCAAATATGAATATGATAACAAACGCAGTGGACGCTGGACATGTTTGGACTTTCAAGGCGCTATACCCATGATTTCTTAATTGTCAGGCAAACCCCCTAAACATACATACATACATGTGTATATGTATGTGCATATTTACGATTATGAATATAGCATAAAAAACCTAGGTACATTAGATAGAGGTAGTTTAATAAATGGCATAACCTTGTCGTATGCACTTGCTCTAATATCTTTAAGGCTTATTAGGCGGGCTGTCTAAAAACGAAATTCAGTTCAACTTAAACGCTTATAAGAAGATGGAGAAAAAGGAAATATATAAAAAATAAAAGTTTTTGTTTTCGTAGACTCAAGGGTGGGCCAAAAACAAGTTTCTATTTAAAAATGCAAATTTAAATTTTTGCGTGTATTATGGCTTTATTAGTAATTTAGTAAAAACAAACATTCCCATTAATTTATGGAACACAAGGTCGTTCAAGTGGCTGCATCGGTTGGCTTCGCAGTAGCGCATACTGTGACTCCAATTTTCCAAGACTTTGTTGATGGTTTCGGGCTGTAGCTCACGCATTGCTTTGATGATATTGGCCTTAAGTGCTTGAATTGTTTCCAAGTTATTGGCATAACATCGGTCCTTTGCGGTTCTCTACAATAAAAAAATCTAAAGGGATCAAATCGCAGTTCCGAGGCGGCCAATTGATATCACCAAGGCGGCTGATAAACACGATTTTGGAATTTGGTGCGCAAAACGTCGATTGTGGAATGTGGCTGTGTGGCAGATGCGCCATATCCTGCATGAACCAGAGGTCGTCCAAATCCATGTCTTCAATTTCAGTAAAAAAAAAGTCTGTAACGCCCACCATTGACCGAAACGTTGTATGCATTGGCTTCTACACAAAAACATGCGGGTTTTCCGAGTCCCAAATGTGGGAATTTTGTTTGTTAACATAACCGCCGAGATGAAAATGCGCCTCTTCAGAAAAGATGATTTTTTGTCCAAAATCGTTTTCCATTTCAAGTTGCTTTAAGTCCCAAAGTTCGAAGAGATAAAGAAGCGGATGGCCGTGCGCCTTCAATTGCTGAGTCAATTGGTAATTTGTAAGCGAATAATCCGAGATCTTTATGCAGAATTCTCCTCAATCGAAATGTTGAGCTGTTGAGATCGATGGCGGGTTGATGTTTGTAAATTTAGTCTCACACTCTCAGCTACAGCAGCCGCATTCTTATCGGGGACCATGAGTGTTGTTCACTAGCATGATGGTCCATCCTGAATATTGAATATAATTCTAATGAATGTGTTTGCGGACTCTAGTCCAAAAGCGGGGGAGAGTACGATAACTTAGGCGCCAAAAATTGATAACGGATTTTTGTAGAAGGGTCAAATACAAGCGTTTTTTACTATAGGAGGGGGGGTCTATCTCGCCCCGTTTAGGAGGTAGGGGCGATTTTAAAAAAATTACTTAAATTGAAAAAAAAAATATTAAAAAACAACGGCAACACTTACAATAAAATACTATACCGGTTTTGAAAGCCAAAAGTCTGTTCTATAATCGTAAATTTAAATTAAATTATTTATGTGAATAGTTTTTGAAAAATTTGCATGCAAACTCAAAATTTTGTTAAAAAAAATGAAAAAAAAAGTTTAGACCAATTTGTTTCAAAATTGTAAAATGAAGTGCTTAATTGGCTTTTTGTGGTCAATGCTACTATTAATTTTGAATCGAACACAAAAAACCGAATTGTTTTGTCCCTTCTAGTTTTTGAGAAAATCGAAAATTACTAAAACTACTTTTTATGAAATTTTTGATTTTTGGTATTTAACTACGGTGATTTCATTTTGAGGATTAATGTTAATGTGGTTCATTTGTAGGTAAAGTACAGCAAATCATTTAGGGTTACCAAGAATGCACCAGAAGAGGTAGAATTGCATGGCATTTCGCGTCTCAGCCAGTCAGTTTGTGAGTAAGTCAGGTGTTACTTAAAAATAGTCAAGTCAATTTTTCAATGTTCAATGTATTAAAACCGTGTTTACAGGCATTTTGATCACAAAAAAAAAATTATAGCAAGCACCTCCCGAATCTCTAGCCAATATTGAGGCCCATGGAAAAATGTGCCGATAGATAGCAATAAACCCAATTGCTCTGAGATTAACTTTTATATGGATTGCACCAGAGAAACTTTTAAATCATTAGTTTTAAGCAAAATTTAAGTAACGTTATTTATTAAAATAAAAGATTAACTATGTAAATCATTTAAATGTAATTTGAATTTTATATACCCACCTACAAATTTGTAACTATATATTTACTTATGTATCTTAGTCTGTAAGAGTATAATATGCTCTGGTTGATGAATAAATAATAATAATAATATTGTATTCTTACAATTTTTGTCACCTTTTTGAGTTGGAGTTGAGGGGAGTTGACGCTTTAGTTGGAATTAGACCAATTTCTTCTAAGAACGCGATGCTTTTGAAATATTTTTTTTTGAAATATTGAAAGGTTATTTAATTTAGGATGAAGTAGTGGATGCTTAGTCGCCATTCTTTATTCCAAGAAAAAAATACTTCACTCTTACAAAGATTGAATAACGAATGACCTTGGTAAACAATAACCTGTACCATATTAGCATTAAAAACAAACAATAACATACATATTAATTAAGGAATTATATAAATTTGCTGCATTCGTACAGTAGTACCTAGGTAATGTGAATTTTTCATTATGTATTAAATTTTCATGTCTGAACATTTTAAATGTGCAACTTTGGGCTACGTACATACATATATTTAGTAGACATTGGATATAGACCATAGGGTAAATTCAAAGTTTCTTTAAATCCAGATTCTGTAAATGCAAAAGAAACCTTGCATACACCCAACCTCGCACCTACCCCAAATCCTATAGTGTGCCCAGGCAGGGGGGTTGCAAGGGGGCAGCATGCCCCCCCATACATATCTCACTGTTTATACGCCGTAATGCGTAAGCAAGCAAAAAAAGCAAATATCCCATAAAAAAGTAGTTTTAGTTATTTTCAATTTTCTCAAAAACTAGATGAAATAAAATCATCTAGTTTTCAGTTTTTGAATAAGAATAAATTAGAGCAACGAGTTTTAGGAAAAATAATAATATAAAACTTTGCAGTTTTGAAAAATTTAACTTTAAACATTTTTTTTATGTTTTTTTTTTCACCAAAATTTGAGTTTAAAACTCGTTCTTTCAAAAACTGTGCATAGATTCTACTTCATTTAAAAATTATCTAATAGATCAGAGTATTGGCTTTAAAAAAAGGTATAATACTTAATTGTAAGTATTACCGTTATTTTTTAATATTTTTGTTTCCATTTAAGTACCTTTTTTATAAAATTGCCCCTCCCGCCCAAATGGGGGGAGATAGACCCCCCCCTCCCCTAGTAAAAAATGCTTGTATTGAACTGTTCTACAAAAAACGGTTATAATTTCTTGGCGCCTAAGTTATCGTACTCTTGCCCAAAAGCGTTTTGCCCAGGCACGACAGTTAGGCTCATCAATCAATCAATCAATTTTGTTTTATTGAACATACTATTTACAATTTGGCTTACAACTAATAAGATACTACATACGTATGTGTGAAAGTTTACATTTGTTGGCTCATAGGGGGCCTAACTATATACAGTGGCTTAAGTTTAATTATTTTTTATATAAAATTTACATGAAAAAAAAAATTAAATTTAAAATGTCGGTTGTATTGTCCTCAGGGTGTTCATTCCTGGTTGTCAGTGGTGATTTTTGTGGGTTGTGGGAAGGGATGGCGTTTTAGCCGCGGTGGTAGGCTGACCCAATGTCAGCGTAGAACGAGACTACTTCCTCGTTGTCCATGATTACGTTGTCATCCAGAGTTTCCATCACACTGAGGTACCTCGGCTCGGGATGTCGTTGTTCTGTGGTCATCCTTCTCATAAGCTGATTCGGGTGGTCGATGATGTTCCCCATTAGTTTCTTCGTTAAAAGAACTAGATATTTGTCCAGCGGGATTAAATTGGCTTCTGTATAGAGATGCTCGTTCCTGTAGTGTTTCTGTCGTTGACGGTCGAAGTAGAGTCCAGTGCAGATCCTCAGTATCTTCCTTTCGAATAATTGAAGTTCCTTCATAGCTGTCTTCGAGATGGAAAACCAGACTGGGAAGGAATAGCTGATCACTGGTCGCAGGAGCTGATGCTTGTAGATTAATATCTTTGTCGGTTGGCTAAGACCTGATCTTCTTTTCAGCAATGGGTGTAAACGGCTGAAGGCCCAGCTGGCCACAGTTAGGCTCATCAGTTAAATACTGTCGTACCCCTCTAAGACGCAATATATCAGTCGATGGTTATCGACACAAATACAAGTTTAAGCATGCGTATGTGGACTTAGTTGCGTACTTTTGATATGTGCTAATTTTGTTTAGTAATAAATTTAACCATACGATCAAAGATACATACATTAGTAGATTCTTTTTAAATTTCCTAAAATTAAGCTTATCAGGTTAAAGGTTCTAAAGCTCCGCTTAATCAGAAGAGCTAAACAAGTGAAATATTTACTTCGATCTATTTCGCGCAAAATTTATTAAAATGCAATAGATCGCCAGACAAAATAATTATAAAGCTAAATAACAAAAACGAATTAACTAAAAGCAAAGTGACAAAAAGCGATGCAATGATATGCAGAACAAATTGGTGAATTGATCACGACGAGATGAAAAATGTCAAAAGCCGAAATATCAGCATAAATAGAATATGGGAACGTCTAATACTGGGTGTTTATCGTATATGATAAATAAAATATTCAAAATTAGAATCAAAAAGTACATACAACTGAAGTCAAAATAATAGTAGTAAACTATTTACACAACGAAAACTAAAATAAATTAATATACTAATTTTAAAGAAATAAATAGTCATCTGATGGAGTTATGGAGGTGAAGACTTAGAGGTCGTTAAGTCATACAAATACCTTGGTACAACCTTAAGCTGATCTTTCGATAAAAAAAACACTTTGCAATAAAGCTAACTGAAGCAAAGAAGGCCATAAATTGTACGTGGAGAAATCTCATATCAAATCCGAGGATAGCAATACCGGCAAAAATTAAAGTTTTTGAAGCTGTTATGAGATCAATTATGTGCTACTGAGCCCAAGTTTGGGGAGGCAAATACTATGAAGAAGTAGAAAAATTGTTGCGTTTCTTCATAAAAAAACTATTTCAACTTCCGTCAACCACACCAAACTATGTGCTAGAAATCGAAAGCGGCTTAGCACCACCATATATTTTCACGCTGAAGCTGTGCATGAACTTCGCTACAAAAGTTATCAACGCAGAAGATGATTCACGACTTTCTAAGGTTCTTACAAAAAGAGCGGTACGAACTAAAACACTCTTCCTTAAGGACTGGGAAAATATTGCTACTAGGTATGATATCCGGCTCGAATTAAATGAGAATAATACGCACAACTGGCAGCGACGAACACAATCCTTCATAAGTGAAGTGGAACAGCTGATACGAATGCAAAGCATCATCCAAGCAGAGAACTCAAGTTCACGTTACCTGTACAAAATTCTCAATCATCACTAAGTTGACTACATTAATTCTAACCTAAGTATTACACAAATTTCCATCATAATACGCGCCCGAGCCGAACTGCTCAAGCTCAACTGGATGCCTGATCGAGAGGACCTCCCAAACCGTTGCAGCTTATGCAATACAGGAAATGACGAAAACGTGGTACACTTCCTTGGATCCTGTCCCATGCTTAAAGAAATCATTTTGGTGCTAATATACTGACATTCGATGAGTTAAAAAACATACTAAATGATAGTCGAAACCATAGTGTAAAATTGCTATTAGATACAGAAAAATATAATAGACGAAAACTTTTAATCCCGTTTATTTGACCAGCTATAAATATTTTCATTTTTACTTGCGATATACATAGGTACTATAGGGCAAGTTCTGCATTTGGACGGCTAAGCCATGCTTAAATGTACAATTTCAAAAGTACTCGTATTTATATACCAAATTATAATCCACATCAATAAAGTACCATTAATTAACTAGTCATCTGATTTTCAAATTAATGTGTTTCAGGCTTTTAATTTTCGAAAAAAATCATTTTCAAATTCAATAAATTGGTTGGTAATTTCAAATCTATCCAAGTCATATAGAAAAGCAGCGGTCAAAACAATAGAAGTGCATTCAAAATCCACCTTTAAACATTACAAAAGGGAAAGTCAATGGACAATTTCTACCATAAGTGGTAGTCGAGTATTTAAACCTTAAATTCATATTTAGTTTCATGTCCCTTGTTAGAAATAACAGCAGCACAACGACGTGCATCGTATTATCAGGATTTACCCATCTTTCTACAGGTATGGACCCCCAAGAAGCTTCCCAAAGGGCTGTTTTAGTAGTTGGCTTACATCTAGCAATATACTTCTTGATATCGCACCAAAGATTTTCTATAGGATTGAGGTCTTGGGACTGCGCAGACCACTCCATGACATTAACCCTCTTTTCTTAGAACCACTGCTTCGCAAGCTTTCTTGGGTCGTTGTCTTATTGAAAGATCCATTTCAGTGGCATTTTATTTTAAGCATATGGGAACATAACTTCCTTCATGATCTTCACATAAAGATGTAATGCCTTCGATCCGGTATATGGATAAAATAGAAGGAAAAACATGCCCAAACCAACCATCGTGGATCCTCAATGTTTTATTGTCTTGGCTGTGAAGCGTGTTTGGAGGCCTTCTTACAAATTGACGAGATCCCTTCCCACCACATAACACAACCTTGGACACGTCTCACCACAGAATATTCCTCCACAAAAACATGAAAATTCAGGGACTTACAAATGATTTTATTTACACTACTATTATTTTGAACGTAACTGTAGTTAGGTACTGAAAATTAAAAAAAAGATAAATAAAACAATCCATGTTTATGCCCGACAAACATTTTCCTTAGGAATCCAAGCTCATTGAATGAATAATTTAAATGCTTTTTAAAATATTAAATTAAGTGAATGTAAATATGTGTATATATTAGATAAGATTTAGATATTAAAAAAAATATTCACGATTGAATCGCATGAAAGCTTTTGTGATTCAAAGATATACATATGTATGTATAATCATCTATTGACACCAAGAATAAAGTATTAGTATCATCAGTATCTAAATATCCCGTTACTAGGAAAAGTGTGAAAATGACTTTAAAATAAATTTCTTTTCTGTACGAAGTTTGAAGCAAATAGATTGGATGCACAGAACGACAGGCGCATGGTATAAAAAAAAACCACTGCTCAACTTTTCTATCATCCTTGAAATTGAAAGATATTTAAACCACTACTTTAACATTTTCGACGCGAACGAGGTTTAGTGAATATCCTTGTACTATCGCTACTTTTAGAAACACTTGCATTAAAATGAGTATGTGTAGTTGCATTCCAGTTTACCCTTAGATCCAATTTAAGTAAAGAGATAATTTCATTTACCGTACTACGAGTATGTTGATGTGATTTGCTTTACCTACCTTTAATTTTTATCTTCGATTTCAAATGATGCACAAGTTGCACTCAAAGTACTTTTGGAATTAAAAATCCATTAAATAAACACAAAATCGAGATATGAATATTTTTAAATAAATGTTGTGTATACGGAAACAGCTTACATACACATAAATCAGTTGTATGTATGTATGTATGTAGGTACATGGTACGTTGCATTTGCGGGGATGGTTTTTATATGATGCATAATACTGACTGAGCGAGTATTGGTTTTATATTTCTCAAAGCAATTGTTCTGGAAAAAAATATCATTTGAATAAAAATATGACAAAAACAACTACATATTTTTAATTATTCATGTTGTTCTGCAAATAATGCACTGGAAATGGATATCCCCGATAAAAATACAGCAACTTTTTCTTGAACATTAAATTCTGACCATTATCATTCAAATATGTTCAACAAACAAGGTATGGTTAGATGTAAAGTACAAATCATCCAGGACACTTTCTTGTTACAGCTTTGTTGTTTGCATTGTCCTTATACATTTAAATATCCCCAGTGGTTTTAGTTTGCTTTCCATTTGTAGATTGAGTATTCCATAGAGAATTTTCTTAAGAATAAATCTTTTGTCTTCTTAATACAAATCAAAAACAGCTTATGTTCCAGCATTCTGAAGATTTAATTCATTCACCACAATATGCAGTTAGTTGTTGCAGTGGAGAAAGGGATGCGGGTGGGATTGTTTTTCGTTCATGTTATGTTTTAAATATTAAAATATTTTAGGAATAGGAAACCAATTCTTCATATTTTTAAAACAGCGATTATGTTTGCAATTTCAAGAAGGATATATCGTGAGTGTGAATTGTTGGTTTATGAAAATTGCGTTTTAAACTCAAAATAAATCTATCTTGGGGCACACGTTAATAGTTTGTTTGATGATGGCATGAGAGCGAACATTAAGTTATGTAATTAGAAGACGAGTCAAATTTCTAGAGAAAATCTTAAAAGATTTACTACCATAAAAGAAATCCTTAATCCTTAGCCCACTCATACAATAGTTGACAGATTGAATTGAATAAGAACTTGTTGATGAGTTAGATGACGATTGTGGAGTTTTCGCATATAAAAATATTATCAGTTAAGATTTGTAGTTTTAATATTTTTTGAGCACCACATTTAATTAAAAAAAAAAACGCGTTAAATCCTTCAATATCTACCCACTTAAAAATATTTGAAGGTTCTATTAGCTGGGCGCATGTTTTCATAAGCTTTTTGATTAAAGATGGAAGATAAAATAATTTATGATATCCATAATTAATTTAATTTTGATGTCAAAAGAATTAATAAGGCATAACAGTGCTATTCAGTGGACTTAATTCAAAGAAATTTTATTAAAATACAAATAATCGAAAAAGACATGAAATATATTGATCATGCAAAATTTTTATTGTAAACCTTTATTAAAAACTAGTAGTATGGACAAATTACATTTTAGACCCTCATTATGAATAGCGAATCGAACTAAAATCTTTCCGAATTCGATAAATTCTTATTATGAATAGCGATTCGCTTGAATTAAGTTCGCTCAAAATGTCAAAACCTTATCGAATTTCCTTAGCGAGGAATTTCAAATAGCGAATGTTCGCTAATCATACCGCTTGAAATGTGAAATCTAGTCGAATCAAATTATTTAGTGATAACGCTAGCGAATGAAAAACTGAAGTACCTTTCTATCAATTGTTATTGTTTATTTTGGAAATAATGAGTTAAAAATGAAAATAGTAGTTAGAAATAAATTGAGTTATTTTAATTTTTGTTTTGACCTCAAAATTTAAGATTAAATTGACAAAAAATTAGTTCGATCATCGAAGCGAGGCACAATAAAATTAACTTCTAAAGAAGCTCTCGTATTTCATTCTTTCCTTAATCGTTCTGTTTTAGGCTTGTATCGCGAGATTCGTTAGGTGATGGCTCAATTGGTATATTCTGAGAGACAAGGATTTCTTCTTCTATTCTTTCTGGATCAACTAAGTTGTACCTGCGACCTATTTTGTGCAAAGCACAAGCAACATTTACCAAATTTTGTTGCTTTTACTGGCGCGTAATTCATTTAAGATTGAACTGAACCGGCCTTTAAAAACTCCTATAGTTATTTTTATAATATTTCTTGGCCTTGAATGTTAAGTATTGAAGAATGTTTTCCTAGACAATGAGTCTGCGATTCTAAATGGAGTAAGCAAACATGGCTGGAGAGGATAACCAGAATCTCATATACGAAATGATTTTTCTTCGTAAGTGTGTTTATTAAAACGCTTTTTAAAAAATATACGAAGGTACATTGATCTTTCGTCATTTTGCTACGATCTTTCTAAAGCTTCTTTTATTCGATTTCACACAAGATAATCATGAGTAGAACCAAGATATCAGGCTAAATTTCGAATGTTCATGTAGTGATTGCAAGTCTAAAAGAAAGAAAATCATTGAATTCAAGCTATAAAAGCTCTTACGATTTAAGTACTGGTGTTGAAGATGGTTTGGAGCAATTATCCCAATGTAAGTTCCATCCACACATCCTACTATGCCAGGTATTTTAGATCTTCTATAGAAATAGGTTCTTCCTTCTTGTTATACACACTACCACTTCCAAGGAATCGGAGTGCACAGGCCAATTTTATTGAGTCGAAAATAAAGAATTAAGAAGAAATCTTTGAAAAGAAAACATATGAAACCTTAGAATACAACAAGACTTAATATGAAACTAACACATGATCTGGGATCTACAAAGGGTTAGAAATGTCCCTAATTTTTCTAAACAATCTCCTTTTTCTTATATTTTCTTATCTTTCCCTCTCATTATAAGTTTCTTCAAAAAAGAAATCAATTACGCTTATCATTTAATTTATTTTTACACAATCACAATCGAAAAATATTTATTTGATATTTGGGATAAGTCATTTCAGTGTGATGACTTATTGGCAGGATTTATTTTTAAGCGAACGTTGAAGTTCGCTATTAGTAATACTGTGATAATCGAAGTTCGCTTAAAAATTCGCAACTCATCGAATGTTCGATTCGCTATTCATAATGAGGGCCTATTAAACTGTGTTTAAATAATATACATAATTTATATTGGTAATGCTTTATTTTTATTGTAAAATGGTTGTTCCCAATTTATAAAATTGATGTACCCACAAGTAATATATGATAAGTTTATCAAATAAAACGAAATGGCTTATAGATACATATAATAATAAGAGTTATTTAAATGAAACAAAATATTTATAGTTTCTTTTTTGCGTATTGCATGTGGTCTAAAAATGTACAAAACATATTTCAATGCATTTCTTTGCCATTTCTAAATTTCTAAAATAATCTGTACAGCCAATCAATTAAAAGAAAAATATTAGAAGAAAATATAATGATAGTACTGAGGTTGTTTCTACAGGAGTTTATGTAGGTTTTGCGGAGTTTAGTTGATGTAATTTTTAGGGATTATATTATATACGAGTACCATAATATTGATGTTAACTTTGAATAGCGAGTATTGAACGTAACACTTAATACCTTTTATGACTTTTGAAGTCCATATATTCCATTAGATAACACTTTTGAAAGCCTACACTTGCTAGCAATCCATTTCAAAATGGCATACATTTTTTTAATAAAATATTTAAACTTAGGTTATCATTTTAGTATAATTCATAAAAATACACTACCCAACATGTTTTTATTAAATTAAATTTGGGGTCCTCGGCTTCCAAGTGCTTAAACTATTCCACTTAATACAGGAATGTAAATAGGATAGGTAAAAGTGGGCAAAATATAACTTGTATAAACCAAAAAGTGACAACTTTATTTCAAAAAAAATCACCAATCTGTTTTGAAAGCATTGAAAAAACAAGATTAAAATATTTTTGTATAGGGTATTAATAATTCTACCTGGAAGTTTCATCATAATCAAATAGATAGAAATCCATCGATATACTACCGAAAACCTCGACATTTTTTAGTTTTTTTTTTAAAGAATATTTTCTACTAAAATATAAATTACTATGTATTAATCAATAAATATGTTCCTTAAAATGGTATACCAATATTTTTAGATACCGAAAATAGAAAGAAATATATTGATCGGAATTAACAGCACAATATGGGTTAATTCAGTCAGAAAATTGGCGATCACTTAAGTCATAAAACACTGTTTTACTGAAATAGCCAGTTGCATTCCTCCCTTAAAACAATTCAGCAATAATACTCGCGCTTCGAGAAATACCTATTAGTTTACCTTTGCATACTGTTAAATTTGGAGATTCTTAATAGGATCTATATAATTATTACAGACTAATATTTAATTGAAACTGTCAAAAATAAAATATAATCAAAATTATGGATTTATTCAGTTGTTATACTTTACAAGTTAGTACTGAAGTTAGTTACTATCACGCGTTGAAATATTCTTTATTCAACTAGTATCGCTCTGTGTTGAAATTCGACACCATTGATCACAATCTGGAAATTAATGCTCACTCAAATAAGAGCTATGTAGCTAATTTGGTTTTTGAAAAAGTACCTTATATTATATTTTTATAGAAATTACCAAGAACTAACAAATAAATTTAATTTAATTTAATTCTAATTATATACACAATATATTTATTGTTTTATTGAACAACTATACAACAAAAATGAGTTTCGTTTCGTGTATATACTTAGAAACTTAGGCATCATAGACTTCTGCAAACTCAAGCTAACATAATAGATGAGTGTCCGAATTTGGAATCTCAGATATGAGTTCAAAAATTTGATGCATCATGATTTATATATGTACATAGATTTTTCGAAAAAGCCTTCTACAATCTTCAATTCCGCAAACAATATTGAGGGAAAAAACTGTTTTTTTTTTGTTTTTTCTTTTAGATTTAATTTTTTTAAATATGCACAGTGCAAAAACAAAAACACAGTGTGTAAATACATGCCTCAAGTATTTTCTGAATATCTCCGCAACTGTGGCTTTCCAAACATATACAATTTATCGAAATCGGTTAAATACTTTTTGAGAAAATGGTACTAGAAAATTTATTTAATGCTTTCTATAGATTTCTACATTTCGAAATGTAAAGTAATTTTTTTCCAAAGATGATAATTCCCGAAATACGAGTACTACTAGTTTCTTCATTGTCATTAGATTGAATAATATTCAAGAATTCTGGAATTTCATTTCCAACTCTTTCTAGTTAAGGTCTACATAATAGATCGCAGCAAATTCTTTGTCTAAGCTCTTCCAAATTCAGAGTTTTTAAGCTAATTAATAAATTAAGCCGAAGATAAATTTCCTTGTGCGAAGTAATTCTTTGTTTTAAATATATCAGACCAAAAACATAAATGTTAAAAAAAGAGCCAAGTTCTTCTATACCTAGTCCTGCCATAAGCTCTGTCCCTAACAAAAACATGTTTTATTTAAAAAATAAAAAAGCAATCAAAATTCTTTTTACGTCATTTATTAAGTATTAAATTTACAATATAAGTATATAAGAAATTATTCAAAATGCCCCCCCTTAACCCTCAAACACTTTCTTAAACGACCGGCCTCGCGTCTATCGCCGCACGCACGACTTCCAGTGAAAACGAAGCTACTGTCTCCAACAAATCACCTTTGAACGCTCAATATTTCGGTGAGGCTTACAGCAAGCCTTCTTCTCTAAGGTGTTCCACAACCGGTAGTTCAGCGGATTAAGATCGGGGCTGCCCGATCTGCGGCAAGAAACTCTGGTAAATTGTCCTTAAGCCATTGTTGTGTTGTTTTTGCTTTGTGGGTCGGCGCAGAATCTTGCTGAAATATTCAGTGCTTGCCAGCCGGGCAGCCCCGATCTTAATCCGCTGAACATTTTGGAGGAGAAGGCTTGCTGTAAGCCTCACCGAAATATTGAGTCTCTCAAAGCTGATTTGTTGAAGACAGTAGCTTCGTTTCCACTGGAAATCGTGCGTGCGGCGATAGACGCGAGGCCGGTCGTTTAAGAAAGTGTTTGAAGGCTAAGGAGGGGCATTTTGAATAATTTCTTATATACTTATATTGTAAATTTAATACTTAATAAATGACGTAAAAAGAATTTTGATTGCTTTTTTATTTTTTAAATAGAACGTGTTTTTGTTAGGGACAGAACTTATGGCAGGACTAGGTACAAAAACCTTTGTGTCAGCCGTGAAAAGTACCGAGATCTAAGAGTATGCCAAGTTCTTACTTCATGAAGGTTTAATACCGGATACTTAAAGTAGAATAATATTGAAACAGCTACAATTTAATAGAGAAATTTTATTATTTAATGATTACTGACTTAAATTTGATGGGCTTACTTGGCAAGTTTTTTTTATGCCCAGTTCGTTTTAAAAACTTGACCAGTGAACCCATCAAATTTTAGTCAGTAATCATTAAATAATAAAATTTCTCTATTACATTGTAGCTATTTCAATATTATTCTACTTTAAATATCCGGTATTAAACCTTCATGAAGTAAGAACTTGGCATACTCTTAGATCTCAGTACTTTTCACGGCTGACTTGTTACACAAAGGTTTTTGTATAGAAGAACTTGGCTCTTTTTTTAACATTTAGGTTTTTGGTCTGATGTTTATTACTAGAAAATGACTTTTAATACAAGAAATTGTTAGAGTTTGTACGTTTTTAAAAGCCGCAAAAGGCGGATTAATTAAACATACCTGTTTTTTTTTATTCTGTGCCACGAAACTGTACCTATAAATTATAGCTTATCTAATTCTACACAAAAAAAGTTGCAGTGGATAAATATGTACATACAAACATTATGGTAAAGCAGTCGTTAGCTATTTTCGTATGCTATGTGTTTAGATACATCTACTCAGTATAAAATTATTATTACGGCCTCACAAATTAATTTACTTGACTTAATTTAACGACTGGTTTTGTCTATTCTCTTTTTTCTCCTCTTTCAACAGGCAAACAAACAAAATGACTGAAGAACAACAGCACCATCAAGAAACTTCAGCGTCTCCACAAAATCAAAGAAAATCTCCACCGAAGGATCGCAAGAATATAAACGAGCTTCGAAATCAAGATTACGTAAGTCGGCTTTTAGCCGCAACACCACCGTATTTATACTCAGCGCCAGTTGGACCCAATAATTTTTTCTTCAGCGATATGTTGAGATCTCTTGTTCAAGCAAGAAATAATGAAAATGCCCGAAACCTTCAAATGCAGCAAGCTGCAGTTATGGCCAGAAGACCTCGAAAGCGTTCTTGGAGTCAACATAGGCCGTATTATGAGCAATTGAGGGAACGCAAAGGACTTGATGAAAAAATACCGATTCCCGAAAAACCTCTTGAACTTACAAATAAACAATTCTTGCCCATGGCAGCAGCAAAGTATCCTAAACCTGATGCCACCACAAAGGAATCTATTTGCGGCAAAGGGTTGAACGATTCTGGTGCCACTGATGGTCAAACTATCTTGCAAGATAGCCCAGCAGCTGCTTCTTTGCCACCACAAGACTTAGTTCTTCCTCCTCCACCACCTGTTTGGTATCCACCTATCTATCCTCCCTATGGGATCGACCCTTTGCATTTTTTTATTGACTTGCGAGTGTCTGGACATATTTACGATCGTAAAAAGGAGAACGTATCGCCTTTGGCTAACGCCGAAAATAATACACTTGCATCGTCTGATTCTGAAACACCGTCAAAATACAGACATGGTTCGGCATTTTCAGTACCAATTCCTCGAAGTGAATCTAAAGGCTCTACAGCAATTAATTTATCTTCATCTTCTTCTTCTGCTTCGGAAACATCAAACAAAATTGAGAGCTACGCAAAGTATTATGACTTGGGCGAAACCAAAGAAAATCTCCCCAGTCCAGAAAACAGTTCAAATTATATGATTCAAAACCTTCCACGTCTGTATGGTCAATTCGCGTCAGCTACAAAAGATCTGACAGATGACAACTCGTATGAGAATGACAATAAATCGGATCAAGACTGTGAAGATTCTATAGATGGGCATGGTTGTGGAAATTACAGAGAAAATTCATCTCATATTGATGTGGAAATGATAGATTCAACGAAATTTCAAAGTGAAGAAATCAGCAGTGGTTGTGCCAGCCCCGAAGAATGCAAGGTTAACGATCATAATAACGATTAGAGTATTTAAGATATTTATTTAATAATACAAATAATGATTAAAAAATAAAAACTATCAATAAACAATTTAAATTTAATTTCTTGCTATCAATTTCAACCAATTAAATAAAAGTTTTTATTGATTCAAAATTATTTTTGATAGCCTTAACTTGAGGACAAAAATTGGCTTTTCGAAAGGACTCATCAGTTAACTAAAGTAAGAAAACTTGTTTACGCTATTTGCCAATTTATATGAGAATTGAAGCCGTTAAATGAACTGGGGAAAAAATCAATTTATCGCTGTTGTATATGTCTTATTCATACGGGTCACTCACTAATATTTTCATGTTTTCACAAGTTAACAACATTTGAAATCAAACCCCTGTTCTTAAGATGAAAAATAAATAAAGACAGCTTAAGAAGTGCTCTCCATTTTGTTTTAGATTATCGCAAAAATGTGTGTTACTCGAATGTGGCTGCTATCAGTTATGATAATGAACCTTCCTACATCGTCAACATTTCAAGGCATGAATTATTTCTACACTGTGCCTCTTCTCTTCGCGCTTAATTGGCGATGAAGATCTGAGAGCAATTTCATAAATCATTTACTGGCATATCGTAATGTAACACTTGTAAGTATTCAATTGAAAAAATATAAGGAAAATAAAAAATGGTAAATTGATGGGTTTTCTACCATTTTCGCCAGGATATTAATTTTCTCCCCTGCCGCTTCTCTTTGCATATCTTTTCCATTTGTATTAATCAGTAGTGGCCCTTTTTTCAATTTCAGCAGAAATTTCAATTGACTGCTTCGAGTACCATCACCTATGTACTAAATGGTCATGATGACGGTGTATGGCGAGCCATGAGTTGAAGCCACATCGAGATGCAGATAATTGTTGCCACTCGATTGAATGCGAGTAGACATGAGCATTGAGTATCTACCTACTCCAATTTTTAAAAAGAGTTTTTTTTTTTTTTTACATTGACCGAGGGTGGGTATGGCTTATGGTATTCCCATTCATACTCATACACCCTTTTTAAATTAGTTTAAAAGCCAATTTTACATTTAAATAGGATAAAGCGGCATAGTTGGCTGTAAAAAGGTTGAAATGGAAGCACTTATTGCGGGATGGTTATTTGAAAGTTGTTCAAAATATTTCAAAACCAATCCATAAATCTCTTAGTGCTTAGTAATAACTCATCTTTGTTTTTTTTTTTTTTTCATTCTATTAGACGGGTTGAAGACTTTTTTCTTCCCCTAGTCCTAATCAGAATCGACTTGAGGAGTGATACTATGACAAGGAATTTCATAAGATGAATTGCTTGGTAAAAGGACACGATGTATATTCGCCGCGAAAAAGATCCCTCGAGGAAAGCAGATTGTGTCAAATGAGTGGAGAGTGGATGGGGAAAACAGAAGATTTTTTTATTTTTCAATTCACGTTTTAATACCCATCATCATGAAAGGGAGGGGCGTTATTGTGGATTTTAAGATTTATATTTTTTTTTGGTTGAATAATTGGTGGATGAAAAGCTTTAAAGAAGAAAAGGAGGTGGTTTTATGTGTACTTACAAGCGGTTGTTTTAATAAATTAAAATTTAAGAGGAATCAAACATTGATTTTTATTTTGTTGGCTTTGTGCAATAAAAAAGGTTTTCATTTCAATAGATCTGTGGTTAAAGAATATTTCAAATGAAGTGCAACAACAAAAAAGCTCCTCCTTTTTTCTTCCACTTGTTTCTTTTTATTTTCCATGAGAATACCAACAGGAAACGAGCTTTAGTTTTTACGAGGACACATTACTCCGCATGCTTTAGGAAGCATTGGCTTTGCAGTTTACTCATATTGAAAATTGAAAATGCATTCTAATTCTAATGCAATCTGGGAAGAGACTATACGGATGAAAAATACTTACGCCTTCTTTGGCGGCAACGCCTACAATACAAAACGATTATATTGTTTTAGCTTAGGTAGTGTGTGGCATAATCAATTTTAAGTCATAAAATGGTTTGTTACAGTAATTTTAACATTATAGAGATTCGATACAATCATGAGTTTTATAAGGGCTTCTATAAGTTTATTTGGAGGAAACACGATACAACCTGCATCAGAAAAAAATTAGTTATATTATGTATAAATTACATGCTTAAGAAAGTATCTTAACCAGAAAACCAAAATGTGAATAGAATTTAAATACGAATATAACAATGAAAAATACATAAATAAATTAATTAATAAAATTAACGACGAATTAAAAAGATCAAAAATATGAACAGAAATTAAATGCATAATTTGTAAACAATAAATTTACATTAATACATTTAATCAATTGACACACATATGCATATATGTATACTGTGTTTTGGTATTTGTAGCTTGGTAATTGATTATGGCCTTATTGGTGGAGAACGGGCCTAATGGTGGAGGGTTAGAGGGTTCATGATTTTTGAATTATATACATACGAGTATGTTGCTTCATAATGATTACGCTGAGAAATTATTTTCTTGGTGGTGATGGCTATAAGTAATATTATTCTTCAACTTATTCAGACTTCATGATTATAGCAGTGTCTTTCAAGCTGAGGTCCTGGCAGTGACGAAAGCTGCTAGACAAGTCGCAATCATGGCAATACCACAAGTTGATATCACGTTTTTCATTGATAGCCAAGCGGCAATAAAAGCGATTTCTGCCATTGAAATCAAATAGAAGCTTGTAACCTGCTGTCGCGAAGAGCTTAGGGTTCTTGGTACACAGCACAACATTAGACTATGCTGGGTTCCTGGTCACAGTTGTGCGCTGATTAGCTGGCAAGAATAGGATCAACACTAGATCCTAATCAAGCAGACACAACAGTTCAAGTACCACCCTGTAATCTTAAACAGGTAATCAAGAGTAAAATTCTAGCCTTAGCAAACAAGAGATGGAACTCTCTTGATTCCTGTCTTACAACCAGAAAATTATGGCCTAGTTTCAGTAAACAAAAGACCGATGTTATCATCCAAAAAAAAGTCCCTTTCTCTTCTCGTGAGCATCATCACAGGTCACAACCAACTCGGTTACCACAAGAAAAAGATGAAACTCAGTATGGACGACTTATGCAGAAGATGCGGTGACGTGACGAGGAGATACATGAGGACACTCCTCACTACCTGTGTCACTGCCCTGCGCTATATCATCTAAGAAACAGACATCTAGGGAGACAATTCTTCAGTGACTTGGAGGAGCTCTCCAACATCCCAAGCAAAATCATGTTAAAATTCGTTAACAATACCAAATGGCTTGAGAATGCCTGATCTCTGAAAACCGCCTTCAACTACAGTACGATAGTGTAGTACGAACGAAAACGACAACGACGCACGTGTTCCTTGTGGGAGCAGCACCAACGGAGAATGGGCACCTCGCCTATACACCTGTGGTTGCCACTCCTACATTGAACACGAGCATCAGTGGGTTGGTGGGGCCACCTCTACCTAAGATTGGTAAAATCCTCTTTGGTATGGAAACAGCCTTTTCGACTTAACTAACGACCAAACAAACGAACATATACACCAAACACTGACTTTTCAAACTCATCTACCAGACGTTGCATGCTCCTACGGGCCTGGTGGGGGGAATGATTGATCAAGTGGAGGTAAAGGAAGGGAATACCCCCTGAAAAGGCGTATACCTCTCCCTAGCCAGGTTATTACGAGTATGTGACGATAGAAGTTTCAATACTTTAGAAATACCCTCTGGCATTTCAGGCTAAAGCTTGCTGTAACCCATCTAGACCCTTAACGGGCTTGATCGACATAGGATTATCATAGGTTTCAAAACAAGGGGTCACAAACCCTAGGGTATCACAACGGATCTACATTGATCTAAGTGTGACGGTAACAAGATCAACTGTCAGCCCACTAACCTAATCTAGATTTAGATTTTCAACGATGATCAGTATATCCTTCATGAGGGGATACAAAATAAGAACATACAAAAATTTATTTAAAAAAAGGAAAACATTGGGGGTCTAGTATTTAGGTAATAGTATGATATAATTTGCTAGCTTTAAAAATAATTTACTAACTTTTCCGTAATTTTAAACATCGTCTAACTAGAATTTTTAAATAAAAGAATGGCGCAAAATTTAAGTCGAATTAGGACGATGTTAAAGCTATTTTAGTGTGATACTCATACTAGTTAAAAAGACGATTTTGTAAATTTTAATCGAAATGAATCCCACCGTATAGTAACGCCAAATAATAAATCTTCGCTACGAATAGATAAATATTTTTTAGTAATTGATTTTATTACAAAAAAAAAAACTTAATTAAATCTTGTCCCCCGCATTTCTAATCAGTCCCCTGGTATAATGAAACAGTCGATAAAATCGATAACTAGGAATTATAAAATCGATCGAATTTCCAGCGCTAGCAATATGAAGTACAGAGTCTCGTTAAAGCGCGGAACAGATTAAACCAGCAACAGCACCGTCAACAGCAACAACGGCCGCCATTAATTTAGAGCCAATAGCCCTGAGTAATAGATCCGAATCTAGCCTAAGTTCGATTTTAACCAAACATTCGTAGAAATAAAACAAATTTCAAGTATAAAATCTTAAAAGCGGTTTTCCTATAACTAAGTTAAATTTAAAACGATAGAATCACAATAGAACTTTACGAATCTGGTTAATAGAAATCTGTTTGTGTATCAGTTCACAATAACGAAATTATGAAAATGAGTCAAAATTATTGGTATAAATAAGACTGTTTGTTCAACACACATAAGAACAGCAACAGCAACGCCAACAGCGTCGTTAGGCCAAAGTCCTAAATTTGCTGTTGCTGGTGCGGTCGTGCGGTGTTATCAACTTTCCCACTGCAATATTCAGTGGCACCACAATGAAAAACTTTTTTTCTATATGAAATGTCAAGCAGATGAAATGACGTTGCTGGTGGAATGTGTTTAAGAAATTTTTGCTGGCCAGCGTGCTGTTTGCTGTTGTCGATGCTGGTGCTGTTGCTGGTTTAATCTGTTTCGCGCATAATATAATATCTTTTTGCAACTCGCTTCTATTTGTTTATGTCAGTTGTGAAAAAGACATTTGTGCAAGATGTCATGGTCGTGGATTGTCCGTTCAGTTTATCAAATTTGTATATTAGTAGGCCTCTTTTTTAGCATTATAGCATAGGTTTAATAAAACTATAAAATAAATTATAAATTTAAATTTGGTGGTGCAACAGCTCGGAGTGAACCAGGACCTAGTGACTTACAACTCTCAACCATTCCTGTATGCGTGTTACCAGGAACGGAGGGGACCTACAGTTTTCTGCCGATTCCGAACGGCTAATGAGCAGCACTTTCCATGACAAGAGATACTCTTGGAGAATTTGTCAATTTCTCGCAAGAGGCAGTACACCCCTGAAAAAAACTTTGCAGCGGCTGAGAATCGAACTCGAGACCTTCCGCATGACAGTCCAACGCACTAACCATTATGCCAAGGGGTACTACTTATATCTAGTATATCTAAACTATATCTAGTATTAAATATATATATATTTTTTTTAAGTAAAACCTAAATATCTTTTTTTGCGCAAGAACTATGAAAACACTCAGCCCCCCGCCCTAAGTCCCCTGGCTATTGAATGAACAAAAGGGGACTGATATTTTATACAGAGGCCGGAGAACTTTTCAGTTATGCTGTAATTTCGAACTTCATTGCGAATATTTCTTAAAAGAATATAATTTACATATTTTAAATTGATTCTTAATAGATAAAATATTTTAATTATTGTTTTATATCGTGATATTTTCCGATCAGAAAAGAAAATGGAAAGACCGAAGACCAAGCTAAGTAAAGCGCATCAGCTAGAGAGAAAAAGAGGCGCTGAAAGGCTTCTATACCATACAATAAAGAATGATCCTTTAAATAAGTTAAAGAAACGGTGTTATCGTTTAAAAAATGAGAAAAAGAAGACCTAACACCTAATGTAAAAATGACGAAACTTGCTCAAAGAAAAGAGCCGAAGTGGTAAAAAAAGCCTTGTTTGGTGATGTGCTTCAAATGCAAATTAAAGAAAATATGCTACAACTCAACACTCTCCATTTGGAGAAAGTGGTTAACAAATTACTTTTGGGACTTATTGTCAGAGAAAGAAAAAAATACAATAGCAAACTAATGTCTTGCAAAAAGATCTGGCAGGCTCGGACACCAAAAATTTCCATAGACAGAGCAAGAACATGGCCCAATCTGATGGTACAAACATTTTTGGAAGATGATAAATATACGAGACTAGGTGCAGGTAAGAACGAATTTATTAAAAAAAAACAAGGTAAGGAAACAGAAACGGTATCTCTTGGATTCTTTGAAAAATCTACACAAAGAATTTTTTAAGTCAGGAAATGGTGTCATTAGTTACTCTATATTTACAAGAATAGTACCATTGTACCAAGAATTGTTTATGTGCTGTTCATAGCAACATACAACTGATTGTTTTTGCACTTCATAAGACCTATTTATGCTGCGAACGGTACAATGATATATGTATTTGTTCCAAAAAAAAAAAAAACAATCCCATTACTTATAAAAAGAAATCATCCTCCCGAGAAACTATTATTGATCCAAAAACAAAAAAAAAAGAAAGAACTGTAGTCAAGCAGAAAAAAAGTTCTGTTGATATTTATTTTCTGTTTTGGCTTGCAAGATGGCAAACATGTATCCTGGAATAATAAATTGGAGTCCGAATAATAATGAGACTGGTCATAGTAAAGCAGCACCTGATGGTGTCAGCGCAGTCTCTAACAGAACTGCAGACAATGTCGTTGCATGTGTGGGAGATACCATCAAAAAACGATGTCCTAATATACATAACTATTTTTACGGTGACAGATAGTGACATTGAAGCTATGAAAACATTAATTTTGATTGATCAACCGATTTTGACACCTTCTACAGGCACTCTAAAAGTGCATCAGGTACACGGAAACGCTTTTTAACGCAAAAAGTTATGCTAACATCGCTAACTTGTTTCTGTAATTTGAATCCATTTGAATGTGAGCATTACCTTTTGGGCATATGCTTTTGGGAATATCCTGCTAAATTTACAGAAAATGTTGATAATCTTTATGCCGAATCAGACCGAAATTGGTCACCCGTTCAAAGTCTACGATTAATTTAATTTTAGAGTGATTATCTGAACAACAATTAAAGTATCAAGGAAATAATATACATGATGTTAGTGGTTAAACACTAAATTCAGAAAACCCAGAACTCAACCTCAAAAATAATGATAGGTCAGTGGTTGGTGTATAATGTCCGTTTGTTTGGTCAGGATTGCTAAATAAGGGGATTACTCCTCAAGAGGATTTTACCAATCGTAGGAGTGGCAATTGCTGGTGTAAAGGCGAGGTGGCCATTCCCCGTTTGTTGCCGCTCTTACAAGAAACACGTGCATCGTTTAGTCGTTTTCGTTTGTTCTATCATTGTCGTCCTGGACCCTTTTTACGTGTTTTGACTGTGGTCGGAGGCAATTTCAAATCTAGTATTCGGCTGGTTGATAGAGCTTAGGAATTTTCAAGCCATTTAGGTAGCGATAATAAATTTCAACAGGGTTTTTGCTAGGAATGTCAGAGAGTTCCTTCAAGTAGTTGAAGAAGTGTCTCCCTAGGAGCCTGTTGCTCAGATGATATAGTACAGGGCAGTGGTACAGGTAGTGAGGAGTATCCTCATGTATCTCCTGATCACCCGCATCCTCTGCATAAGTCGTCGATACTGAGTTTCATCTTTTTCTTGTGGTAATCCAGTTGCTTGTGACTGGCGGTGTGATACTCACGAGAAGAGAAAGAGACTTTTTACTCACCTGGATGATAATGTCCGTCTTTTGTTTGTCTAAACTATGCCATAATTATTTGTTATAGCTAGGGGGCCTGAGTTAAAATTAAGTGTTGATCCTATTACTGCCAGCTCGTCAGCGCTTTCATTACCTGGGACGCCACTGTAAACAAGAACACAACAATATTGTGCTGTGTACCAAGAGCACTTACCTCTTCCCGACAGTAAGTTACAAGCTTCGATTTGATTTTATGTACAAAAATCGCTTTCATTGCCGCTTGGCTATCAATGAAAAAGGTGATATGAGCTTGTGGTATTGCCATCATTGAGACTTATCTAGCAGCTTTTGTCACTGCCAGGACTTTAGCTTGAAAGACACTACTGTATTCAGGAAGTCTGAATAAGCTGGCTAGTCCAAAGGTTTCTAAAAAGAACCCTGCACCAGTACGAGTTTGGTTAAGCTTAAGTGCGCTATGGGCTACCGATTCTTGAATAAATAGATAGTATTAGTAGTCTCGTTTTTCTTTTTTAGTTCAGTATAGAGCCCCGAATAGAGTCCGAGCATGTCGATCATGTTCCGAACATCCTCTGAACCAAGCGTGCTCTGAGCGCTCTGAGTATTTTTTGAAACACAACTGAACACTTAGCTGTCGACATTTTTTTTTTTTTAATTTCCATCTGTCAAATGCCTGTGTTAAGCATTGTACTTTGTCTGCTCAGTTATTTTATTTTGAGCTTATAGAGCGCACTCTGAACACGCTCAGAACATGCTCAGAACGAAAAAAGAAACACATTTATGAAGCTCTGAACGCTCTGAACTAAAAAAGAAACACAATTTATTTTTTTGACAACTCAGGCTCTGTTCTGAACTAAAAAAGAAAAACGCCCAATGAAGGAAATCCCCATGAACGATATGTCAAAATCAAAATGAAAGCTGTAAGCTAGGCTAGAAAATGGATGTGAATGGAATAGAAAAAACCAAATTACAGCTACAATATCAAATTTCGCAAATTAAAAATTAAATCTTTCTTCAAGCAATTTTAAAAGTAGTCTGTCGAAACAATTTTTATATTTATGTATATGTGAGTTCTGAGTACACTTCCAATACTTGTAAAAGGAGTGCTAGGGGTGTGCAGTATTTTTCTTGGAAATCAATTTTGCTTTTAGATTTTGAGAATATTTTAAGATTGTGTTGTGATATACTCAGCCAGGAAAATTTATTCATATATTTTGAGAGTGAAGCCTAGTACGCAGATCGAGACAAGACAATTTTTATCTCTACAATTTTAATCTCTACAAAACGTTTCCAAATCTCGTGCAAAAGTTTGAAGTTGGAGATATGAAATCTAATTTAATGTGTTTTTTAGTGTATCTCTGGAACGGGTTGTCTTACAAAAGTCGTTCATACCTTTTTGGAATCTCCTCTCGGTGCTTTCATAAAGTGCATCAGCACCTTTTACATAAAACCAGTTTTGACAAAAATCACTTTTGGCTGTCAAAATTTGTCCCGCAAAATAATGCTTGTATCATTCTTTTTCCTGGCAAAATTTAGTGGAGACATTTTGTAGAGCAATTCACAATAGTATGAATTTTGCGCGCGAACTGCGTACTGCTCGGAAAAATATCCGAGACAAAATTTGTCCCAGGAAAAAAAATGTATGGGAGACAAAATTTTTCCCGATCTGCGTACTAGGCTTGAATAACAAGATTATATAAGTCGATTGACGCAACATTACGAAATGAACCTACAATGCTCACTGAACGCTTCCAGTACTAGCATCCCTGTATAAATATGCACGTGACATTAATAAATATTCTAAATCAGTACCAACTTCACTTTTAACTTGAGAAAAAAAAACACTGCAGAAAGTTACCGAAAATCCATTCCTGGCCGGAGTTCATCGTGAAACCCGAGATACATTTTCACAAAATTTCGTAATAAATTCATTAAATAAACCATTTAACAACATAATGGCAGCCCGTTTAATCCAAAAAATTGTAAGAAACGCAAACTTTCTGTGAAAATGACGAAAAAAAGATTTCCTTACGTTACGATTATGATGTGACAATCAAAGTGATAATCATAGATAATTTTTCTAATTGCTAGTCTTTTATAATGAGCTAATTGTTAAAATATATTAAGCATAATTCCTGTTTTTATTTATTTAAATAAATTGTAGTTAAAAAGCTTAGGACTGAAATCCATTGAAGGGGGGGACGTGGCCCCAAAGGTGGTCAGTATTTTGTATTTGTTTTTTACATAATCTAAATTGATATTGTAGTGCAACCTATCGAAAATCATGATTTTATAAACAAATTTGAGCAACATTTTCATTTTTGATTTAAGTGTAGCAAGAAATTATGTACCGCGGTAAAAATTGTAAAGAAATTTTTCTTAACCTCCATTCTTCGTTCAAATGGCTTATTATGTAACCTCGTCTCGACAGAATCTATTTTTTATTTTGGCATGGAAATTTATTGAAATATTTTGTTTATTACAAAGATAACTACCCCAACTACCGGACGAGCATACTCTTCTGGTGCCAAGAAGGTCACACTTATTCCTGGGGATGGAATTGGCCCAGAAATCTCAGCCGCAGTACAAAAGATCTTCGCCGCTGCTAATGTGCCTATTGAATGGGAATCTGTAGATGTTACTCCAGTCAGAGTAAGAAAATGCAAACATATGGTGATATCAAGAAATTACTTAACGCTCTGTATTTTTCAATATAGGGCCCTGATGGAATGTTCGGTATACCTCAAGCTGCAATCGATTCGGTAAACAAAAATAAAATCGGACTTAAAGGGCCATTGATGACTCCCATCGGCAAGGGTCATCGTTCTTTGAATCTGGCGCTCCGTAAGGAATTCAATTTGTACGCAAATGTGCGTCCGTGCCGCAGTTTGGAAGGTTATAAAACTTTATACGACGATGTTGACGTTGTAACTATTCGTGAAAACACCGAAGGTGAATACTCGGGTATTGAACATGAAATCATCGATGGTGTTGTACAAAGTATTAAGCTTATTACCGAAGAGGCTTCTAGCCGTGTTGCCGAATTCGCTTTCCAATATGCAAGAGACAACGGCAGGAAGAAGGTCACCGTTGTGCACAAGGCCAATATCATGTAAGAAACAAGAACAAAAAAATGAGTACACAAGTGGATTAATTTGGCAATAAGGTTCTTGGGATTGAATACACAGTTAATTACATTTTTAGGATATTTTTGGGATTGATTATTTAACCAGTACAAATTTTGTCATGTCATATTTCTTTGTTGAGGGTTATGGTGTAGTTTGTTTCTATCCAAGTGTAAAAGCAAAGTTTAAAAATTATTAGGCATGTGTTAACTCTTAGTGATATTGAATTTAGGTACATTAAATGACTTGTGAAAACGTGTAACTTAACGCCTTGTAATTATACAGCAATGCGTATCTCATGTCACTTAAAGCGCATTTTCAACGTCGCGTCGAGTACACCACGGTAGTTGATACAATTTATTTTTGTAAAGCATCGTTAGAAGAGATTTTTTTTTTAAGTATTGGCGCATTTATTTTTTTGAATTGTTTGTAGAAATAGAAAAACTAAAAGAATGTGCTATAAACCATTCGTGTCAGTACAGTATGGGTGATAAATTATTCAAAAATATTTTTTAAACGTGATGATTGGTATTTTGATATTTAACGTTCTGCTAACAGCTGTCTGTCTGATATTCTACAACGCGTTAAGAAGTTTGCGCCAAAACAATCTCAACGTCTAAATTAAAAAAGCTATTGCTTACAAAATGAATGCGATTATTGATAAGACGTTTTACACACAAAAGTGATGCCTTAAGAGTTAAGATACATACATACAGGTGTAGTTTACTTTTTCGTAAGTTTCTGTTTTTCTTAGGATATTCACAAATTCGACAATTCTTACACTCTCTAAAAAAAAGATTTCGGAAAAAGTATTTTAGATACCAAAGATGGCGCAAAATAATAAAATATTCTTATAGAAGGGTAAAATACAAGCATTTTTTTAATAGTGAAGAGTGGGTGGGGCAATTTTAAAAACTACTTATTTTGAAAGCCAGAAGTCTTTTCCCTATTCTCTTATTTTAAAATGAAAATTTTCTCGAAATTAAGCCCCTTTTAGATGATCAGTTGTTCCTTCAGTTATCTGTCCAGTTGTCAGTTCAGTTAAAAAAGGCAGTGTATTTAGACGTCAGTCCGGTGTTCAGTTGAGCTTGTATGCTGCTTCTCTTTTAACTGAATTGAGATAAAAAGGGTCACTTTTCTTCCACAAGTATGGGCATGCGCGATAAATTTCAATGAAATCGATCAAATTATTATTCTGTTTCGACATATTAAAAAAAAAACAGGAACTCGAATGACGGCTGAACTGAAAAGAATTTACACATCAGTTTAACTGAAAACTTATGGGAATTTCATCACTTTCAGTTAAACGCTTCAGTTTTTGCATTTAGACATCAGTTTAACTGATAGCTCAACTGAAACTGAAATGATCTGTTGTTCCTTCAGTTATCAGTTCAGTTAAAAAAGGCTGTGTATTTAGACGATCAGTTGTTCCTTCAGTTATCAGTTCAGTTGTCAGGTTTTAAATTTCAACATTATTGTGAAGATTACTAATTTCGATTTCAATTTCTTTGCGAAGATTTTGCGTTCCTTGACTTAAGAAATAGATTTTTCTTTGATGGGGATCAAAGCCAGGCAAAGCGTTTTAAAATGTTTTAATTTTTTTCTTTATCTATCTTTAGATTAAACGTATTTTTTGCACGTGTATATAGGCTTTAGTACCCTTTGACATAATGGTTAGTGCATTGGACTGTCATGCGGAAGGTCTCGAGTTCGATTCTCAGCCTCTGCAAGAAAGTTTTTTCAAGGGTGAACTGCCTCCTGCGAATAAAGAACTTCTCCAAGAGTATCTCTTGCCATGGAAAGTGCCGCTCATTAGCCGTTCGGAATCGGCAGAAAATGAATAATTTTTTTGTTTAATTGGTGTGACGTCTTTGATAAGTCAATTCTAAATTTTATACAAATTTGCATTGAAGTCACTTCCACATATATGATTTAAATATTTATTCAAATTTTAGACAAAGCCTTTCAAATTGGCGATTGTTACTTATCGATTCTTAAAAGGTCGCACCAGAGCACGCTGCTTCCAGTCAGCCAGAAAAAAACGCTCTCTCTGTTCGGTCTTCCTTGTCGCTTCTAACCTGGCAACTAGGGTTCTTTGGGATAAGACAATTTTCAAATAAACAATGCCATGAAAATTACGGTGTTTTGTATGTAATATTTAAAATGTAACATATCTATTTAAAAATTAAACCTTCAAATCGAAAGCAAAAAGTAAATTTCAAATTTTAGGATGATGTTCGGTTGCGTTTTTTCCTTCCAGTCTTTATTTATTTTATTACTTTTCGCATTTAATACTGACCTTAGTTTGATTCTTAGAGTATTTATCATTATCAGTTCGTTTTTTTTATTTTATGGTTCATATTATTAGAACTAGCAAACATGTGTTATTAAATATTTCAATAAAAACAAAAATAAAGCAATGTACTTTACTTTAATATCCTTAGGCGCATGTCTGATGGGCTTTTCTTACGATGCGTTCGTGACATGGCTGAAAAATACCCTGAAGTGAAATTCGAAGAACGGTACCTAGATACTGTGTGCTTGAACATGGTACAAGATCCAAAGAAATACGATGTGCTGGTAAATAGAATTATTTATTTTAATCTGAACTGGGAATACACAAACCATATTCCACTAGGTGATGCCCAATTTGTACGGTGACATCTTATCTGATATGTGCGCTGGTTTGGTTGGTGGACTTGGTTTGACACCATCAGGAAACATCGGCTTGAATGGTGCCCTCTTTGAATCGGTAAAAAACATGTACTTATTTTAAAGCTATACACCATAAATCGATTTTAAATACCTTCAGGTCCATGGAACTGCCCCAGATATCGCTGGCAAAGACTTGGCCAATCCCACTGCCCTGTTATTGTCTGCAGTTATGATGCTGAGACATATGGAACTTATGGAACCTGCTGCCAAAATCGAACGTGCCTGCTTCGATGTTATCAAAGAAGGGAAATTCTTAACGGGAGATCTTGGTGGTAAAGCCAAATGCTCAGAGTTTACCAACGAAATTTGCGCTAAAATCTAAACATCCTAAGATAAATTGTGTCAGAAAGATAATTTCAATAATTATTCTTCGAATAAAAAAAAAACAGAACCTCCTCCATGAAATAATAATTATTATTGTTGAAATTCCACGATACTTAATGGAATTCTAGTTGTCAATTATTATCATTTTTTTAAGATCTTATTTAAATTATTGTATTATTTTATTTATGATGCTATATGATATACATACTTTTTTAATTTCACTCCCTTCTTTTAAGACCTTAAGCAAAGATTTTATTGTTTTCGTTTTCAAGGAGATAATATGGTGCTGCGACCAACATATTAACTGTAATACATATATTTCCTATTCCCTTTTCTGTCGTTCATTCAAACCAAAAACAGACACAATGTCATCGAAACATTATTCTCAGTATGTTTAGTCGGCATAAAATAAGTCACAATTATAACAGATTGTAAATTACATACTGTTGCGTTATTTTATAATTCTTAAAATTTTCAAAAATAACTATTACAGATATGTAAGTAAATTTAGCAATGCCATTTAATAAAATACATATAAGCTAAAAACAAATATTCACCAACGTGTATGCTTTGTTTTTAATCATATCATAAAAGAAAATTTACATATTACGGAAGGAAAATGCAACTGAAGTATTATAGATCACCACTAGTTGAGTGTCACAGCAGATCATCGGAGACAACAAACAAAATGTATTCACTTTAAGTTAGGTTTAGGTATTATGGAAGTCAGTTGAGTTTGGTTAAATTAGTCGTAAGTATGAAAATCAGATAAATGGGGACATTGTCGATGTGTTAAAAATTTAAATCAAATGTCTTCTTCACATACTATCGAAATCAAATAAAATAAACGACTGGATCGGACTAGGTCTTATACAGGATATCCTTTAATTCATCCATAATCTTTTAGGGCGTGATTCTTGGGTATATTCTAGAAAAAAAAATCGTTCTACAGAAAGGAGAAAGGGCTTATCTCAAATTTGTATATCATATACCGAGGATCAAAGAAAAGGCTTATTTTGGTGTACCCTGACCCATGCTTACGTTAATTGCGACTTAATTATTTTTTTATTTTGCAGTTAATAAATTTTTTATTTTGGCGAGAAACATTTGCCGGAACGTATTACTTTCACTACACTAGACTGCTTTTAAACGAATAAATGAAACATATCCGAGAAATAAAGAAAACCACAAAGAAGAAATAACGATAACTGCATTTTTTCCAATCCCAGCAATTTTGTGTACCCCCGCCATAACATATGTACGTGTCTCGCCAATGGGCTTAAAAATCGCAAAGTAATATTGCATCGTTTAAATGTAGTTTAGATAAACAGTGTTGACACTTCAATTGACATGGCAAACTGTAGAAAATGGTTGTTGATATAAAAACAGGGTGTTCGCATAAAACCTACAAAAAACCATAGAAAACTAAAAAATAATATAACAATATTAAAAGAAAGAAATCAAACAGAGGACTATTTTCATAAACAGTGCTCTAGTAAAATAGACAATTTCATTCCTCCCCTCAAACAATTCAACCGTACTTCTAGGAATGCTCATCTGTTTGCCCTTGAGCCCCATTTCGGACGTACTGTCAAGCACAGATTCTTTTTTTAGCCGCACTACACGAATATGGAATGATTTACCCGGCTCAATATTTCTCACTCATTGCAAAGTGCACACATTCAAAAACAAAGTGCATCGGTATCTCCTTTCTAATCCTATCCTACTTTCATAATTGCTCGTACTGTGTTTAACAATATTATAAGGGTATACATAACCCCTTGAGTGCGCGTATAATATAAAAATAGACCACTATCGCTAGGTCCCGAAACAACCGGTGAAAGACAAACTACGTTACGAAAGGGTCATGAGTCCCACGATTTTGGTATATACAAGTGAGGATCAAAGGCCAACAATATACTCGTATTTCAGTTTTTTTTTCCACGAAACGAATATACACACATACCTAGAATAAAGAGTATTTTCTACTTATATTTTCTTTTCCTGATCATGTGGTCTCGGTAGCGTGATGCGTAGGGCATTGGCTCCTGACGACGCTAGGTCTGGGTTCAAATCTCAGTCAGGGCAAAAAGTTTTTTGAATTTTGATTAAACTTGATAGTATAAAGGCTAAGCACCACTAATAAAGGAGTCTGATGATCGGCTTGGCAACCGTGAAATAGTAATAACTCAAGCCAAATAAGAACCTGGTGGTAGTTCATTCAAGTTGTAATATTCAAAAATTCATAATTCTTGTAGTTTTAAGTAATTTTTTATTTTATATACACACAGATACAGTCATAATAAGTGCTTAAAGTGCCCTCCTGCGTTTTGAATGTATGCTAGAGCCCGTTTATGGATTTCATTTTGAATGTTTATTCTCGATAACTCTTGCCTTACTTTTAGTGATGCTTCGAAAATACGTTGTTCTAATTCAGTTAAAGTTGTTTTTTCAGATGAGTAAACGATTTTTTCATTTGTCCCCATACAAAAAATCCAATACAGTGAGATCGGCAGATCTTGCGGGCCAGGGAATTGGTCAATTTCTGCCTATCCATCGATCACCATTATTCTTCATCCAGCCAATCCTTAACTTCACGACCATAGTGGACCTGAGCATCATCTTGTGGGAAATATGATGTAGCTAGTTGAAGCAGTGGAACATCCTCCAATAGGTCTGGTAGATTATTTTGTAAAAACTCCAAAGGCCCGATTAATTTATTTTCATTTACACCTACCCACATATTGACACTGAATCTGTGATGAAATGATCTTTGCCGTCTTAAAAGCGGATTGCTCGAAGCCCATGTATGGAGATTATGGAAATTCGTAATACCATCTCTTGTGAATTGAGATTCGTCTGTCCAAAGAATTCTGTTTATAAACTGGTTGTCATCCAAGCTTCGGTCTAGCAACGAGTTACAAAAATTCGAGTCTCTTTTCAAAATCATCGGGAAGCAGTTCTTGCACAGGTGTATGGTGATATGGATACATATTTTCTCCAGTATACTGGAAATTCTGTAGAAACATTAAACTGTAGAGCCAAGCGTCTTATGCTGATGGAAGGATCGATTTCAACAGCTGCCAGTATTCAATCCAAATAAAAGCTCAAGTGACCTCAACTCCAAGGTGCGTTTCGCCCAGGTACGACAGTGGGCTCACCATGTCGTACCTGGGCGAAACGCACCTTGGAGTTTAGTTTTAGTTTACTTCGCCGCTGCAACTTATTCGCTAATTTTGTTCATTGCTTACTCATTGGATCCAGGAAATGCTCTTCGGTAGTAGAGTTGTGGACGCCGGTTAGCTGACCCACTTTCTATAATTTTTAATCTCTCTCTCTCTTGCTGATGGAAAATTTCTTTTGTCTCCCATTTATCAATCGAGGTCAACACAGGAAATAACAAAACCAGAGGTCAATATGTAAGTTTTCTGCTTTTCCAAAAATATTTCCGAAATTAGTGTGTCACATTTGTTTCGTAACCATATATCAGAAGGTCTTTAAACATGGTTGTGTGGCAGGTAAGCCAACGGCGACAAACCTAGCTTGAATGACCAATGTAATCATATCATATACATATATTTTTCAAAAGCATTTGACAGAATAAATCATCATGTTTACCTTCATAAATTATTTTCATTTGTATAACATTCGTTTGGATTTTTGTTTACCAAAATGTATACCATGGCTGTAATAGTACAACACATCATTAATTCGCCAATTGGTTCTTATACGCTACGTCTATGAGAGCATGAATCGATCGAGGCAGTATGACGTCGGATAGATAGATGGGTGGTTGTATTTTCTAGTTAGCCGAAAAGGATCGGTACAAAAATATTTGACGTTTGTAAACTTAACCAACTTGAACTTTAAAAATTAAGCAAATGAAAAATACGTTAGATATATTATAAGGTTATGTATATTATATTTCGTTTAATTATGTATATGGATGCATATAATTTCTTATTATCTACACAATAAAAATATTAATTTTTTTGCTTATTATTTACTTAATGAAAGTTTCATTTTTTCTATTTTAAATCCTTTTTGGATACGCCGAATGGTATAAGATTTCATAATTTGTTTGCAGATTAGGAAAGAAACGGCTATAATATGAATATTTTAATATAATATGCGGCTTTAAACACTTAGAATAACTTAGCTGCTATAATATTTTATTTCTTTCTCACAAAATTCATTGCAGTTGAATAAAATCCAGATTTTAATTCAATTAACAAACTGTGGTGTTAAAATTAACTAGTATCTATGGAGTACATAAATATAGCCGAAGTTATGTCTTCGACGAATTTTTGACCTTGTTTTTTTGCACACAAAAATATCGACTTTAGTATATTTTAGTTATCATTCTTCGAAAGAACACACTTAAGACCTAACTAAGCAGGCTCCAGCGCGGTACATCCTACTCGAAGAACATAAGTGGATATTATCTGCCGGGATCATCAAAACTCGCACTGCTTGTTACGACAGCATATTCACCCATGTCAGTCACAACCGATTCTTCGTTCACTTTATCCTTATCCTCGTGCACTTCCGTATTTGAAGATTGGAAAAACTCATAGCTAAGTTCTTGGTCGTTAGACCCCATTGAAGGCAAGGAAGTTATGTCTGGATGATGACACAGACCGGTTGCAATTATCTCATTCATAGTGATTGTACCTGGAGTTGGTGTCCTTGTTTTTGCCACTATAACAGGATTGGTAACAGAGGCAGGCAACTCAAGCGACGTTGGTACATTGGGCGATTGTATGGGAACTCCAATTACGTTGAGACAATCTTCTAATGTTGCAGGAGTTGATGGTTTTGTATCGAATCTTCGTTTGCTTTTATCTGATGGAATTTCCACTGCAGACATCTTGGGGGCTTGATTGAGAAGAACGTTTGTTTCGTTGGTATTTGCTTTAGTCATGTGATGAAAAATTAAGTCAGCATTCTCTGCAGCTGTTCCAATCAATTGCATACCCTCCGGTGTTTCAATTTGAAGAATTTGACCACTATTTATAAACTGGTCTTCTGAATACAATCCCGATTCATCTAATGCCACTTCAAGAATATTTGTTGATGAATCCGCATTTTGAATAACATCAGCTATTGATACTTCTTGCTGATCGCCGATCTCCGTATTCAACGCTGGTACTGCTGTGATGTGCCCCAACGCATAATGATGTAGTAGGCTACTTATTACTTGCGGTGTTAGAACATACGTATCCTTTTCGGCGTTGTAAAAGTCAATTTTCTTTTCACCAGTAAACTCAAAGAATGATTTGTCATCTAAAATCATGTTATGGGTGCCAGCAGTTACAACCATCATTTGCCCTCTTTCCGCATCTTCTATGACCTCACCTGTTTCGAATCTAGCCAACTGCAAAGAAAATTGTTGTGGTTGCAAATTGAACTGTTCCTGAACAAACTGTTCTGGTATAAATTGCTCTTGAACAAACTGTTCCTGAACGAATTGCTCCTGCACAAATTGTTCTTGTACGAATTGTTCTTGTACAAACTGCTCTTGGACAAACTGTTCTTGCACAAACTGTTCCTGCACGAACTGCTCCTCTACGAACTGCTCCTGAACCAGTTGCTCCTGTACAAGTCGTTCTTGCACAAGTTGTTCCTGTGAAATCTGTTTGTGTACAAGGTGCTCCTGCGTTAATTGTTCCTGTAAACATAATAATGCTGAGGCTTGCTCTTCCACTGAGAGCTGTTGGTGTTTTTCCATTAGCACCTCATTTTGCTGACCATTGCCTTCATTTTGATTCATATTTTCTGAATTAATTTCTATTAATCTTGATTGCAGAATATGTGGTGTCCCGTCAGATACTAGTTTTAAAGCATTTGGATTCGGTTCTCGACGAGAATCCGACAATTTTGTATGGGCTTCTGTGACCAATTCGTCAGGTACCTCTAAAAATCTGGTTCGATCGGGAGACAAGTAGAGAGGTTTCGAATAAACTTCTTTGTATTTATTGCCGATTAGCTCGCACAGCAAATATGTTTGCGGGTATCCTGGCACCGGGAGTGAAGGTACTGCGTAACCACCACCAGACACCTGAAATAAATACTTATTAAAAAAAATTCAAGCAACAATATATAATTTAGCTCTTGCCTCAGATGTCTCAACTGAAATTGGTGGTGCAGTTGGTGGTCTAGATTGTGGACTCAAACCTAGGTTCTGCGACTGATAAGACTCATTGTTTGCACGAATACTTGGTGAAGAACCAACTGGCATCGTAGTGAATTGCGGACTGATCATAAAACCGACTGATTGCGTTTGATTTTGATTTGATGTATATACCGTTGGAGACGACATAACCGTTTGATGAACTTCGGAAGATGTTGTTACTGCCAAAGACCGCGTTGAACGCTGACGTGGTGGCTCGCAAATCCTACCAGTCGAACGCCTTCCGTTCGCATTAACTTTAACATGATTGCTCTGCTTAGTCGATGAAATGGTTTCCGTTTTGTTTTTAGGCGGACGGCCCCGTCCTCTGCCTTTAGGTTTCGTTATCGCTACTGACGTCACATGAATACTGGGCGAAGTAATGTGTTGATCTTTGAAAAATTGCTGCGGTTGATTGGTTTGTGCTGATGTCATAGACAAAATATGCGGTGGTGGCGATGTAACAGGTAGTGGTGGTATTACGGGAAGTGGAGATTTTGAAGAAGTTCCTGTTTGAACTGTAATAGGCGATTGTTTCTTTTGTCTTTGCTTCCGTAGTGAACTTTGATCACAAGTTTCGGCTGTTGCTGGAACTCGTTGTTGTGGAATCTTACATGGCTCAGGACTATTTGCCATTACAACTGTATTTGATGGATTTCGTATAATAACATACTTATTACCACGATTGTCGATCCCTATCTGTTTTTCGGAAAGATTCGATTGAGATGCCTTTTCATTTGTTACAATTTGATGTTGGTTCTGAAGTTGTTGTTGTTGATGTTGTTGCAACTGCAGTTGTTGTTGCAGCAACAGTTGTTGGTGTTGCTGAATTAAAATATTTTGTTCTTCTTGAAGCTGCTGTTGAATTTGGTTTTGATGGTGATTTTGGAATTGTTGTTGTTGCAACTGCTGTTGAAATTGATTCTGTGGTGGCACCTGTCCTTGTTGATTCTGCCGCTGTTGTTGCAACTGGTTGTGTTCTTGTTGTATCTGTTGCTGATGTTGTTGTAGGTGCTGATTTGAGTGAACATATTCTTGCTGCTGATTTGGTTGTTGTTGAGCGCCAATTGGTTGTTGGTAATTTTCTTGCTCAAAATTTTGAATTTCTGAAATTGGTTGTTGTTCGGGCAATTGTTGTCTGGATGGTGTACGTTTAGTCCGAACGCAAGATGTCCTGCGCACAGGAATGCCAGGTTTTGTCACATTTGCTGTTGTATTTCCAGAAAAATTGCTAACACTTGTTCCTGTGTTTGAAAGCTGTGCTTGATGCTGGTTTTGAAACTGTTTTATTATTTGTGGATTCGTTGTTGGAGTAATTACGAGATGAACTTTTTCATTTACAATTTTTTCATTGGACAGAACAATGGGCATATTAGAAATATCGAATATTCCTTCTTCGGTTTTACTGCCCTTGGCTGTAACGGTAATTAAAGGTTGATTATTGCCTGCTCGCAGAATCTGCTGATTAATTATTTGGGGTTTAGTTGTAACTTGCTGCGAAGTTGATGTCGACGAACTTTGATCGTCTTTAGATGATTTTCGTGTTATTTCTACTTGGGGGCAGAGATTCTGTATTTGAGCAATTGTCTCTCTGTCGGCTGCTTCCTCTTCTGCTATAGTTTTAGGACAAGGTCTCTTTATTATAAACGAAGGAATATCGTCTTCCACGCTCTGCTTACGCTTTTTAACTCCACTTCGATTTGACACTTCAGACACAGAGGGTCGATTTGTACCGAGAATTGTCGCAATTTGAGATGAAAGTGGATTCGAAATATCAACTGTTATGTGAACTTTTTCAAGAGCTTGACTTTCAGGATTGCTTAACTTGTCTGATTCTTCAGTTTTAATTTTGGCTGATTCAACTGAATCCATTTCCTCTATCAATTGTTCTTTCATGTATTTTATCACAAAATTATCTTCATACTGCCCTGCAAAAGATAAATTCTGTAGTTCTCGATTTGGAGACAATTTTATCAATTTTGAGTCTTTTGGAGTATTTGTTAGTTTCGCAACTTTAGCATCAATATGTGATTCTTCCGTTTTAGCTGTGTTGATAATACGTTTACGTGGTGTTACTTTCATATGTGGACGTCTTTTTCTTCTAATTAGTTCTTTTGGGATATCCGTCTTGGTGTCTAACTCTAAACTCTGTGCAGGAATTAGTTCACTAGATTCTAGTGTTTCCTCTTTTATTTGTTCTTCAGTCAAAAGACCCTGCGGATTTTCGACTTCACCTAAAGAGTCCACTGAGTCTAAGGTTTCTTTTATGAGATCAATAGAATTTTCTAACATAGTTGTTGTTTGATTAGGAATAAGGAGCAAAGCCTCGGCCGCGCTTAACTCTTCGCCAGCTAAATCGGATTTGCGAACATCAGCGCTAGTTTCTGTCCAACCTTTCTCGGCTATATCATCTGTTGATTTTTCTTTATGTTTGTTTAGTTTTATTATAGTATCGGATTTTTTTGTGATAGTGTAGTATGAATCAGATTGCTTTCCATTTAGGTCAGAGCCAGATTGGTCTTTTACTGCGTCTTCGATTCCAGATGATTTTTCTTCTGAAATTTTATTTTTAGTTTCGCATATTTCCGAGGTATCGGACTGGGACTCTGGAACAACATTCTTGGTAGTCGCGACTTCACAATCAACTTGTGGTCCGCTCTCACTTTTCGATAAGCTCGTTGTATTAGAATAGTTTTCAATTGTTTCCGCCTCCGTGTCTTCATCTAGAAGAGGTTCAATTGGAGGAGAACAAATTTCTTCTTCTTCTTCTTCAGATGAATCCGAGTTTTCATAATTTGACTCTACAATGTCCTTTTCTGGTAGTCTTTCAGTATGTTTACAAAGTAACTTATTATTTTCTTGTGAATCTGTTTCCCTTTCACTTAGTTCTTTTTCTATTGGTTTATTAGAGAAAGAATTTTTTCGAACTGAAAATAGTTTTGGCTCTATGAGGCATTCTTTCACATCGCTTCCATAATTGTTTGCATCATAAACTAACTCATTAACAATATCATTTGAAGTACTTTCTTGTGTATCACTCTGTAGCGATTGAATTATTAGCTTATTTTCTTTAAGTGAGTTTTGTATTTGGTATCGTATTTTACGGGTTGATTTCTTGAGTGTTCTCTGTACTTTTCCTTCAGCATTTGCAGATGGTGTTTCACTCCCTGATATTGCTCTATTAAGCACTCGTTCTTCGTCTAACATTGATGTTGGGGAACCAAATTCCGCCTCAGCATCTGATATGATTGAACTGGAGTCATCACTAGAGGTTTCAGCATGTTCTACTTCAGTTTGTAATCTTTCGTCCTCAGCATTTGACACTTTTAGATCGTTTACCTTGTTGGCATATATTTTTACATTTATTTCATTATTAGAGCAAGTATTCGATTCATCACTAGGGTTTTCGATTACACTCGATTCTGTTTCAAGATATTTTAAAGTTACATTGGAATTGTCAATTTCGTTTTCGGGGACTGAGCTTTGAGATTCTGTAGCATCAGCAATAATCATTTCATTTAAAAATGTTCCATCGTCACAGCACGACACGACTTCTTCTGATACTTCTGCTGAAGACTCTTTAGCACTTTCCAAGTTTTGTTCTTCATTCGAAATATGATCAACAATAGTTGATACTTCCGTGGTAACTAGTTCATACTCAAAGGTGGATTCACAATTGGGATCGTTCGCTTTTACAATATCTGCATCAACAGACATTTCCTTATCGTAAACAGACTCATTATTTTCTTCGGCATAAACATTGCCACTGTCGTCTAAAGGATTTGCTTGTTGATCTAGTAATTTGGTCTTATTGTTTACATTTTCTTTATTATCAACCGATCGTATTTCTTTGTGATCATCAACAATTGAGTCGATAGTATATGATTTATTAACTTGATCATCGCCTTGCTTTTCGACAATTTCAAATGCCTCTGTCGTATTCTGATCCAAGTCTTTACTTATTCTATCACCCATTGAATTTCGGTCCTGATCGCACACTGCCTTAGCAAGCTCTTCGCTATCACCACCAACTGTTTCAAAATAAGCACCCAACAAGCCTTGATTTGTATCATCCTTTTCTTCAGTTTCACAAGAACGATTGGGGTTTTCAAAATTTTGTTCTTCTGCATTGGCAACGTCACAAATAATGTTTTTAGTAGTTTCCCCTACATTTTCATTGCTTATTAATGGTGATTTTGAGTTGACTTCCATACCACTAGAAGAAACAAGGCTTTCTCGTATTTGCACAGATTCAGTCAAAGCTTCTTCATTTGAAGTAGCATAAACTTCTTCTGGTGAAAATGTAATACGGCCAATTATTTCTTCCTCGGAATTTGTGACTTTATCATCCATTGTTTTTTTAATTTTCTTCGTCGCATTAATATTTTCTTCGTCATGAGAAGTGATTATGTTTTCTTTAGCCGAGTCTTCTTTTTTTATATCTTCTATTTGTGTGACTCTTTTTCTTATTTCGATTGGGGTAATATCTGTTTTGTTAATGCTTAAATGGGATGAACTCATAGATTTTACTTCTATTGTCGATGTGGTTGAAACAGAAGGACAACTTTCAACACGAAATCTATTTCTAGATTTGAAAATTCTCTTTCCTCGTTCTTTGATAGGCAATCCCCGAACTTCATTAGAAAAAGGTCTACTGACTGAAGCAGTAGAAGCTTCCAGATTTGCTGGTAAGGTAGTTGTTTTCAACAGAGATTCAATATCTGCCGACAGTTGTTTGTCTTTCATTTCCAATTCAAGTTTTTGGGGGTCAGGCGTCTTAGGTCGACTATCCAGGCCAAAATTGTAATTTTTTTCCGGTGAAACATATGTCTTCTTAAAATTTGCTATAGATGTTAGAATGTCTTCTTCCTCGTTGAAATCGAAACACGATAACGATGCCTTACTGTAAGAGCTCCGCGGTTTCGATTCATTCAATTCTGAGATTGGATTTGCGTCTTCCAGTTCTAAATAAACTGGCACATGAGATTTTGCTTCAGTAGTATGCACTGAGCTTATTATGTCGGGCTGTGTATTATTTATTATATCGGATTTATCTAGAGCATGTTGTTCGTCCAAACATGACTCCACAATGGGCATTGATTCATCTTTTTTTACACGTTCAAATGCTTTTATATCCGATAACATTTCGGATTGTGGCTTTAGAACATTTAAACTACATTTATGTTCCCCTGTTTCAAAAGTCGATGGTATTGCGGTTTCTTCTACAGTTGGTTTATTAGTAGTGAATTTATCTACAAAATGTTCTTCTGTAGAAATTTTATTCAAAAGCTTTTTTTCATTGGTTTTAATTGATGACGATTGATCAATTTTAAATGATTCAGCTTTGCAGGTCTCAAAAGATAAATCAATTGTTTGTTGCACATGAGAGGAATTTTCGTCAATGAACTTAATATTTTTCACACTGGGTTTGGTCACTCTTTTCTTTGCTAACGTTTCCTTAGCTTCAAAAACATCTTTTTTACATCCCCTAGGTGTCGATAATCTTAAGGCAGGTTTTTTTTCCTTCAATACTTGTTTAACATCTGCACTATCTTTTGATTTATTGGATGTATTCATTTTTGGTAATTCCAAAGAAGAAGAAGAAAACTTATCTTTTGATATTTTATCATCTGATGTCAATTCTATATGCGACAATTTCGTTTTATTATCTTTTACATTATCTTCTATTTCAGAAGAAAATAAAGGTTGTAGTTCTAACGATGTGTTGGAAAATTTTGTATTTGTTGGTTTCTTCCTTAATTGCTTTTTAGACGATGAAGGTTTTTCAGCTGAAGTAAACTCTTCCTTTGATAGATCTGGAAATGTTTCTTTTGATAAAGATAAATCTGGAATACTTTCGGCTTCATTTGGTTCTTCTCTGTTAACCTGTAAAATAATTCCTAATGTACTTTGTTTGTCAGTAGTTGAGTTATTTGAAGAACGTTCTGCTGCAGTAAATGTTGATGAAAAAGATTCGAGAAAAGACGATTCAACTGAAGAGATTTGTACAAATGAAGGATCCTTCGTAAATGTATCTTCAGTAACTGATTCTAATTTCGTATGGTCTACAATAGTTTTTTCTATCACTATCGGCTTCTCCGGATTTGATTCTTTTTCATTTGGTTCTGAAATTTCCAAGACAGTAGTTTTGGTTTCTGTTTTATCAATTTCCATTCCAGATATTTCTAATGAAATTGGTATTACTTTATTAGGATCTATTTCAATGTTAATTTCATCTTTAGAAGTAGGTTTTACTGTATTTGGTTCTATTATATTTGGCTGAACTGCTGTCATTTCTCCTATTATACAAAGGTTTTCTGTAATTGGTTCTATTAAAGATGGTTTATCTGTAGATGGTTCTACCACAAATGCCTTTACTGTAGATAGTTCTATTGTTGATGATTCTACTGAAGATGGTTCAACCATAGATGGTTTTACCGTATATGGTTCAACCGTAGATGGTTCAACCGTAGATGATTCAACTGTAGATGGTTCTACTGCGGGTAGTTCTGTTGTGGATGGTTCAACTACAGCTGTTTCTAATGTATTTGGTTTTGTTGAAGATGGTTTCAACGAAGTTGGTTCTATTAAAGTTTGTTCTTCTGCTGTTGTTTTTTCAAGAGTCGTTTCGATTTCAATTGTTTCCACTGAAGCTGGTTCTTCTCTATTTGATTCCAATGTACTGAGTTCTTCTATGGTGGTTTTTACTATAGTTTGTTCTCCTATGGTAGTAGGTTCTTTTGAGATAGTATCTACAGTAGTAAATTCCTCCGTGGCAAGTTCTTTAGGAATGTTTTCCAACATAGTTGCAATAAGTTCTACTGTTGATTCTTTTACATTTGATACTACTGTTCTGTAAGAAACCTCTTTACTTCTTTCTAATAAATTATGCTCTAATCTGGACAAATCAACGGTTGTTGTTTCCAATGTAGTTGAATTGAGTGCTGTAGGTTCATCTATTGCTTGATCCACTTCAGTTGTTTCAACAATAGTATCTTGTTCTGTTTCTGGTTTTGTTGTAGATAATTCAACCATAATTTTGTCTGTTGCATATTCTTTTGCTGCAGATTCGTCTGTTAAATTTTCTGTACTCGTCTTTGAAGTGTCGAAATCTGATGAAGCCGTATTGTCTGTAGGGCCTTCCACAGTATTTGTTTCTTTGATGAGGGAAGCAGATGCTTCTTTTGTGGTCACGGTCAAAATTGAACTTACACTGGTTACTTCAGCAGCACCTTTATCTAACGCTTGTAAAGCTATCAACTCGACTGATTTGAAAGCAGCAGACGGTACTACTATTGACGCTTTTTCTTCGTACTGAGATAATTTTCTTGCAGGTAGTTTTCCATTATTACTTGGCTTAGGTATGTTACTTTCTTCATCAGTTAGTTTTGCTCTCTTCCTTTGTCCCCCTGAATATATTTTTGAAGTTGGCATTTCTTCCGTACTTGTATTTAAATTCAATGGTTCTTCAATAAGTAGCTCCGCGTTAACCGGAGCTAGGATTGGTGACTCGACAGATGAATCCCTTTCTTCATTAAAATGTATTTGTGAACAAACATCATTGCTTGGTTTCTGGGACTGTGGATGCACATAAGAAATGTCTTCAGTTTCGTTGAAATCAGTAAAAAATATGTGTCTTCGGTCTTTTTTGGGAATATTTCGAATTTTTGACGTTGGTTTTTGTGGTTCAATGAGTGGGACAGAAGTCTGATCAACAGATTCTTCATTTCTTAACTTTTCTGCCGAAGCTGAGGTTGATGCAAGAGAAATAGAGCTATATTGATTAATTTTATTCGTAGTCGATATAATTTCGATAGGCTCAATTTGTTTACAATCACTGTACTCTTCTTCATCTTCCTTTTCTTCATCGATCCAGTCAGCTAAAAGACTCTTTTGAATATTTTCTGTTTTACAGTTTATAAAATTAAGCTGTTTCTTAGGCGGTGGTCTTATAAAGCTTATCGATACACTGTTATCTTTAAGTGGCCGCTCTTTTGCCAAATCTGTATTGTTAACTGTATTTATCATCAAATCAGATTCGATTTCAGTGAAGTCCCTGTTTTTGATTTCATGCGGTAACTCTGTTTCTTTAATCACTGGCGTTTCATCCATTATTTTCTTTAGTGACTGTTGCGGAGCTTTATCATCTTCTTTGATAATTTCAGGCGATTTTTGTAACCCTCTTGCATTAGATGAACTTATAATTGAACGACTCACAAAGGAATTTCTATGAGGTGTCCCTGAACCGCTATGACTTCTCCTATGCAAAACCATAACATTTTGTCTAGTGCTTTGAAAATCGCATATACTACACTTGTATGTTGGCGACAATTCAGGAGATTGACTTGGATCTGTTGCTGCGGTTGGTTTAGTTTGTAGTATTTTATCTACAATTTCCTGGAATACAATAAAATGTAAAAATGATTGATTTTCTTGACAATTTGACTAACACATTGCCTTCCACTGCGTATGCGTTCGCTTCGTGGGGGTGAATCAGTGAGAATTGCTTTGATAATACTATCTGGTCGGCTGTTGAAGAATAGTGAGGACCTTGTTACTGATCGGGTCAGGCGTTCAGCAGTCGAAACAGCAGCAGGAAATTGTTCCATGTATTTATTCTTTGCCAACAGTGCTAAGAATCAAATTCATATTTTTCTTTAAAGAACTATTCATTTTATAACTTACCGTGACCTTTACGAATGAATTCGTCTTTTTTATTACAGTTAAAAGGATATATCATCTTGGCATTTTTCACATACTCACTGTAAGCAAGTACTTATGTTTTATACCAATTAAAGTTGAAAAATAAAATGAACTTACAAAGAATCTTCCTGAAAAAATTTCACTACGCAGTATGGCTTTCGTTTTGTGTGTTTTAGTAAGCCTTCAGGTTGTCTTTGGTGGCCGCACACTTCTCCAGGCCACCAACAGCTCCGTAACTTAACCCACACAATCTCCGCATCTTGATAAACCTTATCTTCAGACATGGTGTATTTGTGAACAGTAAAGTTTACTCGACTGTAGAAACTTTACAAGATGTTCACTTTAAAAGCCAACTCTAAAATTCAAAGAAATAAATGCCATTCAAGTGTAAGTTAAGTAAAATTTCAATCTAAATTTCTATAAAAAGTTTCCTTAAATAACAATAACATTGCTTTTTTTTTTATTTTATATATCTCTCTACATATGTATTTTTTAAAGTTAATATTGGTCAATTCACATAACGTTTCGGAGCTAATTTGTCCACATTATACGAGCGCGAAGAAAAATCAAAGTCAAAGCAAGTTATGGCGGGATACAGAATTTAGGATCTGGATTTTTGTATTGGCATGTATGTACATATATGAAAATATTGATCTTGAAATAGGAAAGGAATACATCTTTAAAGGAAATAGATATTTGCGAAGTTTGAATTGTATTTTATCCTCCCTTAGGCTATCTATTTGAACATTCGATAACATAAATAATAAAATTCGACATCTATCTGAAAAGTATCATAATGTTACTCCCAAAATTTTACCAACAAAAAAAAAAAAAACATTTAATTTTGCCTTTTAATGATTCAGGGATATTTTTTTTATCAACCTATTTGATATGCAACGTCATCTAGACTGATAAAAAATGAACTTTATAAATACTATATATTTTTGTTAAACATACTAACATTTCAATTCATGTAAAAGGGGCAATGTGTACGGTCTTTTTTGAGGGTTACTGTGCGTATTTTACACACAACCATTCGTATCTGTTTTAGAAACGAGTTCGTTTTGTATATAATTGAAATGCCAATTTTTATCTAATCAATTATTCGTTTTAAAAATTTATTTAGTCTTTATTAGTTTATAGATAAGCAAATGTAGTTATGTTAATGATAAACATAATTTACAATCGCCTTCTTCCAGCTTTTAGCGATTAACATTAAGAAGAAAAACATATGTTATAGCTTTACAGTATACAACAAATAAAAGTTTATTTATTTACTTCTAAACTCTATACAACATAACCTTTTATATTATTTTTCACATTTTATATTATATGCATGTGTATTCTTCCTGTTAGATTTAATTTTAAATTCAATTGATTTTATTTAAAAAGAAGAACAAACTTTAAAATTTTAAAATGCAATCGATATAGTTTAGAGCCTATAACGCGAAGATATAAAATACGTTCTCTCTTGGTTTGACCAGCAAAGAAACACCAACAGAATAATGTCCTCATATATGATCGGCTTCAAGTTTACCCACTTCACCAGGTGAGGTTGGTTTTTGCCGATGTGTATTCACTGCGTCTATTGGCAGCTTTATATGTTCCACTTTACAACCATAGGCCACCGGGGTCAATTTAATGACTGTGTGTAGTGGAACATACAAATATGGTAGTTCATCGGCCGACTTGTCCAAGAAGTAGGCAAACAAGCATCGCAAAACAGCTTGATGAGAAACCACGAGAACATTGCCTTGACGTTCCAGTTCCATTATAACTGGCTCTAACCGTGCCACTAGATCTTCGTAGCTTTCTCCTCTTGGATACCTATAGGCGAACTTATTTTGATCACGTGCCTTAAATTCTTCTGGGAATTTTTGTTGAATTTCAGCATAGCTCATTTCTTCACAATTGCCAGCGTCTATTTCATTAAGTGCCTTCCAACGTTCTTGCGGTGCTTTGAGATGGGCAACAGTCTGAACGGAGCGCTTCATCCAAGACGTCCAAATTCGCAGCCCACTAATGCTTTGTTGTTCTATGTAAGCTGCCAAAGCGTCAGCGTAAAGCCAACCTCGTTCACTTAAATCCGAGTCACCTCCAATTAAACCCTTCAAGTTATGCTCGCTCTCGCCATGGCGTGTTAAATAGATCGTGCGTGGCGTTATATGGATGTTCATCAAATAGTATACAATTCGAGATTGCACATGCCCTTCATTATTGTAGACAACTACAGTTTTACCGGTATTAAATATTTTCATGAACGACAAATGTGGCTCCTGGTCTTCGTTAAGAGGTTGGTATCGCTCCTCGTAATGTTCTATTCTTTGTAAAAAGTCTCTAACCACTAAATCTGTGTTCATATTTGTGTAATCTGGGCTGCTTACTTTCACTTCTTTAATATTTTGCTCTATAATTTGTGGATCATCACATATTGATTCAACAAAGAATAATTTAAAGTTGTTTTCTTTAACAACAATGTCATAGATAAGTTTTCTCCTATCAACGGTAGAGTTTGTTGCATCAAACACCGCAACGCTGCCCTGACCGCTATGCAGCCATCGACAGACATCAGCCAGCGCTTGTGTAGCACAACGATTACGAATGGCCATTGCTTCTTCGTTATCAGGTCGAAAGAACTCGTGACTCTTATAAGCAGATGTTGCATGTCGCCTGTATTCTCCTAAATTGAATACTCTAGTGCCAATGCCAATCCAGTTAAGGTAGCGTGTCAACTTCTTCGAAATGAAAGTTTTTCCGCGAGCTGGCAGCCCAACCATAGCTATAACATGGGGTGCTGAGACGTCCGTTATTGCTCGTTCACCTCGAATGGGAAACGGCTTAGTCATAACGGTTTCCGAAGTAGGTGGAAGCATTTTTCTTGTATCTTCTGACATAACACTTGGACATAGATGTAACTCACTTTCAGCAGCAACATCAGTGCATTTCTTAAGCTGGTTCAAAGATTTAGTTCGAACCCGTAGTGATGGTGAAGTTGTATATCGTGGCGGGTCCATGACTTTTAACAATGGAATTATTTGAAGTTATGACTTAGTACCCTTTTCTTGTCTAGTCTACTATTTACTCAGTACAAAACAAACGATATGGGAGACAGCATCACGCTTGGAAGGAATACATGCAATTTTTTGCAATTTTTATATTTTCGATATGTAGAACACAATATTTTTTATTGTAAATATACTTTCTTGTCGAAAAGAATATCTAATCGGGGAATAATTATTCGTAGCTTTCTTTAGAGTTTATATGTTCATGCGTTGTAGGTCTGAAATAAAACATAAATAAAAAAGAAATATATGTTTAAAAACAAAAGGCAACAACTTGGTTTCATATTTATTTTTTAATTAATGTAATGCACCGATATTTATTTACTTTTTAATATACTTAAATGGTAGGTTTGTACCCAACAAGAATTATGCACGGAATAGCAGCAGTATCACAGCGAAATACCTTCAAGTTTGTCTGAGATTAATATAAATTACTAATGATTGGCAATCGGGAATCGTTTAGCTTTTTTGTTTAAGGTCAAACAAAAAATTGTATTCACGTTTTTTTTTTGTTTTCTAGATTATAACATTATTTTGTGTTGTTTCTTGATAACTCTGCTTCAGAAAGATAGAGTGAATTAGTGTACAAGCCTTGAGAGAGGGTATGTGATAAGGCACACAAAAAAACAACTCGAACTTTTGATTTAGAACATTTTGTGCTTTAGAAAAGGAAAGAGTTTATATAAATTGAACATCTTTCAAATAAATGTGTATATGAATGAGATTTATTTAAAGCGGCAGCGGCGGCGGTGATAGTAAAAAAAGCGAAAATGTAGCAAAATGTTTTTTTTATAAATATTAATACTGCGTTCTGAAAGTTTTTTGTAAAATTGGTTTTGTGCTTCAAAAATATCAAATGAATTTTTAATGCTGCTTAAGATATTGAATATGCTGTTTCTTCTGCTGCTGCTCCTCGTATAATAGTAGTTAATATACAAATGATATAATTGACATAGCTTTATTGATGCAATCTTATCATGTCCATGTTCTTTTATAGAGAAACAAAAAATTAAGTTACTTGACCAGTGCATTTTATATTGTAAAAAACAATTTAAATACCAAAATATGCCTTTTGTTTTTTTTAATCATTTTTATTTATTTTCCATATATGCGATTTATTTAATAAAAAAACATCACTTACATTACAATTTTACTGATCATTTCCTTTTTAATACCAAACCACACACTCGCGTTCGCGTTATTTAAAAGTAATTCATTAATAAAGAATTAAAACTTTTATAAATACAAATATAAGTGTAAGTATATGAATAAAATACTACACAACAAGAAACATAAGACTTAAGTATTTAGTATTAAGAATCTTCAAATAAGTTTTCAATTATCAATATAGGTATTTAAAAAAAAATAAAGTTCTGTAGGATGCTAATTATAAAGGGATCTTTTTTAAATGTATGTAAGTTTGACTTTTAAATTGCATCACTCTTTTGAGTTACAGTAAATATGACAGCAGACATTATCTGCGCTAAGTATTTGCCATTTCACAAAAAAAAAAAACTTACTATGTTAAGGACTATTCATATGCGAGCGACAAACGATCCACGAATAAAAGAACAAATGGTATTTCTACTTAAAAATTCGCTAACTTTAAAGTAGTTTACCAACTTATTGTTAATTTTAATCATGTTCTAACTACGAGTAGTATCGTACTAAACCAATTTTCTTAACAAAATTGCTTCTGAACACACCTAAAGCAATGACAATTCGTGCAAAAAACTAAGTAAACAGACCTTTTGTGGCGTTTGTAAATAGCACGTTACTAAAAATAGGAAAATAGCTATTCGATTATTTTAACTTAAATAAAAGGGTAGAGAAAGTATGATGTTATATTCGATCAAAATTTGCAAAATCGTTGTTTTAACCTAGTGTCAAACTAAAACAGCTTTAACATCGTACTCATTCAACTAAAATTTTGTTATTAAAATTAGCGTCTTAATTGCTAAAGTAATAGAAATTTCAGAAAACAAATTAGTCGCCACAATTAGCAAACTGATTGTTACGAACTGTAAATGATGTTGCTTATCAGCCTTAACCACAATATGGCATTTGTTTAAATACAAACTTTAATTTCATGTGGTTTACATTCACAGTCCATAAGTGCATCATTCATACATGCTTTTTTATCAAAAGCTCAAGTTTTGATAGTAACTCGACATCTAACGAATTCGGTATGTCAAGATTTTTTCTGAGATAAGCAACTTGTCTCAGCTCGTTTACGAGCCCACTCAAATTGCTGACGTTGGAAGTCAATCCGCCAACACTCTAGACTTGTTTCTTAGCTCTGACTCTGACAAATACGCTATTAGTGTATTATCACCCCTTAATAACCCTTAGTCACATCAGACCATTGTGTCATACCTGCAAATTTCTCATGTCAACAAAACCAAGTTAGAGAAATAATTCCTAAGAGAACCGTTTGCCGAGACGAGAAAGCCAACTGCGAGAGTCTCAAATATTTCTGCAAGAACTTTATATGGTCACTATGCTTCATCAAAAGTGACGTGGACTCTAGCACTGGAGTTTACGTCACTTAATTCTTTTCGAAATGAGAAATTTTATGCCGAATAGGGAAAATTCTATTCAAACTTTGATACGAGCTCTGAAGAGGTTTAGGGGTCAGAGCTGTAAGTTTCCCATGTTAGAAAGCCAACACTTCTGAGCAAAACCGAAATAAGTTTAAACGAGCTAGAAAGACTTGTCATAATCATATTCAAAGAACAAAGTACAATGTCCCAAAGGTAGTAAAAACTTTGGTCATTTGTAAATAATGTACGAAATACTACTTCGTATTCGATTCCAACGCTCGTCTTCAGCCTGTCCCTTAAAAGGCGAATCTTTTTCCCCTTAATATCATCCAATTGCACTTACGTCCCTTCTTTCAAAGGTCATGGAAACGCTTATAAATTATCAGCTGAAGAAATATCTTGTAGAACGAAAGGAGTATGGCAGTATGGCTTTCGTAGCAATAATTCCACCACTGATATCTCACCGAATAGTGGCACAAATCTTAACACCGTTTTGGAGAAAGTAAGATCATTGCACTTCTTATTTCAAAAGCATTTGATAGAGTTTGGCGTCAAGCTCTCTAATACAAAATCGGGGCATTTGGTATTAATGAACCTCTTCTTCCTTGGATTAGAAACTACTCGTACCTTTAGAACAAGTTGTGTTGGACGGTTATAAGTCTGAAATTCATAAAATAAATTCTGGAGTGACACAGAGCTCCGTTTTATCTCCGACTCTTTTTTTGATGTTCATCGATGATCTTTAGTCTGAAACTTCTAATCCATTAATTTCTTTTGCTGACTACAGTACTCTTAGCCTCTCATATTCGTTTCCAGATGAGTGTTCTTGCTCTTTGGATTTAGAACGGCAGCTTATGATAAGCTTAAGCTCTTTCTGATAACATTGTCAAATGAGGAACATGTCGCTATCCATGAGCTACACTTGTGTTGAGGAAACCGAACAGCTCTCAGTTCTTGGTATGTGCATCACAGACCACATTGTGTGAGCCCAACTTCGAACGTTCTATTAAATTCAGAGATTCTTTTTTTAGCGCTTCCATTATGATATTCAGATATTCAAAACAATGTGCAAAGTTATAAAAAAAAACTGTCAACTTTATTCGCATTCCACATACCATTCACACTGCAAATGATGAATAGTTCCTGCGCGACTAACCTCAAAATCGTTCTTATTTTCATTTGCTTTAACTGTTTTAATCGTCACTCGCGGCGAATAAAAAATGCAATGTGAATGAAATGGAATGTTCGTTCATTCGTCGGTCGTTGGTCGCTCTCATGTTGTATGTAAGTTCTCCCGATTAAAATTAGCATAGGAAACAGCGTTCGAATAAATTCGAAGGCAGAACAAAGTTGCATAGAACCGGCCAGACAACGCTTGCAATTTGTGAATTTTGCATCATATTCCTGATCTAATTTTGAAATCAATATCAACTTTCTTTATAAAAGTTATTCTTTAGAAATGTTAAGGCAATACTGTTTCTATTGACAGGACAGCAAGCAGTGGTTGGTTCTTTTCTAACCAAAGTTAACTATAGTTGATGTGCCAAAAAATGTAATATTGGTTGAAAAAATCGGAATACATTTGGAATGAATAATGAAAAGAAACTTGTGATTGCATTGAATTTATTATTATTTTTCAAATCAATATGGTCACAAATTCCTTTGCAAGAATGTCACTGAATGAATTATTAGAAGGTCGAACACAATTGAATTAATTAAATATTTAAATTTGAAATTACATAAAACAAGTCCTAATCAACAATAAAACAATTAAATTAAAAATATTTACTGAAATTAATTACTTCAAAATCAAAACAACGAATTGTAAACAAAAGATAACACTAAAATAAAATCATTTCCAAATTCTTCTCTTTTTGACAGATTAACCTTTAAACTCCTATCAAGGAGATGACTTGGAAAAAAGTAAGTTTTTTTCGAGTAAAGAAACGATGAAAGATAACTAACTAACCCATTTTTCCTCCCAACGCCTTGTATAGTTCGGAAAGAAACATACATAGTTAACGATGCAAGAAACAATCAAAATCTTGAACGAGTTCAACTGGAAGAGCCTTTAGAATGCTATTGATAACACAGCTTGCTTAGCTATCTTTCATTGTTTTAAATACATACATAATAAATGAACAATAAAAAAGAAATATTTAATAATGTATTGCATGGAACAAAATTTGCTAACCGAGTTGACAACAATGCCATAGCTTTAAATTCATTATTTTGTAATACAAATCAATTGATAAATTTGAAATTTATGAATAAAAATTGAATTGAATAGTGAAATTTTCACAGAAAAAGAACGGACTTTAGATATATTTTTTTTAAGTACGTTTTGCTATTTCATCATGAAGAGGATTACAATATATTGTAATTGCCAGCTGCTTCGGCATCATTCGGTGAGGGATTTACGAGTTTGATAAGTACGCATTGACAGTGGAAACATATTTTAGAACTGAAATCTTCAAACATCGTTTGCAAACGATTAATTATATTCCTTGATAACATTTAGTCGGAACATAGTCCATTACGTTTAAAACAAGGGCCTCTTGCTATGAGCAATTAAGGTGTGCGTCGTTAAAATAAAAAACATTTAATACTAAAGTGGCACACAAGTAGAAAAACCACAACGTGCAACATTGTAAAACAAATTGGCCCTGCAGAAGAAACAAGGAAGTTTATAGAACCTTGCTTTTGAGTGATCGATTTTATGAAACATTTTTAGAAGAAATTAAGGATCGCGCTTTTTTTATAAAACTAGAATTGACACAAGTCATCATCTCTATTAAAAGCGATCTTGCTCTCTGCAGTTTCCAAAGCCAGAATTTTTAATAGTCAACAGTTTTAAATAAATCAAATGGCACGGTAGTGTCCAGCCAAGTTCTGGCACTACACCCTTTTTACAGGAACAAACTCAAGCGTTTTTTGACCCCTCCCTATCTTCAGAATCAATGAAGTCAGAAAATTAAAATTCCGAATATTTGCTAAGCTAGTCAGGTACAGGCGCCTCACCAAATTTCAGCAGCTACAATGTAATAGAAAAATTTTATTATTTAATGATTACTGACTAAAATTTGATGGACTACTTGGCAAGTTTTTTGTATGCCCAATTCGAAGGGTTTTAAAAACTTGAACAGTGAACCCATCAAATTTAAATAATAAAATTTCTCTATTATATTGTAGCTGTTTCAATATTATTCTACTTTAAATATTCGCTATTAAACCTTCATGAAGAACTTGGCGTACTTTTAGATCTCAGTACTTTTCACTGCTGACTTGTTATACAAAGGTTTTTGTATAGAAGAACTTGGCTCTTTTTTTAACATTTATGTTTTTGGTCTGATTTATATTTTCCATTAAATTTATATTTAACTAGGTGAACTGCCTGGCTTCGCTTGGGGAAAAATCCAAGTTTATTGAACATACGAGTATTTAGATATTCATTGAGCTTATTTATGTTGTTGCGGTAAATTTTACCACAAGAAGTTTCACTCGCGTATTCCCTCCTTTTCTTTTACAATAGCCAATCCTTTTTAGTTGAAGCTCCAGAAAACTGGCAGAGTTTAGTACAAACCTGGGCCATAAGCTATCAGCCGACTCCTAAAGTATCTTGGAAAAGCAACAAAAACAGGTTCTCTGAAAGACGGTCCACGGACCACAGGTTGTTCTTTAGCTCTCTAATAGGTGTCTTAACACTATGTTAAGAAATTGACTCCTACACCAACGATTTCTGCAGAACTGTAAAGATGAAGAGGAGGAGGAAATAACCTCTTTACTTTTAATTTTAAAAATTCTGTAGTATGGCCATTTTGATTTATACAACAATTGCATTTGGTAACTTCTTCAAGATCTCCGCATTAATTTCATTACGCTCTTTCAAATAACCACGAATGAATTTTAAAGTTCTGTGCGATTTTTGGAAATACATTTTGTACGAATTCTGCTTTAGATTCCATGGTTATAAATTGTAATTTTTGTATTACCTACTTCCAACAATTGTTTAGAAATCTCAGCCCCTGTATCATCATTTTGCAGTTGAATTCGAAAGTTTACGTTAGTTTTAGTATTTTCACATATTGCCACAGATTTGAAGATTTCAATTATTGCGCTTCTCGGGTCGAATTATTAAAAAAGCTAATGGATTTCGTGTGAGCATCATCAAGTGTACATATTAGAAATAAAATAATAATTTCATTCGGATCAATTGAACAATGGCATTTTAGTTTTATTCGCATTCGTTTTCTGGCTTACGCCGCGTATAGACGTGTGAAAGAGATAAACCATATAGTGTGAATCTAACCACGTGTTTTTCTTTTGTTAAACGAAATAACTATTTTTCTTCATTCTTCTAATAATTGTGTAATAACAAAACTAATATAAATAATTATAAAAAAGTGCAACAAAAATGAGAGGGGTTACGGACCCCTCAAAACATATCCGGTTTAAAGAGTTGGACAATGAAGTCCCTCTTAACCGGTACAGTAAAACAAAACGCAAGAAACCAGACGAAGATTTCCCAGAAATGCCTAAGATAACTAATAACGATGATAATATTCCCCGTTTCATTATAATCTCTGGTGTCGAAAAAGTCGGTAACAACTATAAGCCCCTCGCTTCTTACAACCCCTTCCAAATAAACCGCGGTATCGAATACGTATCCAATGAAATTTTAGAGGTTAAGCCCATGCGGTCGGGCGACCTTTTAGTAAAAGTCTCATGCCTTTCCGTAGCAGAAAAATTCCTTAAAACCAAAAATATTGACTCAATTCCAGTGCAAATAACATCTCATGCGGCACTTAATTCTGTACAAGGAAGAATATTCTCCAAATTTATAGTTGATATACCCGAAGAGGAATTACTTAATGAACTCAGAAAACAGAAAGTTATTGAAGTTAAAAAAATCCTTAAGAAAGACAATGATAACCTAATCCCTACAGGGGGTGCCATCTTGACATTCGACCTAATTCGTCGCCCAACAGATATAAAAATTGGATGGTTGAACTGCAAAGTTGATGAATATGTCGCCAACCCCATGCGCTGTATTCTTTGTCAAAGGCTAGGCCATACAAAGAAAAGGTGCACAAACGCAAACATTTGCAAAGAGTGCTGCCTCCCCCTACCACACAATGAGTGTACTAGAGTTTACTGTGTTAACTGCAAGGAAGACTCCCACACTTCGTATGATCCAGCTTGTTCGTCTTTTTTGCGCCACAAATCAGTTAATAAAATTAAAGCAACTCGTCGCTGTACAGTACGTGAAGCTTGGCAAATCTTCAACGATAATCCATCTTTACATATGTTACCTGCACCGAAGAAACACCCTTTTGCAAAACCCACCATGGCCGAGATTATCAAAAACCGAATTTCTAAACCAATCAACCAACCAACACAACCTACAACTGAAAAAAACACCAATCCGCCTTCACCGACTTTATTAAATACTCAACCATCAACATCTAATTTTAAGTCGAATTCTAATGTAAACTATGAAAATATGTCTAAAGATAAGATCGTTCATTCTACGATAAATAACGGAAACTCATTAAAATCCACCCAAGTTCTCCCAGCCTCCTCAACACAACCTACACACATTATCCCAACAATCTCAACACAAACTAATCAATACCCTCCTCCTAATCAATCTAACATACAAATTATCAACTCATCTTCAATAACTGAAAAGAACTCGCAACCCACACCCTCATCAACATCCATAACCCCACCAACCAACAACTCGTCACCCATCTCTTCATTAACACAAGATCTTTTACAAAAAAACAATTACTTCTATGAAGATTCAACAATGGACCATGAAAACATTTAAAAACAACAATATGCACTTTCCAAGCTTTGACTCTGCTGCTCGTGGGCTCGGCCGACGGAGTCCCGTCAGAGACTCCGACGGCCCAGCCTCTGGGCAGCAGTCACAAAAATATTAACACCTCCCGAAACATCAAATACTCCCAACACCACTATTCTTTTAGAGCTCTCCAATGGAATATACAAGGTTATATTAACAATTACGATGAGCTAAGTACATTAATAAAAGATCAATCGCCATGTGCTATATCTCTTCAGGAGACACATTGTGCTTTTGCTTCTTCGCCAATATCACACAAATCTTATACAGGATACTTCTATAACATGCCTCAGAACATAACCGGGAAACAAGGTATTGCAATTCTTATAAAAAGTAATATTCCGCATAAACAAATTAACATTTCTTCAAATATATTAACTCTAGCTATAAAAATTAATTTGCCTTTCAAATTTACTCTTATAAACATCTATATATTACCGAAACAAACATTTTCGAGTAGCGATCTCGAAAATATAGTTAGCCAAATTAACACACCAATTCTACTTACAGGCGACGTTAATTCCTGGAATATTCTCTGGGGTTCCCCAATAACTAATCACAGAGGTTCGGTCATAGAGAATTTTCTATTAAAAACTGATCTAATGCTTTTGAATAATGGATCTCCCACTCATTTCTCCACCCACGGCACTTTCACCCACATTGATATAACCTCATGCTCACCAATAATGCTCCCTCATTCATCATGGACTACTCTTGACGACCTTCACAATAGTGATCACTATCCTATTGTTTGTACTCTTGCTAAAGGTCTAGATAATCAATCAATTTCCCTTCCCTCTCCCAAATTTAAAACGGACATGGCCGACTGGAACAAATTCCAATCAAACGTCGAGAACTGGTTTCTAAATAAAGAAGTGTCCGATAATATTAATAAAGAAGCGGCTTTGCTTAAAAAAAAGGTATGCGTTTAGCTGCAAACCTATCTATTCCTCAAAGTCATCCAATTCCAACTAAAAGACAAGTCCCATGGTGGAACTCCACCCTAAAGTCTTTAAGGGAACAAAAAATGAAAAAATGGCAAAATTTCAAAAAACACCCCACCCAAATAAATCTTATAACTTTTAAAAAAGCTAATGCGCTGTTCCGAAGAGAGACGAAAGCAAGTAAAGCTAAATGTTTAAGAGAGTTTACCTCGTCAATTAATCCCAACACTTCTCCAACCAAAATTTGGAATAATATCCGTAGTCTCACGGGGAGTTTCGCCCCAAAACACATTAGGTGCATCGCTACTGCAAACGGAACCATCTCCTCAGCCTTTGATATTTGTAACCTCTTTGCTCAAACTTGGTCAAATCTCTCTGACAACTCTAACTTCTCAAACACCTTTAATTCTCTGAAAAACAGCTTCCTTTGTCATCCAACAATCGCCATTTCTGATCTTAATTTACCAGCTAAGCATTTAGAGAGCCCAATCGATGCTATTGAACTTGATTGTTGTCTTAAGACCTTAAAAGGTAAAACACCCAGCAGAGATCGTATCTCTTACCCTATGATACAAAATCTGCCCTCATTGATTAAAAAAAGGCTTCTGCGTTTATACAATAATATCTATGCAACCGGTATTATACCACAAAACTGGAAATCTGCCACAGTAATCCCTATACCAAAACCGAATAAACCAATTGATTCAGTAAATGGTTATCGCCCTATTTCTCTCATTCCTTGTACTTCCAAGGTACTTGAAAAAATAATTTCCAAACGACTTCTCTGGTTTATAGACTCTCAAGAACTTACAAGTACCAATCAAGTAGCGTTCAAGCCCGAAAGAGGTTGTACCGACGCCCTACTTCATATCGACTATTATATTTCAAACGCCCTATCTGCTCGTAACCATGTTACACTGCTTTCGTTAGACTTCGAAAAAGCGTTCGATTGGATTGGTATCCACCTTATCTTAGGTAAGTTAAGAGATTGGGGTGTTGGCCCAAAGATGTTTTACTTCATCAAATCCTTTCTTTCTAACCGTAAAATGTCTACCAAAGTTAACAATACTTTCTCCCTTTCCCATCCTCTTAGAAACGGCATCCCCCAAGGGTCCCCTCTCTCTGTGGTATTATTTATCATAGCTTTTGATGCAATCAACACAATTATAGCCAAATATAAAGCTCTAGACCACTGCATATACGCAGACGATATTTACATACTTTGTAGAATTAACGATCTTGAAGATGTAAAACACATCTTTTCCAATTTATTAAATGATATTTTGAATTGGTGTACCATCTCTGGTGCCAAACTATCTCTCGATAAGTGTAAGACAATGCATGTGTGTCGTAAACTATTCTGTAAATTTGAACTTAATCATAACAATATTAATATAGAAAATGTTAACAACCTAAAAATATTAGGACTACTATTTAATACTAAATATAATTGGACACCTCATTGTACAGATTTGAAAAAGAGCCTAGCCAGCAGGGCCCAAATTGTAAGCTACCTATCAAGCAAAAAACTAGACGTTCATACTAACACGCTTTGTAATATTACGCGCTACATAATATTAAGCAAAATTGATTATGGTTTATGTATATATGGCAAGTGTCCAAAAACGACATTAAATCTTCTGAAACCACCCTACAATCAAGCCGCTAGAAGAAGTATTGGCGCCTATCGGACAACTCGCATCCAACATATCATGGCAGAAGCTGGACTCCCAACCATAGAGCAGAGACAAGAAGAGGTTTTCTTGAAGCTGATTCCCAAACTCTCCTTCTCTAAAAACTCAATAATTAACAAAGACATTACCTTGGCCGCAAAACACAAAAAATTAAAACGAACACCTTCTACCATCTCAAACGTAATTTCTACAGCAAAACAAATGGACATACCTGTTGAATCTATAAAACACACCAGACAGTCTGCCCCACCTTGGAAGATCAATCCAGGCTCTGTACTACTAAATCTAGCTGAGCATCGAAAAAAGAACACAAACAATATCATTTTCCGAAAATGCTACCTGGAAATAATATCAAACCTTAGAACCAAAGGTTGGATTACTATTTTTACCGACGGATCAAAGTCCAAACACAATACTTCTTTTGCAGTCACCACCGAAAACGGTCCACCTCTGATAAGGGCACTCTTCCTCACTTCTCATCTATCTTTACTGCGGAAGCGCTGGCCATACTAGAAGCCATCAAAACATCCTACAAAAAAAAAAAAAAATACTATAATTTGCTCGGACAGCCTTTCAGTTCTTAACGCCGTCATCAATCCCAATCATCGATCATTTGTTATAAACAATATTAGAAATCTACTGATTAACAATGAAAACGCAATCAAGCTGATGTGGATACCCAGTCACATTGGGATTGTTGGCAATGAGCTCGCAGACCTCGAAGCTAATCTAGCAGCCAAATCTCCAGTCCACCTTTTCAACACGTATTCCAAACTGGATCTCAAAAGGCATATTGACAGTTTGATTAAAAAGAAACGCCTGGAAGATTGGCTCTGCCATCACACACACTATTCTTGGACTAACAAAGATCGCCTTTCGCCTACCTACCCAACATCAACTTCAAAAATACAAAATACCACATTTGCTCGCCTAAGACTAGGACACACAGCTACTACTCACCAGCACCTACTTAAAAGAGTTGATCCACCTCTATGCCCAGCATGCAACAGCATATTGGACATTAATCATCTGCTTGGCCTAAATCCATGCAACGTATCCAGGCAATTCAATTCGATCCTCTCCTACAACCAAAATGTCTACTCATTGCTGAACACATTCAGTCACGAAAATATATCTAAAATATTTGATTTCTTCAACAGCGCCAACATATCCATTTAAACCATTTTAATATTTATCGTAACTTATACTTCTTTAATATTTAACTAATATTGCATATTTCTTAACTAGAGCTGAAAGTCTTATGTTGCTAGGCTCTTTTTTTTTCTCCATATTTACATTATAATTTGTAATTGTATGTAAATAAATAATAATAATAATAATAATAATAATAATAATAATAATAATAATAATAATAGTTTTATTCGTTCACATATTTCGATGAAAGCAATTGGAATCGACACGCTAAATACGATGATGCTCAGATGAAATCCAGTTTTGTCTCTATCGAAGTCGAATTTGAACGAATGGCAAGACAACGAAAAATCACTTTATCACTAACTTATGTTAGACCAACTATTTTCGCAAAGAATTTTCAGCTAAAGTTATAAATAGAGTTTTTAGATCCAGAGCTATGCTCCTAAACTTAATCTTTATACCGCACCTTGATGTTCTACCGCATCTTTGTATGTAATTTGTGTAATAGAAGATATTTATAACTTCATAGCTGTTTCATAACTCTGTGTGTTGACATTTATGTTTTGTTGTGGTAGCATTACTTTTTGCAAAGATTTAGAGAACGGATTTTGTGTGTATAGATTATAGACAAGACAATACACAACGTAGAAGTCCCACCGTTCTACAAAACTATATCGTTCAATTGAAAACGGGTGGATTCCACGCCCCCTGAAAGGAAAATCCCAACTTTTAGTTTTTTTTTTTCTTTGTACATAATGTACTTATTTACTCGAGGCATTACCGCTCTGCCAATTTTCATCGTTCTACAACAATCGGAAGTGCTCCATATAATTTATAAGAATTTTTGAGAAAGTGAGTGGATGCCACGCCTCTAAATGGAAAATTCCAAATAGTCGATTTTTTTCCTTTGTTTCCACCACTAGACCTAACACTGTGGGAAATTGCAAGGTTCTACGGTGTAGGTTAGGTTGACATGGCTGTCAACAGAAGAACCGACCATGTTGGTCCATTGTGATACCACATTGCATCTTGGAGACTTTCTCCCCAATGGTTAAACCAATTGAAGCTCCTTATAAAGCAAGCAAGATTGCCTAGAAATTTGCCAGATCACTAAGATCATTATAGTAGAAATCTCCGTCCTTGAAGCTTCTGCAGAAATCTTCAGAAAAAATTCCAAGCCGTGATGCGAGCTTGCCTATCAAACAGCGTTCTATTATAACACTTTAACGGTGCCTATGTGCGATATGCTTAAAGATGTTAAACATTTGGAGCGCTTCAGCATTGGCCAAATATTTTTTTTTTCGCCAAGGTAACGCGAAGTGCTCCATAATTTTGATAATATGTCTGTCCAAAGTCAGTGAGAACGTCAGTTACGGTTTAAGCGTTTTTTGAAGTCCTATATCTCTGAAACCACTAATGTAAAAGAGTTGGTAAAGGACTCAGCAAATACATTGAATTTGAAGTTTCTGACTTTATTGGTACTGAAGTTATAACGGGGGTCAAAAATAGCCTGTCATGACATTTGTCCTGTCCTTATTTTATAATAAAAAATATATCTATATAATATAGAAAAATATAAAACATTGTATGGTAGGTATCGTTACCGTTTAAAAAATAAAATGCGTGACTGGGTCGCCGAACTTCTTCGTATGTAATAGACTAAGGGTTATTTGCTGAAACGAAACTTAAATATTTATGTTCATATGTTCAACCTAAGCGCTTATGTTCTACTTTTTCCTCTACGTAAACTGTCACATTAGAGTTTATGTGGAACATAAGTATTTATGTTCTGTATCAGCATATGGGCCTAAGATTTAAAAAAAACGAATGTTATTAACTCTTTTCGTAGTGGGAGATACAAACAGAATGTCATATGATTTCTTAAGCAAATATGAATTTGAATTTATGCAAGAACACAAATTATAAGTCGTTGTAGCTTAAAAAGTAAAATAAGCTTTATATACAAAATTCTTAAAATATTTATAAGAAAAAAATGTGTGCTTAGTTTTTAATACTGTATGAATAAAAATTAAATTAAAAAAAAAATATTGACCCTTTTTGAAATTAAAAAAAAAAACAATTGATTTTTTTTTTCAATTAAAAAAAAAATAATTTCTTTTAAAATTTGAAATGCAGTGTTTTTCAAACTTTTTGGAAGCTTCATCCGTTCCGTTCATCCGTTAAGCCGAAAATATATTTCGATGATTTCAAAAAAATATGATTTTCGAAAAGCATTTTTTAACATTTGTGTGGTGGGTATCGTTAATTTTAGATGAAATACATTTTTTGTGCTCACATCATGTAGATTATACTAAAAACTATTGGTTGTCAAAGTTCAAGAAAAATTGATTTTTTTTTTAATCCAAACAATTTATTTTTTGAAGATTTGAATACACAATACTATTCAAGCTTTTGGGCAGCTTTAGCATAAGAAAAATTATCAAAATCGGTTGTAAAATGTTTGAGAAAACAAAAAAAATGGTTCCAAATGGAACGTTCAATAAACAATTATTGTCACTTTGCAATAAAGCCTATATAATAAAAAATAAAATGCACAACTGGGTCGCACGAACTTGCTCCTATGTAATAGACTAAGAATTTCAAAAATTAATGTTATAAGAATAAAATTAATTTTTTAAATGACTAAAACAACTTCTTTAGTAAATGGAGGTAAAAATAGGATGCCAAATGATGATTCAAGCAAATATAGGTTTAAGTCTTTGTATTGGTTTCTTAAAGATATAAGCTTTTATATAAAAAAAATTTAAAACATTTAAAAAAAAAATTTGGTACGCCAATTGAAAGTTTTTATTATTGTTCAAATAAAAATTAAATTTAGATATAACATTTCGAGATATTGAATTTTCCAAAAAAAATAGATTTTTTTTTTAAATTAAAGTTTTGAAATGCAATGTTTTTTCAGAAGCTTCTCACTAAAAAATTTCATTAAAATCCGTTTATGCCGATAATGAGAAATTAAAGATTTAAAAAAATCCTTCTATGGTAGGTACAGTCAGTAATATCTTGTTTTCAAATTTTTTTTTTATTTAATTATAGATCTTAAAAATTAATCGAAAGAAAAAAAATTTAAGCAAAATTCTCGGAAACGTTTTCGAGAAAAATACGATTTTCGAATAACATTTTTAAACATTTGTATGGAGGGTACCGTTATTTTTAGGTAAAATAATTTTTTTTTCTCATATCTTGTAGATTATTTTAAGAAACTTTTATTTATCAAATCGGGCATTGAGTTTTCAAAAAAAAAATTGAAATTTTTTTTAAAAATTCAAAAAAAAAAGTTTGAAAATTTGAATACACAATAATATTGAAACTGCTGGGGAGCCTTAACATAAAAAAAATGATCAAAATCGGTCGTACTGTTTTTGAGAAAATAAAAACAAAAAAACACGGGGGGTAGCAAAAATAACAAATTTTTTGAAATTTTTTTTTTCAACCATTACCTAGGTTTAACTAAATGATTTTTTTTAAATCTGTGGGACAGTTTTTAAGAAAAAAAATATTTATAAGATTTCGAAAAAAATTCGTATGGCAGGAACCGTTATTTTTGGTCTTAAAAAAATAAAATGCACGACTGGGTCGCACGAACTTGCTCCTATGTAATAGACTAGGAATTTTAAAAACGAATGTTATTAGAGCAAACTGTTCATAAGGATAAAATTAATTCTTAAATTCTTTTAGTAGTAAGAGACAAAAACATAATGCTATCCAAATATGAATTTATGCAAGAACAAAAATTATAAGTCGTTGTAGTGGTTTCTTAAAAAAAGCTTTTATGTACAAACTTTTTAAAAGCTTTTTAAGAAAAAATTTTGATACCCCAATTTAAAGTTTTTATTATTTTTTGAATAAAAATTAAATTTACAAAAAAAAAATATTGAGCCTTTTCTGAGATATCGAATTTTAGATTTTTTTTTTTCAAAAATTCAAAAAATATTTTTTTTAAAGTTTTGAAATGCAATGTGTTTTAGACTTTTTAGAAGCCTCTCTATGTGAATAATGAGAAATTCAAAATTCGAAAAAATGATTCTATGGTAGGTACAAGCTGTAAATCTTAATTTCAAAAATTTTTTTATTAAATTAAATATCGTAAAAATTAATTGAAAGAAAAAAAAAATTTATCAAAATTCTAGGCGCCGTTTTCGAGAAAAATACGACTTTTGCAAACCATTTTTTTTTAATTGTTTAACATTTGTATGGTAGGTACCTTTGCTTTTAGGTAAAATAATTTTTTTTCTCACATCTTGTAGACTATATTGAGAAACTATTATTTATCAAGTTTAAAAAAAAATCTAGCCTGGGGTTTTCGAAATATTGAGTTTTGAAAAAAAAAAATTTTGAAGTTTTTTTTTTAAATCCAAATTTTTTTTTTAAATTTGAGTACACAATTCTATTTATGTTTTTGGGAAGCTTTAGCAAATAAAAAAATATCTAAATCGGTTGTACCGTTTTAGAGAAAATTAAAAACAAAAAAATGGTTCCATGGGGGTACCCTCAATAACCATTTTTCGGAAAAATTTTTACAGCCAATACCTAGCTTTAATTAAATGAATTTTTTTTTGTATTTTTATTTTTAAAATCTGTCGAACAGTTTTTGAGAAAAAAAAATGTTTATAAAATTTCAAAAAAAATTCGTATGACAGGTACCGTTATTTTTGGTCTTAAAAAAAAAGAGAAAAAAACGTGTGGGGGAAAATATTAAAAATAATATCTACCAAGTTTAAAGAAAATCGGCCGAGCCGTTTAGCCTGTTGTCGAATAGAGACAGACAGACAGACAGAATTGCGAGACCCACTTTTATGGTCTTCGCTATCATCGTAATGTCATGTTTGATCAAAATCTGGAGTTCAATTTTTTTTACGAATGCATAACTTGCCTTATAGTACCTATAAGTCGCAAGTAAAAATATATGAAAATACTTTGTATAAGCTTTTTTGGGAGATGCGACAACTCGGGAACAACTTTTTTCTAACGGCAGGTATAACGGGAAGTTAGAATTAAAACATATATACAAATACGATTTCTGTGGTGTTTGATAGAAACATGATAACTCCGTAAAATAATTTGCGTTCTTATTTCCATCGAGCTAGAACCTTAACGGGTAAACCGATGAATTAATCTATTTGTTTATAATTTTTATTTGCAAACAAATTCAAAGAATGATATTAATTCTGGAACTATTATTTATAACGTTCGGTTTTTTTTTTTAAATAAAACTTGACGAAGAGATTAATTTCGAAGACATCATGGTCCTTCAAACCAGAAGCATAAGGTTCTTTGGAAATGTCAGCTATCAGCGCAAGCGCAGGGAATTGCACCCAAGCGATATGGTGAAACCGATAGTTTTCCCATCAGAATCTTGTATATCTTTTCATCATAATGAAATGGAAAAAGAAGAAACTGACGATATTACCGAACGTTCTGGAGACAAAACGCCAACGGCAGATGAAAAAAATCAGTCATTCTTCGGGTGATCAATCAGAACACAACGTGGATGACAATGAACTTCCTTCAGATGACAAATCCAAAGACAAAATATTCAAATTGTCGGAAGAAGAAATAAGGTTATCTTCTGAGCTCCAAAGCTTGAAATCCAAAGTATCCCTAGCAACAAAACAAAACCCTGACAAGAAGATTAGGAAGACTTCTACCAACAAACTGAGATTCCATGTACCGAAAGCAAAGAATCTAAACCACTGTACATACATAGAAATTATGTCAACTTTTATGGCAAGTTAAAAAAAGTGGATCCTCCAAAATTCGGAACAAACGCTGAAGACTGGTTGTTATTTAAAAATGAGTGGCATCGAACAACAGACATGTGCAAATTCACAAACAAACAAAAATGTCACCGGCTTCATGAGCTTTGAAGGAAAAAGCTCTATTGAATGTAGCTGACAATGCAACTAAAAACTGGTTTCAAAGATCTAAACCCTGCTAATCGGTGGTTTACTGGACCAGAGTTTTTGTATTTAGAAGAATCTAAATGGGCCAAGAATAAACTAGATCCAGTTGAAGTAATTGTTGACGTCATTACTAAAAAAACATCTTTTTCAACTACCTGACGTTAAACGGTTTTCATCATGGTTGAGACTTATCCGTGCAACTGCTTGAGTGTTATGCTTCATGCAAAAATATAGTTACATTCAAGTAAAATTGCAGCGGAGAACTCAGCAGTCTTAGGCCGCACAAAATCGCTTTTACCGTGCGCACTTTTCGCATCTTGAATCGCTTGTCGCATCGCTTTGTCGTACCACTACGCGCATGATGCATGATGCCCAGCTTCTTTGGATTCAACAGTTCAAAAGAGATTGTTCGCAAAAAAATACCAAAAACTCTATCGTAATTGAGAAGTTCATAAAAGTAGTAAAATCTAGAAGCTGTCTCCAAAATTATTTTTATTATAATTATCTGATGGAGCTGACTGGTTTTAATTCCCTTTTATACTCCATGACAACGGCAATTACGTGAAACTTTTGACGAGGCATTATCATCTGAGAGTTACATCAACTGGATCATCAAAGTGAGGCCAACATTGAAAAATCCAATTTGAAAATTCTCAGAAACCGATTTAATTATTCAAAAACACTGGTGAGCAACACAACACTTAGCTGACCAATTTTGGAAACGATGGCAAACATTATTCGTTAAAAAATAATTTCAAAACTAAATATGGACTCGTTTTGAGAATTTCCAACAGAAAAATCGATTTTTTTTTCAAGAATTCAATGAAATGCAATGTTTCTCAAACCTTTTAGAAGTTTCTCTTTAAAACATTTCATTAAAATCTGTTATCTCGTAATGAGAAATTCAAAATTCGAAAAAATGGTTTTAGGGTAGGTACAGTCAATTTTGTTTGTATTTAAATATCTGTAGATCTTAAAAATTAATCGAAAGGAAAAATATATATCAAAATTATAGCCGCCGTTTTTTAAGAAAAATACGATTTTTGAACATTTATATGATGGGTACCTTTATTTGTAAATAAAATAAAACCATTAATAAACATTTTTTGGATTTTTTAAGCATTAGCTTTAACTAAATGATTTTTTTTATAAAAAATTGTCGCAGATTTTGAGAAAAAGAATATATTTTATACGATTTCGAAAAAAAAAATCGCATGGCAGGTACGGTAATTTTTGGTCTTAAAAAAAGAAAAAAAAACGTGTGGGGGAATTTAAAAATGCTATCTACCAAGTTTAAAGAAAATCGGCCAAGCCGTTTGGGCAGTAATCGAACAGACAGAATTGCCAGACCCACTTTTTTCATCTTCCCATATTATCGCAATGTCAAGTCTGATCAAAATCTCGAGTTCGATTTTTTTACGAATGCATAACTTACGATATTGTACCTACATACATATGTAAATATATGTATGTCGCAAGAAAAAACACTTATGTAACTAAAATCAAATTTGCATTCATGTTTAACGCAATACAAAAACGTCAAAATAGAAATAAGAAAAGTCTTCAATAGCACTTGAAATAGTGACAGCTCAGTTTTTCTAAAAATGCGTTTGGATCACTTCCGAATAACAAGCCATTTAAATAGGTTAGGTTAAGTTGTTGGGCTGACAATTGATGTTGCTATCGTCACACTTAGATCAATGTAGATCCATTGTGTTACCCGTGAGTGTAATTACTCTTTCCTGATAAAGCCATTTAAATAAACAATACTTTCTCCAATGGGAGTTTATACGATTAGATGTGACAAGACTGGCCGTAAGTTAAGTCACTGACATTGCTTCAAATATAAAGTTTGGTCTTTGCAATTGTTTTTTCAGTCTACTGTAAATTTCAGACATTTGTATTGCAATAAAAAAAAAAAACACTTTAAAATGTCAACATATACATTTTTACTTGCGATATAGGTACTATAGGGCAAGTTCTGCATTTGGAAAAAAATCGAACTCGAGATTTTGATCAGTTGACATTACGATGATAGCGAAGATGAAAAAAGTGGGTCCGGCAATTCCGTCTGTCTGTCTGTATGTCTGTACCTCGAAGTACAGCCTAAACTACTGGAGGTATTTTCTTCAAACTCCAAAACTAACGGTACCCCCATACACCCGTAATGCAAAATCTTATTTATCTCGAAAACGGCTCTAACGATTTTGATAAAAAATTAAGTGTGATATTATGGACACAGACTATATTTTGGTCAAAAAAAAATGTGGGGTGAAATGTTATTAGGGGTACCACCTGTCATAGAACCGTTTTTTTTATTTTCGATTTTCTCACCAACGGCTCTAACGATTTTTACCGAAATTTGTATGCAGGAGCTCCTTTGCATTTTAAAAAATATAAACTAAAAATTTTTTCGAAAAATAGTTTTTGGATTTTTAAAAAAATAATACAATTTTTTTTTTTTTGAAAATTCGATATCTTGAAAACCAATACATGATTAAATTTTTAAATTACGTTTTAAAATGTATTTTATTAAATACTAACAATTTGCGTAACAATTTTTTTTATAAAAATTTTAAGGAAAATTTAGTACACAAAAAACATGTTTCAGTGTGTCTGTATGTCTGTACCTCTCACTACAGCCTAAACCACTGGACCTATTTCTTTCAGTCTCAGTAGTTAAGGGTCTTCGTAGATTCCCTAGAGGAGAAATTGACATTTTTTTTTAGCTCCAAAACTAAGGGTACCCCCATACACCCGTAATGCAAAATCTTATTTATCTCGAAAACGGCTCTAACGATTTTGATAAAAAAATTAGTTGTGATATTATGGACATGGACTACATTTTGGTCAACAAAAATTTTGGAGCAAAATTTTATTAGGGGTACCTGCCATAGACCCGTTTTTTTGATTTTCGACTTTCTCATTAACGGCTCTAAGGATTTTAACCCAAAATTCTTAGCAGGAGTCCCCTTAAGTTTAAAATAATATTGTATATAAAAATATTCTAAAAAATATTTATTGGGTTTTAAAAAAAAATTTAAATCAATATCTTCAAAACCTATGAACGATTATTTTTTGAAATTATTTCCTAAAATCAATATTATTAAATACTTAAAATTCGCAATTTTTTCTTGAAAAATTTTAGAGAAATTTCTTATATAAAAAATTTATTTAATAATAAAATGATTTTTTAAGGTTTATTTGCATAAATTCATACTTTTCCGGAAACCAGACGGCAATTTTATGCATTTGAACATTATTATCTCATTAAATCCATGTTTTTTATTTATAAAATGTATCTTAAATTCCAAAATACTTTTACATAAGAGCAAGTTCGTGCGATCCAGTCGTGCATTTTATTATTTCAAGATTTTCAATGCATCGTTCAATAAAGTCACAACAGGTGGTATATTTCGACAGAATACAGCTTTGTTTTTTCAAGCATTGAATTCCAGGCGATTGTTAGGAACCTATTGTATGTATTATAATGCTGTCGAGATCGGAATCTAATGAGCTTATCATACGCTGCCGTTTCAGTTCTACAGTCGAAGAATGAAGTGGATTTAAAATTTTAGACAATAGATCATTTATAAGGAAGAAACTGAGCATTGGGACACACAAGCATTTATTTTTTGATTATTAGACTGTCAGACAAAAATCCGTTCTTTTATTTGTCCAAATCCTTGATCCTGCATTTCCATTTCTTTTCTTTCCCTACAGGTGTTTCTTCTAATATACTGGGAGAGGGAAGGATAGCCATGGTCCATAAGCCATCGGTTCTCAATATTTTGAAGAAATAATAGTGAGGCCGTTATTTTCATACAAACATGGTGCCCGAGGGTTGATGTCACACATTTGAAAATGGCAATGGGCCCAAAATACATTTTTCTTAATATCACATTAAAATATTTTTTTGATAAATAACTTATCTTCAAACATGTTCAATGAAAGGTTATTCGCATATCCCTTATTTTTCACCAAATCTAACAAAAGTCTACCGAAGTAGTTAACTGCCAACTCTTCTTTCGAAACACTATTCTGCTGCCATGGAGTTGGAATTTTTTTTTTTAAATCCCAATATTCAATATAATTTTAAATTCAAAGGAGCTCTTGTACATACATTTTGTCTAAAATCGTTAGAGCCGTTAATGAGGAAGTCGAAGATCAAAAAAATTGTTCTATGACAGGTACCGTTAGTAACATTTTTTGTCAATTTTTTTTGACCAAAGTGTGGTCCGTGCCAACCTACATTTTTTTCATTTAGTTTAAAATGTAGGTCGAGGTACAAAGTATATACAGACAGACAGACGGAATTGCCAGACCCACTTTTTCGTGTTCTCTATTATCGTTTTGTCAACTTTGAACAAAATCTGAAGTTCGATTTTTTTACAAATGCAGAACTTGCCATATACCACCAGCGATCATAACCGAAGGGTTACGATAAGAAAACCTTTTCATGGCAACAATAAGAGATATATATACATACATACATATATGTATACATACAGCTATGGCCAAAATAATAGCAACGCTTTTTACTTTTAGGTAATACTGTATCTTGCACTTTAGTTAGGCAAACATGTGAACAAATTGATGTGTTATTGTAACGGTTATTATATTGTCAATCTATTCAACGTATGATCTTGTCATTAAACAAAAGGTATTTGTAATATTATGCACTCAGTTGATTGCAACTACAAAATTTGCTGGTCAAAAAAATAGCAAAATTTGAATAAAAGCTCAAATAAATTTGTTATTAGCTTTGAAGAAATCAAGATTTTGGTGAGATTTTTTTATCTGAGAATAATTTTGAAATTTTAGGCACATTTTTTTAACTTCCCATAGGGAGTTATTTTAATTTGGCACATAGAAATGGGAAGAGCGAAGCACTGCACTGAAGACCAACGCGAAGCCATTTTAGCTCTGCATAACAGTGGTGGGTCCATGAGAGAGATCGCAAGAGTCATTGGGCGCTCTGCGAGAATGGTGTGGAATGCTGTAAACTCCAAAAATTTTGAAGAAACCAGAGGGCGTCCGTCTAAAATGACTGCAAGAGACAAAGCTACGTTGGTGAGAAAAGCCAAAACAAATCCGTTTATGTCCTCAAAGGATCTGCAGCGAGAAATAGAGACGCCAGTCAGTTCTAGAACTGTTCGCCGAATCTTGCAGATTGCTGACCTTCACGCACGATCTCCAAGGAAGGTGCCGTTACTAAAAAAAATACACACCCAGAAACGGATTTGTTTTGCCAAAAAACATCATATGAAAGACGATCCACTTCAGGCCAAGAAGCAGTGGAGGAATGTGCTTTGGAGCGACGAAACGAAGATTAATTTATTCGGAATGGATGGAAAACAGTTTGTTCGTCGACCAAAGTGCGAGGCCTACAATCCGCGGTACACAAAACCAACCGTGAAGCATGGAGGTGGCAGCATAATGTTATGGGGTTGTTTTTCTTGGTGGGGCGTTGGTCCAATTTTCGTCATAGATGGCATAATGACAAAGGAGTCGTATGTGGACATACTGCAAAATGTTATGCTTCCGTGGGCTGACGAAAATATGCCACTTAAATGGCGTTTCCGGCAAGGTAACGACCCCAAGCATACCGCAAAATCAACAAAGCTCTGGTTTCAGCGAAACAAAATGGACGTTATGGCGTAGCCTTTGGAATGATTTGAAGATTGAGGTTAGCAAACATAAACCTTCCAACAAAGCGGATCTCTGGAGAATTGTCCAGGAAGTGTGGTATTCGATTCCACAAGAAAAGTGCCAGAAGTTGGTAGACTCCATGCCTAATCGAATGGATGCAGTATTGAAAAATAAAGGTTTTTCAACAAAATATTAAATATTCTTTGGTAATTAATAAAAAAAATGCATTGGTTATCGAAATGTCTTCTTTTTTGTTAAATAAATTAAGTGTTGCTATTTTTATGACCAGCTTGTTGGGAAGCCTACAACAAACGGACTATGAAATTTTGCAAACCTCTTTTAGTTTTCAAAAAATTTTATATAAAATAGATCATCAACATACTTACCATTAATATATAACACTAATATTTTTTAATATTTCCGTAATATAAATTTTACACACAATATTACCAAAAATTAGGGAGTGCTGCTATTATTTTGGCCATAGCTGTATATAATTGCAATTTCCTTGCACCAACATTGTTTTTTTTTGGCAGCGGCTGATGAACGAATTTAACAGACATTTATGAACCGATTGACTTGAGTAGACATAATTTGACAGTGCACGTTTAAAATATTCGTTCAGTTGTATTTACTCTAATTATCGTGACCAACTGTCTGAAAATACTATCGTTTTTGGTGTCGTTTGTTAAGCGCGGGAAAGTAGGAGATCGTCGACATGCCGTTTATCAACGCCCAACAAGTTTCAATAAATAGGTTGAACGATGAGACGAGTGTTGCCGAGAACACACCGGTGTCGTATCGTGATTTTTGTTGGAACCACCTTACGGCGCATTATTTGCATTTGTTTCCGTATAAACTGCAATTAACTGAAAGAATATTACCGACATAAAAGATAGCGATCATTGTGCATATGCACATACAACCAACACTTTTATTGCGCATGACAATCCAACGCACTAGCCATTATGCCAAGGAGTACTTCAAGGGGTTTATCAAATATACAATATATACTGTTTTGAATTTTTTAAAACTAAACAAAAATTTACACACATACATACATTGTATGTATATAACATGACCATAGGATAAATCTTAAGAAACAAGAAATTTGTTTTTTTTTTATTTCATAAAACAACTCTTAAATACTTTTGAGCCCCACAAAAAATATAAATTTGATTAATTGAGTAAGATGAAGCGGCCTTCTTATTACTTTTTGTGTATTCAACGAAAAATAATGGCTTCAGTTAATTGAAAACAAAACAATAACAACACCACCACCAATCAGAATAAATAAAAATTAAATAAATTTGGTGGTGCAACAGCTCGAAGTGAACCAGGACCTAGTGACTTGACAACTCTCAACCATTTCTTTGCGCGTGTTACTAGGAACAGAGGGGACCTACAATTATTGTAAATATATCCCATACCTTTAATACACACAATTTTTCCCCTATAACATATCACCTTAAAACATTAAATATACAGAGACTTGTAGGACCCAATTTGTTCGTGTTCCCTATCATTGTAATGTCATCTTTTATTAAAATTTCGAGTTTGATTTAATTTTTAAAATTTTACACTCACAGTTAAATTAATAATAAAACGGGTATTCGACTTTTATTCGAAGGTTTTACTTAACCATGGAACAGGAGTTAAGTCCCGACTTATACTCTTACATAAAAAAACGAACTGTTCTCGGAATAGTAAAGTGACGTTTATCTTTAATCTACTAAGATCTTTAAGCCGTGAAAGAGCCGCAAAAGTTATGTCCAAATCAAAAAGTAAGTACGAGTATATTCGGAATCTGCTCGTTAATACGCAACTTTTGATACCCCTTTCGATAAAAAAATCGAGAATTTTTGTCTTCATATAACGACCGGACAGCCTAATGTACATAAACATATGTATGTATGTAACACACCTGTTTCAAATAAATAAAAAACAATGGCGCAAAATTTTAAACAGTTCTCGTTTAAGGAATAAAACCGGCTCTACTTAACGCATTCGTTTAGCTTGGAGACTTTGTCTAACTTTTGCATAATTTTAAACACGTTAGACAACTCTTCTAACTGATGTGGGTTTTAAAACAGAACCTAAGCGAATTTGCGTTGAACAACCCTTAATTTGACAGATACATAACTCACACAACTACAAAAACACAAAAAAAAAGTAAAAAGAACAGACAACTTTAAACCAAATAATTTTTCGCCGAAAAAAGTACATTTTATATACTACCTCGGTACAGATTTTGATTGTTTATAAGTTATTTACATTATTTTAGATGGAAATAAAGTATAAATCGCAAATTCACAGCATAAAAACTCAATTTGTTGTTGCAAGGTGCAGATTCATTTAGCTATACTCGTCTCGGCGCGCGTGCATACAATTTTTTAAATTTTTCAAAAAAAAAATTTTTTTTTTTAAATTTTAAAAAATTTAAAAAAAATTACTATATATATATATAGATAATATATATATATAATTTTTAAAAAAATTTTGTTTAAGGAGGAATTACTCAAAATTAATTATTTATTTAATTAATAAATATAAATTATTTTAAAAAATTGTTTATTAGAAATTTACAGATTTGTTTATTGTAGAGTACTTTCGTACGATTGTTTCGAATTTATAATATTCAGTGATTCAGTCTATTTACAAAGAAAAATCGAATAAAACATCAGTAAACATTTTTTCTTCGATTTGCTTTGGTATGAAATGACTATTGTCAATATGGATAAAGTATACTTTTAAAAGATAAACTAGCTATTTGCTGCTGTTAAAGTAAGACGAGCTCTTTAACGTTAAAGCATAGTTTATGTCCTTTAAAATTAACAAAAAGTCGGTTCTCGTTTTATACTCAATATTTAGAGTCGACTCCCATTCTAAAATTGATTTAGAGTAGGTTTTAAATGTTTAAAATTTTGCGCCAATAATTTTATTTTATTATTTTGAGAACTGGGTAACTGGAACAATCTTTGAACTCAAAATTAAAATTGAGTCCTAACGAAATATTTGCAACGTAATATTCAAAATTAATTTTTGGAATGTATTGATTTTTTGTTTTGTATTTATGTTACAGGTCGATGTTTTTATTAAACACTTTTAAATGAAATACAATTTTATAATTTATTTATTGATTGATTGATTATATTGTCTTGATATAAGACAATTGTGTACCTTTGGTAATGGCGTAAGGGCGAGCACTTTTAAGTACATTTTGCATTAAAATTTCGCAGACTTCTGTTGTAATTGCAGCAAATTCATTTAAAATATTTTCCTTAAGCATCGAGGTTGTAGTTGGTTTGTTTATATACACTTTTTTCTTCAAGTAGCCCCATAAGAAGAAATCAGGGGACCGTCGGGGATAGTCGATATCATAAAATTCGCATCGCAGCACAAGCTGTGTGTGATGTGGCACCGTCTTGTTGGAACCACATGTTCTGTAGGCCTAAATGGCGGTCGTCTTTCTTGAGCTGTAAAACCCGAGCACTCATATTCCATACATAATAAATTGTTATCAACCGCTGTCTATGGCTGTCAAATGCCAACTGACAAATTTTATTTACACAAAAATTGTAACCAAATAAAATCGACCTTGAACAAAAAACGCACTCTGTATTTTAAAGAACCGCTCTTGCAATCATATTTAATTTTCTCAAAAACGCAAAATCGAACCTGCTATTTAAAATCTCTCCGAACTCAAGAAAATTGGAGCCAAGAAAATTGAAATTCCATTTACTATCTCAAAACTAGAATTCACGGTGAAAACCAAGAAAGGCTCTACCACATCTTATGACCCCATGATTTCCCAGCTTTCATTAATATCCAAAACTTGATAATGCCACTCATACTATAATTGTTGACAACTTATTTTTTAACCGTATATATCTGAATACAACAGCAATACATAACGCATTAAGCCGCAATGGAAGTTTTATTTAGTAATGTTGTAATGAGAGGAGAAATATTAATTTGAATTAATGTCGCAACTCTGCGAGTTTTATGAACTCCAAAATGAACTTACATGAAGACTACTAGAAAATATATTTGGCATTTGTTTTTTTACCACTTTCTTTTACACCGCCGAAATTCAAGTGATGTAAAGTATAATGTTGTAAGTATACAGGGTGATTTGCATAAGGTGTGACAAAAAGCTAGGGCGTGTAGGTTGGACCTAGACAAGAAAAAAATCGTATGGGAGGGGGGGGTCTATTTGCCCCCGTTTAGGCGGGAGGGGCAATTTAAGAAAAAAATCACTTTAAACAGAAAAAAAAATATTAAAAAATAACGGTGATATCTACAGAGTAATGCTATAGCATTTTCAAAAGCCAGAAATACATTCTTTAATTTTGTTTTTAAATAAAGTTGTTCGAGTGAATAGTTTTTGAAAAATTAATTTTCAAAATCAAAATTTTGAAAAAAAAATGAAAAATTTGTTTAAAAAAAAATTTTCATTTTTGTTTTCAAAATTTTTATTTTGAAAATTAATTTTTCAAAAACTATTCACTCGAACAACTTTATTTAAAAACAAAATTAAAGAATGTATTTCTGGCTTTTCAAAATGCTATAGCATTACTCTGTAGATATCACCGTTATTTTTTAATATTTTTTTTGTTTTAAGTGATTTTTTTCTTAAATTGCCCCTCCCGCCTAAACGGGGGAAAATAGAACCCCCCCCCCTCCCATACGATTTTTTTCTTGTCTAAGTCCAACCTACACGCCCTAGCTTTTTGTCACACCTTATGCAAATCACCCTGTATAAGAACGATCAAAACTCTAAAGAATTATATCATTGTTTTTATTTTGTGTTTTATTCAACACGTAACATTGTACATAGTGTATTAGAATGTTCCTTATAAGTCACTAAATCTTATGATACTTTTCTTACATCCGTCGCCTACTGACAAAATTGCTGAGCTGAGTACTGTTGTTTACTGTAGCGCAATTGCGTATGTAATTTCTTTTTTGGATAATTTTTCGTGTACGTTTTATTTTTCAACAAAATTTTACCGCAACAAACCACCCTTTAAAAAATGGAATCACCCATGTTCTGCATTTCACTCATTGTGAATTCGAGCAACAAAAGTGAATTTTGATGTTCTGCATTCCGCATAAAATGACTTTTGTGAATTGTTCATTCCGAATGTGAAATGTTGGTGTTCTGAATTCTACCCGAAATGAAGTTTGTGAATTGAGTTTTCGGAGATGAAAATTCGTGTTCTACATTTCGAATACATAGCGTTTTACGGTGAATTCAATTCACTTAGTTTTATTTGGTGAAATTGATAAACGTGTAAATAAAGATTTGAAATTTTGATTGATTGATTTTGATTTGATTGATTGATAAATTATTGTTTACAAGAAAATACAAAAGAGCTTCCGACAAGAAAAAGTTGTGTTGCAATTAATGAAATAAGAAGGAAGAAATTTTGTGTTAAGGGAATTGAAGTCGATTTTATTAAGGGATTTATTTCAAAAATGTAAACAAATGTCTCTTCGCTTAGTCTTAATCTTCTTTTGAAACTACAAAAAATTCAAATATGACCATGTTAATTCATTCCCCATTTTTTACTTACGCTGCTTCTGGAAGATCTAAAACTATGGCTTTACTGCGTAAAACTTTTCCACAAACTCTCTATCATTGATTTTCGTCCCTTCTACCACTTATTAATAATAATAGTGAATCTATTTTCGTTATGCACAAGAAACAATGTTTTAATAAATGATGCAAATTGTCTTTCAGCTGATTTTGACATGTCACAAATAAATTCGGAGTGAATTGAATTCACTCGGAATGTAGAACATGCCTTTTCATTTTAAGTGAAATTGAAATTCGTTTTCAATTCACTTTCACTCGAAATACAGAACATGGGTGAATATTTAGATTATACAGCTGCGGTCAAAATAATAGCAGTGAAAATAGTTCCAAGAATTATTCAATAAAAAAAGAAAGATGGTGCTCATGAAACGTTATAGTAAAATTATATTTATCAGGCTACATTTATATGAAATCAATTATAAAAGAAAGATTTAAAAATATCGAAAAAAAAAAATAAAAAAAAAATATCTTCAATGTATAAGAAAATAGCCCAGTCAAAAAAATAGCAGTATTCATAAAAATGGAGAAAATAAGAAAATTACATTGGATTAAAAAGTAAAACAAAATGTATTTGTATTTCTTACGTCAATACTTGGTGGTAGACCCCTTATTGCTTATAACAGCTTTGCAACTTCTCTTCATTGAGTCCACCAAAGTTTGACATCACTCCAATAAAATATTTCTCCATTCAGTCTCCACTGCTTCCCCAAGCTGGTCGTTATTGGAGGGTTTTGCATTTGAAACGAATTTCTTGACATCTGCCCAAAGGTTCTCTATTGGGTTCAAGTCGGGGGATTGCGCAGGGCACTCCTTAACAGAAACTTCATTGACCCGAAAGCACTCTTTGGCTTTTTTACTCGTGTGTTTTGGGTTATTGTTCTTGCTGAAAGACCCATTTTATTGGCAATTCCTCTTGTGCGTAAGGCAGCATGGTTCTTAGAAGAATATCCACATAAAGATGCTGATCCATTGCACTCATTATGCGATATATGGGCCCTACACCTTGATAGGTAAAACAACCCCATACCATTATGCTTGAACCGCCATGCTTTACAGTCTTCCAAGTATACCTAGACACATAATCAGCATTAGGTGGGCGTCGCACATATCCCCGAGAACCAGAACCACCATACAGAACAATTTTGCTCTCATTAGACCATAAAATATTTCGCCAATGCTGAAGGGGCTTATCGACATGGGCTTTGGCAAACTGTATTCGTTTGGCGATGTGTTTTTTTGATTTTGGAGAAATAACTTTTTTTCTGCCCCTGGTTTCGGGGTTTTCTGTATATTTTTTTGTGTAAATAATCATCTTAGCATATATTTTTAAGGTTTTTTGAATTTCCGTATAAGTTTTTCCATCAGAGAGGAGTTGGCGTATGATTCGCCGCATTTTCGGAGTGCAATGCTTATTACGGCCCATACTGTAAGTTTGAAGATATATAAATATAGGAAAACTATGGGTTTTTATACCCTACCTTTTAGTTTCAACAGCAAACAAAAAAAAATATTCCTAAGATTCAAAAACAATGAAAAAAATTCACAAACTATAAAGCACTGCTATTATTTTGATTGCGCAAAAATACACTTTAAGTGAAATCAAATGACCTTTGGAAGAAAACCGTTATGATATGGCTTTTTTTATTCTGGAAACAAAACATAAAACATTCTATTACAAAAATAGTATTAGAATATTTTAAAAAGTTGCCTATATCTTAGTTTGTACTAAAATATGTCAATGATAAGATTACATTGCTATTATTTTGACCGCAACTGTATGTACTAAAGAGGACAGTACAAATAATCTTATAAGTAAAAGATCAATCTAAGCTTCATTTATTTAATATTACAAACTTTTTTAACCTTTTCTTATAAAAGAAAGAACTCAAGAATCACATAATTGACATAAATTTAAATGATAGAATATGTAGTTTTATTCTACAAATCAACAAAACACTATCATACAAATATATGCACCAACAGAAAAAGCTACTAAGCTATAGACGTTTCAACTTTGACCACATTCAAATTTGACAGTGATCATAGAATGATATGCGTAAAAATTAAAATCATCAGCATAAAAAAATCCAAAAACAACAAAATCTCACAGAACACAAGATCACTATTAGAAAGAAGAGAAGACTTAAGAGTTAGAGAAGATTTGACGAGAAACGGCAACTAAGAGAACTGAGAAAAACAATAAAAAATAATTCAAAAAAGACATACAGACCAACAACGAGACGATGATAAAAGATATAATAAAAGAAACCAAATCAATTAAAAAAGCAACAGTTTTTGTGTAATAATAATAGTCGATTTTCTATTTATATTTAACGAAATGACATTGCATCCAGTATTGACAGCTTGAGACAGCAGAAACTCTTAAATTTGGAAAAGAGACTAATGTCGTTTTTATTTGGCAATCCGGAAGCCTTCCGGACTCTTCTGAAAGTGTTCAATTGGGAAAAAATGACAGTTCTGATTCTGAAAAGAAGAGAAATTTGCTTCTGGATTTGAAATCAGAAGCAAAACCAGAAGCACTCACACATTCATATACTTAAACGTCAACCTCAACAGCTGTGATTTTTGGTATCCAAATTGTGCGAACCAGGGTTGGCCGAATTAACTACACTACATTTTCTACATGATTTACTACGTTTATGTGAGGTGTTAAAGCGAGCTTGAAGCTCGCTTCGAACCTTTATATACCTGTATTGAGTTGAAATGAGCTTCGTTCGACTCGATCCCAATCGCTCAGCGGTGTCGAGTAGAAATGTGAGTCGAAAATCCGACCCTAATCCAACTCGATCTTTCGATACTGCATATAAAAGTAGTATTTAACCACGCGTAGCTTTTTGAAGAAACTACATGCCTAATTTACTACAATTTGTTACGTCTGCTACATATTAGTAATAAATTCATAAAAATTAATTCATAAAAATTCAATATAATAAAGGAAAAAAAAAACAATTTTGCACTTTTATGATCTAATGAAGGTTTGTAAAAAAAAAGTTTCATTTACCATAAGGATGAAGAATTGTAGGAATAACTGAACGTTTAATTTAAAAATTCAAATTTCAAATGCATAACTGACAGTTAATTGACAGCAATGCTACAATTTCTTACATTAACTACAATTAACTACAACAGCCCGATTCTCCCCAAAGTCAGTGATGCCTCACAAGTCACAAGAAGAGGTGAAATTGATTTTGTGACTTTTTCGAATTCTGCCGCTCAGTCACAACTTGTGAGAGTCACAAAAACAATCGAAACTGTGATCTCCTTCAGAACAGGTCACAACTCATAAATGTTTAATATTTCTTGGATTGTCATTCAGCATATTTTGTAAGAAAATTTTCTAGATTTGTGAATAATTATGAGTACACAAAAATGTAAGTTCTCTAGTGAATATTATTACCGATATTTCCCATGAAAATGAAAAGTAACATTTTTAAATAAACAAATTTTTTTTTAAGAAACGAATCGTATCAAGAAGTTTGCAGCGCCGGCGGCTTTTGAAAACTTTGAGAGATACAAATGAACCATTCGTTCTCCAAAACAATACATTTATAATGTTTTGTTGCTTTCGGAAAACTTTATGCTGGGATATCAGAGCTTGAAGCCTCACGATAGTCAGTTTATTTAATAATAATAATAATAATAAAATATAATAATGTTAACTTGCATTTTGAATTTTCTTCGTTTTGAATAATCAGCTGTTCAAATAATGACACTTAAAAATCTCACCATGCGGTGGTGAGTTTCGTTGTGAGTTTTCTTGTGACGATTAGGGGGAGAATACCAAAATGTTATCGAATCACAACAATCCTCACAAGGAATAGTCACAAGAGCTTGTGACTTGTGACTCCTCACAAGGGGGAGAATCGGGCTATTAACTACATTAACTACATAAACTACGTAGCAGACGTAACAAATGTGGTTATTTCTACAAAGTGACAATTCGGCCAACCCTGCTTTCAACAAACATTTTTCTTGATTTTGATTATTGTACTCATTTGATGTTTCACATATACATTCAAACAAAACTTCAGAATCATCAGAAGCAAACAAAAGTGTTCAATTGGGATTCCGGATCGGAGAGAGATTCCGGATTGCCAAATAAAAACGACATAATACTACCTAATACATACTGCTAAAATTTTATAATGCTATAATAAGGACCAATGCAATCGAAACAAAGGTAAATAATATTGTTGCATATAAAAGTAGACAAAGAAGATATACCTAAACAATTACAGGCCAAGCCGCTTAACATCGACATAGTATAAAAATCCCCCTTTAAAAAAATATAATATTTAGATTATATGTACTTAAGAGGACAGTAAAAATCTTATAAGTGCCCAGTTGAAAAGAACAATAATTTTAGCCGTGAAAAGTAAAAGATCAATCTGAGCGTTCATTTATTTAATATTACAAACATTTTTTAACCTTTTCTTAACAAATTAAATCAGGCTTCCATACCATTCAATTTTCTTTGAAAACATTTTACAGAACAGCTTATGAATTAGGATTTATCACGATGTACATACATAGATACCTACTTAATTCTTTAAAAATAACAATCTTTTTCGGAAATTGCTCCTTATTTAGCTACAAGTGAAGATACTTTGAAAATTGGCCCTTTTTGAATTTTTTACCCATAACCCCCCTTTTTACAAGAAATATATGGCTCCCTTAAATGTTAAGATTGATTCGATTTATTCAAATTTTTAGTTGTTTCGTAAGAAAAAAGTAATGGCATATATGAAAAAATTTATTTCTAAAAATTCGTCCAAGTCTATCAACAATGCAAAATATATGCCCAGGAATCAGGATACATAAAAGGCCGTCCCATGGCAGATTTATTTTAGCGAGCTGACACTAGTATTAAGGCCAATTACCGCGACAACTTCAAAGTTTAGATAGTACGTGAGAGGTTCACTTCTAACTCTGAAAAAGGTAGAACAAGTTGTTTATACATTAAAATCATACCCTTTGTAGCTCAGCTTTTCAATGGGCGCGACAAGAAATATTTTGCTAGTTTTCATTTAGTGTCCAGTCTGATTTGTTGATATTATATTAAAAAATCTTACGAATTTATAAAAACATGTAACAACATATTTATTTTGAATGTTTTCAATGTGGCAATGAAAAAATTCTTAAAATTTTCGTATTTTTCTCGTATAAGGAAATGGCGAATGTTTCCGAGGTGTGAGTGCAGAGAAACAGCAAGTTATACATAATTGTTAGTCATTTAATTTTGAGATACATCATATGGAAAAAGGAAAAATCAAGAAAATCACCTTTAATTTGTCGCTTTTAATTGAATTTCATTTCCACTGGTTAAATAATTGTTTTCCAACACGTTTTCAACAATTATCAAATCGATTCGTTATGACTTTTTTGGGATTTTTTCTTGTTTGAAGCCTTTTGTGTTGATAAAAATGTATTTATTCTACGTACTGAACAGCGGACATATTTTTTCCAAATTCGAACGAACGTACATTATGTATATCTGCTTCGTTTTTTGGTTGATAGTTTTAGGTTAACTCGTCAAAAAAGGTAAGAGAAAATGTGACGGCTATATTGATTAGAATATTTTTGCGCAGACTAAGCATGAATGAACGTATTCAGGACGAAATAACAATTTTTTTAGGAAAAGCCATACCAGTATCGGAATTTACATGAAGGAGGTTAAACATTCGAACGAGCTTTAAACTTTCACAGCATTATTTATTAACTCGTTTTAACGACCGAGTAAAATTACTTCGACTTAACAACGACTCTAATCCTGAAAAGCTTATTTATAAAAAAAAAACAATACACGAGAAATAGAGGCGGAGTAAGATTATGGTGGATTTACATTTGATTTCTGGAAAAAAAAAGGGATGCCAAATACAGAATTCATATTTGTAAGATAGAGAGAAAAACAGCTAAATGCAGAAGGACTCCATTTCTGCTTTATAGGAGATTCGAGAAATGCAGAAGTCAAGATTATAGTAAAGACGAACATGTTCATCTTTAGTTTACCTTTTTCTGGACCAAAAAATCGATTTTTTTTTTGCATTTTCTTGTAGTAAATTATGTGTAGAATATATTTCCAAAACAGCTGATTAATCGTAAGGTATGTTATTTTAATGTTAACATAGATTAATCCTACATATGGAAAGCGATGAGGTAAAAACGCGTTTTTCTCGAAACCACGTTTTTCGAACTGGTCGCCACGATTACTCAAAAACTACTCGATGGATTGCCTTTTTTGTTTTTTTTTTTTTGTTTTAAAGTATATTGAAATTAGGGAAACCTGGACTACGATCAAGATGATCCATGGATTTTTTTCATTTCTACAGTACTTTAAAGAGCGAAAAAAACACGAAAATAAATAAAAAAATCAAATGTCCACCATTTTGTTAATTTTTGATTATTATTGATGGTTGTAGTTGAGGTTCCGCCTACATTCATATATTTTATAAAAATTTTTGGGTTTTTGTATTTTGCTCATTTTTGCAGGTGCTAGAGTGGCTACCGTCAGGCAACCATTTTTGGGAGTGGTCACTTTACCGGACATGACATTGACTACTGTCACGATATTTAGGCATATAAAAAATGTTTTTTTGTACTATTTATTGTAATAAGCAAGTAGCAAAAACTCCCAGTTGATTATTTATTTCCTTGTACGAAACAAAAATTCCCAAAAAAACAGCAGTTTTAGCTAGAAAAAGGTAAACCTCCCCTTAATAAAGTATAGTGTTAATTTCATAATTCATATTTGGATAGTTCCCGACAAAAATATTGATAAGCTGTTCGTAAACATCAAATGGATTTGCAAGAAAATTGACTGACGTTGATGAAATAGCAGGATGATTGAATATTTATGTCGATTTCCATTACACACTAGGGATTTCGATCCCGTGTCAAATTTTTTCTTTTGGTGTGCGTATTTCGTATACATGTAAATCCCTCTTCAAATACGGACTCGAAGAATTTGAACTCTGTCAAAAAAATCGATTTTTTTGGTATGAAGGAACGTAAAATCTGTCCAAAGATAGAAATCTTCACACAGAAATTGATTTCTCATGTGTAAGGCTAGCCGCGCAATAGCAATTTTTAGTTGCGAAACTGTTTGGTTACTTATAGAAAACAGATGAACTGTTTGGTTGAATGTCGGTGAATTTGCAGATAATTATATGTTCAATAAAATGGCGAACTTATTTTAGGCAATCGTTTAGTTTGTCAAAACACAAACTTTTTAGTTGCTCGAACCAAGCAGTTTCGCAACTAAAAATTGCTAGTGCGCGGCTAGCCTAAAGGAAATCGACATTAAAGATAGCAGTAGCTGCTTCAAAAAATGACTATTAAACTGACGTTGATTTGACATTTTCGAAAACGGCTATACTCTATCCCATTTTATGGCCAAATCACAATCTCGCGTTCGTCGGTCCGGCGTTAAATGGGCGTTTGATCGTATATACGATTTTGTGTGTCAAAAAGCGCGACCGTAGCATTTGTAAAACGAAATTTAGCTTCAAACCTCGAGCGTTGACTGACATTTCCATTATTATATAAATGGAATATGTTTGAAAAACAAAAGAAATATATACCTTCCTTGGTGCGCTGGCCAAGATAAATATGTAGGTAGGTTAGTTTTTAATTGAAAACAAAGAACTTGGCCAGCTTTGCTGGACTTTGTTATGGTTTTTTGTCTATATTTCTATCTGCTGTAATAAATTATACAAAAAGAAAATTAAGGTACTGTATAAATAGGTGCGTTTTATTATTCACAAATCTATCTGGATCCGGATCTGGATTAAGTTTTAACATGTATTACAAAAACAATTTGGGATCCTGTTTTCTATCGGGATCTATTTCAAAGATCCAAAAATTAGTTATTACACTGGCGAGTAGATGGCTTTTTATGGTAAGGTAGTGTAAGCTATAGTGTAAAGAAAAGAGACAAGACATAATTTAAAATTTCCAAACCCAAGGATAAAAAGAGACGGGCTTATAACACTGCTGTCAGTAAGATCCGTATCGTTTTATTTTCAAGGGAAGATCCCGATCCGGATCCAGATAGATTTGTGGATAATAAAACGCACCTAATATGTATGTATGTATGTATGTTGGATTGTAGGTAATTGATGGAAGGGAATTCAAATGTGGAGTGAAATCAAGTGTCTGTAAGTTAATTATGATTAAGTGTATTATCTTTTTCGATATACATTACCTACAAACTGTTCAAAAGAATCGCAAGATGTGCTTCCAATGCTTTCATGATGGTGCACCGTGCCGCTATCCACGCCGGCGCCGCCGATTGTTGATAGTTTGGTCGTTCAAAGTTAATAGGGTTCATACAGCCGGGTTAAAGATTTCTGAAACAATATACTCGTAATTATTTAAATAAAAACAGAACCACACTTTTTTTTATTTAATTATTTATAAAAAAAGAACTCCAATTACTTACTTCTTATTTCAATTCAATTTTCAACTTTAAAAACAAATACAAAATACGGCCGACAATGAACTGTCAAACGCCCGACCGAATAGAAAATAGATCTACTTTTGCTTTGGCCTGGCGTTGGTCTGACGTTTACGATATTACGATATAAAGCGGTCGCAACGCCGGAGGTAGCATTTCAGATTGCCTCATAAGAGTCTATTGTTTTTATTCAAAATGTCAAAGCCCGACCGACCAAACGCGAGATTGTGGTTTGGCTATTAGAGCTTGATGTTAAGGTGAAACTAATTTATTTCGATGCAAGAGTCGGAGCAAACTATCAAAAAACTCAAATTTGGCAGCCTCGTGAAATTCTATCGTTTGCATCTTTCACTTTATTTTGACATCTGTTGAACTTATTAAACTTGGATTTATTAAAAAAACAATTCTCCTTAAAGATAATAATATAAAATTCAACTTCAAGACTGAATTCAACTCAATCACCCTTATTCCGATAGTCGTGTCACTAAAACGCCAGTAAAACGACAAGGCTTTAGAAACGAAAATTGGAATTTTATTAAAACGTCTATAGTTATAATGCTTAGAAAAGTAAAGAACATAGAAAACGCTGCCCTTTTCGTATTATTTAAACACCAAAATGTGGTCTCTGGAGCCTTCTCGTTTTAAAGGCGTTTTATTAAAACGACTATCGGAATAAGGGTGAATAATTTTGGTTTGCGCTCTTCTTGACAGAATCAATTGGCTGTGATAAAAAAAATGATTCTGTGATGAAATTTCGATTGCCATGAACATATCTAGAATCAAATAACATATTATATAAACACAAAAACTTCACAGATCAGCCAACTTAGTCTTTAGAAATTCACAAAGGCAATAGCAGGCCTGAAAAAAGATGATTGTTAAATTGTTAAATTTTTTCCTAGAAGCGATGAAATCTCATATAATCAATCATAAAAGAAGTATCTACGTGTATAATTCAATTGAAATTTTAAGTGACCAACTCCAAATGCGTTTTACCCAGTACAGTTCATCAGTTAGATGCTGTTATAACTTGCTAGGACGCAAATTCCTTATTGTATATTGGTTTTGAATGTTAATATATTTTAATATTTTGTATTGTGCAAATTGTGCAAATTGTGCTTATTAAAAGAGAAAGATTAAAGAGAAAAAGAGTAATTTGAGGTTAATTTTTTAATTAAATGATATCAAAGTAAAAACTACAATGTATTACAAAATTAAAGAAATCATCATTGGTATTAATCAACGGAAAAACTACCTAATTTGCATGATTAAAAATTCTTGTTTGAATAAAAAAGCGAAAACGTTTTTTTTTAAGTTTTTCAAATTTAAATTATCTCAGAATCTAATGGTTCTTGTCTAGTGTGGAACTTAATTTTGTTTCATCATTTTTCCTTGCAATATAGTACATAGGTACTATAAAGGCCAGTTTGCATTTGTAAAAAATTGAACTCGAGATTGATTATGTCTACCTCAATCTACAGCCTAAGCTTAAGGTAGTTAAGATTCTTCGATAATTCCCTATGGGAGAAATTGAAAGTTTTATTTAAGCTCCGAAACCAAAGGTAGTCGCCATATAGGCAGCTGTTATGCAAAATATTATTTAAAGAATATTAATTGTTAAATTCGTTTGTTTTTAGTTTTTTTTTTTGTAAAGTGAATATTTTCAATGACAAGCGATTTTAGTAACATTCGGGGCTTGCGAATGAACTTCTATTCCACGTACGTCTATGCTGTAAACAACAGAGGCCAACTGTTTTGGCACTAAACTCAGCTATAGGTGAAAATACCGATCATGCATTGGTATAGCTTAGTGCCATTATTCTGTCCACACTACGATCTAGCGATTTTTATAAGAAATGATTTTGCGTACCAACTCAACCTCAATATGGTACATGTTTAAATACAAACTTCAATTTTATACGGTTTAGATTCACGGTAAACAAACACATCAAACATACCTGCTTAATTTATCGAAGTCAAAATCTGGACAGTAATTCAACTTTTAACGAATTTGATGATAAAGAATTGTTTCCCATTATCCTCACACCGAAATCGTCATTGCAGGCGCTTTCAATGTACGCAATTCTAGTTGGCGATAGTGACAGTGCAGATATAATTACAACAGATATAATTAAAACCGAAGGAGAATTCGTAGTTTGATTCGAGCTGTAAAGAGGTTATTAGGGTCAGACAAGTAAGTTTCGGATGTTATAAAGCCAACCATACTGAGGAAAACCGGAATACGTACAAACAACCTAGAAAAACTTGTAAAAAACATATTCAAAGAACCAAATTTTTTTCATGACCACAAATTAAGGCAAAAAATAATACAATGTCCCAAAGTTAATAAAATCATTTGGTGATTTGAAAAAAAAATTACGAAATTCTACTTCATCATCGGTTCCAACGCTCATCTTCCAAATTCAGCTCGCAAGAAAAATAATTTCCTTGCAGCACAGTTTGCTGTTAATTCGACGCTGCCAGAGAGTGTTGACTCTTCCAACCAATATTTGTTCATACTCGTACCGTTGCAAGAGTTCTGAGACATACACCCATGTTCTGTATTCCGAGTGAAAGTGAATTGAAAACGAATTTCAATTTCACTTAAAATGAAAAGGCCTGTTCTACATTCCGAGTGAATTCAATTCACTCCGAATTTATTTGTGAAATGTCAAAATCAGCTGAAAGACAATTTGCATCATTTATTCAAACATTTTTTCCTGTGCAAAACAAAAATAGATTCACTATTATTATTAATGAGTGGTAGAAGGGACGAAAGTCAATGATAGAAAGTTAGTGAAAAAGTTTTTCATGGTAAAGCCAACATTTTAGATCTTCCAGAAGCAGCGTAAGTTGAAATGAGGAATGAATTAACATATGGTCATGTTTGAATTGTTTGTAGTTTCAAAAGAAGCTTCAGACTTAACGGAGAAGCATTTGTTTTTTATTTTGGAAATAAATCCCTTAGTAAAATCGACTTCAATTCCCTTAACACAAAACTTCTTCCTTAACTTATTTCATAAATTGCAACAAAACTTTTTTTTTTGTCGGGAGCTCTTTTCTATTTCCTTGTAAACAACAATTTATTTTAATAAAATCAAAATGTCAAAGCTTTATTTACACGTTTGCAAATTGTCGCGCAAATGTAAAGTTTCACCAAACAAAACTAAGTGAATTGAATTCACTGTAAAACGCGTTGTATTCGAAATGTAGAACACGAATTTTCATCTCCGAAAACTCAATTCACAATCTTCATTTCGGGTGGAATTCAGAACACCAGCATTTCACATTCGGAATGAACAAATCACAAAAGTCATTTTATGCGGAATGCAGAACATTAAATTTCACTTTTGTTTCTCGAATTCACAATAAGTGAAATGCAGAACATGGGTGATACACAAATCCGCTTGGCATTGTCCATTGAGAAATAAGAACCCGTGTAGAATTTAATGCTTCAAAAACCCAATGCAGTCTTCTATCATTAAAGCCAAATTCTTTTCTTATGCCACTATCCATGAGTGACAATTGCATGGAGGAAACGGAACAGCTTGCAGGCATCACAGACCACCTTGTGTGGAATGATCAAGAAATTTATCACCCCTTCTAATCTGGCTGTAATCTATAAACCTATATTCGTTCAAGGTTTGAATAAAATTCCCATATTTGGCCAGGTGCTCCAATAACCCACTTGAGTCTCTTGGATAGAATTCAAGAAAGAGCTATAAAAATGATAATTTGATAGAAACATAACGGAATCATTTGCATCTCTCGAGCACCGCCGCAAAATAATTCCAATAGAAGCCTTTTCTCTGTTCACAGCTTTGAACTTTTCATGATTTAAATAAATACCTATAAACTAAAATTGAAGTAATAGAAAAGCGATCAATAGAGCAATGGTTCAATTTCTTAAAAGTATTTCAAGTTTAAGGAGAAAAATATACTATAATTATATATAGTACAAATATTATGTTATTGGTATATTTTACCACATAGGAGGAACCTATGGAGTCGGATTTTTTTTTTAATAAAAGAACTCAAGAATCACATAATTGACATACATTTTTCTACTAATCAACAAAACAAAGATGACCATCATACAAATCTATGCACCAACAGACAAAGCTACCGATGATAAAATTAACTCATTCTATGAGACTTGAAAGATCGTACGAATCTACAAAGATGGAGGTAATGCACATCATTGGTGACTTTAACGCGAGGATTTCAATGCAAGACGACGGAGAAAAACCTGCTATTTGACGATTCGGATATGGAGAAAGCAGAAGAATTCGATTCTCTGCAAAACTGCAAAACTGAAACAGCTATAGACGTTTCAATTTTGACCACATTCAAATTTGACAGAAATCATAGAATGATACAATAAAAACTAACGGAAAAAAAGACATACAGACCTACAACAAGAGTATGATTAAAGATATAATAAAAGAAACAAAATCAATCAAAAAAGCAAAACAGTTTTTGTGTGATAATAAGGAATGGATAATAGCGATGAAAAATAATATAAAGCGGAAAACAAGAAGAATGAGCATCAATAAAACAGCAACAGACCTTTTGAATTACTGTTTCCAACAACCGACAATACAGCAGCTAATAACAATTTAGACTTTTCTATTGACAATTCAATATTTATATTTAACGAAAATGACATTGCATCCAGTATTGACAACTTTGGACAGGAGAAAAGTGCAGGCAATGACGGCATAAAAGCAGAAACTCTTAAATTTGGAAAAAATACACTTGCCCCCTAATACTGTCAAAACTTTATAATGTTATAATAAGGATACAACCGATACCAATGCAATGGAAACAAAGGTAAATAATATCGTTGCATATAAGTAGACAAAGAAGATATAAACAATTTCAGCCCAAGCAGCTTAACATCGACATAGTATAAACTTTTTTTGAAAAGCGTTATATAATAAATTCAAATTACCACTCAATAACAAACAGCCTATAGAACAAGCTGGTTCCAGAGAAGTATTTTCGAGAACTGACCACCTACAGACTGTTAAACCAACTTATAGAAAAATGTAACGAGTATAAGAAACCTCTGTCTCTTTTTAATTGACTTCAGTAAAGCTCCCCACACTGTTGAACACAAAAGCATATGGACAGAGCACTGATAAATCAAAATATCAATCCGATATTCCTACAGACCCTGAAAAACATTTACCACAATAACACAACCAAGCTAAAAACGGATATAATTCGATGTGATTTCAAGATAAAATAGGAGTACGACAGGGGATCCCTTAACTCCGTCACTATTCTCAGCAGTACTGGCAGAGATCTTTCGAAAAACTAACTGGACAAGCAGATTCGGAATTAAGATATGGGAAGAAAAATTGATCAATCTCAGATTTGCGGATGACATAATTTTGCTTTCGGATACACCGGAAGAGATAGAAGAAATGGTAAACGAAGTTCCAACGGAATACAAAATACATGGACTCCCATTAAACCTGAACAAGTCATGCCGAACCACATACAGAAAGACATCTTACTCGGACTGCACTGATGACTACATATACCTAAAACAGGTTAAATTATTCAAAAACCAAGAAGAACAGGAAATAAATAGATTTTGGGACTTACACCAAATTCACCTGAACGACTCAGCATCTCAAGTCAAGATAGTAAGACGGTTACTAAACATAAGGACTATTCAAAGAATTAAAAACGAGGACATAAGAAGAAGCACCAACATAATTCTTACGCCAGAATGACTTAATTGAAAACAATATTACATTTTCAGATGAATAATTAAAAAAAAACGCTATCTACCAAGTTTAAGAGATATCGAGCTAACCCTTTACCCTAGAGTCGAACAGAAAGACAAAGAATTGAAAGACTCTTTTCGTCTTTACTTTCGATAGGTATGTCAATTTTATTTCTCATAAGTGAAGTTATACGCGTGTCCTTAAAATAACCTAAACCTAGTGACTAACAGCTCCAACTATTGTATGGTGTCGACAGGAATGGGTGCCTGCAATTTTCTGGTAATTTGTTGGATCAAAACCTCAAACAGTAGATAGATAGGATTCTAGAAAACTGCAATGTTTCAATTACATAATCTCTAATTATTACATGGGATTTGGCTAGTTATGCTAACATTTCTAACTAATCAGTACAGCCAACTAAACAAATATTAACCCATTTAAAAAGAATAGACATACGAGCTTTGGTTCTCATCTACTCAGCTAACAACTATTGCTTGCATTGAATTATTGGACAAATAGTTAGAATTGAATAGTGATTGCATTTGATACATAAATGTATTTTCCGTCTAATATAATAAAAACCAATTACGTTCTCGTTTATTCAAATGGATGTCAGTGGACGTAATGGTCCACACCCCATATATAAATATATTGACTAAATTAATAAAACGGCTCTTACTTGTAAAAAGTTTTGGTTACGTACTTACTTGCAGAGCACTCTTGGCAACTCAAACGACTTCGGTAGAAAATCCTCGATAACGTTTTTCTCAAATCAATAACTAATTAAGTTATTAAATTATTTTAAAAATTTATTAAAAAATCTAACTATTCGAATGTATTAAAAGACTAAAATTAATTCCAGAACAGCAGTGACACGGCCATTATCACACATGACACAGCAACATACGGTGATAATCGTTCTCCAATTCTAGCTAGCTTCCAAAAAACTCCAAGTAACCTAAGTGTTAAGTTATTAGTTTTGGTACGCCAAAGATATAATCATTTTATTACCCTGTTTTATTTCTATCCATAATGCTTGGGAACAATGAACGCAAGTAGACACAAGTGCATATCAACAAGAGTATCACCGACAGTAAACTTTGGAAATTGAAGAAAGCACTCTGTGAAAAGAATAAGTATACAATTTCTATTATTCTATTATATATATCGTTTGAAATTTAATAAATACCATCTTTAAAAAATACCTAAAGTCAGATTTTAAACTTAGAACCAAAACTCTTCTCAATTTTTGTAACTTTTTAGATTTTAGATGTAATTGTAAACGATACCTTTGCTGACTTTTACCTACTTGGCTTGACACTTGAGACTTGACATGCCACAGCCACTTGCCACTAGATGGATTGCGGACCCAGCATATTCGCGTGTACCAAATCGGTCAAATAAAAACTTTTCAACAGGGCTGCCAGGTCCCGAAGCACTACAATACACAATTTCAGATTTCTTTTAGCCCAAAATACCTCCTCTAAATAAATATTTAATTTTTTATTTTAAAGCCTAGTACGCAGATCGGGAAAAAATTTGTCTCCCATACATTTTTTTTCCTGGGATAAATTTTGTCTCGGATATTTTTCCGAGCAGTACGCAGTTCGCGCGCAAAATTCATACTATTGTGAATTGCTCTTCAAAATGTCTCCACTAAATTTTGCCAGGAAAAAGAATGATACAAGCATTATTTTGCGGGACAAATTTTGACAGCCAAAAGTGATTTTTGTCAAAACTGGTTTTATGTAAAAGGTGCTGATACTTCTCTTGAAAACATCGAGAGGAGATTTCAAAAAGGTATGAACGATTTTTGTAAAACAACCCGTTCCAGAGATATACAACAAAACACATTAAATTATTTTTTAATTCTCCAACTTCAAACTTTTGCGCGAGATTTGGAATAGTTTTGTAGAGATTAAAATTGTAGAGATAAAATTTGTCTTGTCTCGATCTGCGTACTAGGCTTAAAGTCCTTGCAATGGTATTACATATGGAGTATACGATCATTTTAAATCGCCAGCGTGAGTTTGCTAAGAGGTGGACTATGACGTAGGCGGCAAGGCACTTGACCAAGTTGCCTGGAAATTTTACATTTTATATATATATGTATTTATCGATTTCGCCTGAACGGACACGCCCCCAAAACAAAATATTTTATGGATTTAAACGTCACACGAGCAATTCTCAATTATGAATTCTAAAAGTCCAACTTATGTCGTTTTCATTCTCTTCTGAAAGTGTTCACTTGGGAAAAAATGACAGTTTTGATTCTGAAAAGAAGAGAAATTTACTTCTGGATTTGGAATCAAGCCTAGTACGCAGATCGGGAAAAATTTTGTCTCCCATACATTTTTTTTCCTGGGACAAATTTTGTCCCGGATATTTTTCCGTGCAGTACGCAGTTCGCGCGCAAAATTCATACTATTGTGAATTGCTCTACAAAATGTCTCCACTAAATTTTGCCAGGAAAAAGAATGATACAAGCATTATTTTGCGGGACAAATTTTGACAGCCGAAATTGATTTTTGTCAATACTGGTTTTATGTAAAAGGTGCTAATGCTTGTCTTGAGAGCATCAAGAGGAGATTCCAAAAAGGTATGAACGACTTTTGTAAGACAACGCGTTCCAGAGATACACTAAAAAACACATTAAATTAGATTTCATCTCTCCAACTTCAAACTTTTGCGCGAGATTTGGAAAAGTTTTGTAGAGATTAAAATTGTAGAGATAAAATTTGTCTTGTCTCGATCTGCGTACTAGGCTTCAGAATCGAAATCAGAAGCACTCACACATTCATATAGTTAAACGTCAAACTCAACAGCTGTGATTTCTTGTATGCTATTTGTGCGAAGTGTATCTTTCAACATATATTTATTCTTGATTTTCATTACTGTCCAAATTTGATGTTTCACATATACAATCACAAAAAACTTCAGAATCATCAAAATCAAAAAAAAGTGTTCAGTTGGGATTCCGGACCGGAGAGAGGTTCCGGATTGCCAAATAAAAACGACATTATAGAATACTTGCTTCTCAAATGCCTGACTAAAAGCTTCAGAGCGGGCATGCAATTTGAGGTTTGTTTGAATTTGTTTGCATTGCAATGGCTTGCAAGTACTTGAATATCGTTTTCGCAAAAAACCGACGATATATCAGTCTCAATTTGAGTGATTGAAAGGGTTACATTGACTTTAAATGCATCGGTCACCTGTGGCTTAGGTAAATCGTACAAGAAAAAGTCCGGATCGGTCAAATCTTTTTTACCTTTCTTCTTCGTGAGATAATCATGCCCTCAAATCCCTCATGCATCGTCCTGTTGGAATCACATGAAGTTCACAACCATTTCCAATATGGGCCAAAAGAAATTGTTTTCATAAATCAGTAGTGCTAACCGTTGATGGTGCTGCCTTCTCCAATGAATGAACGAATTCAGTCGAGAAAAAATGACTGACTGACTGACCAAAATATAAAATTGGTTACAATTACATGATAAAACAAAATCAATCAAAGTTGTAAATCTGTATCAAAAGAAAAAAATTGAAAAAAGATATTAAGGGTATTCATGTAAGCGCGGAAAACCCTCGTAAACCTCGTAAACCAGATAATTTTATCTCCGCAGAAACGAGCTGTCAAAATTTGTATGGGAAAAAGTTTCTGCAAATCTCATAAAATTATCTCACAAATGTGCTGCGGAAAGTGCAGAAATAAACCTCGTAAACTAAAGAAGTATGGATTCTGTTTTTTAATTTGACATTTCACAAAATATTTCCCACATTTACGCAAGTATTTCTTAGGGGGTGTTCATGAAAACATGCTGCGTAAAGTTATCTTTCTACAAAGCGGAAAATTATCTCGTTACATGAATACCCTTATTGGCAACCCTGAAAGTGCAAGCTAGCTGTGTTAGGCCGGGCATTCACGACACAAAATAACTGCGCAAACTGACATTTCACTCAAGTCGGTTTGTGCAAAACACGATACAAGTAAACTGCACAGTTCTCAGTTTTAAAAAGTTTTCATTCTGTAAGCATGTGTTCATATCATATAATCATCGGCTCCGGCACCAGCCATTATAAAAAAAAACAATGTACACAGCGTAAATAAAATTTTTCAACTGAGCGGTTGCACAGTTTTTGACATTCACGACACAAATAACTGCACAAATTTAAGACTTGAAGCCTAGTACGCAGATCGAGACAAGACAAATTTTATCTCTACAATTTTAATCTCTACAAAACTTTTCCAAATCTCGCGCAAAAGTTTGAAGTTGGAGAGATGAAATCTAATTTAATGTGTTTTTTAGTGTATCTCTGGAACGGGTTGTCTTACAAAAGTCGTTCATACCTTTTTGGAATCTCCTCTTGATGATCTCAAGACAAGCATCAGCACCTTTTACATAGAATCAGAATTGACAAAAAACACTTTCGGCTGTCAAAATTTGTCCCGCAAAATAATGCTTGTATCATTCTTTTTGCTGGCAAAATTTAGTGGAGACATTTTGAAGAGCAATTCACAATAGTATGAATTTTGCGCCCGAGCTGCGTACTGCACGGAAAAATATCCGAGACAAAATTTGTCCCAGGAAAAAAAATGTATGGGAGACAAAATTTTTCCCGATCTGCGTACTAGGCTTGAGCAAAAATATCAAAATTTTTTGATTTTTACACAGTTAAGCCTAGTACGCAGATCGAGACAAGACAAATTTTATCTCTACAATTTTAATCTCTACAAAAATTTTCCAAGTCTCGCGCAAAAATGTGAAGTTGGAGAGATGAAATCTAATTTAATGTGTTTTTTAGTGTATCTCTGGAACGGGTTGTCTTACAAAAGTCGTTCATACCTTTTTGGAATCTCCTCTCGATGCTTTCAAGAGAAGCATCAGCACTTTTTACATAAAACCAGTTTTGGCAAAAATCACTTTTGGCTGTCAAAATTTGTCCCGCAAAATAATGCTTGTATCATTCTTTTTCCTAGCAAAATTTAGTGGAGACATTTTGTACATCAATTCACAATAGTATGAATTTTGCGCGCGAACTGCGTACTGCTCGGAAAAATAACCGAGACAAAATTTGTCCCAGGAAAAAAAATGTATGGGAGACAAAATTTTTCCCGATCTGCGTACTAGGCTTTAACTGCACAAACCGCACAAATAACCCCATTCACAACACAACTAAACTGCGCAAACCCCAGTTTGCGCAGTTATTTTGTGTCGTGAATGCCCGGCCTTACGTCACTATAACAAAATTATAAGATTGAATCACAATGGCTACGTTGAATTGAATTTTTATAAAATTCGATATCGATTGGAAATGGTAAAATCAAAAACCCATTGCGAGATTGACTTCATTGCACACTTCTTTAACTAAAGCCTAGTACGCAGATCGAGACAAGTCAAATTTTATCTCTACAAAACTTTTTCAAATCTCGCGCAAAAGTTTGAATTTGGAGAGATGAAATCTAATTTAATGTCTTTTTTAGTGTATCTCTGGAACGGGTTGTCTTACAAAAATCGTTCATACCTTTTTGGAATCTTCTCTTGATGTTCTCAAGACAAGCATGAGCACCTTTTACATAAAACCAGTATTGTTAAAAATCACTTTCGGAAATATGGTGCCTGTCAAAAATTGTCCCGCATAATAATACTTTTTCCTGGCAAAATTTAGTGGAGACATTTTGTACAGCAATGCACAAAAGTATGAATTTTGCGCGCGAACTGCGTACTGCTCGGAAAAATATCCAAGACAAAAATTGCCCAGGTAAAAAAATGTATAGGAGACAAAATGTTTCCCGATCTGCGTACTAGGCTCCAAAATCAGCATTTTCACAGATTCAAATCAAAATTAATTGATTTATTTTGCGAATGGAACACATTAAATTATTGTGAACATACCTTTTCAAATGAAATAAACACGTGAGGTACGAGTAATGTCAACCTACAGTTTATTTTCTTCTATTTGCTATTAAATAAAGTTACCTTGTTGCTTGTTCTTTTTGTCTTTAGTAAACAAAAAAAGAACAAAAATGACAAGTTTTAAACCCCTGAGCACCAAAAAATTTCAAAAAACAAGTCGTGATATAACTTCTGACACACTTTATTGGAAAAAACTAAGTGTAAGTAAAGATAATCTAGTTTGAACACAAAATAATCCCGATAATATTCCGGACTCCTAGGTGCCTACATTGGTTAAAGAATTTGGAGCAATTGACTATATTGATTTTAGCCCAGTTCAGCCACATTTCTTTGCAGTCACATGCTCTGTAAGAGTTCAAATTTACAATCCTATCACCAAACTTGTTGCCAAGAACTTATCTAAGTTTCAAGAGAATGCTTATGGTGGAAGTTTCAGACAGGACGGTCGACTTTTGGTTGCCGGAGACGAACAGGGAGCAGTGAAATTATTTGACGCCACAAGTAAAAACATGCTCCGGCTTTTCGAAGGGCACAAAGCGCCTACACATCGAACGTTTTTCACTCCCGATTTGTTGCATGTAGCCAGTTTTAGCGATGACAAAACAGTGAAGCTCTGGGACATTGCATCTGAAAAAGTAGTTCATACATATAGTGAGCACTCTGATTATATAAGAGCAGGTTGTGTTAATCCAGCTTCGTCCAACATTATCGTTTCGGGTGGATACGATAAGAAAATTAATTTCTATGACACCCGCTCTCAGCAAGTGGCTTTTAGCGTCAACCATGGAAGCGCTGTGGAATCACTTTTGTTCTTACCGAGTGGTGGTATATTTGTTAGTGCTGGAGGGACAGAGGTTTGTGTATGGGATGCGTTTGCCGGCGGAAAGCTACTTACTAAGCTATCGCAACATCATAAGACAGTGACCTGCCTTCGACTGGCTTCCAATGGCAAACGGATATTATCGGGCGGTTTGGATAGGCACGTCAAGATCTACGATGTTGCTTCATACCAAAACGTACACACATTAAGTTTCCCCAACTCAGTACTTAGTCTTGCAATTGCTCCGAAGGATCAAACAGTAGTCGCAGGTATGGTCGATGGATTAGTTTCTATACAGAACATGGAAGGAAATCAAAGCAAACTAAAAGATAAAACTGGTCGGAAATTGAAGTTAAATAGGGCGGACCGCGTAATTATCCAACCCAAAACACGAACGGACACAACGTACGACAATCATTTAAGGAAGTATGAATATGCTAGATGCTTGAATGAAGCAATAAAGCCACATGTAACTTCTAAGACTCCAGAAGTAACTGTGACTGTCATGCAAGAATTGATTCATCGTAAGGGCCTGCATCGTGCACTAGCTGGTCGGTCACATTCTTCATTATCGCGAGTCGTTGCGTTTCTAATACGACACATTGGCGAACATCGATTTTTGCGAGTTTTGATAGATGTTGGTATGATCTTACTAGATGTGTACGAAGATGAATTCCATGAGTTTACTGGTAATCTTGGCAAGCAATTCATTCAACTTGCTGATGTTTTGCAAAAAGAGGTCAAACTTACATACGATTTGTTAGAACTACAGGGCGCATTGGAACTAATAGTTGCGGTAACCAGTGTATCCTCAGGTGACGGAAGCGAAAATAATTCTATAAGTTTCTTGGAAACCGATAAGCGCCCAGGCATACAACAATCTGAAATGGCAAAGGAATCGTCTATTTTAATTGTTTAAATGTAAATATTTAACACGAATAAATTCAATTATTTTAATAACTTTTAAATGGTATTAGTTAGTATGAATTAGTGGGCGAATATCTTAGAAAGTTTTGTATTTCTTTTGAAATCTATTATTTACCGTTATTTACTTTTGTTTTGCCGACTGTTATAAGATACCTCAGGAAAATCAGTCTTTCACTTCGAAAAAATTCCAACAAAGCTAAACATTGGTCGAAAGCTATATTGGTATCTTTAAAGAAAAAACCCCAAAATTTGTCCACATATTCCAACATTTTAACGGCATTAGTATTTCTCTCATTCCAGGTGTGATCAGTACCCATACTGAGATCTCACATTTATCGATATTTTCAACTTTCAGATCATTATGGTCACATCAATATTAAGCAAATGGTTCCAAATGAGATTGGCTCCCACTGACTACTCCATCCCTAAATTGGGCAATAGATTTTAAGGTTATATTTCCATCAAGAAAGGACTGGGATGATGACGTCGTCGTCGTGACGAAAGACTTCGACAAAACTATCTTTACTGATGGCTCAAAGATGGAGTGCGGTGAGAATGTTTTTTATTTAATACAAAAGTGCAACCTAGGACTTTCACAAATCAGCAAAGCCACTAAGATGTACAAAATGTTCAGAAAAAATTAATAACTTAAAACTATTTTTTGACTAATATTTTTGAAATTTGCTTGACCTTGAATAAAATATAAAAAAAATTAATTCAACCATAAACTTGTTTTTAAGTATTGAGAAATATTTTTCTTGAAATCATGAAATGGCTTTGAAATGTTTCTGTTATGAACAGGCAGTGAATTCCATTATGAAATAGAACGAAATATATGTATTTGAACGCTTCATTATAATAGTTCTGTGAGAGACTATCATTATGTCGGTCGGGTGGTGACGATAATTGCCTACTTTCTTGTGGCGCAAAACACACCGAATGAAACGAAACATAAAAACCAAACTGACCTGGGCCCTATTCCACAAAAAACTTATCAACTTTTCACTTTGCACTTATCAAATTACATTTTTTTGCAAAGTGATAAGTTTTTCTTTGCAAATCTCACTTTTCACTAAGCTCTCTATGCAAAGTCTTTGCTCTTTCCTGCAAAGTGAGTTTGCAAAGTGTTCCACATTTCTGCCTCATCACTTTTCACTTTGCGTTTCGAGCTTGTTTTGTTTTGTTCATTGCGAATCATCGTACACCAGTGGGACATTAGTCGTAATTTTAATAAAATTAAGAAAATCGCAAAATTCGACTGATGTTGGTTGATTAAAATAATTATAACTTCTCTTATGATTGTCCGATCTTCAAGGTTGAGGTCTTTAAGGAATCACCAAATGACAGGCTTTATTTGTGTATAAAAATAATTAGGGAGGGATGTACCCTTTTAAGTGAAAAGGGAAGGTAAATCTATTGCTTGAATTTTTGTTTTAAGAATCCATTGTTTATTTTTGTTATTATAAAAAAAATTATTCATATTAACGCTTAGCAATTGGATCTCTTAGCAAGACAATGATCCTAAGCGTATCTCGCGGTTCCTTAAAGAATTAATACTTTATAGGACTTCAAAGCACCTCCACCAGCCTCCCCAATCGCCGGACCTAAGCCCCATACAACAATTATGGGATCATATGGACCGGAAAATTTCACAAAAGGGCTATCAAGAACAAAGATGACCTTAAAAGGCTTTAATTGAAGAACTGTCAAAAATATCCTCTGATGTTAGAAATAGCATTGCTGTTTCCATGTCACGCTGACTAAGAGATGTTATGAAGTCTAAAGTTGATCAAATGAAATACCCAGAAATACTATATTTATAAATAATTCGAAAATATAACAGATGTTTACTTACTTTTGACGCGTAAAATATGAAGTTTATTTAGTTATTACTGGGTAAAAATGCAATAGTTCCTTTTTTGAATTTTTATTTTGGTTTTGATTTATTGCTATTAAATAAACATTATATTTTGTATTATTGGAATTCAACTTTTGTTTATTTTTTGGTTTCAGTTCCATGTAACTCAAGAAATCATTTAGGTGTTTACTCACTTTTGACGCTCACAGTACGTCCAACAAAACGTTTTAACAAATTCATAAAAATTACAAAAATTTGTTGAGGTAACAAACAATATTTTGTTGTATCCACAAAATTAATTTATCAAGCTAACAGATTGATTTGTTGAAATAACAAAAATATTTTGTCAATATGACTTTTTTTGTCAATTTAACAAATTTATTTTGTTGAATCCACAAAATTTATTTGTTAGCTTAATAGAAATGGTTACTTTCAATTTAAAAATGTTTCTTGTTTCAAAATAGCTTTTTTTGACCTTTAAGTCCACAAAAATTGGCGTTTCGTCCCTGCTATCGTATTTCGTCCCTGGGCGTATTGACGATACGCAATTTTTGTTAAATTCAGTTTATCTTACATCGATTTTTTGAAAAAAAAACCAAATGTGAACTATATCATACTCGTACAAATATTTGTCAATTTAACAAAACTGTTTTCATTTTTTGTTAAGCTGACAAAAAAAATTAACAAAAACTTTGTGATATTGACAAACATTTACAAAACAGATTTTTTGTAGATACAACTATAAAATTGTTTTATTGAAGGTCAACAAAAACGTTTTTATCAATATTACCTAGGAATTTATTTTCAGTGTAAAGCTACGAGCCGCAATACCTTTGACGTCAGACGTCACTGGGCCACGGCACTGTGTTTTGAAATAAAACGTCTCTTATAACGTCGACAATTCTATGGACGGTTCTGCGAACTGGTGATTTTGCAACCCAATGCATAGCTGCTACTCTAAGGAACTGGCAACCATTTCCGAGCCAATGCAGGCACAGGAGCAGTTGATTTTCAACCGACAAACCATGACTGCGCTGTTTATTGTGCTTTAATTGTTCTTCAATTTTATTTAAAAGGAAATCCACTTGAATTTGGTTTAAGCGAAAGCATTCTTTAAAATTAAAGTTTTGTAGTCCCGAAAACTTAATTCGGTCTCTATAATTTCTTATTATAACCGCGTCTTCACTATCGTCGAACAAAAACTCACGTCTTAACATTTAAAAGCTTCTACAATATGAATTTGCAAAGCGATCGTTTTCTTTGCAAACTTTTGATAAACTTATCAAAATTTGCTTTGCAAAAATAGAATTTCCAGTTTTGTGGAACGAAACAGCATAATTATTTGCAAAGTCTTTGCAAATTACACCTTTTGTAAGGACAATATGATCATAACTTCTTAACAATACCTTACAATATAATATACTATATACCTAGCTTTAAGTAAGTATACTATTTCAAACTTGTTATTAAATTATTCTAAAAATAAAATATTGTTTGAGAAAGAATATAAAATAAATGTTTATATATAGATTGGTTTCTAAACCTCTTTTTCATTATTAAGAAGACGTTATAACTCAGAAGTGGGATAAGCTAAGATTAAACAAATTGAAGATTGCAAATTGAATATTGGGATTAGCCAAGATTAAACCAATTGAAGATTGCAAATTGAATATTGGGGTATAAAAGATTAAACAAATAAAAATTGAAAACAAAAATCAGAAATTCAGAAAATGTCACAAGGAATGAACAAAAGCGAATTGCTTGCATGGTGTAATGCAAACAATGTGGAAATTCCGATAACTGCAACAGTAGCGCAGCTTCGAGACATTTATGTAAGAAAAGAAGCTGAAATTTTGATTCAGCCTTCAGAAAACATTGAAATTTCCGAAAATTTAGAACTTTCCGAAAATCCAGAACATTCTGAACGACATGATATTCCGATAAGTTCTGAGGAAAATAATATAATTCCAAGGAATGTTACACAATTGGATGATGAAGAAGCTCTCATTGAAAAAGAAATTCGTATTCTTGAAAAGAAAAAGAAGTTAATCGCATTATGCAACGAATTGAAATTTTTAGACGAAGCGAGTGAATCAAGTAGGATTATTACACCTTCTTTCAAAGATATGAAGCACTCGATTCCCGAATATTCAGGTGATGATTCATATGATGCATATAAATGGATAGATACATTTGAACGCATATGTGAATCATTGAATGGTGATTCTTCCTTCCGTTTGAAATCCATCCGTCGACTTATGCGACCTGATTCCGCTGCTGAACTATTTTTACGAGTTGACAATTCCAAAACTTATGATGAATTCCGATCAAAATTTCTTTCAAATTTTGGACATATCTGAAGTAATTGACAAAATGCGAAAAACCACCTTCAGCTCAGTAAAATCATTAATTATGGGTTACGTTTTGAAAATGGAAGAACTTGCATCTCGGGCTAATATTGATGAACGACAGACAATCCAATTTATAATCGATGGATTTCGAGATCGTTCAAATAATGTGGCAATTTTGTATCCTGCTCACAACATTACTGAACTGAAACAATTATCTCATCGCTATTCACAGCTACGTGAAATGAATTCCGCTCACGATAGTGTGTCCCATTCTGTTGGTTTCAAGCATTCCGCTTCCTTAGCGCTTCCGTCGAAAAATGAAACCAGATCAAGAGAAAATAAACAAGTTCTTTGCTACAACTGTTCCGGAGTTGGGCATTATTCCTCATCTTGCCCCGAGCCAAAAAGAAAACGAGGGTCATGTTTCCGATGTGGGTCGACTCAACATATATACAAAATTGTTCAAAACCTGCACCTAACAACCGACAAGTGGCATTGATTGATTCATTCTGAACTAATTCCGATTCCGTACAAGCATTTGATCAAAATTCCGAAACAAAATCTCAACATCTTGATGAATTAAATCATGTAAGTACGTTATACTTTCAATATTAAGTTTTCACTTTGCACATGAGAACGAACGAGGAACAGAAATTGCAAAGAGAATATAAAAATTGCAAAGACTTTGCAAATTACACTTTTCAATTTCAACTTATCACTTATCAAATTTAATAGTTCTGAGGAACGCAAAGTTTTGCAAATTGTCGAAAAATTTGATAAGTGCAAAGTGAAAAGTTGATAAGTTGTTTTGTGGAACAGGGCCCTGTTGTTTTTCGCAAAACAAAATTTTGATTCCGTTCTTTTTATTTTCTTCTTTCGTTGCACTTTACAGATTTATTTGTTTCCAAATTTACTCTGTGCGCAAATTTTAAATAAATATGAACGTAGATGGAGAAACAAAAAATATAATTATAAAGATAAGGAACATGCCAATAAACTTACTATTCATAAGCTGTGGATTGCTACTTCCTACTATGACATTTGAAGATTGGCAAGATTAAAAGCTTTTCTCTTTTCTTATAAATAACACCATAATGTCTATTTTGTAAACACAAAATTGTTATTTGTATTTACTTGCCGTAGAGTTATAATCTTTCAGCCGGAGTTAAGCTTTTACGATAGTTTGTATTTTGTTTCATTTCAACACACACCAAACGAAACAGTGTGTTCAAATAAAAAATGTTTTTTTGACTATCGAATTAAAAACGTTTTGTTTGATCCGGTGTGTTTTCAGCCTTAATAATCAAATAATCAAGTTTAAACTTAATCATTGTGCTTGCTATGATTTAAAACAAATATTGGTTAAAAAAGTGTTATTGGGAATTAAGAACTGAATAATTTTTCCTCTAAACGCAATTATCTGCTCAAAAACATATTAAGGGTAGTCAAAATCCCTTTAGTGCCCGCAAAATTTAAATAAAACACAATTTCTGAAACAAAAAATGATGCGTCAGTCAAAATGAACAAATTGGTACGTATCTACATCTAATGATTGTTTAATTTTGCTATCGTAATTTCAAGATAAGATCTTATCAATATTTTGAATATAGGGTTTATTTTACAAATTCTATGACCTACATATATAATGCAACACTGTTTTTTTTGTTTATCGATTTACTGTAGATACTAGAGATAATAATTGCGAAAAGATTAACTTGATAGCGAAAAATATTGCAACTGAACCCTTACAGATCTAATTTTGTAAACATAAATATTAAAAAAAAGAAGTTTTAAAGAAAGAGTAAGTACAATTTAGTCTGTAAAACTTGATTTCTTTCTTGATTTTAGTCTTATAAAATGTTGGTATTAAATATTAGATGAATAACTTAAAGTTAGTAGTAAAAATCGACTGAAGCATTAATAAGAAATCCGAATTCGATTAATTCCATCAATTCGGTGTTAAATGTGATTAACTTAAGCTGATAATAGCACTTATTATTATTATCAAACTTTCGATTTTCAATAAATTATTATGACCTTGTTAGCAATTTTATTCTAATCAAATCAATTGTATACTTATGTTGTGTTGATGAAAATAAAAAAAAATCTTAATACATTTAAATCTGCTGCTGGGTCGCACTTTCAAGATTGCAAACAAAATTTAGTCTAGTAAGAATAGACAAATAATGCCAAAGAAAGGAAATATAATTAGTTAGGGGCTGAAATTCGAGATGATGGGGGGTAATGGGACTCTGATAGATAAAGCTGATAGAGTTCTTCAGCGATCCGGTTACCGCTAGGACATTTACGAGTGCTCATGAAAATGTTTTTTTAATTCAAATTTAAAAAAACCGTTTGTTATGGAGAAAAAGTTTGTTCTACAAACTGACAAATTTTCCACAAAAAGAGTCATCAACATTTTTCAACATGAAAGTTGATACACTTAGAGTTCGTCCATTTTGAGACAATATTGAATCTAGAGGACTTTCTCCCTAATTATTAAACCACTTAGAGCTCCTAAAGAATTGTAGCATACATTTCCCAAATGGAGTCTATGTAGTACAGAAGGACTTGTACTGTACAGAGGAAGTGGGGAATCTACTCTTTCTCTTCTCCGTTCATGAGCTTTTGCAAAAATCGCTTAGACAACCGCGTTGTTTGGATACATATTATTAGACAGTGTTTTGCTATGGCATGTATTACGATCAATGTGTGAATATGTTGTTTATGTTCATAGCGATGGGCAAACCTATATCTAATTACCCGTGTTACACGTTTGGCGGTTTGTCGGCCTTATAATTTTTCTGGAGACAAACCAATAATGATGCTGGTGTCTGGATTATCGGAGCAGCACACAAATATTCTTACTTTAAGTAATGTCGACTCCTCGGGACAAAAAGAATTGCTTTCGAAAATAGGAATAGTACCTTTATATATAAAACTTATAGTACTCTCATGAAGAAGAACGATTGGGGCGATATCTTAAGCATAGCGATAGTAGGTACTTGTGAGATTTGTCTCTGCTAAATTTAACAATAAAATATTCTCTTTTTTACAACTTGTTTTGTATCTTATTTTACTCTCCGTGTACTAATTTCAGCGCCAACATCTGGTGGTGTGTTGGTACCACAAAATTACGCTCCATGATAATACTATAGGTTACAAAGGTAGTACTAATCTAATCCTGAAAGCTGAGGAAAAGCACTAAATAATAATTATGGAACCTATAACCACTCTGCTTAGATCAGCACCTGATGATTTTCTTACAACAATATTTTGCATTAAAGCAAAGATTGCGTTTTAATTGTAGTTGTCGAAAACCACAATTAAAATATTGTTGCGAACAGAGCTTTATACTCCTACAGCGCCATCTGTTGGGAATTACATATCTGCTTTGTGAGGGAACAAAACAAAAAGCTCTTTTCCATCGCATCTAAATTTCCCCTAATTCCAAAGTACTAGAACATTCTACCCCCATAAGAATTTCCCCTTCTGGACAAGAACCTTCTAGAACAACTGGTTTGAGTATAAAAGGGAGTGTTCACGGTGAGCGGGACACAGTTTATTTTCGATTATGAAAGTGTGCAAAGCTGAACTATTGGATTGTGGAAAGTGTAATTAAAGAAGTGGATTTAAGTTGGAATAAAAGTATTAGAGTTGATTATAAATTGAGATTTATTGTTTTGATTTGAAAAGTGTAAATAAAGAAGAAATATTAGAAACAGTAATAAGTTTTATTTAACGAACCTAGTAAAAATATTACATTGGTGTCAGAAAAGTGGAATAAAACTTATTGTGCAGTGAAGTGTGGAAAAAAAAAAAAATAGTAAAATAAAAAAATGAGCAAGTTACTAAAAGAGCTCAACTGTAATGAGCTGAAAAGTGAATTAGGCAAGCGAGAACTTTCTAGAGCAGGATCGAAAAATGAGCTTGTTCTGCGTTTGGCCGAATATTTGAAACAGCAAAATGAAGACCCGGACATCTTCGTCTTTGAAACTGACGCTGAGGAAGCAGACGTAAGTAAAAATGTAGATGTTTCAAATATGATTAGTCTTCTGCTTCAGCAACAAAAGAATGTTCTCGAACGTCTCGAAGAGCAACGAAATGAACAGAAGAATGAACAAAAGAATGTTCTCGAACGTCTCGAAGAGCAACGAAATGAACAAAAGAATGAACAAAAGAATATTCTCGAACGCCTTGATAAACAGCATAGCGAACAAAAGGACCTTCTCGAAGAGCAGAGAAACATGCTAGAAGGCAAGCTTGTTAACATCGAGAATAATGTATCTGCACTTGATGGACGTGTTTCATTGCTGGAGAATCAAGTCGACAACAAAATGGAGACGTTTTCAAAAGTGTTAGATGAACGTGTTTCATTGCTAGTCGACAACAAAATGGAGACGTTTTCAAAAGAGTTAGACCGTGTTCGAAACATAAAGATTCGGGAAAGTTCTGGGGAAGCTTTGAGAAAAAAAGAGATGCAACCTCCAACCTTTGATGGACAAACTTCTTGGTCTATATACAAGAAGCAATTCGAGGCAGCTTCCACAACAAATGGCTGGGATGAGACTGACAAGTATATAGCCTTAACTCTTGCTCTTAGAGAAGCAGCTGCTGAGTTGTTGCAAACCATACCAGCAGATAAGAGCGGCGACTTCAATTCCTTGGTTTTGGCTATAGACAAACGCTTTGGTAACAGCCACATGAAAGAAGTCTTCAAAGTGCAACTCAATTCCAGAGTTCAGAAGAGGGGCGAAACTCTACAACAACTGCAAGCGGACATTGAAAGGCTTGTTCATCTTGCATATCCAGATGTTGGAGAGGAAATTTGTAACCAGTTCGCAGTTGAGGCATTTGTTCGCGCCATTTCTGATATACATCTTCAAAGGGCCGTGCGAACTGCTGGAAAACGAACTCTTTCGGAAACATTAGCGTTTGCCTTGACAATGGAAGCAGCTGAGCAAGCTTCTCACGGAGTACATCGACTTAGAGAAGCCGTCGTCGAAGAATGCTCATGTCAAAGAACTGATGTCCAAAGGAACCAACGAAATGGACTTGCAAAGTGCTGGAATTGCAACAAGACCGGACATTTACAGCGTCAATGTCGATTACCACCAAGAAGAGCTTGTCAACATTGTGGACACGGAGTTTCAAACCCAGAACAAGGTAACAATAACACCAGTGTTACTTCCCGAACAGTTTCCCAACAAGTAAGAACTAACTTCGAGGGGCAGAAGCTGATTTCTGGTATCGATGGCCCCAGAAACACCATCCAGGTCTCCCAAACTAAAAGAGACAACAAAAGTCTGACTGTCGAGGCAACTTTAAATGGCAACAAACGTGTGGTCACCATCGACACCGGTGCCACCGCCTCCATTGTGCGTCAAGACCTAGTGCACCTGAATTGGCTACACAACACCAATAGCTACCGTCTGAGAACTGCCACAGGAGAAGCAGCTAGGGTTTATGGTGAAGTCCGACTTAGAATTCGAATTGCAGATCTAGAATTCTCACACAAATTTTTGGTGGCAGATATATGTGACGAATGCATCATAGGCATGGACTTCATGAAAGAACATCGAGTAATTTTGGATATTGGCAAACAGGTACTCAAATACCAGAATACAGAGATTCCAATGAACTATGGGCACGAAGGAACAACAACTCTAAGGACTGTCATCAAAGAAGACGTGATTATTCCAACTTCTTCTGAGGTATTCGTTTGGACAAAATTAGAAGGTGAGTGTGGACGCCATCGATACCTAATAGTGGAACCAGGCCCAGATTGTTCTTCCCAAAACGTCATCATTGGGAAGACACTTGTGGCTCCAAAGAACAATATGGTCCCCGTACGGATACTCAACACCAAACCGTACGATGTAAAGTTAGCAAAAGGAGAAATTATCGGTAAGTGCGAATCTGTCGCAGCCATAACACGAATTGACGCTGAAACACCGAGAATGACATTAAACCCTGAAGAGCTCAATAGCATCAAGGCAAAGATACTCAATTCAGCTAACCTAGACCAACATCAGGTTAAAATGGCAGAAAGCCTTCTGAATGAGTATGCTGACATTTTCGCTTCACCAAACGGGAAATATGGAAGGACACAAATGGTGCAGCATCGAATAAATACAGGAGATGCAAGACCCATTCGTCAGCCCGCAAGACGTCTTCCACTGGCCAAACAAGGTGAAGCTGAGGAAATGATTACCACCATGAAGAAGGATGGTTTGATTGAAAACTCCAAAAGTCCTTGGGCGTCACCAGTGGTCCTAGTCAAAAAGAAGGACGGAAGTACACGGTTTTGTGTTGACTACCGAAGGTTGAATGACGTAACCAAGAAAGACAGTTACCCCCCTGCCAAGAATTAGTGACACCTTAGATGCGATGGAAGGAGCACACTGGTTTTCCACACTGGACTTGAAAAGTGGATATTGGCAAGTTGAAATTCACCCTGAAGATCGAGAAAAGACAGCGTTCTCCACAGGTAATGGGCTGTGGCAGTTCAAAGTGATGCCATTTGGTCTTTGCAACGCTCCGGCAACCTTTGAGCGTTTGATGGAGTGCGTCCTTCAAGGCCTGACGTGGAAAACTTGCCTTGTCTACTTGGATGATGTTATCGTTTATGGGAAAACATACGACCAACACTGTAAGAACCTAAAGGGTGTGTTCCAGAGACTTCGAGAGGCTAACCTTAAACTGAACCCAGAAAAATGTGCACTGTTCCAGACTGAAGTAAAGTATTTGGGACATATCATCTCGTCCCAAGGAGTCAAGACCGATCCTGAAAAAGTTGACACCGTCAAAAATTGGCCAACACCACAGGACAAACATCAACTACGAAGTTTTCTTGGTCTTGCTACTTATTACAGACGTTTTGTTAAGAACTTTGCCGGAATTGCGAAGAGTTTGCATCAGCTTACGGAAAAGAACAAGCAGTTTAGATGGTCAGGTGAGTGTGAAAAAGCTTTCCAAGAACTGAAATACCGTCTGTGCAATGCTCCGGTGCTGATCTATCCGACTCCAGGCAAGCCTTTTATCATCGATGCTGATGCAAGCAACGTAGGAGTCGGCGCTGTTCTGTCACAAGTGCACAATGGCGAAGAAAAGGTTGTCGCCTATTTCAGCAAAGTACTGTCGAAGACGGAAAGAAACTACTGTGTGACCAGAAGAGAACTCTTGGCACTCATTTTGGCAACGAAACACTTCCATAAATACATCTATGGACAGAAGTTTCTTCTACGAACCGATCATGGTGCTCTTAACTGGTTGTTGAACTTCAAGAACCCAGAAGGACAAGTCGCAAGGTGGATAGAAAGACTGCAGACTTACGATTACGAAATTCAACACCGAAGGGGAAAGCTGCACTCAAATGCCGACGCACTATCCCGAAGGCCTTGTAAAATAGATTGCAAGCACTGCAGGCGACAAGAAGAAAAGGAATCCATCAACATTCTGCGAATAAGGGCTGACCCCATTTGTGGATGGAGCAATGAAGAAATAAGATCTGCTCAACAAGAAGACCCCGACATTGAACCTCTTCTCGCATGGAAGGAACATGAAGAAAAACCCGCATGGAATGACATTTCCGATAGGAGTCCAGTTTTAAAGGCCTATTGGGCACAATGGGACTCACTTCATGTGCAAGAAGGTGTTCTTCGGCGAAAATGGGAGTCCGCTGATGGTAAATCCTATGTGATGCAGCTTGTATTACCTCAATCGAAAATCAAAGAGGTTCTTCGAGAGATGCATGATGGACCTTCAGGAGGCCATTTGGGAGTCAATAAGACTTTAGAAAAAGTGAGACAACGATTCTACTGGTTGCATGCAAGAGACGACGTTGAAAAGTGGTGCCGAAATTGTGACGCCTGTGCTGCAACCAAAGGCCCTGGTAGAAAACTGCAAGGAAAAATGATGCAATATAATGTTGGCTCACCGTTTGAAAGGATTGCTATTGACGTAGCTGGCCCATTTCCGGAAACGAATGATGGAAACAAATACATTCTGGTGGTAATGGATTACTTCAGCAAATGGCCTGAGGCATACGCTATCCCGAACCAAGAAGCCAAGACCGTGGCCGACCAGATTGTGTCTAACTGGGTAAGCAGGTTCGGTGTGCCTATGGAGCTCCATTCTGACCAAGGAAGGAACTTTGAGTCGAACATATTCCAAGAGGTGTGCGCGTTCCTTGGCATTAAGAAAACGAGAACCACACCACTTCACCCGCAATCTGATGGAATGGTCGAGAGATTCAACAGGACGTTAAAAGAGCACCTCACTAAGGTCGTAGGCGACAACCAAAGAAACTGGGATAGGCACATACCACTATTTTTGATGGCCTATCGAAGTGCAGTACATAGCTCAACAGGACAAACACCATCTGAAATCCTGTTCGGAAAAAGCATACGCCTGCCTAGTGAGATAAGGTTTGGACACCCACCACAACAGTCTCAGGAAACAGGGGATTACGTGAGTGACCTAAAAGAGAGGCTAATCGGCATCCACGAAAGGACCAGGACTAGAATGAGCACTTACAGCGATCGAATGAAGACAAGGTACGACACAAGAGCAAACACGACAGGATTCCAAGTAGGAGATCGTGTATGGCTGTATAATCCACATCGTCAAAAGGGATTGTCGCCGAAGCTTCAACAAAACTGGGAAGGCCCTTATACTGTCGTCACGAAAATCAATGATGTCGTTTACCGAATTCAAAGAGGGTTAAGAGGAAAGCTAAAAGTTGTGCATAGCGATCGACTGCACCGATACAGTGCCGAAGCTGGTGATAGAGTTGTTCGGGACGAACAATCTTAAGAAGGGGGCAATGTTGCGAACAGAGCTTTATACTCCTACAGCGCCATCTGTTGGGAATTACATATCTGCTTTGTGAGGGAACAAAACAAAAAGCTCTTTTCCATCGCATCTAAATTTCCCCTAATTCCAAAGTACTAGAACATTCTACCCCCATAAGAATTTCCCCTTCTGGACAAGAACCTTCTAGAACAACTGGTTTGAGTATAAAAGGGAGTGTTCACGGTGAGCGGGACACAGTTTATTTTCGATTATGAAAGTGTGCAAAGCTGAACTATTGGATTGTGGAAAGTGTAATTAAAGAAGTGGATTTAAGTTGGAATAAAAGTATTAGAGTTGATTATAAATTGAGATTTATTGTTTTGATTTGAAAAGTGTAAATAAAGAAGAAATATTAGAAACAGTAATAAGTTTTATTTAACGAACCTAGTAAAAATATTACAATATTTTGATCAATGTCATGGACATTCATAAACGAACTCTGTTTAAGTCGATCCATATTTAAAGTACATTAATGATGAAAGAGAACCATTACTTACCAAGTAACAACAACAACACAAATAAAACAATCAGACGTGGAAAATTGAGTATTTCTTTCAGAGAATTATTAGTTATGTTAACTACGCTATGCGTTTTCGACCGCATTAATTCAAATTGTAACGTAATCCTGAATCAGGTACATGTACTCGTTAAAGTTATTATTATTCTTATTATTAATTATTCCACTAAATTATACATCATAATAATCACTTTAACGTTGAACCTAAAATTTGTTTTGTTTTCGGTGAAAATCTTCAAAAGACATTTGGTAATATTTTGTGCCAAGTAGTATGGGACTCTTTACCGCACCAAAACACCGGGATCAAAACCAATCTATAAAAGATCGACAAATGAATTTTCTTTTTTATTTTAAAATCACTTTTTGGGAAGTTTAAACTTTTAATACTTTCCCATTGCTTTTAGACCATCAGCTCATGAGACTTATTATTCTACTAAGTTTCCGAACATTAAGACGGTTTACATCTCGGAGTTGGTATGACTTCGCAGTCGCTGATTGTGTCACAGCGTGTTTTTTAACCACTTCTGTGAACATTTTAATTTGAATGTCACGATATAGATCGCTATTTCTTATGTACCAGGGGGCATTCATTACTGCACGAAAGACTTTGTTTTGGAGTTTTTGAATGGGTTCAGCATTTCTTTTCTTTTTACAGCCCGATAGCTGGATACCATAACGGGTTTCAGAACTTGTTTGTATAACATTATTTTGTTCTGGTCAGATGGTCCAGAGTTCTGTTCTAGTAGCCAGTAGGTACATTTTTCTGTATACTTTAGTTCACTTCTTCTCTTTTCTTTTTTATGTCCTCTTTCCATTTTAGTTATTCCAAGGTATTTGGCAGTATTGGCGTTGGTACAGCTCTACCGTTGATAAAAATTGGAACATTATCTAGTTTTTTGTTTGTGAAGCGCGGAACAGATTGAACCAGCAACAGCACCGTCAACAGCAACAGCAGCCGCCATTAATTTAGAGCCAAAGTATTTCAATTGTTCAACACACCACATAAGAACAGCAACAGCAACGCCAACAGCGTCGTTAGGCCAAAGTACTAAATTTGCTGTTGCTGGTGCAGTGTTGTCAATGTTTCCACTGCAATATTCAATGGCACCACAATTAAAAACTTTTTTTCGATATGAAATGTCAAACCAGCAACAGCACCAGCATCGTCAACAGCAAACAGCACGCTGACCAGCAAACATTTCTCAAACACATTGCCACCAGCAACGTCATATCATCTGCTTGACATTTCATATATTGGAAAAAAGTTCCTCGGTCCCCTTTTTCTTGTTGTTTATCAATGACATTCCATTCAGACATTGACATTCTTTCGTTTTATAAAAACTGTAGAGGAATGCATTTTATTGCAAGAAGATCTCGAGAGGTTATCGAATTTGTGTTTGATTAACTCATTAGACCTCTTAATATTGCAAAACGTCAAAGTTTAACTTTTAGTCGAAATCGTTCATTATTTAACTTCTCTTATAAACTGAACAATAAATTTGTTTAATTGTAACCTTTAAAAAGGTTCTTGGGGTAATTATTGACCAAAAACTGAGTGACGCAAAATTTTAATTGAATTAGTACGATGCTAAAGCTGTTTTAGTATGATACTAGGTTAAAACAACGAAATTGCAAATTTTAATCGAATATAGCATTATACTTTCTCTACCCTTTTATTATCATCGAATACCTACTTTATTTTTTTAGTATCGTGCTAGCTTCATATGACTCTTTGACATTTGTAAACATCAGAAAAGGTTCGTGTACTTACTTTTTTACACGAAATTTCATTGATTTAGGTGTGTTCAGAAGCAATTTATTAAGAAAATTGGCTTAGTACGATACTAGTTAGAAAATGTTTAAAATTAAGAATGAGTTAGTAAACTACTATAAAGTTAGCAAATTGCTAAGTAGTATCATACTAATACCTTAATAATAGGCTGTTTGAAATTTTGCCCCAGTTTTAGTTTTAGTTTTAGTATGATACTAGGTTAAAACAATGAATTTGCAAATTTTGATCGAATATATAGCATCATACTTTCTCTAACCTTTTATTAAAGTTACAATCATCGAATACCTACTTTATTTTTTTAGTATCGTGCTAGCTTCATACGACTCTTTGACATTTGAAAACATCAAAAAAGACGAAATGTCATTGTTTTAGGTGTGTTCAGAAGCAATTTATTAAGAAAATTCTTTTAGTACGATACTAGTTAGAAAATTTTTAAAATTAAGAATTAGTTAGTAAACTACTATAAAGTTAGCAAATTGTTAAGTAGTATCATACTAATACCATAATAATAGGCTGTTTATGTTTTGCATAAGTACGAGTATAACCGCACCCTGTAAAAATGAGTTTTGTAGAAAATTAAAATGGGAATGACACCTTACTATTTTTTTTATTGAATGAAAATGAATTGAAGAAAAAAAGTTCCATTATTTTCTCTTCTCTTTTGCAAAAGTATAACCGAACCGCACAATGCAAACCTCTCTGAAGCTTCATTCAGTTGTGTGCTTTGAAATGAAAAACAACAAGGCCGCGTGGTACACATTTAAGCGATACGGAAAAAGATTAAATTCAAGCTTTTCGGATAAGTGGCCTATGCTTAAAGGCTATTGGTAGACAAATTTCAAGATCCGATCCTGTCGTCCGAAATTTTTTCCAAGATTATAATGTTATGGGACAAAAATAAGACCCGGGCGTCCACAGAAGCTGGTAAGGCGCAATAAGAATTCTTGCTTGAGTTAAAGGAATGTTAAATTAAATTTTAAAAAAATTGTTTATATAGCAAAGGTAAGTTTATACTAAATATGTAAATAGCAAGTATTTGGGTTTACGTTAAATTAAAGAAAAGGAAACTAATTCGAGAATTCCAGTGAAATTTGAAATAAAAGGTATTACGAGTATATGATTAAGTACAGAATTAAAACTATTAAATCAAATTAAGTGTACAATCATCATGTGTTAAGTGAAGAGAAAAACTATATATACATATATGTATGTATATATAATACACCAAACTTAAAGGCTTATATTCCTGGTTCCGAAGATTTTTGCACACAAACTGGATGATCCAGTTGCTTGAATTGTTATTTAAATTTAATTTTCATTTTTTCTTTTAATAAAACTAATTAATACCATAAATACTGTTTTGTGAAATAAAACAAACTGAAATTTAAGGCTTTCAAAATTCAAAACTCAAAGAATACAAGAAAACAAAAAATAAAGAACTTTCCAAAGTGTCCATTTCTGACAGTAGATTTTAATATTTTATATTTTTAAAGTTGAACACCATCAGTAACAAGCTTCTTTACTCATACTCCTAGTTCTAAGTATTGTTATATTTTTGATAGGTTCGTTAAATAAAACTTATTACTCTTTCTAATATTTCTTCTTTATTTTTTACTTTCCAAATCACAACAATAAATCTCAATTTATAATCAACTCAAATACTTTATTCAAATAAAATCACACTTGTTTTACACTTTCCACAATCCAATAAGCAGAGTTTTGCACACTTCCGTAATCAAAAATCAACTGTCTTGTGCTCACCGCGAACACTCCCTTATATACTCATGTTAGTTGTTCTAGAAAATTCGCGAAGCTTCTCGTCTTGGAATGTTCTAGATGGTTGGAATAAGGGGAAATACATTTGACATTGGAAAAGAGCTTTTTGTTTCTTCCATAAATTAGATATGCAATTTTCCAACAGATGGCGCTGTAGTAGTATAAAGCTCTGTTCACAACATTTCCCCCTTCTTAAGATTGTTCGTCCCGAACAATTCTATCTCCAGCTTCGCCACTGTATCGGTGCAGTCGATCACTATGCACAACTTCTAACTTTCCTCGTGACCCTCTTTGAATTCGGTAAACGACATCATTGATTTTCGTGACGACAGTATAAGGGCCTTCCCAGTTTTGTTGAAGTTTTGGCGACAATCCCTTTTGACGGTGTGGATTATACAGCCATACACGATCTCCTACTTGGAATCCTGTCGTGTTTGCTCTTGTGTCGTATCTTGTCTTCATTCGATCGCTGTAAGTGCTCATTCTAGTCCTGGTCCTTTCGTGGATGTCGATTAGCCTCTCTTTTAGGTCACTCACGTAATCCCCTGTTTCCTGAGTTTCTTGTGGTGGGTGTCCAAACCTTATCTCACTAGGCAGCCGTATGCTTTTTCCGAACAGGATTTCAGATGGTGTTTGTCCTGTTGAACTATGTACTGCACTTCGATAGGCCATCAAAAATAGTGGTATGTGCCTATCCCAGTTTCTTTGGTAGTCGCCTACGACCTTAGTGAGGTGCTCTTTTAAGGTCCTGTTAAATCTCTCGACCATTCCATCATTGCGGGTGAAGTGGTGTGGTTCTCGTTTTCTTAATGCCAAGGAACGCGCAGACCTCTTGGAATATGTTCGACTCGAAGTTCCTTCCTTGGTCGGAATGAAGTTCCATAGGCACACCGAACCTGCTTACCTAGTTAAACACCAGCTGGTCGGCCACGGTCTTGGCTTCTTGGTTCGGAATAGCGTATGCCTCAGGCCATTTGCTGAAGTAATCCATTACCACCAGAATGTATTTGTTTCCAGCATTCGTTTCCGGAAATGGGCCAGCCACATCAACAGCAATCCTTTCAAACGGTGAGCCAACATTATATTGCATCATTTTGCCTTGCAGTTTTCTACCAGGTCCTTTGGTTGCAGCACAAGCCTCACAATTTCGGCACCACTTTTTAACGTCGTCTCTTGCATGCAACCAGTAGAATCGTTGTCTCACTTTTTCTAACATCTTGTTGATTCCCAAATGGCCTCTTGAAGGTCCATCATGCATCTCTCGAAGAACCTCTTTGATTTTCGATTGAGGTAACACAAGCTGCATCACATAGGATTTACCATCAGCGGATTCCCATTTTCGCCGAAGAACACCTTCTCCCACATGAAGTGAGTCCCATTGTGCCCAATAGGCCTTTAAAACTGGACTCCTATCGGAGATGTCATTCCATGCGGGTTTTTCTTCATGTTCTTTCCATGCCAGAAGAGGTTCAATGTCGGGGTCTTCTTGTTGAGCAGACCTTATTTCTTCATTGCTCCATCCACAAATGGGGTCAGCCCTTATTCGCAGTGTGTTGATGGCGACCATGCATTTGTTGCCATTTGACGTTGCCTCGACAGTCAGACTTTTATTGTTTCGTTTGGTCTGAGAAACCTGGATGGTGTTTCTAGGGCCATCGATACCAGAAACCAGCTTCTGCCCCTCGAAGCTGGTTCTTACTTGTTTCTCTGTTGGGAAACTTGTTCGGGAAGTAACACTGGTGTTATTGTTCACAACAGTATTGTATATCGATAAGCTAACATAGGTCTTCTCATTTAATAAATGATTCAAAAAATAATGAATTGTGTTTGAGTTCATTTAAATCGGAAAGAAAATCCTCAGTGATCGTTGTATATATGTATGTATGTATGTACTGTACATATGTACATAAATGACCATTTCTTCACTTAGCCTTAAATGAAAATTTTAGTGAAAATAACAAAAGTCATAGGAAAATGTAAAATATAAAATATAAAATTGTGTTTCATTAAAAAGTTATTCAGAAAAAACATCGACCTGGAACATAAAACGCACCCTGTATATATTAATAAAAAACAAGAGTTTGGTTTAGTTTGCTTAAAATATCGATACAAAATTTGTCAAAAATTTTCATTTCTTACACAAAACCAATACTTCGCACATAGACTTTAAGAGTAGCTAAGGCATACTTACAAGTGTCACTGCCCTTATCGATTGAAAACTTCTTCTCCCATAATTGTGAGCTGAGCAGAGTTCAATCTATATCCGATAACAAGAATTGTGATATTCATAATGTGACTAATTACACATGTGCTATTTGGCAGCAGAATTAGCAGCACAACTCAAAGCATATTGCTTTTAGCAGGCACATCGCACATCAGTCTGGTTTTACAATTTGTACACTGAAGATCTGTTCTCAGTACAAGTTCGGTGCACAATGAGTGTAATTTTACTTTTCATCGCAATACTTGTTTTAGTGCGCTTTATCCAGAGATATTTATATCTCATCCACAGTGGGTATAGAATTACTGGGCCATGGTTCATTCCATTTGTTGGAAATGTTCAGTTCATATGGAAAATGCAGCCAAAGGGTGAGAAGAGCTTTAAATTCTAGCTTTGGATTGAGAGCATTTAAGTAATTAACCAACAGAACTTTTTAGAATGATTGATGAATTTAGGCAAAAATACCAGAGCACATTTAGGATCTTTCTGGGAACTAAATTGTGGGTTTTCCTGCACAGCCCAGAGGAGACGCGTCAGGCACTTAACGAAGATTCGCTGGAGAGAGCCGATACTTTTCAGAAGCTAAATGTTTTGTTAGGAAATGGATTACTACTGAGTGAACGTAGATATAACATAATCGTTCTTATTAGTTTTTAAATAGGTTCTTAAAAGTTTAAATTTCATGTCAGGAAAGCATTGGTATAATCATCGAAGGGCATTGACGCCAGCCTTCCATCCGAAAGTGTTATCAAACCTCAAAGAGCGAATTTATTATCATGCCGATGTTTTTGTTGACAGAGTTTTAAAAAGTAAAGAAGTCGAAATATCCGATTACATATTTCCATGTATGTTGGATACTATTTGTGGCAAGTTTGAAAATTGAAATTAATTTTTAAAAAAACTGTGACGGATAATTTAACTATTTTGGGCAGATACTTCAATGGGAAAAAATTTGCGAATACAAGAAGTTGAGTGTTCGACGTATGTTCACGCGTTTCATGAGTAAGTATACACACTTATTCAATTATATGTATATATTTTAAAAAATGTCTTGTCCTGATGTGACGTTATCTCCTGATTATGGAATTTAAAGAAAATTCTATATGACAGCTTCTAATAGAAGAATTTGTTGTGTTATCAAATTATTAAGCGAAATTTAACGAAATTTAAATCATATAACAAGATACAAGATAAATCAAAACATAAATAATATTACTTTCAAGGTAACAAAACTAATACATTTTTTTCTGTGTAGGTTACAGTATGTATGTAATATGATAAACCCGCAATATTTTATTAACGTGCTCTTATTATCTGATCACTTTTTCCATGTGACTTTGGAAGTTTTATGCAGAAATTTTGGAGCTATTGTCAAAGATTAAAAATGTTAACCAGACATTTTTTGAAGGAATTAAGTTTTTGATTGTGCAATCATAAAAGTCAACTTTATTTAAGATCTTAAAGAAGTTATTTCAAATAAATGCAATGTCATGTGACGGATTGAGATCATTTTAATTAAGATCAATCAATTTTTTTTCCAATTATTCATTTATCTATTTCTATTAAGCTCAATGCGACGGTTGACACATTCGATCAAAATTGCATGTAAAACCAAAACTTAATAAATTCCTCGGAGAAGAGAAAACAATTATTTATAATATTAATAGAAAAAATTGAACTCTAGATTTTAATCAGGCTTTTTGGAAGAAGAAATAAAATGCACGGCTGGATTCCACGTACTTGCTCTTATGTAAAATTACTTTGGAAATTGTCGTCCGATTCTTAGAAAGTTATGAATTTATGGAATCAAAGTTTTAAAATTTTGGAAGTTTTATGCAGAAATTATTATTATTATTGAATTAAAAAATTAATAATATAAGAAATTTCTTTAAATTTTTTTTCCAAAAAAACATTTGAGATGTGAATTTTTAGTATTTAAAGTTAATAATTTCAAATCTAATCGTTCACTCGATTTTCAGATACTGTTGTTTAAAAACAAAATAGTTTTTCAAAATTTTTCAAAACTTTAGGAACCCTTGTATACAATTTTTGGACAAAAATCAAAACAAAATAGGTACCGTTAATAAAATTTGTTCTTAAAATTTTTGTTTTCACCAAAATGTAGTCCATGGCTATATATTTTTGGTAATTTTATACTTTCGGGGTCCCCTCGTTTTTTGGCTCTATAAAATCGAAAAATCATCCGATTTCGATGAATTTTTTTTTTAAATCTTCCTTTTTACAGCGGATTTCTGAAAAAAATTATGAGAAATATAGGTATGGGCACACTATAGGATTTGGGGAAGGTGCGAGGTTGGGTGTATGCAAGGTTTCTTTTGCATTATGAACGATTGTATGTGAAGAAGTGCGTTTATAATCACATTTAAAGTCATAAAACTATATGAAATCTTCAGGTAAAATATTTCTCATAATTTTTTTCAGAAATCCGCCGTAAAAAGGAAGATTTTAAAAAAAAAATCCATCGAAATCGGATGATTTTTCGATTTTATAGAGCCAAAAAACGAGGGACCGCGAAAGTATAAAATTACCATATTTTTTTTTTCAAAATATTTTTGAAAACTCATTTCTAATAGGAAGTCTGTACGCAACATATTGTAACATTGTCACTCGATTTCAGCGAACATTCGCACTTGACGTGCTTCCTATATTTTGAACCATATCTTTGTATATAAAACTTTTAGTACTCTCATGAAGACGAACGATTGGGGCGACATCTTAACCATAGCGATAGTATTTGTAAGATTTGTCTCTGCTAAATTTAATAAATAAAATAAGTAAAATCGTGCGCCAATTTCAGCGCCACCACCAGGACAGTGTTCGTAACACAAAATCACGCTTCATGATAATACTATAGGTTATACATATATAGACAAAGGTATGTACAGCCTTGGTCAAAATCATGACCACCCATTATATTTCTCACTTTACGTCCAAGTGTTTAATTTAAATAAATTCAAACACTTTGTATAGTATAACATTGCTTTTTATTAAACAAATATCAATATTTAGTTGGACCGCCCTTTGCCTTTATCACGGGAGCAATTCTTTTTGGCAAAGATCGTACAAGCTTATTGCATTGTTCTGCACTAAATGCCCTTCATTCATCACGCAGGTGGCGTTTTAGGTCGTCTTTGTTGCTGATTGTGTTCTGCTCTGCCTGATCTTGTGCTTTAATATGCTCACAAATGTTCTATGGGGTTTAAATCTGGGGGCTGGGTAGGCTAATCAAGAACCTCGACGCAATTTTCCCCTAATCAGGTCTTTGTGCATTCAGCTTTGTGGCAAGGCACGTTATCTTGCTGGAACTTTACTCCATTCATGTTTGTAACGCCAAACAGTAAGAAAAATGAGGACAGAAGTGCAGTTTCCAGTACGTTTATGTACTTCGTAGAGTCCATGCGATCGTGACACACAAACATTTCGCCTGCACCTGAAGACCTCATACACCCCCAGAACATAACGCTCTCGCCGCCATGTTTTACTGTATGTCGGTACCAAACACTTCAGACTAAATTCTTCACCGGCTCGACGACAGACAAAGGTTGCACCTGCGGTACCAAAAATCTTAAAGCGTACCATAAATGAAGAAGTTTTGAAAGTTAGGTATTTTCATTACGAGTTATAATATACTAAATCATTTACTACATATTGTTGCAACATCGTATGATCTAACTTACCTCGAAATTCGATTAGTCTGACCACACAATATTTGACCAATATTCTTCAGTAAAAGTTTGGCGTTTTTAAGCCCATACAAGCCACACCTTTTTGTTCTTTTCAAATAACCATGGTTTTTCCTGGCTTTATAACCTTTCATACCAGCTTCTTGGAGTCTTCTACGAGTAGTTCCAGCAAAAATTGGCTTCTTAAATTCTGCTGAAAATTCGATAGCGAGCTCTAAGGAATTTTTTTGCGATTTTTAATTGGAGCTTCGTACCAATTTTCGGTCCTCGCGGTTTGTTGTGATTCGCATGCGCCCAGTCCTTGTCCTATTCTCATGCTATCCGGTCTCTGTGAACCGCTTAAGAGAGTACTAGTTAGATCGACGTGAATATTCCAGAGTTTTGGAAATTTCTACCTGAGATTTCACTTGATCATGTATCTGCTTTACGTGCGCATGTTTAACTAAACTTACGAGTAGTTCGCTTTTTTTGGGCATTTTCCAATAATACTAACCAATACTTAAAATGAAATCTACAAAAAATACTTGAGATTTCACAAGAACATGCGGAAATGACTAATCTTGAGATAACGGATGATGCATTTTCAATAACAACATAGATAACGGTTTTTTAGTTTATCTGAGACTAAAAAATTATTTCACCACCAACTGTATTAAATTTAAATTTCCGGAGTATTTCTTTGTCTTTGAATGCGAACTGTTAAAGTTCTACTACGCGCATTTTAACACAGAAACTAATCATTTGCGCAAATTGAAAATGCGTCTTGAAGCATACGTATGGATGTGTCTAAGACGTTCAGCCTTTTAATTTAATTTAATATTGAAGTTACTTCACTTCTTATCTGATCCTTAAGAAAAAATGCATTTTCAAAGCATCATTACGGACAAAAGGCCCAACCCCCATATGCAAGTATATTAAAAGTAAACATTTAACGTTAAATAGCAATATGATATTTTGCTAAATGTTTCTAAAATGAAAAAGTACTCACTTAAGCTCAAATGAAATTCAATGACGGTGGGTTTCTCCTTTGGGTGGCTAACTTCAAGTTGTGGCCCATTTTGAGAAAACCTTCTTAAATCTCCAAATCCGCAAACTTTATTGAAATAAAAAACTATTTTTTTTTTGTTTTAAATTCAATTTTTTGAAATATGCACAGTGTTCAATAGTGAAAAAACAAAAATGACCCACTATGTGTAAATGGGTGTTGCAAGTATATTCTGCACATCTCCGCAACTGCTTTCCTACCACATACAATTTATCGAAATCGGTTAAATACTTTTTGAGAAAATGGTACCTCAAAATATTTTTAAGGCTATTTATATACATATAGATTTTATTGACAAAACTACTATCAGCTTTAAAACTCCAAATAAAAACATTTTTAGAAATAAAAACATTTGGGGAGACGGATGCGTTTGAAAATTAAAGGACAATGGATTTCGTTGTTTGGAATCCTAAGGAAGGTTTTCGTCATGAGGACTTCATACGGAATTACTCTTAGATTTTACAATATGCTTTTATTTGTTCATTAAAAAATGCAGCTAACCACTACCAGCGAATTTGTTTCTTTTAGAGCTAGTGAGCTGCTATTTCAGAAAATGTCTTATCCGCTTTACTTCATCGATTGCATCTATAACCTTACGGCCGCTAGTAAACGCCTTCGAAATTCGATCACCATTATACATAATTTAACAGAAGAAATTATCAAAGAAAAAGCAGACAATCTTAAGTCTCAGGGTAACAAAATTACCGATAATTATAATCGAAATCTCCTTGATATACTGTTGACAACGGAAATTGCTGGAAAGCCTCTGTCGTTTGAAGAAGTCAAAGATGAAGTAAATACGTTTTTGTTTGCGGTAAGTTATGTAAAAATAAGTCGTTAAAAGTGTATATACTGCATAGTTTTTTTTTTATAAAAAACAAAATACCCTTAAAGACACAAATCTTCTTAAGCTCCGAAAATAAGTTGGCCGATTGTTTCGATTCGATAATAGAAGTACCTCGAAGTTTCTTGGCTGGAAAAATTGTTAGTGTTAGATTAGAATTTATCGATCTATCTAAATGACATATTTTGCATTCCATTGGGCAAGCAAATCGATTTATTTTTCGATTCAAAATCAATTTTGCAAATCTAAATTTTTAGGCATTACTAATACCAAAACCGCTATCAGTTTACAAAATAAATGTATTTTTTTAACTTTCTTACTTGGGGGGTCGCTACAGTCCGGCATGGACCATCAGGGTCTTCCTCTACTGCACCGTCCCCAGGGATTGGATTCGAAGACTTTTCGGACTGGAGCATTTGGGTCCATTTGCTCTTGAATTCGTTTGACTAGATCAGTTTTACTGAGCCGCCCGTACTGTTCGTAGTTATATCTTTTACTCCACCTCCATCTGTGGAGACGGGCCCAAAAAACACGGAGAATTTTCCTTTAAGAACATCCTAAAGTGTACTCATCCACTTTTGACAAGGTGCATATCCCTGAAGAGTATTATAAAGAAACACTTTAGTTGATCAAGATAGGACTTTGCTACTCATTTGCCTTCTTAGTCGAAAGAAGCAGCGATTGGCGACGGTTATTCTCCGTTTGATTTCAGCGCTGGTATAATTCTCTGAATTATTAGCAGCGCCTAGGTAAACAGTCTTTAGTTATTTCTGTCTATGGTGACGTTTTGTCCTAGTCGTCGAAGTTGGTTTTTCTTTCTTGATGATAGCATATTCCTGGTCTTTTTCTCATTGACCGGTAAACGCATCTTTTTCAATGTCTCTAATGTTGAGTTTTGCACTATTCTCTTCAAAAAAGACGTTGAAGTCGAATGACAGGTCATTGCCTTTTTAAAAACCTTTTCTGACATCAAATGCATCGGTGAGATCTTTTCGGACCTCGATGGAGCAGCGTGTGTCCATTGTCATCCTCGAAAAGTTTGGCAGGTACGTCAAAACTAGACATTGTTCATCCCTATCCCTAAAAAAATCTCTATACTTGACAAAACGTCAGAAATTGGGCTCAATGGTAAACTGATGAGCCTTCCTAGAACTACAGGTATGACTATTGAATTGTTTGTTGTTTCTATGAAAATAGAGTGACATGTTTCAGTTAGGCAACGGTCCCCTATCATATTTAGAGTTCTCTTTTGAATTCTGTCCAAGAGACTCAAGTGGGTTATTTGAGCACCCGCCCAGATATGGGAATTGTAGTCGAGTTGCAAGTGCCAACCATGGCACTGAGAGGGTTACGCTTTAGCGACATTAAACAGCATTGAGTTTTCGAAGCACTAAATTCTACACGGTTTTTGATTCCCCATTGGAAAATGCTGTTAAAATCAGAATTTGATGAGTTAATCATAAGCTGCCGTTGGGAGTCCACATCCGAAGAACAAGGATGTGAATCTAAAAACGAATATGATATCACAGTATTTTAATTTTCATATTCCCGGTCCATCCCATCGAATTTCTTGGATGACAGTAATATCTACTTCTTTAGGGCTTCCGCTAATTGTTAGGCTATACGTGACTTATTAAGGGACCTAACACTCCACGTACGGATCTTAAGTTCGTTGTTGTGTGGTTCGTCATCAGAAAATCCGTCCGCATATGAAGCTTAATTTTGCTTCGCAACTTAATAATTTTATGTGGCCAGGAACTCACCACATGGCACAGCTCCCAACCTGGAGCGCCAGGTCTTTAATATAACTACAAGAACGAGCTGAGCTCTGAAATGCCGTAGTAGCCCTGGAAGGTGTTTACTAAGTAGTTGAGCTTAACATGTAACTGTAGACGCCACCGTGGATTCTTCCGCTGCCGTCTGAATGAAATGATAGATGCCTTAGTGGGAGCACCTTTCCCTCTCACTGCCAAAAGCAAACTTCCATTGAGTTCGGGACCCAATCTCCAGTCGAGTTACTAGGTGCCGCGAGAACTGAGAACAGGAGTTGATAGGCAGCGGTGGGTTTTAAGAAAAACCTGTGGACGCCTGTGTCCTCTTGGGTGGATATGTCTACCATTTCAAAGATAAGTGGGCTTAGGTTTGTTTAAGTTATTTTAATTGTGAAAATTATATGCAAAAAACGAAGGAAATAATTTCTAGTAAGAAATGGAAGCAGTTTAAAATGATTTGATAAATTCATCAAGCTCGTAATTCTCTATAGAAAGTAATGATGACGATTCTTTTTAAATAATGAGACACACAAAATTACACTAATACAACAACAAAAATAAATCAATTTGAAATCGCATTCCATTCGCCGCGAAAAAAAATCAATTTTTGATTGAAATATGATTTTGCCAATGGAAAACCCTAATAAAATAAAATTTAAAACGATCCGCTTCAAATTGAAATATTAAGTGGAAAAACCAGATAACTCTATATTTTAAGGCATCAACAGCTACTACGTTGACTCCTAATTAGAAAATCAGATTTTTTTACTGGTATTTGCGCATTGTTAACTTTACGAAAACTTTGCTGTTGTTTACAAGATATTGTATTAGATTGAAATGCAATAGTTGGTGCCTTAATTTTTAGGTGTTTGTAAGTTGGTGAAGGCCCCATTAATTTAAACAACAATGAAGAAAACGTAGCAAACACCAGACAACTTTGGGCATCTCTAAAAAAAAAGTATTCCAAATCAATACCTTATCTTTTAATAAAACTAATAAAACCAAATTTTTATGATAAATAGAATTTACTTGATTTCAATTTTCTTAAAAAATATTCGTTTTCAGGGAGTTGATACAACAGCAGCTGCAATGACTTTCATATTGTATTGTTTGGCAAAGTATTCCGAATGTCAAGAGAAACTCCTGGACGAAATCTTATCTGACCCTGACAGCTGTACAAATATCAATGATATGAAATATCTTGATATGTTCATCAAGGAATGTCTTCGACTTTACACTATAGTTCCTTTGACTGGTCGACAAGTTACCAAAGAGATTAGGATTGGAAATGCTACCATTGTTCCCGGAACAACACTTTGGATCAATATGTATGGCCTGGCTCACGATGCCAAATACTTTCCACAGCCATATGAATTCAATCCGGAACGTTTTGACAGTGTTGGACCCGAAATACCACCCTATGTTTTCCTACCATTTTCTGGTGGTCCACATTCGTGTATTGGGAAAAGATATGCAATGCTTATTATGAAAATAATTACTGTAAGAACCATAAAAAGGACAAAAGTTCATCTTAAAAATCCTAATCAGAAGTTGGAGTTGATGGCAGAAATGGTATTAAAAATAACGAATGGATTGCATTTGATATTTGAGAAAAGATAATAATAACGAAATAAGAACCGTGTGCGTTCCGCTTTTTCTTCAAATTCGAATGTACATATGTAATTCGAAATAAAATCTTTATATTTTGTTTTGTTTTAATCATTTTTTTTTTTCAATGTAAATAATTAAAGTTTACGAATCAAATCAAAAGTTTAATTTAATATTCTATGAAAAATATGCATTCATTGAAAATAAGATATAGAATAATATAGAATAGTGGATTAAGAATGTTATAAGAAAAATAATAAATTCTTATTTTAAAAAGATACATATAAATATTTGAAATTCAATTTGGCCTTAGTAAATAACCAAATCAACTGAAGTTCAGTTATTTTGTTTTGTACGGCGCTGGATCATAATAATTTCTCAACTTCAATGTATCTGTATATGGGAGTAATTCTATAATGTATATATCTACTCGTTTACACACATGTTTAAATACGTTGTCAGGAGTTCACTAATTTTGCAATCTGAAAATCACCCGAAGGTTTGTTAAAAATCCAAGGAAATGGTTGAAATATTATGAGCACAGGTTAAATTAGAAATTAAAATGCTTAATGAAAACAAAAATTAATGTAGCTCTTTACCATACAGCCCGGGATGGGGCTAGTGATACCATTATTCACGAACTCCGAACTTCGTAGCAAGTTTTTTTTAGTACGATGGGAGCGATGATACCTTTTTTCGGGGTTCGTTCTACGAACCTATTACGACGGGGCCTGTGATAAGGCTGAATATCCCCTTGTTTGCTTGACCGGGAAACAGCCTTGACATGAACCCTTTTGAAAATGTGTGGGAATTGATGAAAAACTAAAGAGCTGATTTCAACCAAAACATTGCTCTTGAAAAAAATCACACAGTGTTCAGTCTTGCATTGAGAGAATTCAGAATTGAAGCTCTCATAGCGGCAAAAGGAGGCTTAGCAAAATATGAAAATTGTAATTGAATCGTCATTTCAAAAACCTCTTAAGTCACATTTTTTTCCAAAATGCTTTTTTTGCTGAAAATGGTTCCTTAAAGGGAGATGCGTATTCTGGGTAAGAACCAAGTATGTCTGTACATTCCTTCCTCTTCAAATAATACCGTAGGAAAGACGTTCATTGCATAAACAACATAAGTCAGTGACTTAAGAGGTTTTTGCATGCACTACCAAAATGGCGGGAGTAGTTTGATATTTTAAATTTGCTTTGCTCTGATTGGTTCAACAATATTCAAATCTTCAATTTGATAACAACCGTCATCAATGTCAAATTTGCGTTTTTCATACAACTATTTTCTGCGAAAAGTAATTTTAGCTTTAAAAATGTCTTCAAATGAATCAGAGAGTGATGGTGCGCCGAAAAAGAAGAGAACGTGTAATACCTTAATGACATGTTATAACAAATTATAAAATTGAAACACAAGACATAAACTAATTTATCTAAGAGATTTGAAAAACCGAGGAACTGTTGATATCAAGTTGCAGAAGAGTAGAATATGTCGAAGTAAGATCATTGAGCTTGATATTTCTAAGGCATTTGATGGATTTTGGCATCAAGCATAAACAAAAACGAAAATTTTGAGTTTGGTATCAATGAAGCCCTTATTCGTTGGATTAGAAATTTTCTACTGGATTATTCAATACTTTTTTTTTTTGGAAGGTTTCAAAACGGATCTTCACAAAATAAATGCTGGGGACCCCAAGGTCTTCGTTTAGTCTCAGACTCTCTTTCTCATTTTTATGAATGATCTCTGAAACTGAATGATCTGATGATTTGCACTTCATTGTCTATCTTAGCTTTTCATATTCATCCATCACGTCTGTCAAATTCACGCCCATCTCATTCGAAATTTAGAAAATATAGTCATAGAGCTAAAAACTGAAGATGTTTTGGAATTCATGAAATTGTGGCCAAATTTGTACAAAAAAACATGTTTGTCAACACTGAATCTTATAGAAAAAAATCCCACAAAAACAGAAAAAAGCACCTTCGACATATATGAGCTTTAAGTATGCTTCACATAGAAAAGGTACTATCATAGGAATATATTGATGGATTGATTAAACATTTATTATTAGTAATAAATAAGTTCCAACTTCGGTTTCACTTCTATCTGCAAAGGCTTATGTTTTAAAAGTGCCCATCAATAAGAAAATGTTGAAGATAATCAATCTATGTACCTTAAAGATATTAAAACATGACAAAAAGTTATTCTTAAGTGTAATTTTCAATAATAAGCAATACAAAATATAATTATAGCTTGAACCAATTCAGTTGGCAATTCTACTGCGCAGGTCTCTTTAAATTTCTTTGCTCTACTCTTTAATTCTTAAAGAGACAGAAAAATCACTGAAAAAAAGAAAAAAAAGATGTACATGCCGGCGTTGTTGTCAATGACGCTGCTGCGATCAGCGATCATACTGAAGCACTTAGGAGGGTGAGTTTTGTTTATAGCTTCGCTCAGAGTAAAATAGAAATGAATTTCCAGTGATGGACTTTCTTTGAATAAGATATGATCATGGTTTACTTTTCTTTCATAGCTTGATGTCTAAAAAACTATTTCATCTCTGGTGAGATAAAAGGAAAAGATTTTTAGGTGTAAACTTTACTTCGAAAAAATAAAATTAATAATTTTTGTTTTTATTACTGGGACAAATTTCAGTGCACCTATAATAAAAAAAATAAGTCTATTGCAAAATGCAATTGGGTCAGACAAAAAAAAACTACCTGCGAGCTGCGACATAAGATTAATGACAAAAAGCTTAGGGATTATTGTTTATTTCTATGTTTTATGATTTGTGGCTTAGTAACAGAAAGGTTCCGGGGGCGTTGTGTTTATATTTATTTTATGGCGTTAGTGTATATTTGATATATTTTTTTTTTTGACCTGTGGGGTTGGGATTAATTGTAGATTAGTGTTAATTAGTGTTTACGAGTTTGAACAATTTTTGCATCAGAGGGAATTAACGTATTTAAATGATATTTGCTTTGGTTTGCAATTCAGTTTAAAAAAAAACAACCAAGAATAATACATTGAAATACATTTAAAAGAAATTGTAATGGATCCATTCAGAAAAGGAAAACCTATTGGAAGCCAGGCGCGTAAGATAGTTGTTAAGATATATAATGACAAACTGGAAGAAGCAAAGAATTCGTTTCTTGAAAATCCTGTGAGTTACGCAACAACGCAAGCAGTGGAAACTACTGGAATTTCTAAACGTTCAATCAGAAGGATTATTAAGGAATACGAAGAGACAGGAGTTGTACAGTCACCAAATAAAAAAGTGCAGCATACGAAGTGGAAAACTGGACTAGACGAATTTGACATCGCAGCTATTCGGCGTATAATGCACAACTTCCACCAGGAGGAAAAAATGATGATATCCTTAAAAATGTTGAGACAACGAGTACAGGAAGATCTGGAGTTTAACTTAAGTATTACGTCTCTCAACAGGATTCTAAGAAGAAACGGATTTAGCTTCAAAAAAACTCAAAACAACCGGAAACTTCTCTGTGAAAGAAATGATATTAAACTCATGCAAGTGAAGTATCTGAGAAAAATCCGGGAATACAGAACAAGAGGATATGATATCATTTATTTGGACGAAAGCTATATTCATAGCTCACATACAAGGCCACGGGCTTGGACTGATGACAGTAGCAGTGGGTTGAAGACGCCAATTTCAAAGGGAAAGAGGCTGATAATGGCGCATGCAGGTGGTGACAAAGGTTTCGTGAAAAACTCCTTACTTTTATTCAAATCTGGAACGAAAACGGGAGACTATCACGACGACGTGAACTTCGAAAATTTCTGCAAATGGATCCAAGAACAAGTTTTGAATAACTTGGAGGAACCTTCAGTTATTGTAATGGACAACGCCTCGTACCACAATAAATTAGAAGAAAATCAAATTACTTCTGCTAGCAAGAAATCCGAGATGATACAATGGCTAAACGAAAAGAATATTCCGCATACTATACAGATGTTGAAACTTGAACTGTATGAGCTAATAAAAGGACACCGAGCTACACACAACCCAAAGCATAAGATTGACGATATCATTCACGTCATGGGCATTAGGTTCTACGTTTACCACCCTATCATCCAGATCTCAATCCCATTGAAAATATTTGGGCAACTGTCAAGGCAAGAGTAGGTTCACGAAACACAACATTCAATTTATTGGATGTTCAAAAATTTGCAGAGGAGGAATTTTCAAAAATAACGGCTGAAGACTGGCGAAAAGTGTGTGAAAAAGCCATAAGAACTGAGGAAGAATACTTTTCTCACGACCTTACGTGGGACACAATTTAGGATTCTATTATAATTAATTCAGGTGACGATTCTTCAACCGACTATGAAAGCGACATTAGTTCTTAAAACTAAGTACATATATGTAAATAAACATTTATTATTTAAATTATATTGTTCTTATTTATATTATTTTTATTTTATTATTATGTTTCATACTTATCTCTGAAGTACAAATTTATAATAATTATTTTAAGGTAAAATAAATTCTTAAAAACTCGTAGGTAAAAATTATTCAAACTTGTAAACACTAATCTAAATAATTAACACTAATCTACAATTAATCCCAAAACCCCACAGATCAAAAAATTATAAATACATATATCAAATAAACACTAACACCATAGAATAAATATAAACATAACGCCCCCGGAACCTTTCTGTTGCGAAGCCACAAACCATAAAACATAGAAATAAACAATAATCCCTAAACTATTTGTCAAAGCAAAGTTGAGTTAGGCACTGTAAGATTTAAGGAAAAATGTTTACTCATTAAAACGCTTGTGCACCATTTTTGTTCTCTTAAATCCTCTCTCTGCGCAACCGGCCGTTGGCCAAATGATTTGGTTCAAGCTATACTACCATTTTTTTGGTTAAATTATATACCACTTACCCCAGTCCTTGCTAAAACAACTTAAGTCAAGAACAGTTTTTTAGGTTTTTTTCATTACTTTTATTAATAAACTGTGAATTTTTTTCGCTTTTTAATTTTCTTACCACTAAAATACTTAGTTAGGCATAAAAAAGTGGTTTAAAACTCATTTGTTTGAGCATGAAACAGTTTTTATTGATTCCTGAAAAATTCTAATTGAATGACTTATGAGGTTTTTGAAATGACCGATTCAATTGTAATGCAATTTTAATCATTTTCTCTGGTGTTTTAATAATGAAATAAAGAATATTTTACAAAATTAACAAATTAACTGCAACCAAATGTTCAAAACTAAGTAAATAAAGTAATTATTTTTTTTTATTTTATTTTTGATTTTGCATAAAATCTATTGTGCGTATAATAAGATGGCCAGGAATTGTAGTTTTTTCTGAATCAATAATTTAATCACAGTCGTAGTCGTATTTCGTATTCTTCAATATATTCGTCTCATGTTCTGAATTCAAAAATGTTTTCTGCATCGCTCCTTTTATCATTCTCTGGAAAATAAAATTATGACAAAATAAAGATATTCTCTAAAATAGAGTTTGTTCTTGATTTTGATACACTAGATTGTCACTAGAATTGAAAAATTTTCTTTTTAACTTACAAAAACATTCGTAAATACGAAATATTTCATCAAATATCACAGTTAAAGTTTTATTTCAAAATTTTTGTCATCACTCCCACTGCACTTGAGAACGCAAATTATTCTACGGGACAAAGCTTCTTTTGCACTAGTGTAATTCCCAGGATTGTTCTTCAACGCTGTTACAGCCACTACGTAAGCTTTACAATCTTTCCTATTCTACTGTTCTCTTTACCAGTGGATGGAGAATCTTCTAACTATCGTTCAATTGCAGTTAAGTCCCTTCTTTCCAAGGTTATGGAAACGCTGATAAATGTCTTGAAGAAAGAAAGCTTCTAAATGACCGGCAGTATGGATTGTGTATTCCACTCAAATTTTTAATTTAAACCGAGTTGATCACATATAAAATTTTAATATTGTGTGGCAAATTAAGTTGTCATTTAAATAAAACGCAAGTATGTATCTATATTTAATTAACACATCGACTACGAAAATGTATATTTATTTTATTTTTTAATATTATTTTATTATTATAATTCTTTATTTTATTTCATTGTTTGTTATTTGCATTTCGTTTTTTTTTTAATTTTCATCTCTTTTTTTTAATAATCAATTACAAAACCTTATTGTTTTTTATTACATAGCTCTACTAACGTATTAAATAAATTTCTTAGATCATTTTGGCGCACTGTTTACAAAATAATATTCAACATACACATAAACTTATTTTTGAAATTACAATAAAAAAAACTTGAATAATAATACAATAACTTGATTCATGAATTTTTATAGCATTGTCACATTTAATTAACGAAATATCTAATAAATTTAACTCAACCTAAAGGCAAACACAAACATTTAATCTAAAACCAAATCAGTTTAGAAAGCTTTGGGTTACTAAGAAAACAAATTTTGAAAACTAAAAGCACCCGAAAGAAATGTTTCAAATAGAAATAGTTTCTCTTTTTTTTGCTAAAATAATTTATTAAGAGTAATAGTTTACATACACATATGTAATTGATTTTTTTCTTTAAGCCAATTCACTTTAGTGTTAAATTTATTTGCTATTTGGTTTATTAAATCTGCGAATGCTATAACAAAATTCTTTTTTTTTATTCATTAAATAAATATAAAAGGTAAGAGTGCAAATTGTTTGATTATTTTATTTTTTTCCTTTTTTCATTAATTCATATGGCTATGTAAATTTATCATACTTAAATAACAAACAAAATTATAAAAAAATTGTTCTTCACATATAAATTTTTGTTTGTTGTTTTTTTTTTTAATTTTTTATTTTGTTTATCAAAAATCACAATTGGTGCTGCTTATAAACTAATATTGTAGTACATAATTAAAAGGTTTGATGATCAAATTTAAACGAATTATAATTAAATGGTAAATAGTTTAAATATGTTGTATTTAATTTGTCAACATTAAGCGACTTTTGCAAAAAAAAAAAAAAATGCGTAAACAAGGAGATATAATATTCTGAAATAAAACAGATTTCAAAATTTAACTCGAAATTTATTGATTTTTAATTTTCTAATCACATTTAAAGCTACGAAAATGTATATGCATATAATTTTTTTTAATAGTTTTTTTTTTTTTAATATATAAAAGTATTTCTTGAGTCATAACATAGCTTCATCTAGTTTCAGATTGGAAAAGTTATGAGTTCGAAATTTTTGTTTTAACAGCCTTTTATAAAAAATCTTAGGCGATATCGAGACATGCAGTTGGTCTCCAAATTTGGAATACCATGAGATCGAATCATAGAAAGCGCCTCAGTGCTAAACATGGTACAAGACTTTCCGTTAAGAGGATAAGCTTTTATTTAATTCTTTCTAAATTTTCAAAATTTATTTTTCTTTGTTTTTTCCTTTTGTTTAATACAATTGAAAGCTCAAGTGACCTCAACTCAACTTTTGTTTAATAGTTCGAAAAAATACAACTTAGACAATGACATTTTTTAAGAAGCACAGTTCCTCGGTGGATTTTTTCTTACAAGCGCATTCAAATTTTAAATTCTGAAAAGAAGTCATGTCTACCATTTATATGTTTAATAAAAGGAGAATTACCTTACTCAAAACTGGCATTGTTATGATCTGTAGATCTGTTTCGTTATGATAACAACTCTTGTCATCTCCTACACTTAAGTGCAATGAAAAACTGCTATAAAATGCCTGTACATACTTTTACATGTGTCTTACTCAAGACTGGCACTAACTCGAACCTTGAAAATATTGGTTTTTATGGTGCAACTTTACGATTAGTCAATGATTTTTTCTATTGGCTCCGCTATGTTTTGTGTGCTATTTATATCTATGAGACATTTATTGTTCATGAAAAAAATCCTCAAAACCAATTTTCAGAACCAATTCTTTAAGTTTTACGAATTTTCTCGTTGAGAGTCGTTTTATATGTAAATATATTTGTTTTCTCTAAAGAAATCCTTACCTGCAATCAGTCTAAAAATAAATCTAGGCTCTGAGATGTTTGTTTGTTTGCTATCAGGCATACTTTAACACGTCGCCATCGTACGACTAGAAAGTCATCTCAAACTCCCGATTGCTATTGAACTAGTCTGAGAACAAACGGACAGCTCTCTTTTAATATTTACGTACCGAAAATTATTTTGCTGACATGACGTTTTTTTGTTGTATTCAAATCCATTTTAAGGAGTACCGCCGCTTAAGTAAATAAGAAAGATGCCCATTTTCTGCAATTATATAAAAATGGAATCATTCTTACTCTGGCCATCGAACATCGAATTTAACTAAAAACCATATTTGATAAGAGTGGCTCATAATAATATGTATGTAGATGTTAAGAAGAACCACAAAATAAGAATAAATAATATAGAAAATTCTGATAAAGATTTAGAATCTGAATTTTAAAAGTATACTTATTGAGAGTTGAGTAAGTTGATGATCTTGAAATATTACTCCAGATTGAGCTTTTCAAAATTCAACTTACAAGAAATTTTTAAAATACTTGGTTTCGATGTTAAATAAGTTATCAGATGTCTATTTTTATGAAAACTTCTATTAAAGCTTCAACAGTTTTTAAATCAAAACCAATTCAAAAGACACCTTAAAACAGAGTTTAATTTGAAAGACTTCGATTCTTACAGACTATTAAGCCACTTTTCATGTATTATAGATATTAAAATTAACACCTTAACTTTCAATTCACCGTAAAAGCGAAAATTCGTTCCTATTCTCCGATTCTTTCAAACTAGTCTCTCGTAATGCAGTTTGCATTTAAAAGCGCTTAGTATAAAGTACAAGTATTAAACAATTATTATTTAAACCTGATATCTAACAAGGGAATAATACAAAAGGCACCCATTTCAATGGGCTTATAGTATAAAATTCATAAATTAAATTCTCATATCGAGGTACAGTAGCAACAACGGACGCTTGAAATTTGAGAAAAAATAGAGACGTATATCAAACTATCCGCTCAAAAACGCTTCTATTTAGCCTATTATCTTGGTCATGCATGGATTTCAGGAAGAGATCTCATACATATTTATGTATGTATTAACTTAAAATCAAGTACAAATATTTGATTCTGATATTTGAGGACTTTTTTCATTAGAAGAGCATTATAGTCTTTCAACTTGAGTTCGAGCAATAGTTTTTTTTTTAATATCCAATGATTATTATATTAATCCACAAAAGCATCTTAACTTAAATGAACATTGCAGATCTTAAAATAATTTGCTATAGTCTGATGAATTCAAGCTCAAAACTAAAATACTGAATTTTTCTTATTAAGCTGACTCAAAACACTTGTTAGTTTTTTGTTTTACATTATAATTTTAACAAACTATTATTACTATATTCAATTACATTGTTTTTGTTACATTTTATGTTTTTTTTTTTTTAATTTTGATTTTATTTTTACAGGTAAATCTACGTTACACTTATAACAGCCAAATGGATTCTATCCCTATGGAGCGTATTCTTTACAATTTATTGATAATAATCTTAAAACCAAAAAGAAAGTTATATACTTATTGGGAACGAGTGAAAGGCGAGCTAATTTGGGATTTTTTTTTGTATATAGGTTAAACTGAAAGTGGTGCGCAAAAGGACAGAAAATTATTGAAAATTGAGGAATTTAGGACATTTTGGACATAAGATTGTGAATTTTCTTAAAGAGATTTTCTTTCTCCTTTTTTTAAACCAAACAAAAACAACAACAAAAAACTTATGTACGATTTTAAAAATTTAACTGTCATGTTTTACGCGGTGGTGTAGGAGGTGGTGGCCTCATGTCTTTGGGAATGTTTTCGTATGCTGAAAAATTATTGGAGTGAGCAATTTGAGTAAGCCGGACCTAGGAGACAGCTGCTTACCTGTTTGATGATGATGATGGTGTTGCTGTTGATTTGTAGCATTCGATGCTGCCGTAGCTAAAGCTGCTGCTGCTGAACTATCGTTGTTATGCTGTTTGTTGGCAAGTAAGCTTGCCTCGTTGGCTGGATACCGCATCGGTTGTTTTGGTGCTGGTTGTGGTGGAAGATTTTGTTGTTGTTGCTGCTTCTGTGAATTTGGCATATTGTCATTTTTACTGGCCAAACTAAGGCTTGATATTGCTGGTGGTAGAGGAGAACGCTGGCAATCGTTGCTAATTTCACCAGTATACCTGAAAGAGAAAACAATTCATTTAATAGCTGTTTCTAATTCTTAATGTAGGCTTCAGGTGAAAATTTGTTTGTTGTTTTTTAATACAGCTGTAATCTTTCGCATGTTTTAAACTCCTGATTTTTTTTAAATTTGTATCTAATTCTCTAACATTTTATTTACATAAGTTTAATTTAGCAAAAATAAAATAAAAGCAACGTTAATTTAAAGAAATCGATCGCCTGTTCCTTTTCTGATCGAGTCTCTATCAACCCCTTGAAAAGCTGAGGAATATGTGTTCAGCAAGTATTGGGAACCTGTGGACAGGTTGCCAAGAAGCGTAAACAAACATCCGCTTGTGTACGATGAAGATGGAGAAGGCATATTTAGAAACTTACTTTGTCTACCTAGGCTCCGATATAAATTTATATAACGAAAGCAGCTCTGAGATCAAACGAACAAGAGCCGGTAGCAAATTTTATGAGTGGAGGTACTCGTATAACCAAAATTCATATGGTTATATATTTAGGTATACGCATTACTATACCAAATCTAACCGTCTGTCAGATTTTTTTTCAGCCGTGGGTGGTGGGCGTTCGAAAATTGTATTTTTTTCCGATTTTTGTTTAGGGAGGGGGGGCGGGTATAACCACTTTAATTTATATACAAACAATAAAAGATTGTTGACTAATTTAAAATATATAGGCCTCAGACTAATCAGTTTCAATCTTCGCCCCGCCAGACGACTTTTAAGTTTGCAAGAAAATCAACTTTTTCAGTTCAATGTATAACCAAATAAATGATACACCAAAAATTCAGAAAAATTCTCCTGATCATCAAATTGTAGATCTCAGACGTTTTGTTTTCATCCTTAAGTCTCTCAGACGCCATTTAAATATTTTCAAATGCGTTCTTCAACTAAAAACCTTAAAAACTTTTTTCTCTTCAAATATAGTCACATGAAAACATAAAATTATACTTTTCAGTGTTCAAATTATATTTTTATCTAATATTTAATCATAACAATTTAAAAATAAATTAAATATTTTATAAAAAACGTTACATTTTTATCATAAACAAGTTATTCCTCTTCAGACTCATTTGTTGAATAATAATTCTATGTTTCTTCTTCGCTTTTCTAATTTTTCGGGGGCCGCAACCTAATTGAACCATTTGAGCTTCACAGTATTGTCTTCCTCCTTTGCCCAGCCGCAGCTATGGGATTTTTCCAAATATGGCATATATAGTTACAGCGATTCATTTGCTGTAATAGAACGCCTTTGTTTGGAGGTAATAGACTTCCTTCAAAACCTTCAGATAATGTTAAAGCATAACTTAATATTCTTAATTTTTAATTTACTTTTAATATTTTTTAAAATTTTTTCAGAAGTAGGTTTACAAGTTTTGTAAAACATCTCGAAACGTACCTCATTCACATTAAGGGCCGTTGTTTGATAAATTTTACAAACAAATTCTTCTATTTTCATTATATCCTCTTCCATAATAATTATATGGGAACTTTCCGAAATTGGAAAAAGCGGATTGAAATTTTACCAAACCCTTAAGGATTTCAAATGATCTGAATTTCCCTTCTTGAAAAAGCTTAGGGTACAATCATAACCAGTGAAGCTGTAAAACACAGGAAATGCAGCACAAAGCGTAGGGCCTCAATTATTTAACATTTCATTAATGTCAAATATAGATTTACGATAAGTCTTTGTGAATCTTATTTTTTGTTAATTATATACTTTAGCCTAATTTTTAAAATGGGGAAGAGAATGAAGGGTCATTATATGTAAGTAAATCAGTGTCTGCCGTACTTATGACTACCGACGAATCGCGTGAAAAAAGGCCAAAGGAAGGATCTTTTGAGAATCGGCCTCTTCCTGCAAACTCTATAACTTTTTGACCTCTTCTCGAAGAATTTTTTCGTTTGCAGCTTTGAAGCCAAGTATTTTATTTCAAATGAAACATATAGTTTTTGTCGCCAATAAAATGGTGGTACTCATCTTCACTCCAGTCTTGAACTAGACATTCATTTAATCTTTTCTTGAAGGAACTATTTCTCAGACTTTTTATAAAACTAGCTGTAATGCAATTACAACATAAAAAGCAGATACTTCTACTAGAGTATGTAGTAGAAAGAATCCATCCACAATATTGACATCAACACTGGTTGGAAAAATGCTTACGGTCAATTTCTCAAGATGTCGAAGAAAAACAGATTTGTCAGTTTTAAAAATCATCGATCCATCTAAATGCCCAAAAGATTGAGGAACGGGAATTAACGGGTATTTAAAAATTTCCTTCATATCTATTTGCATTGGATTTTGTGATGCTATGAAAAAAAGCCTTCCAATCAGATTCCTTTCCATTTTCATTTCACGAACTTTTCCACAAGCAACTTTGTGACCTTATATTCTGCAGCAAAAATTAAAATTTTTTGTTTTTATTCTTCCACTTGCTTCAAATTGTACATTTGCCGGTGCAGATGTAAAAAATTCTTTACTCTCCTAATGCGTTGTATCCAAAAAGGTTACTAGAGCTTTCAATTTCTTTAAATTTTCTTATCTCTCAGCTTTTTAAATCCCGCGTTGTATCATCTTTCCGCAATAGGCCCAACATGATGTATGAAATATTTGCAGTTCTATCCGCATACGTTTTCGCCCATTTTTGCCTGGCAGCTATGGTTTAATGTTTTTAGTTGAAAAACGCATTTGAAAATATTTAAAAGGCGTCTGAGAGACTTAAAGCTGAAAACAAACCGTCTGAGACGGACATTTTGATAATCAGGAGAATTTTTCTGAATTTTTGGAGTATCATTCATTTGGTTATATAAGAAAAGAAAAAAGTTTTTCAGGTTTAAAATGTAAAAAATGAGTTTGAGGATAATTTAATGACGTCTGGTGGTGGGCTGGATGAAACAAATTTGTCTGAGACTTAAATATTCGTAATAGCTTTGTATCAGGCACGAGGCGTGACTTTTTCGATAGCGGAAGCACTGAACATAAAACCAAAAATGAAAGACCTTTGAGATCCAACCTTTTAAATTCCACTTAATGATAATACACATAAAATAATATACATAAATAATATATTACAGTATAGTCTAATTAAAAAAAAAGAGCTTGATGCCTTGCGCAATGATTTATCCTTTTTCTTTTAAGGCGAAGTTATCTAAGTACGATTTGATGAGAACTAAGCTACGAGTAGATAACCTTTCTTGTCCACATTTATTTCTAAAAAAAATATTTAATTCTCTTAAAACATGAATATGATCTCTCTACAGATGCCATTATTACAGGATATTAAAAATCTTAAGATTCCTTGAAGTTTTTTTTGATTTAAAATTCTCATAATTGAAAATAACCTTTAGTACCTAATATTTCTGCTGGAATGTCAAGAAACCTCAGATATGAATATTAGAAATACTATTTTTGACCACATTTTTTTTATAGTAACAAAAAATAAACAGAAAACAGGTGGATTGTATTTATCACCACGAAAATAATTAAAAAACTACCACCTTTTGAATTCACATTTGTTTGTTTTCTGATAGTTATGAATTGCACCTAAATTTGCACACACATTATATTAAAATAAAACTTTTCTACCCCTTTTGACCATGAAATTAAACTCATTACCAGTTTGAGACAATAAGCAACTCAATAGATAGGTACATCTTTGTTTTTCTATCTATCTCTTGTAGGAAATTCTCGTAATGCATTCACTCAACTCATTCTTCACACATTGGGCAAAAGGCAAGAAACGAGACAAAATTATTTTGACTTTGGGTTGAGATCTAAGTTAAGTATGCGAAATAATGGAATGCCCAGCTGTTGTGCATTCTATATATTGTTTGAGAATCATTGTTGTTTGAACATTTTGTGAATATTGGTGAGTGATGTTGTAGGTATATTTTCAGTTGACTTGGAGTGGAAGGGTATTTTGAAATTGAGTTAAGGAGGCGATAATAAGGAATGCATAGCTGTTAAGCATTTTAGCAAGAACTTTCATGAGATTGAGCATTATAAATATTCTCAGCATTCTCAGTTGGTTTGCAGTGTGGCATTTTAAGTTGTAATAACCAGTAATTTTAGTAAAAGATGATAATGTTGTCATAATGATGTTGGAAAGTTGGAATGTAATTTACAGAGCAAATGAAGATTCATTAATAGATACAAAGAATATAATAAAAATATTAATACTATTTGGAATTTGGAATTTAATTGCTAGCTAGGTACGATTTTTTCAAATGGTTCAACGGAAGCACTCATTCCACTCAATATATGGACGCTTCGTCCCTGCTTTGTATATATAACCTATATAATTATCATTATCCAATTTAAGAATTTTAATCTATGAATTTTAATATAATACACATTTTTTTGTCAAAAAAATTCTTGTGAACTTTAAAATATATAATAGAAAAATATTACATACATTCAAAGTTAACTTAACGTTCTCTGGACAAATATTCAAGGTCAACACGTTAAATGTAGTTTATTTTTTAATGTGATTATTTTGTTTATAATTTTATCCATTCTGAAATAATATTCTTATCTGATTTAGTTTTTTTTTAATTAAATCTCGTCTCACTTTTGGATATGTAAAAAAAAACGAATTCCAACTGTGTTTACTTACTTTATATTAGTGTATTCCCTGCCAACTTGTAAACTTTGTTCTTCAGCACGTTTCCTTTGAATCAAAGTTTGGATATAATGCTGGACAGCATAGTAGACAAATTTATATTGTGCTTCAGTTTGTACTAGACCAGAACGTTGAGAACGAACCATTTGGATTGTGCGTTGAATATCAATCTCTGTATCTAAGCCTGCAAATATTTTAAAATACGTTTTAAAAAAGAAATAACAATTTGTTTTAAAACTTATTCACCTTCTCGATCGATTTGATCTAAAATCATGTCGATAACGATAAATGTTCCTGTTCGGCCAATACCAGCCGAGCAATGGACACAAATCGGACCCTGGAAGCAGACACAAAAAATTTGACCTTTATCTCAAGTGACTTTTTAAAATTAAACTTACAGGTTTATCTCCTGCTTGGCTCAATTGACTTTGCTTTGTGTTGACATCCTGCAGAAAATTCAAAACACAACCTGGGTCGGCGGGCACTCCATGATCAGGCCATACTTGAAAGTGATAGTGAAAGATTCGACGTTCAGGCTTGCCACGCCATGAGAAGAAAAACTCCCTCAGCGTATAGTCACTGGTCGAATTCTCCGAAAGGCATGTTATCTTGGCATGTCCCCATTCCTTGGTGTTGCCTTCACTTGGCCAATATTTAGCACATTTATTTTTCCCTAAATTTTGACCGATAATAGTAAGGCCTAACATTTCACCAAAAATTAATCTTATTATTTACCTCTTTCATACTCTTTGGTGGTCATAACAATAACACGAGTGTTTTCTTGCCAGATCATGTTCCAGAAATCCTGAATTGTATTCTGAAGGCATCCCTGAGTGGCGATGTAAGTCTTGAACATATCCCGCTCATCTTTTCTCGCAGATGTTAACGATTCACTACGTTTATGCTTGTGCATCGTATCAGATTTCTTATTACAGGTGGTACAGTTATTGTACGGCAAGATCGCCGTCTTCATGGCACATTGTACGCATGTCTTGTTTAACATTTGACAGTTTTGACAGTTCTTTTGCATATATGCGGCAGTACATGCCGGACATGAAGAGACCGTATTTAGGCTTTCCGATGACGAACTCATATTGTTCAAATCACCGTCGGTGGGTAGGCGAATGTAATTAGCATTAATGTATTCGGCACCGGCGATAGTACGATCAACGTCGCCGAGTTTAACTCGAGTATGATCATCTAAAATTATTTAAGACAATTCTGGTTATTTTATATTTATAATTTTTATTTTTATACAACTTACATGGAAGAATGTTTTTGTAGCGATTTTTGTTTCGGTTTTCGTTCTTATAGCCTTCACGTCGCGAGAATGTATCTCTACTATCCTGCTGCTGCAGAGACTCAAACTCCTCCCAGAAACCACCCTGAAATAAAAAGAAATGTAAATATGTATTTTTTGTATCTGAAATAAAGAAATTAACAAAACTTTTCAAGTTAGAAAGTGAGCCTATGGAATGAGATGACCTAGGTCTTGGTTGTCTTTATATGACATTATATATACATAATGTACATATGTATGTACATGTTTAATGAAGTTAAGAAGAGTTTCAGTTAAGGGGTTTTCCATTGAAAATTGTGAAAATTATATCCAAAATAAGAAGAAATTTATTTCCAGTTAAAAATGGAATATTTCTTTACTGAAAGTCAATATTCTGAGGAATATACATAGAAGAATTTATGTATTTTTTTTTATAAAATATCATATCATATCATATCAAATAAATATCACCAAAATACAATGTATAGCTCAGACCTTAAAGTATTAACTTTAAGGATTCGTCCATAGATACTAGTATGCATGTATTGATCTGTAAAGTTGAACTATTTTCTAGATACAAGATAACCAAACATACATACATGGAAAGTAACTATATTTTTTTTAAAGTGGGCTATTATGACTTTTCTAAAGGGGCAGATCACGATAAAGATAAAAAGAGCGTTCGTGCAACAATCTCAAATCCGGCTAAGACAAAAAAAAAAAGGAATAAGGGGTGAAATCGTCAACTTATCGGTATACGTATGTTTCCATACAATCATTGTTAAAAAAAAAATATAACCATAACCGAAAACAGATGTTTATATGGCGACATACCAAATAAAGATTGATATTAATGTAAGAAAAAGCATTTATGATTTAATAAGTTTTGTTCTAAAACGACCAAGAGGTGTGAAAATTGTCAAAATAAAAAATAATTGGTAAGCACAGAAGTCGTGAAATGCTTAGTAACATGATAAACCCCTTGTGAAAATGTCAGTATATTGCAAATGCTAAATAGATAGTTGTGTCTCCAAAAGTATTCTCTTTGGTGTCAAAAAGTTTTATTTAACATTTGTATGTGACTAGCCTTTTTTCGAATTTGTAATTTTGCTTTTTTTTTCATTAAACAGCATTTAGTTCATAAAAAGAGAATAACTCAACAATACGAATATTTTCTACACTTGAAAATAAAATCTTACCTTTACCAACTGATCTACTCTGGCATTGATTCCAGCCGCAGCTATTCGAGTTGCATTGAACGGCTGCCTCAAATGCACAACAGTACCGCACGTCTCCACCATTGGATTCCGTTTGTAGTGTTCGATTAATTCACTCAGCGTTGAAAAGGGTTCGCCTCCACCAACATCGTATTTCTTATCCTAAAATAATAATCAAAAAGAAAAATTAACAAAATTAAATTACAATTGTAGTTATAAAACAATATGTTATGAATTCAAGTTCCAAACATTATTTTTATTATGAAAACAAATTTTATTTCCCCCTCCAAGCCCGTATTTATGCAACATGGAGATACAAAAGCAGTGAGGTACTATAGTAGTCTATATTTGTGTCCATTCCAAGGTCAAAGCAAACGCGACAACGAAAACGACAACTTGGACTATACGACAACGGCCAACAGGGACAGGCATTGTATTAACAACTTTTCCACTTTAGGAAACACAGCTTGGAAGGTAAGTTGGTTCGAACACAACAACTACAAAAAAATGCTAAAAATAAACGCGAAAATTATACTCACTTGCCATCGGATCATTACATGCGCTACTTTGTCATCTGTCCGCACTGAGAGAACAAAGTCACCGGGTTTACTTTGAGACTCCCTCACAAGAAATGAGCCGTTCTTTCCGCGTTCCAGAATCAGTTTTTCCGCTTCCTTACCGGATAGATTCCCGTGAAACCACCTGAGAGAACATCAATACAAATTAGTCCTATTTTTCTTAAATTTATTTATGTTTTTTGAAACTATTAATTTTTTTTAAATGAAAGAAAAGCAACTTTAGAATTATATTCGTCGTGTACAACTAAGCGGTGTCGATTGATCACTATTGCACCAGATTGAAGGTGTTTTTCCGCTTACTGGTCGACTCAAATGAGGGGTAATCTGGTAGTAACTCTCCACGTCGTCGTCGTTGTTGTTGTGTGGAATAAGTGGGTCTGGTTGACTTACATTCGTATTCACAAAGTAGTATAGAGAAGTATCTCTAGTTCGACTGAGTAAACAATAACAAAACAACGACGTGAGAACTCGTTTTCAAATATGGAAAAAAAATACATTGCTGTACGAACAAATTTGTCACACAAATTATATAGCAATTTCTGATGGCACAAGAAAGCAAAATAGTTCTTAGGAGCGTATATGGACAAGGATAAGAAATGATGTTGTAAATAATAAAAAAAAGCTTAAGGCCAATGTTTGTTTGTGTTGTTTGTATCAGAAATGTTATAAATCGGGATGTCATCAGTCAGTTCCTTTTGAAAGAGCAAAAATTTATCAGAAATTTCAGAAATCTTCAAAAAAATACCACTGTTCTTGTTATAAGTTTGTACAATTTTAAGAGGATTGTAAAAAATGACAAACCCTAAATTAACATAATTTTTTTTTTTTTTTATAATTTACACGCACTAAAGGGATTATGACTACCCTTAAAATGTTTTAGCACAGTGCAAGCGTTTTAGGAAAGTGGGAGAGGATTTAAGAGGAGATACCGATGCACATTGGTTTTGAATGTCTGAACATTATAATAGGAGGGAAACAAAGAGCCGGATAAAGCATTCCACATTCGTGTGGTGCGGCTAAAGAAAGAATCTCTGAATTTATCTGTACGTCAACGGTAAATTGATGACCATTCTTAGCAGAACGAGTATTATGGCGAAATTGTTTCAAGGGCGGAATGCAGGTGGCTATATCATTGGAGCGCTGTTTATAGAAGAAGCGATAAAACAAAGTAAGACAAGAGACATTACGACGGTGTTCGAGAGAAACAAAAGTTTCCGTAATAGAACTGTCTTGGATAATTTGCCCAAATTCTAGGAATCAATACCGAATAGATTTCAAAAAGTTAGTCTTAACCAAGGCGGAAGTACTCAACATTTAAAATTGTATTACAATGTAGCTTAAGATTTATTTTAACGTCTTATTTTATTAAAAATTGAGTGAATTGATATTAAAGTCACTGGATATATTCTGATGAGCTAAAACAAATGATGGTTTTTTGTTAAAGCTTTACGAAAACGTGTTTTTATAAAGAATGTTATTTACTAGAGGTCTGATTTTTCTGTCTTAAACATTATGTTAGTTTCAAACAGGTGTTCACTCTTTTATGTTGTTTTTGTGATTTATATAATCACAAGTTAGAAACAGACACAATTAATTGACAATAAATCAAGGTAGACACAGTAGGATATAAAGAAGAGAATTCTCGAAAATTCTGTACTGTCAATTGCTTTTGTCTGTTTCTAAATTGTGGTGCTTTCGTTTTTTAATAAAAGAAAATATTGAACAATACCTCAAAAAAAAAAAAAAAAAAAAACTAAAAAGGAGTGAAAACTGAAATGAAAAATCATGTTTTTTAATAGAGCAATTAAAAAAAAACTAGTTTGATAACACTATTTCTTATTCTTTCGCTAATCACCTTCTTCTGTGGTTATTAAATGTCACTCAGCATTGGATGACCCTTTATATCCAAAAAGAAAATTTAACCGGTGCATATAAGTTTTCTTTTATTTAACAAATTCTTTAAATTAAATACAAAAATAAATTAATTTGAGACCCAACAGCTAGTGAAGAACAACTTAAGAAGTTAAGTTGCGATGTGAGTTCGTAAAAAAAGTAGATTTTTATCTAAGTATTAATTATTTCTTGGCATTAAATACTTTCAATGTAAACGATAATAGTAAAGACATAGGAAATTGGTAAAAAAAACAACATTTTTTGCACACCACTGTACCTACAAAGCCAACATTTATTTTGCATACTTCGTTTGTCGTAAGCAGCAAGAAGAAGCTACTGTTTTTAATGGGGTCCTGTGTACAAGAGATATTTATTGGATGTTTTAATAATAAAAAGGGAGAGAAATACTTTATTCGTCGCATGGTGAGTTATTCACTTTTGATTCATTTTGTAGAGACAGATACAATCTTTGAACGCTAATCCTAATCTTAATAAAGCTTAGGCGGTTTTATGTGGGAAAATAATGTTACTAATAAATTATATTGCCATTGATGGTGACAGATAGGGACCGAAATTTATGATTCATTTACGCAGCGCCTAAAGTGACGCAGATGAATATAATATAGTTCTAAAGTTAAAAATTCCAATCATGTGCGATTATAACGAAAACAAAATCTCGTGGAATTTTCATTGAATTCAAATAAGTCTCTCATCCGTGTTTAGTCATCGTAAAAATATTATTGTCTGCCAATAAATAGTTAAATCGTTATATTATTTATTACACATCATAAGTTTAGCAATTGATTTTTTTTAATAAATCAGCATAAGAATTTGGGATGCTTCTTTTTTCAGTTCATATAATATGAAAAAATCATATTTATATAATGCCTACATACATCTCCCACATGTGTGAAGACGATATTTTTGATAGAAGTACTTATCTCTAACAACAACAACTAATCAAATTCAAGAATTTGAATTGTGTCATTGCAATTAGTTTGAAAATTGCGCATCCAATGCCGATTAAAAACAAGGGAAGCTAAATTGTTGGTGAATAATAAAAACCAACTCAGGAAATGCGAAGTTATACTTTACTTGAACTGATTTACCCTTGAAAATTGGTTTAAATAGGATAAACTTGTTTATGACTTATTTAAGTACTCATCACATGTTTCTTGTATAAATAATTTTCTATACCTTATTCCATAGATTACGATTAAAATACTTGCTTTTGATTAAGAACAGATAATCTTTTTTGTCCTACACTTTTCGTTATTCCGGTTGATTTCATTTACTCTCAATTAATTTTAATTACACATCATTATTCCAGAATTTTTAAAGATTTGGAATAATTTAATGCCATAAATTAAGTATTTTCAAATAATTAAAATTCGCGTTTAACATAAACGCTACGAGAAGCTTATTTGAGGAGCTGGCGAATATATTAACGTTTTTTTGTTTCTGTTACATTAACGGGACTTTTAAGTTCAAATCTAAATATAATTGAAGAATTTTTGATTTAAACAGACTCTTACTCCCAGTTTCACAGTGGAAGTTTAAACCCCACTTTTGGTTTAAACTTCGGTTCAACAATAAATTTTGTTTAAAAGTGTCAGTTAAACCTTGAACAGAGTTCATTCTGTAGTTTCAGTTAAACGACAATATTCTGCCGTTTAAACCTCAGTTCAACAACCACTTCAAAAATTTGAAAATAGAATTTATTTTCATTAATGTGTAATGTAGGTAAACAAAAATGTATTCCAGCGCAACATTTACGAAATACAAAAGAAGAAACGACTGATGTATATGTTGAAGTTAAAGGACAAAAGCTTTTTATTTTGGCGCAGGGGCATCAGTTCACATGTCTAAGGTCAACAATGAACATTTTACTCACTTAAAGTGAACGATGATCTTCGTTGGAATGACCACATTTTCGAGAACACTAACAAAGCTGATAAATGTTTAGAATTTCTTTATCGGTGTAAGAAATTTTTCAATTTTTCTAATCTGACTACAATTCATCACTTCATTTACTGGATAGAACTCAGAACACAGCTTTTCAAACTGATAGGAAACAGAACTATAATGGAATCATTTCTATCTCGCTATTCAACGTCTGAATCTTTCATGTCAGAGATTAGGCGGATGTTAGTCATTAATTCGAGTATGTATGTATATCATCTTCTAAATTGCTCTAACAATGCCGGAATGAGCTGGAGAGCCTGAACATTAACATTAACAATGATCTGCCTTTTTGGCTATCTAAGTGGAAAGGATTATGACCTGATACGCAAATACAGGGAAGATATAGCCAGGATCATTGCTACCTGCAGCGGAAACTAGCCAATAGGAGAGCATGTAGCGAAGCTCGGCATTCCTCACAGTACTCACTGTTGTAGCTATGGAGAGGAGGCCAGCAGGGAAAGGAAAAAATAAAATAATATAAAATGTTTTCGCAAGACGAAGATTTCGATATGTTTAAAGACTCAGCTGTGTTCAGAAAAGTGCGATGTTTTAATCCCAAGCAAATCCTTTTGAAGAGCTGCACAATGGAGAATTTTACTCCAGGAGTAGGTTTGACAAGATATAAGTTCGGTTCTTGGTTGAAAGCTTAAGGATTCAATTCCGAATTACAAGGCTTCCGATTTCACCAGAATTTCAAGTACTAGTTACATTACACTTGTTTGGGAGAAATATCCATCGGGCCGATATTGGTAAGTTAACTTCCTAATGGAATACAAAGGAAATACCCATGTACAGCAATTAAACTATTCACCCATGTTTTCTATTCCTAGTGAAAGTGAATTAAAAACGAATTTCAATTTCACTTCAAATGAAACAGCATGTTCTGCATTCCGAGTGAATTAAATTTTTTTCAATTAACTCCGAAATTACTTTCGAAATGCCAAAATCAGCTGAAAAACAATTTGCATCATTTTTTTTTTTAATAATTTTTAAGGATATATTATTTGTTAAATTATTCAATTTTATTATTATATAAACCTATTGTTTAATCTATTAAAGTTTATGTACTTGATGGATATTGTAAATAAATAAATAAAATCAAGGATAGAGTGTTCGTGGAAAAGTTTTACGTGGTAAAGCCAAAATTTTAGATCTTCCCAAAATGTACCAAACGAAGTTACCAAAAGGAAGGTAATGACTAATGAGTAGTAGAATATTTTTTACTCTATAAAATACAAAATTCTAATTTAAACTTTCTTTTAAATCCATTTTTATTATTTCACTGATAGAAATCAATTTCAATAAGCATCTGATTTTCGTTTCTTTAATATGGAACACAATCGTTCCACTGAATATGTTCGATTCTCTTTCTATTCTCAAATGTCAGTTTTCCTTTCAACGATCAACTCTAACCTAAAATGCATAGAATTGGTTGTAATCAGCCACTGACAGGATCTTTTACTGAAACCAATTTTTCAATGATTGCTATAACTCGCTTGTCAAAAGAATAAAGTCAGCATTCCACTAATTTGTTCCAATGATGCATTTCCATGAAAGCTATGACTGGGGCATAAGTCAATTGAATTTACCGTAAAACGCTATGTATTCGAAATGTAGAACACGAATTTTCATCTCCGAAAAATCAATTCACAATGTTCATTACGGATGGAATTCAGAACACCAACATTTCACAATCGGAATTAACAAATCACAAGAGTCATTTAATGCGGAATGCAGAACAAAAAAATTCACTTTTGTTCCTTGAATTCACAATAAGTGAAATGCAGAACATGGGTGCATGATTAGGTCCGTTTCCAAGATTTAAGATTTGTTTGCTTTGTTTTTTTTTCACGAACTGTCATTGCTTAGACGTGTTCAATTCAAAGGGAATTAGTATTTTACTAGTTAGAAAAACGAAAATGATGTTTTGTTCTCAAAATATTGATAGCAAAATGAGTACACATTGCGCGGTGTAGTCTCTCTGCAATTATTTAAAGAAAAACCGAAAACATAATATGTAGTTAGTTTTCTCAGAACGTGACTAATAAAAATAAGTAATAAAATTATACTAACACACACATAATGTTATATTAGTCATATTCTAAAGAAGAACAAAGCTGTTGTTGTTGACCAAATTGGGCGTTTTCCCTTCCGGTCTTGCTAATTCTGTTCACAAGTCGCGCAAACCACAACAACTTCCCTAAAAACACCTTACGCATGATACGAAATGGCGATAATTGGATAACATTTTTTGTTAAAACACCATGTCAACACTTTGCCAACAAAGAGTTTTTCTTTTAAAACATTCGAATCGTATACTGGCATTGGGAGTTTACCTTGTTTGTACTTATTTTATTATTGAATGAATAAATATTTTGTATGAGGTTTTGACTTCACTTCATTCGTAGGATCTGTTGTAGCGCAGTCGGACTGTTAATTTCATTTTTTAAATCCATATGTCCTTGAGTGAGCTTCAGGACATATTTTTAATAAAAAAAGGTTACGAAAACAAGAAAAAATAAGAGTTAGAAATCATTGTTGCCAATATAGATAAAGTATACTTTTAAAAGATAAAGTAGCTATTTACTACTGTTAAAGTTAGACGAGCTCTTTAACGTTATAGTATAGGTTATGTCATTTAAAATTGAGAAAAAGTCGGTTCTCGTTTTATATGTACATAAATTAGTCGATTCCCATTCTAAAATTGACTTACAGCAGGTTTTAAATGTTGTGCCATTGAATTTTACTAAACTGGTATACTTAATTACGTACAAAAAAATCACTAAACATTTTTTTTTTTTTTTCAAAACTTTGAACTTGAAAATTTATTTTCAAAAACTATTGAACTAAGTATAAATCTATCTTAATATATATATTTCTTCTGTGAGTGTGTATGTCACTGAACTTCTCTTAAACGACTGGACCGATTTTGATGAAATTTTTTGTGTGTGTTCAAGGGGATCTGAGAATGGTTTAGATTCACAATTAAAAAAAAAATATTCGTAGTTAGCAACGCGAGCACGGGCGGCTAGTATATATATAAAAATCAATTGCTGTTCGTTTGTCTCGCTAAAACTCGAGAATGGCTGGACCGATTTTGTTAATTTTGGTCTTGAAATATTTGTTGAATATCAGGGAAGGTTTGAACGGTGAGAAACATAAATAATAAGTAACGAAAAATACTAAGAACATTTGATGTCTTTATATTACAAATTACTGTAGAAATTTACAATGAGACATTGATCATGATAGAAGATGATGTGTTTATTGATGGTAAATAAATTTTTGTCGTGTTTGGGCATGACAGCACCCAATCGTCCTATGAGAGTGGCATTTAACCATGAGTTGCAAAGAGAACAACAATACAATACTGAAGTATTGGCCAAAACAGTTCGTTCAAATGTTCCGCAATTGTATGAACAACAAAAAATTGCATACGATACTTTGATGGAAGCTGTGGATCTGGTGAAATTCACTTCCTTAATGCTCCCGGGGGATTGGAAAAACGTTCCTTATTTAATTGCTGTTGGCAAAGATCAGATAGCAAAATGAAGTAGTCCTAGCATTGTCTTCATCTGGAATAGCTGCAACATTGTAAGAAGGTGGACGAACTGCACATTCTGCCTTGAAATTACCGCCACTAAACATGCAAATCAACGAAACATCAGTTTGCAACATCGCCAAAAACGGCGCAATGGCGAAGATTCTACAGATATACAAATTGATCGTTTAGGATAAATAAAATGGAGGGCACTTAACAGAACTTTAAAAGAACTTCGTGACAACCAAAAAAATTTTTGGTGGAGCCATTGTAATGTTATTTGGAAACGGTAAGGTAGCAGTTGACACCTCGGTCGGATTAATACGCAACTCAATGATTTTTGTCACTTCCTCGACTCAAAAGAGCAGATTATTCAGCGTGTTTTTACGGGCATAGAACAACAGTCGAGAAACCATAATCGGCTGAGTGAACCAGCTATAGGCAGCCAAAAACCTAGATGTCGATGATCTCAATACAACCATTCAGAATTTTTTTTCCCGGAGAGCTGTTTTCGTACAAATCAGTTGAGACTGTTACAAACCAGCATGACGTAGGCAACTATCCCACAGAGTTTTGCCTGGACTACCGTCTCACAATTACAATTGGATCAGCTGTTATTATGCTGCGTAGCATTAATCAACCTCGACTGTGCAATGGAACGAGACTGGCTGTAAAAAAGCTAATGAATGACGTCATCGAGGCCAAGATCATCAAGGGAAAATACAAAGGAGAGGATGTCTTGATTCTGCGTGTACTGATGGTAGATAGAAATTTTGTAATAAGTTTTGACCATATTTTTCAAAAATATATGGGGTGATACGAAGTTCACCGGGTCATCTAGTATACGATAATTTCAATGTCTTACATACCACCTATTTACCAAGAGGTTGTAACGTCTTAAAACAAACCTCGTTTTTTTTCAACAGATCGTTGAAGAAAAACGATCGAGAACGGTTTTTATTGTTTTCACATCAAAGTTGTGAAAAAAGGGTTCCCTCATGTGTTTTGTTGTTGCTTTGCTTACACGGTACCAAATGCAGCTCGTTACGATTATAAGTAAAGTCCATCGGGTGCTGAAAACCCGTTTGTTTTATTTATTTTAAAAATCATAATTGTATGCTAAAATTTAACCAAAGCGTCACTTGATTTCATTAACTTTTATTAAATAACTCGCTCACTTTTAACTTTAACTTTTGACTAGAAAGTCATAAAAATAATTGTAAATTAAATTTTCTATAACTTTTATGTTAATAATTTTTTGATGATTATTACCGTATCATCTCGTTTATCTCTACTCTTAAGAGTAAGAGCGTGAGTGTTGACAGCCCCAACCCACCTCCTTTGCCCAATTCCGATAATCATGTAGTTCTTTCTCTGAGTTTTTGTTTTTATCAATATTTGAAAAATTATTCTGAAATTGGGCTCTCTTATAATTTTGAAAAATGTAATTTTATTGAAATGTCAAATTTAATTAATTTAACTAACTGGATGTCTGTTTTAAACAACCATAAATTAGATATTGCTTATGAAATTTTTACAAACTCATTAAAAGGCGCAATTGATTTGTTTACACCAAAGTTTTCTCCTAAAACATCTTCTAAAAAAAAGTGGTATAACAAAAGGTTAATTAATGTTAATAATAGAAAAAATAAAGCATTTAAGCTATATCGCAATTCAAATAAAGATGTTGTTCTCTATAACAAATATTATCAATTACAAAGAGAGTTCGATTTTTTAAACAAATTTCTTTACCGGAATTATGTTTTAAACATTGAATCAAAACTCAAAAAAAATAGTAAGTTTTTTTGGAAATTTATAAATGATAAGAAACGATCCACTGGTATTCCAAATTCTGTCCACTACCAAGGCGAAACATCTAGTGATCCTTTAAAGATCTGTAACCTTTTTGCTAGTTTTTTTCGCTCGGTATATAAACCTTCAGGTGTGGGAAATATGTTTAACATAGATTCTTCACTCAACTTGATAAGCATTGGTGATTTACAGTTTAGCATTACCGAAGTCGAAATATAGTTACACAATTTAAATGATGATAAGCAACCAGGAGTTGATGGTTTTGCACCTATAGTTTTTAAAAAGTGTGCAAGCGCATTGGCTATTCCACTGGTTATAATTTTTAATCGTTCTCTCTATGAAGGTGTTTTCTTGGATGTATGAAAAATTCATTTATAACACCAATATTTAAGTCAGGGTCTAAAAGTGAAGTAACTAATTACCGTCCAATTTGCAAATTATCTACAGTTCCCAAACTTTTTGAAAAAATTGTTTACAACAAATTAGTTTTTCTTTTAAAAGAAGTTATTTCACCATTACAGCATGGATTTATCAATGGTAGATCTACCTCTACTAACCTCGCTGTCTTTAATAACTATGTTGTAAGAACCCTCGAACAAGGTAATCAATGCGATGTTGTTTATACCGATTTTTCGAAAGCTTTTGATCGAGTTAATCATGCAATTTTATTAGCCAAACTAAAAAACTTAGGATTTCACTCCAATATTCTAAAATGGTTAAAATCATTTATGGTAGAATTCAGCATGTTAAAATAAATCAGAATATTTCAGATCCCTTGGTAGTCACTTCTGGTGTACCCCAAGGAAGTCATTTAGGACCACTTCTATTTTTAATATTTATAAATGAAATTCCTAAACTGTTCAATTATTGTGAGTGTTTAATGTATGCTGATGACCTTAAACTATACCTCTGTATAAAGAATACTCTTGATTGCATAAATCTTCAGGAAGACCTTTCTCGCTTATCTGATTGGTGTAGTGATAATGATCTCAATCTTAATGTATCTAAGTGTCAAAGCATGTCATTTTGTAGAAAAGCCTACCCCATCCTTTTTTCATATAAAATAAGTGGAACTCCATTAGCTAGAGTTATTGAAAAAAAGGATCTCGGAATAATTTTCGACATAAAATTGACTTTCTCCAGTCACATTGACTATGTCGTCGCTAAAGCTAGCTCTATGCTTGGTTTTATATATCGTAACTCAAAAGATTTTACGGATCCTTTTACCCTCAGATCACTTTATTTCTGCTTTGTTCGATCAGTTTTGGAATAATGTTGTATCGTATGGAACCCTTTCTATGCTGTTCATTCTATTCGTATTGAAAGGATCCAAAAACGTTTTACTAGAATGTCGATGAGAACTTTGGGTTGGAATATTGATATACCTTCATATAAGTCGAGATGTTTGTTATTAGGGATCCAATCTTTAGAAACTAGATCATATTTTGAGATAATGTTTGTTAGGGACATCATTAACTATAAAATTAATTGCCCTTTTTTGCTTGCATTGGTATGTTTTTATGCACCTATGCGTGAACTTCGTCCTCTGTTTCTTTTTCAGCCACCTTTTCATAGGGTTAATTATGGTAACAATGAGCCTATAACACGTTGTTTAAGGCAGGCGAACTCAGTTTGTAACTTTCTTGATTTTAATATGTACTTAAGTAGAGATTGCTTTAAGGAAAAATTATTATCTTTTTTACATATTGGTGGTTAGTACTTAAGTATGCAAAAATTGCTATTATGTATATTGTATATTGTAGTCTGTAAGAGATATAATTGCTCTGTTTGATGAAATAAATAAATAAAAAAAAAAAAAAATAATTAAAAAAAAAAATCAAACTTGTAACTGCAAGAAAATGAAATACTGTTCAGTTTTAGTCCAAATGATTAATTGAACGAAATTCAAATTTAATTCATGACACTTTTTTTGATTATGCTATTCTTTGAGAGTTTTACGTTAAGACAATAATTCTTTTGCAGATGTTGAAGAAAAAGGTATAAATGAGCTTAATTAACAAATAAAGTGTGTCCGAACAACAATGATAGTTTTTCCAATTTGTATATTTCAACAGCAACGGAAATTTTGACCGAAGATCCGGATTTTCGCCAATTTTCGAATGAGGAAGGAGACAAGGTCAATGATAAATATCCGAGCAATGCTCGAATTAGTGAATGAAAGATTTGGCGACTGGGTCACCTAACGAAGAGCGTTCATCAATTGGCCGCCGCGAAGCTCAAATTCAAAACATCGTGATTATGGATAGTTATTTTTTGCAGGTTAAAATTGCAAGCTCTATATGCGGCTTTAAAACTTAGATCTTTGCACCACAACAAATTGATTTATAACTCAGGCACATGTCGTCTAACCACGTTTAGCGAAACTTGTAATTAAAGGTATGTAATTAGTTTAGAAAAAAAAAAAACAAATATCATAATTCAAAAAAGCTTTAGAGGTAAAAAGGAACGCAACGGCGACGGTTAAAGAAGAAGAAAGCAAAACAAATTAATTCGTTACTCTATAGGTAGCTTTTAGTCAATATAATAACAAATTGATATTGATATGGTCAATAGATTTAACTTAAATTATACAATGGCTTTTTATTATTACTAAAGCTTTATTAAATAGAACATTAAGTTCTAATTTGCATAACGTCTCAAACTTCAAATGTTTTTTAGATTTTTGATCTTTATAGACCGCAATTTTCGATAAATTAATAAAAACACAAACTAATTTTTATATTTAACTGTGTCTTTATTAACAATTTTACATTATCATATGCATTTCGAGCACATAATTGTGTGCTCATCATCAGCGAGCGCTTAGTAGACACTAAATCAAGACAAATTAAAAGAAGGTATAAAACACAATACAAAAAGAAAGAATAAAGAAAGTAATTTAAGAGAAACATTGATTTACATTTAACAAGAGCATACAATAAAAGAGAGTTGACAAATTTTTATATTATGTAAGAATATGAATAAGTATAAAGGTTAATTTAACGTTTTACTAAATGAAATAGCGGTGAATCAATATTCTCTTTTTCTATGTTCATAAGATTTTTTGTTGTTGCTATATAGAAAGATTCATAAGCATCTAATTTTGCTGGGTTATTGACATTTTTGATGAGTTTTACATTTTCTTCGAAAGAGATGTTACTAGTTACTAACATCAAACAATATGGAGCATTTAAAGGTTTCGCCGTAAAAAACGCCTTTGATTTCGTTGACAAAATTAGGAACATAGAAATTAGAGAGGATGAAAGCATGGTTTCTTTTGACGTCTCCGCTCTTTTTCCTAGTGTTCCTATCGATGTAGGTATAGACGCTATACGTGATCACCTTCAAAATTGTGCAGTGCCAAGTGAACAAATTAACACCTACGTCACAGCGATCAAGTATTGTATGAAGTATAACTGCTTCCAATTCAGGGAAAAACACTATAAAAGTGAACAAGGTTGCAGTATGGGAAATAGCCTCTCACCAATGGTAGCGGAAGCATTCATGTGCAAGTTTGAATCTGATTTACGAAGAGAGGGTTTACTCCCTTCAACTTGGTTTCGCTATGTTGATGACACTTTTGCTATCATAAAAAAGGATAACATTGAACGCACTCTCAATATTTTGAATAATCGTTATGAGGGCGTTAATTTTACTTTTGAAATTGAAAACGAAGTCGATCATACGTTAGCCTTCCTTGACTTAAAAATAAAACGAACAGGACAAAAGATCGAATTTGCCGTCTTCAGAAAATCTACAATGACAGACAGATACATAACGAATGACTCATCTTGCACCTACCAACATAAGACCGCAGCATTTCATTCCATGATCTATCGTCTATGCAGGTTGCCATTGTCCGTTGCCGAGTACAAAAATGAATATGACCGAATTCTTCAAATTGCAAATGTGAATGGCTTTGAAAAATCATTAATTGACAGGTTTATATCAAAACACTCAAATAAAATTAAAAGAGATGAATTTTCGACACTATTTAGCCAAAATAATCTATCAAGAAAAGAGAAACAAAGTCGTGTCACATTCACATATTTGCCAGGTGTCACAGACAAATTAAAACATTGCTTTGAAAAAGAGAACATGAACATTGTGTATACTAGTACAAACAAACTTCGTTCAAAGCTAGGAACAACAAAAGATCCAGTACCTCTGGGAGAAAAAAGCGGCATATATGAAATCAGCTGTTCTGACTGTGATGCTAAATATATAGGTCAAACGAGGAGAGCTTTATCCGCACGAATTGAAGAGCATTTGCGCAGCGTAAGGAAAAAAGATGTCACCAAAGCTATTGCCGCACACGCTTACAATTTGGACCACTCTCACCCACATAACAACATCTCTTTCGAAGAAAATGTAAAACTCATCAAAAATGTCAATAACCCAGCAAAATTAGATGCTTATGAATCTTTCTATATAGCAACAACAAAAAATCTTATGAACATAGAAAAAGAGAATATTGATTCACCGCTATTTCATTTAGTAAAACGTTAAATTAACCTTTATACTTATTCATATTCTTACATAATATAAAAATTTGTCAACTCTCTTTTATTGTATGCTCTTGTTAAATGTAAATCAATGTTTCTCTTAAATTACTTTCTTTATTCTTTCTTTTTGTATTGTGTTTTATACCTTCTTTTAATTTGTCTTGATTTAGTGTCTACTAAGCGCTCGCTGATGATGAGCACACAATTATGTGCTCGAAATGCATATGATAATGTAAAATTGTTAATAAAGACACAGTTAAATATAAAAATTAGTTTGTGTTTTTATTAATTTATCGAAAATTGCGGTCTATAAAGATCAAAAATCTAAAAAACATTTGAAAATTAGACTACAAATAAACCACGTTCCGTTCAGTGATTAAATATTGAACAAATAAATTCTACGTCTCAAACTTGTTTTGAGAAAGAAAGAAAAAAAGCCTAAACATGTGTGTTTTTGACTGAGAATAATTTGATAAAAATTTTCCATATTTAGTTTTGTTTACACAAATGTGTTTGATTTGCCTTAATCATGTGCACTTTCTGACAAAAGAATATTATTGATTTTGTTGGAACGGAAAAAAATATAAATGTATTTGTTTGTTAATGTTCTACGGAACCATCTAGAGTATTTCTATAAAATAAGCAAAAAAAAAACACAATGTACTATATTTCAGGAAGTGAATACTTAGACCTACATGATATGACAGACAGCTTTCAATGACATTAGGGGAATAGGGGCTGAAGTATGAGTGACTTATTCAATTGTTCACGTGTTAAAAAGTCAGAATAATTTAATTTGTAATTGCCTTTTAAATTATGTGAAAACCAACACGTAGCATAGATAAGCATGTGACATCCCAACACATAAGATGATGGTTGTAATTAAGCCCGAACATAAATATTTGATGGAAGGAATAATAATTAAGGCTTTGTAACTAAATTTGCATGTTTTCAATATTGACAAGGTAAATAAAAATTTTTTCGTTTGGTGTGCGGTGTGCGTGTTTCATATTGTACATGCTAATCCCTCTTCAAATATGGATTTGAAGATTTTGATACACGTTAAAAAAAAATCGATCATTTTGGTGTGAGGGAACGTAAAATCAGGTCGTCTACTCATTGCTAAAAACCGTTAAACCCATTTTTTTAATGCGTGATCATCGAGATTTCGGGTTGAAACTTCAGTTAACTCATGAAAAATCTCTACATTAAATGAAGAGATTTGTAGAGGGTGGTCCAACCATAATGCACGATGTTAATTGTGACACACCATAACGTCAAGTTTTTTGCCCAACTTAATTTGACATTTCTTTGTTTCAGTGTTTGACAAACTCAACCATGGAGAGGTACACAATTAAGCAGCGCGTTAAAATTCTTGAAGCCTTTTACGAAAAGGGGCGTTCAAATCAAAATGCATTCGTGCACTTCCTAATTTTTTGGTCAGCATAATGGACCAAATGTGTCCACAATCGGTAGAATTGTGCGCAAATTTCAGCAAACCGGGTTTGTAGGAAATGTGAAAACACCTGTCCATGCTCGCCCAGTTCGTTCTGCGGAAAACATTGCTGTTGTTCGCGATAGTGTGGCAGAAGAGCCGTCAACCTCAACTCGTCGCCGTGCCCAACAATTGAACATCACTGATTCGAATTTTGAATAAAGATTTGAATTTACACGCTTACATGGTGCAATTGACTCAAGAGCTGAGCCTACTGACCATTCCAAGCGTCGTCAATACGCACAATGTTTGGTTGAACAGACAGAAGTGAATGTTGACTTTACAAAGAAAATCATCTTCAGCTACGAGGCACACTTTCACAAGCGGAATTGCCGCATTTGGTCAAATGAGAATCCGCGAGTGATTGTTGAAAAGCCTATGCACCCACAAAGAGTGACTGTTTGGTGCGGTTTATGGGCTGGCGGCGTCATCGGGGCGTACTTCTTCGAAAATGAGGTCGGCCAAGCAGTTAGCGTGAATGGTATTCAATATCGCGAAATGATAAGTGTACGTCAATAAGCCAATTAAAGAGCTAAAAGATGAGATAATTCGGCACATTAACGACATTGAACCTCAATTATGTCTCAGTCATTGAAAATATGAACCATCGGATAGAGGTATGCCACGAAGCCGTGGCGAGCATTTGTTGGACCACCCTTTATATGCAGATATTATCATTCGAACTTGTCGATGCGACGAATAAGGATTGGGAGGTCTTAAATCTCTAGGTATAGACAAGTGCAATTACTTGTGACTTGTCAACGCTTTTCGATATCAACCAGGCGAACTTCAAAGGCAAATACGTAGCATTATGTGTGACGTCTAAGTTCGTTATTTTGGAAACAACGAAGTCGTGTCAAATCCATTATTCTTGTATAATATTTAAAATTAAGATCAACATTGGTTAAAAAGAAACATATTTTCTTAAGGGACAAATAACATTATGGCGACCTTGTTAGCTAAAAAGAAACAATAAGTACATTATACAAAAAAATAGTACACTGACATCTGTCATTAAATAAATATAATTTATACCAAAATAGCTTGGTTATATTTATCAATTTTGATTAAACAAATTTTGTTTTGCTTATGACAGCCGTTGTTATAATGTGTATTGTGAAATTCTTTGAAAAACAAATAATATTTGAAGCACGTGGACTTTTTGTACGAGTACACAAGTGAATAAGAAGGTATGTACTTAGGGAATAATAACTTTATTTAATTTTATGTATGAATAACTCAAATACGAAGACATTTGAAAATTGGCATCGTCTTAGCAACAGACAGACAGACAAGCAGAATTTCTGGTTTAATTTCGTTCGCCTTCTCCATCATATTACTTAAAAATCATAATGGTGTTAATATGTACATGTGTACATTTGTATGTGTATGAATGTATCAAACATAACTAAGGTGATAATTTTTTATTAGCGTTTATAAGCTTGTTTAGAAAAAAATAATTACTACCTATATACATATTTTGATTTTGTTTACACAGTGTAACGTATGTACGTAAATGCATGTAAATTTTATGCACCACTACAAATTTCTTAACGTAATGTTTTAATTTTTGTATTTACAAACACTGCAAAATATGGTATAACCCGCGGAAATAAAGCGGAAGTGAGAAAATTAAATATTTAATTTTTCGACTAAAAACTTGAAACAGATGAAACACACGATTTTCGTTTGCAGCGGTGGAGATAATCACTGAATCACTTGGAAGTTTATTGCTCCAGAAATCTTCGTGTTTAATGCCGAATTGATGTCCATTAAGAATTGTCAAAATTCAGAGCATGTTTTGGTGTAATTTGCATATTGAGTAGTATTAAAAAAAAATTGAGTTTATGTGCAGTTGATTGATAAAATGGTAGTGTCACACACGTATTAAATATGTATGTGTATATTTTAAATTACTGCAGACAAAATTCTTTATTAAACTGACGGTCTGGGACTTTGATAAGAAGATTGTAAAACAAAATTTCAATGAATTTAAAAATTCATTTTCAGCTCGAACTTATAGATTAAACGTTGTGTCACACCCGTAACAAAATTGGCATTTCAAAATATAATCTTCCTGTTTTCAACTTATTTCGGGTTTGGTTATTTCTTGTTAGATATGGTAAAACGAAGATGATCCGCAAAAAATGCGAATATAAGCGGTCTGTGCTTGTTTCCGCTATTTAAAAAATGTGTATGTCCTACAAAAAAATGTATTAAATGTCTAAAGACGAACTAAAAATTATCAAAAGTTTCATAAAGGAAATATGATATTAAATATGGTCAGATAACATTTGATTTTTTAGAGGGACCATCTCCACTAAACTAGGCTTTTAGAGATTAAAATTACTTTTACCACAAGGTGTAAAATATGCTTATTTTCGACAAATGCAGATAATATCAGAAGCGACTTAACTTCACATTTAAGGCATGAGGGCTATCGTAAACAAAAGTTCCCCCGGAATTCTCCCCATCTTCCAAAATGGGAAACAACAATATTTCTGCACTGTTCACTGAAAGCTGGCTGGTGGCCTTTTGAAATGAAAGCCAAAGGCCCTATGAAACTTAATTCCTAATATCAATAAATTCCAAGGGAAACTATCGACATTATTCAAGTTTACAATTTTGAAGGTTATGAAAAATTCCGAGGGAAATTTTATTGACGATAGCCCCCAATGAGCAATGACTAGTGATCAAAAATGTAAACAATGTTGATAGCAAAAAAAAAGATAGACGTACAAAATTCAATAAAATGAAGACTGACAAATTTTGTGCACACAGTGCTGTTCCCGAAATATTTACAGCGCGTTTTTCAAAATAGCGACTGAAGCACAACATTTACGGCTGCGCCATTTCATCAGTGTTATAATCACGCAAAATCATTCCATAGAAATGGCGGCATTTAAATCGAAATTATAATCACGCCTTTCGAGTCAAAATTCATAAAATATAAAAAATACATTACTTTTACAATCAAAGAATATACTAACGAATAAAAATACAGAGTCCTCCGCAATTCCGTCAACGCTGTTGATATTAAATTATTTGGCAACATCATCATTGGCATATTATTGACTAGTGCACTTATTTCTTCTGATGCCATAAATTGATTCATCTGATTGTGCTCTTCATCCGAATCCACTGAACTTTCACTATTACTCTGACTAGGCCTTTTTAAAATATCATTTCTGTTATTAGTTTGTTTGCACTCCATTGAACGAGCAGTTTTGAGACGACTAGCACCGTGTTTAAAATTATTTGATATTTTCTCTAAATATTTGTTGAACATGTTTCAATTAATGTTTTTCTTTTACTTTTTAAGCACACACAAAACTAAACTATTTCTTAACTATTGATTTGATAGGCTTTGAAACGGTTTTCTCGACAATAACAACAACTTCTGCAAAATGCTCAAAAACAAATCCAGAGGACATGGTTCACTTGGTTACTTTTTTTTAGTAAATGTTATAAATTGGTTAATTGTTTTGGACAATGGCACAAGTATTATTTGTTATTAGCAAAAGGAACTTTGATAGAACAACGCACTTGTAAACGCGATATATCAGATCAACTTCTTTCACCTAAGTTTCTATAGAGTACTTCTTTCTTTCGCCCGATCTTCCGTGTAAGTTGGACCGTATGAAACGTTCGACTAAGCTTAATCCACCCAAAATGTTATTGTTTTATTGCTCCGTCAATTCTACACCAAGAGAACGAGAACGAGAACAAAAAATACAAAAACAAAACACAATTAATTGTTTTGTCAGACACGCCAGACCAAATCAAATATATACACAGATACAAACAAACAAAAGGTGTAGAGAAAAAGTGAACAAAACGACACCTGCCATCGACTTGAGTTTCACTTAATCAACACATACAAAGTAGAGAGATATTCTTGAAAGATTTTCTTGGAAGTTTCGTCGATGAAATGCGTAGATCAAAAATATATCTGAAAGATCTATCATAACCCGGGGCTGTTATGACTTTTGGCGATACGTGATCCGCATTCGGAAACAGTGTCACTTGCGTAGGTTGGACTAATTGGTCAACATTAATGTGTATAGCAAACCAAAAGTAAATACGCCGCGCGACCGTGTCGCTGACCGTCAGAGCCGGTGCGCAATGATCAAGTTCAAGCCCAAAATAATTGCATTATAAGTTTTAGCTGAAATAAAAGATAATACAAGCAAATAGGGTTTGGATAAGTTTGTGTACCATATGATTGATGGTTCGGCCCGGCCTGTACAAAATTTAATTGCGTTGGCCAGTCTTTTGTTGAACTGCACTTATTTTAATTCAGTAACTGGAAATCCCAATTGTAAAATATGAACCTCAACTGAGGTTAACATTGCAATTAATGTGGGATGCTATAAACGTTTAAAAATTTGTGACAGCTTAATCGTCGTCGTTATTATAGTAAAAACTTGTTTTACGTTAACAAATTGAAAACACTTGGGTTTTGTGAGTTTTTAGTTAGAATATATAGTATAGAAGAGCAAAGGACTTATGGATTTTTAAGAGAACTAAGATTTCGAGTTTCCGACATGAAATATATCTTTATATTAAAAATCACTAAAGTAATTCATTGAAATCAATTTAATTTTTTTTTGTATGGTAAATCTTGTTGATTTGGATAAGACTTTGAAATTTTATATAAAAATCTATGTTTCGATTCGATAAAAAAAAAACGCCTGTTTTAAGCTTAGCGCTCAGAATTCTACTCATGGAATCTCGGCTAGAATATAACAAAATTCTTAAATCGTTTAAACTACATTTTATTTGAAGTGGCCGTGGCACGATGGTTGTGTGCTCGCCTGTCAACCTCATGATTACAGGTTCGATCCCTGCTGCCGTCTATGTTGTCTTGATTCCATTAAAACCTTCTAAAAAAATTGTCATCAATGGGTTGCTGGTTTACTCATTACATATTGTTCAGGCATAACACTAACAACATGTGATTGAGTTAAAACTAGTATGCCCAAAAAAATTAATACGAATAAAATAATGCGAATTATAAGGGACATCAAAATAAGACACGGCATTTCTCCACATTAGTTCAGCCGCCATCCCTGGAGATACAAAAATCTGAGATAACACCCTTCAGTCTCAGAACATCGTGCCACACATCTTTCCTATCCTTCTTTCTCTTCCTTAACTTCACGCCCGCGCTGTGTTGAAACATTTAAAGGGTAATCATAATCCCTTGAGAGCGTGTAGATTATAAAAAAAAAAAGTTTCAAAGGAAATAACTACACAAAACTTAATATATTTTCCCGATCTGTGATTTATATTTTGTAATATTTTTTTATATTGACATAGAAGAACAGAAATATGTCTTATAAAATATGTTTGTTTTCATTATTCTAGTCATTTAATGAACCTATACGTTTTCAACTAGATTTTGCGAAAATGTTCAATCTATTTAATTGAGAAAACTGAGAATGAATTAGAAATCTCGGTCCCTATTAAAGTTATAAAATATCAATTTATTGCGAAAGGAAAGAAAAAAGTAGGAGTGTTTAATAAATCTGCTCTCCTCTTTCGTAAGTAAAAAACCTTTCTTTAAACTTTTCTACATTCTGGCACTTTGTGCTCCATTAAGTTAAACAATTCAATACTTTCTGCACCTACTTTGGATGTAGAGCAAGTGAGTGAGAAGTGACAAGGTGTCTGCTGATATATGTATTTGTTTGTGATAATAAAAATTAGACCAAAAACATAAATGTTAAAAAAGAGCCCAGTTCTTCTATACAAAAACCTTTGTGTAACAAGTCAGCCGTGAAAAGTACTGAGATCTAAAAGTACGCCAAGTTCTGTCTTTGTGAAGGTTTAATACCAAATATTTAAAGTAGAATAATATTGAAACAGCTACAATGTAATAGGGAAATTTTATTATTTAATGATTACTGACTAAAATTTGATGGGCTTACTTTTGCCATGTCAAAATGTCGAAAGATACGGAAAAATAGAAGGTTGGACTCTACCTACTAAAATCAACTTACTTTATAGCTTCCTATTTCTTTATATATATATTTCTTTTTGTTATTGGTTGTTTTGATTTGCGCTTCAATGGTTTCTTCTTACCCTGGCAAGATACCTAACACTAACATACCTATGTACCTTAATTATAAATACTAGTACCTACATCCGCTCAAAGTCATAAAAAAGCAATAATTGTTGAGGATGCGATGATGTTTTTGTTGCAATTTTAACTATTTTTTTAAATGAAGGGAGCCCACCAATTAATAGCCTAATTAGTGGTTTTATTATAGTTCACATCACAGTTAAATGTTTTTTTTATGTAAACTCATAATTTTGTCAGGTATGCAAATGTTTTCTTTTTTAATTCATGTTAACATAACATAGAGTACCAAATCGAGCACTCTAGTTCTAAGAAAAGTCATGAATTTTCAAGATGCATGTATAGTTTCAAAATGACAAAAAAAAGACACTTCGAATGATAAATCTTAGATTTTCTATTTTTCGCTTTGAATGTACATTAAGCTATAACGCTTCTTCATTCTACAGCAATCGGAAGTGCTCCATATAAATTAAACATTTTCTCAGAGAGTGGGCGGATACCAAGCCCCCTGAATGGAAAACCTCAATTTTTATTTTTGGTGCAATCGGAAGTGTGCCATATAATTTACATCAGTTCTGAGGAAGTGGGCGGATACCACGCCTCCTGAATGGAAAACCTCAAATTTTTGATTTATTCCTCTACTTGCATGACAAGACCTACCGTTGTTCAAAATTACAAGATTCTACGATGTCGGGAAGTGCTCCATAATTTTGATGATCTGTCAGTCAGTTTTTGTGATTTTTGAGGCCTTATATCTCAGGAACCGCTTATGCTAGAAGATTGAAATTTGGTGAGGCGCCTATACCTGACTAGCTTAGCAAGTTTCTGACTTCATTGGCACTGAAGATAGGAAGGGATCAAAAATCGCCTGAGTTTGTTCCTGTAAAAAGGGTGTAGTGCCAGAACTTGGCTGGGCACTACCGTGTCCTTTGATAAGCAAACACTTATCACACAAGTAGACTGCTTTTAATTTTTTATTTATAATAAAGAAAAAACATAAAAGAATATGGAAAAAGTGCAAATTATTTTGAAATGAAATTGAAAATTATTGCAAGCCAATAATTATAGTCCAAAACATTCGAATTTGAAATTTCACACATGATAGGCCCAAGGCTGCAGTTTTCTGATCTTTTTTGATCTGACTGTTCAATTGTGTCCTGCTCTAATTTTTCTTCATTAAACGCAGCTTTCAGTTGATAGAAATTGGTATTATTAATTAAACGGGCAGATACTTTGATAAAAGTGTACATTTATTAAAAATAAAATAAAAAAATCTCTCGTTAAAGATAATTTTAATACAAAAAACAGATATATTCGTAGTAAAAAATAGATGCCCTTATTACAAGCGCTTTTCTTTGTTTCGATCATCGAAAGCTCTGTTTTCACAAGGGATTAGAACAACACAAAGCTACCCAGCTGTGGGTACAATGCGGGCCGAACTGGCCATTTCCTACTCAAGATTTATTTACTATTAAACGCCATTTTGAGTAAGACGTGTTTTGATAAAATATTAAATTGGTGATATTGTTGATAACATCTCTTGGTCTTTATACTTGGTCTGAGTCATTACAAAAAATACAGAACCTGAAATGCCGTATAAAGGATTTCATTCGAAAGCAGATCAGCTTAAATGAACAACATTAGTAATATCAAAAACAAAAACAAAAAAACAACCAAATAAAAAATCCTGTTGTAGAGCGCTGACCTTTTTTAATGACAGTTTCCGTACGATAAATTTATTTTTATCTGCGACTTCGATGATATCCAATGCGGGACTTTATAATCATCCGCATGCGATTGATATCGTGTTTCAGTGCGTCAATGTTATAAAGCCGTGCTTCTAAGAATAAAGCCTGTTGTATAAAAAGATATGCCCTAAGTTGGACAAAATTAGAACTGAGCGGTAATATATTTTTAAATTTAAAAAAAAAACAGGTTGTGTCTTATATTTTTAGTTCATTTTAATAAAGGATTTCACACAAACCAATTAATCGTTTACGTTATTTGACATTATTGCTCTACTGCGATGACTGAAGTTGTTTTTGTACCTTATTTGGCATTGCTCTACTTCGATTGTGGAGGTTTTTTTGTTGTTACTTTTTATGGATGCAAGGAAACTAAATGCAGATCACCATATTAAACAATAATGATTTAAAAAATTTAAAAAGAGAGAAGGAACCAAGACACGTTTGTTTGACAATCAATGATAATGAGAGCAATGCTCTCTCTATTACGTCCCCACCTTATTACGTGCGATGATACTTTCATTCAATCGATTAAGTTCCATAAATACTTGGCCGTTAATACAAATTTTACCACAATCTTTATCATGAAGTGGTATATTGATAGCTTTGGGGTTTAACTTAGATCTAGGTTTAAAGTAGGGGTTTAGAATTAAAGAAATTATTATTTGTTGAACGTTTTTCAATCCAACGATCGATTTTCATGTTACTATTACGTAGAAATAGAGGAGAATTTGAGAACAGCCAATCGTAGGTTTGAGGTATGCAGATCTTAAATGTTCCGATAGTTAAACGTCTACAGTTGATGAGATGAATACGGTAGTTTTTTAGAAATAAGTGTCGAAACCATGAATCTTTAGCATAAAGAGGTGCACCTTTGACAATGAAAGTTATTGGTTGATTGGCTTTCAATTTCTCAATGCGATTGTTCCATTCGGCTTGTGTCCAGGTTGTACCGAATTTATTTATGTAACGAGAAGATTGTGGAGGGGCAGGTGATAGTAATATATGATCTGATTTAGTTGAGGGGCTTGTTTGGTTAAGTTGAACAGGAGGATCGCGATCGTGCAGTTCCGTATGTAGTGATTTATCGTTGTTCTCGGGGGTGTCACCAGGTGAAGTAGAGTTGTTGTTAATAGGTATCGATGATGATGTCGTAGAATTTGGTGTGGTTGAAGGATAGAAAGATAGAAGTTCTACCTGTAGTGTGTTGAAGTTGCCGGAGTCACATGAGATAACATCGTTTTTATGCGCTCTTATTTTTACTTCTTTTGATAATTCAGTTATAGCGTAATGAATAGCTTTGGCTTCTTTATTCAAAATTTCCGCAAGGATAACAGAGTTACTATTAATTTGTTCGTAAGAATTAGTAAAGTCCCTATTAATTGACTTGATCGCAGACAATTGTTCTTGTAAAGACTCAGCTACACTTGTTATACTATCTTCGATGGTATTTATTGAGGAAGCTGTTTGCTCACACGAAGATTTGGTGACAGTAATGGACTTGGTAATTTTTGTAAGCTGAGAATTTAAGTAGGGGTAGAGTTGGAATAGTTGGCGACGATAAAGCCTTGAAACGTTGAAGCACAAGAGAAAGTACGATCAAGTCGTGTACTTTTTGATTTCCAAAAATTTAGATACATACATATATAATAATAGCTATCTTTTTTAAGAAAAGTTAGAATAGCTTAATACAACTGTAGAAAAATGTGAAATGTCTATTAAACGTGGTCACCAACTTTGAAAATAAAATAAAATGCACGACTGTATCCCACGAACTTGCTCTTATGTAAAAGTACTTTAAAATTTAAAATACATTTTATAAATATAAAACATGGATTTTATGAGATAAAAATGTTCAAATGCATAAAATTGCCGTCTGATTCCCAGAGAAGCATGAATTTATGCAAACAAAGCTCAAAAATAGTTATATTATTAAAGTAATTTTTTATATAAGAAATTTCTTTAAAATTTTTCAATTTGGAATTTTTTTCAAGAACCCAAAAACTATTTTTTCGAAAATTTTTATAAATTTAAAGGAGTTAAAATCATTAAAGCCTTTAATGAGAAAGTTGAAAATAAAGAAAAAAACGGTTCTATGACAGGTACCGTTAATAACATTTTTTTCGAAATTTTTTTTTGATCAACATGTAGTCCATGCCTATAATAGCACACTTAATTTGTTTGTATCAAAATCTTTAGAGCCGTTTTCGAGATAAATAAGATTTTGCATTACGGATGTATGGGGACTACCGTTAGTTTTGCAGTTAAGAAAATTCAATTTCCCCTCTAGGGAATCACCGAAACCCCTTAAGTGCCGAGTTTGAAGAAAATACCTCCAGTAGTAGTTTTTTTTTATTAAAAAAAATTCATTTTTTTTTTAAACTGAACATTTCGAAAACCCCATGCTCGATTTTTTTAAACTTGATAAATAAAAGTTTTTTTTTTTTAATATAACATACAAGATTCTTAAATCTTATAAATTTTTAGACTTTTATATAAGAGCAAGTTCGTGCGACCCAGTTGCATTTTATTTTGTATAGTGCTAACTTCACTTCTTTTTTCTTGGAAGTTGAGAGATGAAAACACGCTAAAAGGGGTTAAATTCTAATATGAAAGATATTTCCGTTGAATTATAACTCCACTATTAGTTCCATATACATATATTTAGAAATAACAAAACTCTAAATAAGTTGAAAACAAGAAAGATTAAGTTTATTATATTTATTATTATTATAACTCTTTCATTATTTAGAAATCAACAAAATAATTTAAAACTCGATAAATATTAAGTGGACAAAACTAGTGTACATTTTTCAATTCAATAAAACAACTAAATAATGATCATTCGCTCCTAATACTTGGTTGGGTAGCCATTATTTTTAATAACTGCAACACACCGACGATATCAATTATTTGCATGCGGATGTGATTCCAGGCAATTTGCGCTTGTTCAAGTTGCGCGGGCGACTTCTTAACAGCAATACGGTTTCCTTTAATCAATCCTTCACAACACTAGCGGTATTATTACGATCGTTGTCATGCTGAAAGATTCATCGCAATGGCATATTTTCCTCAGCATGAGGAAGCATGATATTTTGAAGAATCTTTCTGTACATGAAACGATTCATTATACTGTTAATATTGTGTATTGGCTCGACCCCTTGGCTGGAAAAACATCCCCAGACAATAATATTTCCTCCACCATGCTTAACTGTGGCCTTTGTGTAACGAGGATTCAATCGTTAGTTTTTTGGCCTTCGTACCTTACGAAATCCATAAAAACCCTTTAAATTGAACCTGAATTCATCTAAAAAGAGAAACGTTTTCTTTTTTGCCACATTCCAGTTCAAATGTGCCCTGGCGAACTCCAGTCTTATACGACGACTTTTTTTTTCATAGAAGTATATGGTTTAATTATTGATTGAGCGAAAGCCACTACTAAGCGCTCGTCGCCGGATTGTCCGGTTTCAGATGTCTTAGAATAGTTCATTTCTACGAGTACTTGCGATATAGTAGGTACTATAGGGCAAGTTTTGCATTTGGAAAACAATCGAACTCGAGATCAAAGTTGACGTTAGGATGATAAAGAACCAAACAAAGTGGGTCGGGAAGTTCCGTCTATCTATCTGTATGTCTGTACCTCAATTTAGAGCTCGGTACCTACATACAGCCGTTATGCAAAATCTTATTTATCTCGAAAACAACTCTGACGATTTTTAATAAAAAAAGGTAGACCGAGAGCCCACAGCAATTTTTGGGTGTGATTGATAACAAAAAATAATTAGCATAATTAGATAGGCCTTTTATAGTTATTTATGAATGTGAACGTCTTGCATACTCTAGTGGGCGCAATAGTGCATTATAGTGCATCAAGTATGCAGTTCTTTCCAAATTCTAAAAAATTGGGATAAAATATTTGCCATAGCTTCAAAATGAACAACTAAGTGCCCTGATTGCAAATATCGACGTCCAAGACGTTTTGAAGGTGGCCTTCTTAGTGCAAGAAGTAGCCTATTCTTATCGCGTCTGGCAGGCAGAAGGCTATCTGTAAAACGTCTTGTACCTCGATATTTTCAATCAGGGGACTTAACTCTACATTTTGGCAAAGTTGGTATCACAATTATTTGGACTTGGAAAGAACTGCATACTTGATGCACTATTATGCACTATTGCTCCCACTAGAGTATGCAAGACTTTCACATTTGTAAATATCTATAAAAGGCCTATCTAATTATGCTAATTATTTTTTGTTATCAATCACACCCAAAAATTGCTGTGGGCTCTTAGTCTAAGGCATGGACTACATTTTGGTAAAAGAAAAATTATAAAACATTGTAATCATTAACGTCACTAACGATTTTAACCAACATTTTTATACAGCAGCTCCTTTACATTTGAACAAAAAAATGTTTACAAAAATTTTCTAAAAAAATGTTTTTGGATTAAAAACAAATAATTATTTTTTTTTTTTTGAAAATTCAATATCTTTAAAAGGGGAACACGATTAATTTTTTAAATTATGTCCTTAAATGCATATATCATTAAATACTAAAAATTTGCATACAAATTTGCATACAAATTTTTTTTATACAAATTTTACGGAAAAATTTTGCATACAAAATTTGCATACAAATTTTTTTTATACAAATTTTACGGAAAATTAGTTTTATAGAAAATATGTTCCAGTGTGTCTGTACTGTATGTCTGTACTTCAACCTATAGAGGAGAAATTGAAATAGAAAAACTAACGGTACCTGCCAAACAGAAGTTATACAAAATTTTATTGATCTCAAAAACGTCTCAAATGATTTTGATAAAAAAATTGCTCTAAATTAATCCATGTTTTTCAAATTTCAAAGTGCTTTTACATAAGAGCAAGTACGTGCGATCGAATCGTGTATTTTATTTATACTTGCTTACGATATAAAGGTATCTTTTTTGATAAGTCTCATAATTCTGTTATCTTCGCGATGTGTGGTTTTTTGGGGTCTCCCCTCCCGCCATTATAAACCGTTTGAATATCCCCGGGCACAAAAACTATATTTGCGAAGTCACCGTATGCCTTATACCAAATTTATTTGCAATTAATGTAATTTATTTTTTCTTTTAGTTCATTCGTTGATCACTTTTTTATATATACTATAATATCGATCTAAAACGCCGCACAGAGGAGTATTCGACCCCAAAATCCGGTCATAAGTAAAAAAAAAAAATCGCATTCGACCCGTTAATTTTTGCTTTTCGCATTCCTGAATACCCATGCTAACTAAAACCGGTTTCAAATAATAACTGTTGACCCCCCAATCCCCAAGATCTTAGTCTAAATCTAGTCGATTTTATAAGCTCACGCCACATACATAAGCTTATTTTGTTTTCTAATCATTAACACTGAAGTCTGTTTTTTTATTGTGATTTGTGATAATTGTGAAAAATTTCTAATGGATGTCCAAGGTCAAGATATGTACTTTATTTTAATACAGAAATTTCTATATATTTTATTGATAAAGTATTAAAAATTGAGATGACAAGAATGCATAGAAAAACATGAAAATTTATGTAATTTTCGGTGGAAAAAAAGGTGTTTTTGTTATAGTTCCGGGTATGGTCGGGCAAAAATTTTTCTTTTATATTTAACTGTACATTTTTGTCATCTCATGTACATAAAAAAAAGTCACCCATCTTGTCACATTTTTTTTTTAATGGGGTTTTTTAGTCTTGAGGTATTTTTAGTCAATTTGCCCTTTGTTGTTTAAAATATTATGTTTAATTTAGATATAGAACCAAATGACGAGAAGATCATTATTCATGATCTTTAAGGAAAGCAACAAACGAAAAAATGTCATGTATAAATAATTAAAATGAATTAAATAAAATTAAAAAAAAAATACTTTATTTAAAATTTTTATTTTTATTTAACCCGAAAATTTTTTTCAGTGTAACTTTTTAATGCATCATAAGTTATAAAATAATATTTTAGGCCAATTCCAATAAGAAAAACATAAAAAATATTTTTGACCGGATTTTGAGGTCGAATACTCCTCTGTGCGCCGGCCGATTACACACAACTGATTTTTTCATTGTTTAGATCGTGCTTGAAAAGAAAAAACCAAATCCTAACAATGTCGCTTCAACAATTTTGTTGACATAACAACTATAGTTAACTATGGTTAGAAAAAGAACAGGCATGGTGCCGCTGTATTTCATCAAGTTTTCCTTTACTTCTGCTTTTGGATGATGACTGCAATTGGTGTAATCGAATAATTCCTTTCACTTCACAAAAGATTTGCCTCAAAATAAGAATTTCTGTTTAAGAAAACGTAGAAAAAATTTATAAATGCAGACTGTTAGTTCCAATGTTCCATAATTTACTCAGAACAATTTAGAACAGATATCTGCTAAAGAAAAAACATTTGTTTCAAATCTTCGTAAAACATGAGGCAAGATCCCACTACGGCAGAACGATACCAATTATTAGCTATAGCACTTTTGATGTTACAGAGCACAATCAAACTTAACAAAAAGTAGAAGATATGTAGATAATAATTTAAGGAAATAAACTCAATTCTTTTTTATTTTTCCTTAAAATATCTTGAATAAACTAAACTTAATAAATATTTCTAAATAATATTGACTCGATGCCGAAAATGTTGTAAATGCTTAATACTAAAAAATAAAACCAAGAGGCAGTTCAACTTTACAGTACACATTTATAATACAAGTACAGCTCTCAGTTGATCACCTAGGAAAACCAAATATTTCTGATGCTTTCTTTTCCGCATTACCAACCCTACGTAAAATAATATACCCTGAAACCCGCCAAAAGAAAGTGAAAGGTATTTCATATCTATTCGCATGTACTCAGATTTTGCAAAATGTCAATTAGAAAGTTTAAATGTCATAAAATAAAATAGCTGGAAAATCTTAATGCAGCCATAAAGCAATTACTCGTATGATTTAAAACGAACAATGTTCTCAGAATTTGTATTTACAGCCACGTGCGGCGTTTAAAAACACTCTTTTCTAAAACATAAGCGGACAGACGCCTGATTTAATCTCGGGTTAAGACTATTGGAAGTTCATATCAATGCCAACAACAACGACATGGGAAAATAAAACCACTTTATTCATTGTGGTTTTGTAATTGACGTAAGATAAAACTGCCTGTTCGCAAAATGCATACAAATTAGTACCTTAAACTCAACTCAACTCAAATCAACAGATCCGATCATAAGATCCAACAAACTACACCGACAAATTACTAAAGTATAATAAGTCCTACACGGAGGGCTTTAGAATGAGTTTAGGAAGTGCTTCAAAAGCACAATATCATAGGGTCCAGTAAATATAGTAAATTCGACCAACAAACAGTATATACAGAAATCTTTCTTTCCCAAAAGTCCGAACTATAACTTCGGTTGGATTCGTATTTTATTGACTTTTAATGAAATGTCCATTGCAAGTTGTGCACTGGGTACTAATTTCCGATTATGAGGTTGCTGATCGGTTGGGACTGTAGTCGTGATTATTGGCACATAACCCAAGTACTCACTCTGCTCAGAGTCTCGTTCTTCCGTTTTTTTTTTTATTTTTATCGCTTAAATCAAGTAATCCTCCTGACTTGGTTATAATTTTAAATTAATATTTGTATCCAACCAAATCTACGTATATTTCATTCTGAAACCGCAAATCAAATAAAAAACCATGGGGAACTCCTTAAATTTGCGTAGCCACAGTTGGGACTGCAAATGAGTGTGACCACCTTGTTTTCTATATTTTCCGTTTCACGGCATGTTGATTGAGTTATTTTGTCATTATCTGCCTGTTTTCTATGTTTGCTCATTTTGATTGCTATACTAGTACGAATAGAGTATAAACAATTGTACCTACATTAAAAAATATTACAAATTAAATATCTTGTAGTGGGGTTTTAATTTAAAGATATTAACTTAGTATTCAATGCGTTGCTTTATTTTCAATTATTTTCAATGCCAAGCAAAGTCGCTGCTCTGACATTTTAACTGACAAACACCTCCCATATTTGACACACACGTATATTCTTTTTGTAACATTAAAATTTTGTTTAGCAAAATGCTCGGACAGCTGTTTGGAAAAGCGAGTACAGATTTAGTAGGCTTAAGGTTTGTGTTGCGAGATGCGTTCTTGATTATGACCTTAACAGTATTAATTTCCATTCAATGAAGCGGTAGTAAAAATTAAATTGCTTTACTGCAACTTAACTGATTGCAAGCGCTGTATGAGGATTTATAGTTAATAGTAAATAACTTTTGAAAAAAATACAAGAATTTTAAGTATTGTTTAATTAAAAAAGTAATATTTAATTAAGCTACTTTTTGATTGAGAGACAAGATTATAAGTATTACATTTATGGAATTCTCACAGCTTACATCAAGGGCAGTGGTTAGTTTTGAACTGTCAAAAGCATTTCTTACTGTAAGTTCATTTATACACGACTGTTCTGATTTCCGACCGTATTTAAAAACGGAAACGAAAATTAAATCCGTGCGAATCGAAAAGGGTTGTTCTGATTTCCAACCGGATTGAATTTGCAGTGTGGACAACTTAAAATCAACAAAACGTTTTCGAAATCGGCTGTGAAACTGTCCGTTATTCCAGCCACAGCACTGCACAACCAAGCTCTTTTTATAAAAAATGAAGTAAAACATAAATATACATACATAAATGAACAAAGTATCACTTTATGTTGTTAATGTTAAAATATTCATTTGTTTAACAATCTAACTTTGTTGAAAATTACTTGTTATTTATATTTAAATTAAGTATTCTGAACTTTGTTTGTTTATAGAGAAAATTTTTATGTTGTTCATTCCTATTGAAGCTATTAAACGAAAAACACATTAAACATTTATATTGTTTAAAAGAAAAGCCTTTCAATTTATAAGGAATCAACAGGTTATGGGCCCAGATGGACGTTTTCAAAAGTTGTGTTGCTAAACTGAATGAAAATAATTACCATACCTGGAAGTTCAAGGTCGAATTATTGTTGCGGAGGGATAATTCCTGGCAAGCTATCGACACAGAAAGGCCTACAACAAATTCAGATGCTTGGAACAAGGCGGATAGCGATGCGAAAAGCATTATTGGATTATTGGTGGAAGACAGCCAATTAATTCACATTAGAAAGGCGAAATCTGCAAAAGAAGCATGGAAGAACCTACAGAGCTACCATGAAAAAGCGACTCTAAGTAATAAGGTTCAGCTCATGAGGAAAATATGCAGCCTCAAGCTCTTGGATAATGAACGGATGGATGCACATATTGAAAAGATGACGGTCCTATTTGAGAAGCTGACAGCATTAGGAGATGTACTTTGCGAAAATTGGAAAGTTGCTGTTTTGCTTAGCAGTCTTCCTTCTTCATACGACACCTTGGTGACTGCATTGGAAGCAAGACAAGAATCTGAACTGACGTTAGCACTGGTACAATCAAAATTATTGGAAGAATTCTCCAGGAAGAATGCTGACATTTCTGTGGAGAAGAATTCTGTGCTGAAGGTAAATAATTTTGCTAAGTCAAATAAAAAGTGTTTCTTTTGTCAGAAAAGTGGCCACATAAAACGAGATTGTCGCCAATATGATCAATGGAAGAAAAATCAACCAAAAGGATCTGCTAACAACGTGACAACTTCAAACGAGTTTTGTTTGAATTCATGTTCTGATTATTTAAATGGTTGGATTGTGGATTCAGGAGCAACTTGCCATATCACAAATAAGGCAAATAACTTCATCTCTTTGGATATGAACTCAAATGGTGAAAAAGTTGTACTCGCCAATGGTCAAGAAATTTCTTCAAGTGGCAAAGGGACGTGCAGATTATTCGTTATTGTCAATGATCAAGAAACTTCAATTCGAATCGAAAACGTTCTTTTCATTCCTGAATTCCAAGGAAGTTTGCTGTCTGTTAGAGCAATGGTGAACAAAGGACTTGTTGTCAACTTTATTGGAAACCAATTACAATTAAAGTTCCGAAAGGAGAGCTTATAGCGGTTGCCGATTTAATTGGAAATCTATACAGACTTCGCGAGAAGACAAAACCCCAGAGAACAATGATGGTCAACAACAAATCATATTGTCCTCACTACTGGCATAGGGTGTTTGGACATCGAAGCTTGGACGCTGTTAAGAAATTGGTGAGTGAATTCAAATTATTTATCAGCAGTTGTTGTTGTTCCGATGTCTGCGAAGTATGCATGCAAGCTAAAATGACTCGCTTACCTTTTAACTTACACTCGAGCAACAAAAGTACCTCAATCCTGGACCTGGTGCATAGCGACATTTGCGGACCTATGCAAAATATGACACCTGGTGGGAAAAGATACTTTTTAACTTTCATCGATGATTTTAGTAGATTCACAACTGTTTTTCTGCTAAAAGAGAAGTCAGAGGTGTTTGATTGTCTGCGTCAATATGTTGAAATGGTCAAAACTAGATTTTCAAAGAAACCTAAAATGATTCGGTCAGATAACGGAGGGGAATACAAGGCTGGACGAGTTCTTCAGTATTTAAAGGCTGAAGGAATAAGGTATCAACATACAGCCCCGTACTCTCCACAGCAAAATGGTACACCTGAAAGAAAGAATAGATATCTAGTTGAAATGGCAAAATGTATGCTTTTGGATGCTGAGTTAGGTAGAGAATATTGGGGAGAAGCTATTATGACTGCTAACTATCTCCAAAACATCTTACCAACCAGTGTTTTACCAAGTTCTTCGTTTGAAATTTGGTATGGACAAAAACCAAGGATTGAACACCTTCAGATTTTTGGTTCAGGTGCATACGTCCATATACCAAAAGAAAAGCGTAAGAAATGGGATAATAACGCTACTCTCTTAACATTTGTTGGATACGATGAGCACTCTATGGGATTTCGTTTGCTCGACAAGACTTCGAACAGAATTGTTATCAGCCGTGATGTTAAGTTTGTTCATATTAAGCCTGATGTTTTACATCAAAACAAAGAAATGAGTCAAAGTAACAATGCTGAAATCATTCTGAAAAAGTCATCTGAAATCAATGATACAAATGTAAGAAGTGAAATTGGAAATAGCTCCGATGAATGTGAACCAAATTTTGAAGGATTTCCAGAGGAAGAAGACGAAGTCAAGCAAATAAGAACATCTTCAAGATCAAACAAAGGTCAACCGCCGAAACGATTCATGAGTGGTATAAACAATGCATTGCAAATTTCTTTAATTAAAGAACCAAATACTTACAAAGAAGCTATTTCAAGTGAACAAAGTACCCGATGGAAAATGGCAATGCAGGAGGAGATGAACTCACTTGATAAAAACAAGACATGGACTTTGGTTCGACCTCCAGAAAATGTAAACATCATTGGATGCAAATGGTTGTATAAAGTTAAACGCGATATTAAAGGAAAAGTTGAGCGATTCAAAGCAAGGTTGGTTGCGCAAGGCTTTAGTCAAAAATTTGGCACAGATTACGACCAAGTGTTTGCCCCAGTTGTAAGACAAGCTACGTTTAGAATCCTACTTTCGCTAGCTGGGCAAAGAAAAATGCAAGTGAAACATTTTGATGCGAAATCAGCATTCCTGAATAGCAACTTAAAAGAAGACATATATATGAAACAGCCTACAGGATTCCAATCTGAAGACAAGACTCTGGTTTGTAAACTTCGAAAGAGTCTTTATGGCTTAAAGCAAGCAAATCTGACAGATGTTTATTTACAAGAAAAAAGGAGGAGATAACAACTTATCTTCTTATATATGTTGATGATATCGTCGTTGCTTGCACATCCGAAAAATGGATCGATGAGACAGAGAAGCTGCTAAAATCACATTTTGAAATAAAGAACCTTGGCGATATACATCACTATCTAGGACTAGAGGTAATCAAGAGCGATCAGGGAGACTATTCAATTCGACAGAAACAGTATATTGAAAAATTGTCTAATGAGTATGGACTTCAAGATTCGAAGTATTCCAAATTTCCACTTGACCCAAGTTATGGTAAAAATGATGATTCAAGCATTATAAATAATGAAAAATACCAAAAGTTAGTTGGCAGTTTGCTTTATATATCCACTAATACTCGACCGGATATTGCTGCATCAATTTCAATTTTGGCTTGCAAAACGAATTTACCAAGTCAAACCGATTGGACAGAATTGAAACGTGTTCTTAAATATCTTCGTGGAACATCGGATTTCAAACTTCAATTGAGTAATAATAAAAAACAAGAAGAAACAGAAAAACTTGTGGGTTACGCAGACGCAAACTGGGCAGAAGACCGAGTATCCAGAAAATCAAACTCGGGATACATATTTTTATTAAATGGAGGACCAATCAGCTGGACATGCCGAAAGCAAACATGTGTTTCGTTGTCTAGCACAGAAGCTGAATTTGTCGCCCTGTCAGAAGCATGTAAAGAAGCAATTTGGCTAAGAGAACTTCTTACATCATTTAACTGTAAACAATCTACTGCAACTATTCTCTTTGAAGACAACCAAAGTTGTTTAAAATTGATTCAGGAGGAGAAGCTTAGTAACAGATCAAAGCATATTGATACAAAAACTTATTTCGTTAAAGATTATGTTGATAAATTATTTGTTTCATGTAAATATTGTTCGTCCGAAAATATGTTAGCAGATATGTTAACTAAACCTCTTGCTGCTTCTCGCCTTGAATATTTGAGGAACAAATGTGGATTAGTAAGCAAATGAGGAGAAGTGTTAAAATATTCATTTGTTTAACAATCTAACTTTGTTGAAAATTACTTGTTATTTATATTTAAATTAAGTATTCTGAACTTTGTTTGTTTATAGAGAAAATTTTTATGTTGTTCATTCCTATTGAAGCTATTAAACGAAAAACACATTAAACATTTATATTGTTTAAAAGAAAAGCCTTTCAATTTATAAGGAATCAACAGTTAATACCTACTTTGAACTAAGTTCAAGGCCTACATACTAAAACAAATTAAGGAAAACTAAAATCAATCAAAAATAATTCATTTAAAAGTATAATGAAACAAAAAACATATTGCATGTAAAAACGTCTTGAAATGTTACTAAGGTTCTTTGAACATTTTCTGAGATCTTTGCTGAGATTTTTTGATGCGCTGCATTTGATCAACATTTTTGGTTAAAATTTGCTCTTTTTTAAACGATGTGCAACTTCGTTTTCGGATTTTTTTTTCAAAAGATCACTTTTATTTTGTGGATTTCACAAAGCTTTGAAGTTGCAAAGTAATTTCTTTTCGAGTTCAATTGGTTACTTATTTCATCCAGTCACATCTATCTTTGGGAGTCCTAAAGCATTTAAATCTTTTTTCAACTCTTTTCACAATCTATCCACATGCTCGGCTCTACTGTCTGTCCTAACACACCCTACTCCATAAATGCAACTTACATAGCAAATTGTTGCGTGTGATATGCTTTTCCCTAAGTTTCGTTTATTTTTGTATGAAAATATGTTGAGTTCATTTATTTTTTATTAAAATAATTATTTCGCCAAAAAAAAAATAACCGAATTGAAAACGTCAAATATGTCGTGTTTTGCAAATCTGTTCGTTTTTTAGATCACCCTGAATTACGTAAAACGATAAACAATACGGAAAACAGAATTGCGAGAATTCGAAAGCGGCCGGTTTGGTAATTTGAACAAAATCAGAATTTGATTCTGTAAGACTTATGTAAGTGTTAAGAAAAACTAACATGTATTATCATGATCTACGTTTGTACGTACTTTTTACCAAAACAGTATTATCGCTGTCGGCTGATTATATAATTCGCAGCAAGTAGTATTTGTAATTGAATTAAATACTATTGGCAACGAAAATTTTCGTCCGTCAAAATTAATTTAGATGACAGTACCTACACTGACGGGATGAAGTCGATGCGACCTGGGCACTATTGAGCAAGACGCCCAATGATCAAAACGTTGTCAACAGCAAAACTTCCGCTGTCGTTCATGATATCGTACGGGTGAGGTGAATTAAAAACAGAATCGGGCTCAAACCCAAAACTCTACGTTAGACATCAAGCACTATATTTACTGCAGTATTAGTGCATCTAATTTTCAAGAATCTCGTCAGAGTTTGGTCTAATTTTTGTAGTTTCCCTTTTTTTGAACAATGTACATTTGTTTTAAATGTCTAGATATTAAAATGGGTAGGAAAAACTGAGTTGGTTAAAGAATTCCACATTTGTGTGTTACGGCTAAAGAAGGTATGCCCGAATTACGGTACAAGAGCATTCCTGAATTATCGGATATTAAGCTGAAATTGTTTTAGCGGAGGAATGCAGCTGGAAATTTCATTAGAGCAATGTTTTGAAGAGGTAGTGATAAAACAGTGATGAGCAAGAGACATTTCTACGATGTTCCAATGAACATTTTTCGAAATTGATCTGTCAATTATCAGCTTTAAGGCTCTATTTTGGATTCTATTCAGAAGGTGCAGTAATGTTTTAGATGCGCCAGACAAAATATGGGAGTTTTTGGCGCATGTATGCTTCTTAAATAGTTGCTATATCAGAACAAAAAAAGTTCTTAGAAAACCTAGTCAGTTCGCTGCATTTTTAGGAATATTAAATATTTGGTTATTCCACAAAACAAGGTCAAAACAAGCACTAAGAATCGAAAACGTTTCAGTTTCCTCGATGAAAGTTTCATTCGTGTACCGCTTTAATGACAGCAGGCAGCTTTGAGTTTTGGAATAATTAAATTACACACGGATATTAAATTCAACATATTGTGCCGTTGCTGTTGCACATCAAAAGTACAGGGAGGCGAATCTGGTAGGGAGTATAAAAAACTAAGAGTGCTGTCATCAGCAAAACAGCTTAATAGACTAGTAGTTTCAGACAAGAATGCTTCGATCTGGCTTTAGAAATAAAATGCAAGACTGGATCGCACGTACTTGTTCTTATGTTTATATAAATATAAAATTATTAGAACATTTTTAAGAAAAAATGTTTGAACGCCAAATTTCACGAAAAATACGGATTTCGAAAACCATTTTTAACATTTGCATCGTGGGTACCGTTATTTTTTCCTAAAATAAAAACTTGTAGATAGTATTTAAAACCTGTTAATTTTCAAGTTTGAGAAAACAACCAAGAAATTTATAATTCACAAAAAACTAACAAAAACAAAACTTAGTAGGTATGTATTATTAGGTGCGTAACTTACATATATGTTTTGAATCTTAACAAAACAGAACTAAAAAATATAACGATATTTTTAACCCTAAACTTCAAAGATCAATTTTAAAGAATTATCAGAGACAATATTATATTTATGATTAAATATGTTCATATTATGTATGTATATGTATGTGTACTTAAATATTTGTGTGTATACATTATTTTTGAGATTTTTGAATACCTTCTTTTTGTGACCAAAAAAATATACATACATAAGTACACGAAACAAATTCTGTGTAAAATTTTATTGAAATCGGTTTACGTTAAAACTTGCTACCGAGTACTTGAAAGTCTAATTTATAAAGTCTTCATTTTAAGAAGTAACTGGACTTGTAGAATTTTACAAATGCTGATGGCACAGCGCCTGACCTGGATGACAGCTGTATTTTAGGCAGAAACTCTCTATAAGTAGGAAGCCATAAATAGAAGTTCATATTTATTCAAAAAAAAAAATAATAAATATATCATTGAAGATGATCGCGAATAAAATTTCCTAGAAGAAAAAAAATTGGGGAGAATAAAATATTTCGAAGGGAAAAAATTACCCTTCAGATTCCAGATAAGGCATATTATAACTTTAAATGCCTGTCAAAACTAGTCAAAACTATGAAGTGTAAGTTTTGCAACATGCCAGATGAGTTAACCTTCTCAACTTATTATCTTATCAATTTTAATTCAAAACCGTCACGCATTTTGCAAAACGAGCGCACCTTCAATAAGGAGATTTCATTATGGCGCTGCATTCAAATTGACTAATCGAGACCACGACTCAGGGTAGCGATGGGAAAGCCCGTCAAGTTCTCGCCACGTCATCCATGTGTCTATTGTCCCATAAAATAACATGCAAGATGCCCACTAAGCCAGCACTATATCAAAACCATATGCTAAGTTAATGTGAATATGGTATTATATGTGTTAGATTAATTAGATTTCAAATAGACCCTTATTATATGATTTCATTTTTCTTTCCTTTCGTTATTCGTGTTGTAGAGAGATGTGGAGGGATCGATGTAACGTTGGCAACAATAAACCATTTAAAATACACAGGATTGAAAACTCTAATTCCGGTTATAAATAAAAGTGAATTAGTTTATTCTACCTCATCATCGTCCCATTCGGGATTAACACAATGCTTGTAATCGTATTTTGGCCATATGGCACCAAAATGGATCCATCGGCATTGATTTGTATTACAAATACCAGAAGTCTGCTGCTAATCATTAATTAGTATATAATATAATTTTGTTTTTACCTCTTATGACTTCAATGTGTAAGTGGTCTAAAAATCTGTTTGTAGAAAAAAATTAAGGTGCAACTGACGTTTAACTTTACAATTATAATGGCATTATTGCTAATAAGAATAGTTTTGAATGACATTAGACGAAGTCAAATAAATACGTTTTAAAAATACTGAAAATATTTCAGAAAAGATGAGCAAATTGTGTAATAGCTTTTTAACACAAAAACTAATTTTTGTGGAAATATCTGCTTTGGAGAAAATTGTTTTGTAAACCACAAGTTTTATATTAGAACTTCCAAATATTAGAGAGAGAGAAACACGTTTTAAAAATTGACGTACACCTACACATTTTGTTTATTGTTATGTATGTTATTTATTTTAAAATGCCTATTTGAAAGTATTTTTTCCTGCGCCTACTATCACAACAATTAAAATAGTTAAATTTCAGATATCAGAAACAATTCTTGTGTGTTCTTTTTGTTACCATAGGTTTTAGACTTGACAAAGAAATCTGACATAAACGAAAGGTAAAACAACATTAGATTTACAAGAATTTATAATATAATTAAAAAAAAAAATACCCTGTTTCATATTACAATTCCTATTTAAAATATAAACAAACTGACCCAACAGACATTGCCCTGTCTAAATTTAAATACATTTTTTAATGATCGTTTCGTAAACTTTGAAAACCTTATGGTAAAAGGTAGAATGCCCGTGTTAGCTACACAAAAAAGCTGCAAGCGTTTAAAGTCAAACGTATTAACGAAAAATAACAATGTCACTAAAAAAGGACAATTGATTTATTTTGTTGTTATCGTTTGTCAAGTCAAAACTCGCCGTATTTCTACGTTATTTTTGGTTTAGATAAAATGTTGCAACTGTAGAATTTTATGAAACAATTCCTATGAACTAAAAACATAATCGCAATTTTACTGATAAAAAAATAACTAACGATCGCAAAAAAAAAAAGTAAAAAAAGCAGAGGTTTTAATCGGTTGCAAGAATTTAACCAGTTTAAGTTATTTTAATCTCAGAGATAATAACAGAATGAAACTTTAGCGAAAATGAAAGCTCGGAATAAACTATCTTTAAACTATCAACGATGCTGCTTTAATTATACAATAATGCAATCATACGAGATAAACGAAATAACATCGACTAATAAAGATATGGGTTTTCATAAGATTAATTGCATTTCTAAAGTGACCCTGAAATACGAAATTAGAAACTTAAAAAATGAAGTAAAGCTTTTTGAATTGGGCACATATCTTTTCAATGGACTAGTCGAATGGTACGAGCATTCTTTTTGTATCCATGCCAATTTGTCTGCTAACAGAGATTTTTGTTATCGCACAGACATTTAAGTACGTACTCATATTTTTTGCTGGTTTTATCAAACGCCAGTAAGGCTGCCAGTTTTTTTGCTTAGTTTGAAATTTATCGCCATAAGTCAACCTAGCATCGTGGGGTTCCCGCACATAATTTCAAGATAAACAAAAATTAACAGACTTACCGCTCCGTTGTCGGTTCAGCACATATCAGCGGTTGTTTCAATTCGATAACTTGGCCATTTTTCTCCTTCAGTTCTCCATTCTCCATGTAATACTGGACTAACTCCGGTAGAGTTGCGAATTTCTCACCTAGTAGACGTACAAAAGTACAAAACGGACTTAAATAAACGTGGGTCTAGAAACAACTGTTACATTAAATTACCTCCATAGAGATCAAAAAAATCTCCATTGTTTTGAATTTTGATATGAGTTACCTCCTGTCCACGTCTTACGGAGAGAGTAAATGCCCCGGGGTTGGAGGAAGACAGTCGAGCTAAAAAGGAACCATCAAATCCCTGTTCCTGAAGCAGTTTTTCTGCTTCTATCCCCGTTATAGTTGGATGGAACCATCTAAAAAAACGAGTAATTAATAAATTTCAACCCCAGAGATTTCGGTCTCATTTTGTGTCCTAAGTAAATGCTGGACCTATATGGGGAACGTGTTTGTGTATATAAGAGAAGACAACGTGTGGAAAAAATATGGGCGAAAACCATTTTTGCAGGCCAACAAAAAGGGGATACATTTTAGGGTGAAACGTCAGGCAAGGCAGCAGAAGTATAAAGAAAAGACTGACCTAATTCAGCTTCATGGAACAAAGGCCACTTTAATTAGTAATATTGGGAATCTTCTTTTATTTTCGAAAGGGTATATAAATGGGGCTATAGTTGGAAAAAAGTTTTGTAATTTACTCACCTTCTGGATGTCATTTTTAAATGGATTTGTTGGTTGTAAATATCGATAAATTTCTTCACCTGACACAACTTTTCCTACTTTTGACTTGGAGCTTGAGTGGTGTTTGACAATTATGGTGGTGTACAGAAAAATGACAGTAGGTGTTGAACACATTCGCGTTCAATGCGAGTTAATAGAATGTGTTCAGCTCTAAGCCGATACCTATTCTGCAGGAATGTCTCTCTGAACTCCTCACAATGTCGCTGTTTTCCGAATTTGTTCTTTTATATTTAATTTCGCCATTGAACGAAACCTATGGCTAGGCGCGCACATTCAATTTTTGGTTTCGCAACTGCTTGGTTCGAGCCACTAAAAAGTTTGTGTTTTGACACAAACTAAACAATTGCCTGAAATCAGTTCGCTATTTTGTGTTGCAAATAAACATTATGCACCTGCACTCACATTCAACTTAATAGTTGAGCTGTTTTCTAAAATCTCAAGAGATAAAAGTGAGAGTGTGACTGAAGTGTTGAATGTGCGCGCTGCTCTATCTACTGATGCATAAACTACTTGATTTCGATCAAAGTTGCAAGTGCGCGCTTATCCTAAGCACGCTGCTCTATCAACTGGTGATTAAAATATTTCATTTTGATCGATGCACCCAGGCATTATAATTCATTAGATATTAGCCGTGTTTTTTTGCAAGTACATATAGAATTGTAGAAAAAAACGACATCGGGACTTGGGAACTTTTTTCCAAAAAGGTGGAAACACTGTGCGCGTTATGGCATTTATCGGCTGTATTGACGACTAGCATCAACCAGCATCGATAACATATAAAGGGTATTCATGTAAGCTCGGAAAACCCTCGCAAATCTCGTAAACCAGATAATTTTATCACCGCAGAAACGAGCTGTCAAAATTTGTATGGGAAAAAGTTTCTGCAAATCTCATAAAAGTATCGAAAAAGAAAAACGAAATGAAGCAAATTCGGAAAACAACAGAAAAGGAGAAACGTCAAAAACGTCACGTCATGCAAGGAATATCCTACCCGTGCATGTCGAGTAAGATTTATTTCTGTTTCATTTATTCCTTTAGCCTAGTACGCAGATCGAGACAAGACAAATTTTATCTCTACAATTTTAATCTCTACAAAACTTTTTCAAATCTCGCGCAAAAGTTTGAAGTTGGAGAATTAAAAAATAATTTAATGTGTTTTGTTGTATATCTCTGGAACGGGTTGTCTTACAAAAATCGTTCATACCTTTTTGGAATCTCCTCTCGATGCTTTCAAGAGAAGCATCAGCACTTTTTACAAAAAACCAGTTTTGGCAAAAATCACTTTTGGCTGTCAAAATTTGTCCCGCAAAATAATGCTTGTATCATTCTTTTTCCTGGCAAAATTTAGTGGAGACATTTTGTAGAGCAATTCACAATAGTATGAATTTTGCGCGCGAACTGCGTACTACTCGGAAAAATATCCGAGACAAAATTTGTCCCAAGACAAAAAATGTATGGGAGACAAAATTTTTCCCGATCTGCGTACTAGGCTTTTCTCTTTACCACTTCATTCATGCAAGACTAAGCATGCGCCGTGTAATAACGGACTTATCTACTCAAATCGAAAATTAATTCTTGAACGTAGTCATTTTATAATATTCATTGGATGTTTTCATCGATTTTTTATCAAGATGATATGATAGTGACAGCTGACATTTCTATTTTGCCATACAAAAAGATAATCTAACCAAATTTTCCGGAGTTCAGTTTATCCCTTCGTTTTCATTTTTCGAATAAAATCCAAATATAGAATGAAAAAGGCAAAAATTAATCGGCTCTCCATCTTGGACAAACTCCATAGAGGCGCAGTGTATGCCTGCATCGGAGTGACAGCTTATGGAACATTTTTGCTGGGATTGCGGGTACATCGCTACTTTACAGTCATTCGACCAGAGAGACAGCGTCAGGAGTTGAAAATGATTGAAGAAGGCGCACATAACAATGTTGACAAAACGCCAGAGTTAAAATATTAACTAATTGATTATTTATTTAGATCTAGTAATAAATTTTGATGGTCTACCATTAAAACTGTATTCCTTAAAAATTCTGCACTTTAACTTACAAAATATTCATAATCATGTCTTCGAGGTTCTTACTGTTTAACTGCGACTTTAGATCACCGGGTGCCGGTGTGGTGCTTAGCCAGTACTCGGAGGCAGCAATGTAAGTTGCGACTGCTGCTCCAACCATGTACGCTTTGGTTGTAGAGCTTTGGAAGATCACACAAGTGGCTATGCAAAGTCCCAGGTAGGTCAGAAATCTGGTCATATTGACGTATTGCTCTCGCTGTTCCAAGGAATCGTCCGTGCATTTGCCCTCGACTAGAGTGTAGCCCTTGGCACACGCCTTGCACATATCCGGCCCATCACCATCGCATCCCAGACAGGACCTATCGCACTCTAAGCAGCTGTAAGAACCATCGTTATTCACGCAGAACTGCTGCGCGGTGCAGATGTTCCTTGTCGCAAGGCACTCGTTCAAGTCGCTGCAACCATTGCTGGGGTCCATTCGCCAGCCAGGTTTGCATGAGCGACAGCCCTTGGGACCAGCAGAGGTGCAACCCCCCTCACATGCGTCATGGCAGTGCGCGCAGAGCAGTTTCGATTCGTCTTTAAAAGCAGCGTAAAATGAATCGGCGCACTCCCTGCACTGTTCGCCCGTATACCCAGGGTTGCAGAAGCATTTGCCATTGCCCTTTCGTGTACCGGCTCCTTTACATTTACCATTTTTATGGCAATCTTGACACTTTTCGCAATTAAGACCAAAGTGGTCAGGAGGACAGCAGGCTTTTAATTTTTCAATGCATAGCGGAGTGAAAAAGTCATCAGAACCGTCCGCCAAGAGCTCTTTTATATCCATTGCAAGTAGATCCCGAAGTTCTAGGCACTGATTCTGTCCACGGCCTACATCACTGCAAACATTTTTCAACATAGCTTTTCGGGCTGCTTCTTGATCTGGCACAGTGCTGGCTGTTTGTGAAGCACTAATCAGAGAATCTACTAAAACGGTGCAAGCTTTGCACGGTGGAAGAATTACGGCTTTTATTGACTCTTCGTTGGATGAGCCACGAACACTCTTCGGTAGAAATACAAAACAAAATATGATGCAAAACTTATCAACTATCATTTTGTGCAATATTTTCTTTTTGAAAAAACAGAGTAAATTAATTTGTTTGGGTTCAAGACGACAGGAAGTAGTTAAAAATCTAGGGCGAATTGGGGATTTGCATTGTGCAAAAATCAATATCGGCGTTCAGGTGACACAATTTGTATTGAAACAAAATGGAAAATGGAGTACTGTCATCAGCGCAGAAACTGCATTTATACGATGCAGTATCAGTTTGCGGTTCTTAGGCCGGTATTCACCGAGCGCTCATAACTTAAGAAGCTCATAAACCTATTCACCAAGCAATATTAGTGAAGATCTACGAGCGCTCTTAAAAGTTAGGAGTGGTCCAGACCACTCCTAAGCTTACGAGCGCTCTCTTCGAAAGTTTGTTCGAAAATTCGAAAACTAAACAAACTAAACAAATGAAAGTGAGTGCAAAACCAAAACCAGTTATCGTCACCAGCAACGCTCCCCAAGCAAAATACGACACTGCCAGCTGTCATTCAAGTTCGAAAACAGTTTGATTTCAAAGTTTGGGTATGCCTGAACAAGAGAGAGTGGCTCTCATTTTCGAACTTCGAAAAACACTTGCGAGTAGTTGGTGAATACCCCAAAGAAATTTCAAGTTAAGAGCCTCGTAAAGTTAAGAGCCGTTTAAGAGCGCTCGGTGAATACCGGCCTTAGTCTGTTGGCGAGATACGTAGAAAGCGAAATGCTGAGGAAATTCTTTGTGGTTATTTGTTTTGCTGGGGCATTGTATATATAATTTATATATTTTATATATATTTTCAATTTAGCTTAAGTGAACAAAGCACAAAGAACAAAGTTAGCTTTTACTAAAAATCGCAGTGTTCAAAAGGTAACAAAAACTAAAAATCGGTTTTATGTAAAAGAATTACTAACAGTTTGTATGAACAAAAAGCGCTAATATTTATGTTACAAACGGATCTAAAGGTTTGGTAAACTTCAGTAGTTTTAGACGGAAATATGCAATAGCCGTGTTTTTTTTGGAAAAGTTATCCGTAGTACAGTAGGATTTTATATGAATAACAAATACAACACCCGCAGTAGGATCACTGCCGATAAAAGGAGAAGTGAAATCCTGCTGCGGATAGAGATTTGACGTTTATTCGAGTATCGGCAGTGATCCTACTGCGGATGCTGTATTTGTTATTCATATAAAATCCTACTGTACTACGGATAACTTTTCCAAAAAACACGGCTAATATTGAAATATTATTTTCGTACTATCTGTTTCAAGGTAATAAAAAAGTCCTGTTAAGCCTGACCAGGGAAGCATGTATTTGGGTATGAACGATGCTCGTATTATAAACATATCTATACAAAACCAATGGTGGCACACAAATCCGTGTACATGCACAGACATTTCGATGCAAACAGATTTAAAATTGTGTTGTGGTTTTGATGTCGGATATCGTGCAAGCAGTATTTAATAAAACTAAACGACTAAAAATATTACAGTAATCGTATGAACTATTATGCGGATTATTCGATTCAATATATCAGAATAAATTAAAAACACAAAAATCACACGAAGTCTATTTCGATTTTCTGTTAACTGTTGGGAATACCGAATCGTCATCTCGTGCTCATCCCTACTGTAAAATTCTATTTCAGTTCATATTTAAAGAACCTTAACCAACTTCACTTCAAACTGTCAAACAACCATCGTTTCGTTCTTTCTTAACAAAAAATTTCACGTAAAAATGTCGGCCCTCAATTTAACCGTGCACGTTCATCCCGTGGTTTTATTTCAAGTCGTTGATGCTTACGAGCGTCGAAATGCTGATTCACATCGTGTAATTGGAACTCTTTTGGGTAAGGATTCCCTATATTCCGACTAAAATGTACAATTGAAAAAAAAAGTTTTGTCCACGTAGGTTCGGTCGACAAGGGAGTCGTCGAAGTAACTAACTGCTTCTGCGTTCCCCATAAGGAGCATGATGACCAAGTGGAAGCTGAGCTCAGCTATGCTATGGACTTGTACGACCTCAATCGTAAAGTAAACAGCAACGAGAATGTTGTTGGTGAGTAGTTGCTCCGCACACATAACCTCAAATGCCTCTTAAAAAAACATTTACCTGTAGGTTGGTGGGCTACAGGCAACGATGTGACCAATCACAGTTCAGTTATTCACGAGTACTACGCTCGCGAGTGCAACAATCCAGTTCATTTGACAGTCGACACTTCGTTGACTGGCGGCCGAATGGGTCTGAAGGCGTACGTCTGCATCCAGCTAGGAGTTCCTGGTGGCAAGACCGGATGCATGTTCACTCCTATAAACGTTGAGGTCCAATGCTATGAGCCAGAAGTGTTCGGTTTGAAACTTCTCCAGAAGACAATCAGTGTCTCGAGCCCAAATCGACCAAAGACTGTGTCTCCAATGCTGGACTTGGCTCAGATCTCCGAAGCTTCAACCAAATTACAGGGACTTTTGGAGTTGATCCTTAAGTACGTCGAGGATGTGATTGCGCGCAAGCAGCTTCCCGATAATGCTGTCGGACGTTCATTACTGGATTTGATTCATTCCGTGCCCAACATGAGCCACGAACAGTTCACACAAATGTTCAACGCTAACATTCGCGATCTTCTTATGGTGGTAACTTTGTCGCAATTGATCAAGACGCAGTTGCAGCTCAACGAAAAGCTTACTTTTTTGCCAACTAACTAAGAACGAACAAGATTTTTATGTAAGAAAAATAGAATCAAAAAGGGTTAGCATTTAATTGAGAAATAAACGTTTGAGTTCTCCTGAATAACTGAATTGATTCAATAGAATTTTATTGGAAATAACCAGTGTAATAATTATCTCTGTTTATTTTTGTTGAGCTTCCCAATAAACAAACTAAAATTAAAGTTGTCTTAAATGAACTGTCTGCTTGTCGTGTCAATAGGGAACTATTCAGTTTCTTGGTTTGACTATCGATGGTAATTCGTTGTTCTACAAATTACCACGAAATCTAAAAGTCCTCAGAAATACAGACAAATCTGAACAAGAATATTTACATAAGTAACAAGATGTCAAAATAATTTGAAAAGAAGGATCTCTTGTTTTTATTATTCATTTATTCTCAGTAACCGCTTGAATTGATAATTCCGGGGCTTAAGTGCACTACAACCTCTTATAGATCTATTGTGCCATTTATCGCTCATAATTCAAAATAAAAGTGCTCCTTAACGCAGAGCCAGAGGTATTGTTTAGTTACTGAATCTCTTAAAATTTTGAATATGCGATAAATTCTAAATAAATTTAGTTAAACCCGGAGCTTTACTGTAAATCAAACATGATTATATGATATGATGATTATAACAGGCAATAATAAAAAATTGATTTCTTATGTCACTCAATTAAGATACCGTGGAGTTATCTAGTATTGATTATGAATAGCGCTAGGATTTGCACATGCACTTAAAAATGCAAAATATGCCCTTAAAATATGCTCTTAAAAATGTAAAATATGCATTTAAAATCATATCCCTTGCCAACCGTCTGTATTGGAAAAACATAGTATTTAGGTTTATAGTCTTTATTATCGAGGAACACAAAATTATATCAATAAAAACAGAAAAATAAAAGCCTTCATCTCAATTAACATAGAAAAAAAATATTCAAAATAGCACAGAATTTGAATTACATCCATTATTGTATTAAATCTAATCTTCAAAATGTTCGTACACTTTATTCGCATAAATTATAAAGTTTTTTCTCAAATTTTGAAACGTGAAACTTTGACGATTCGGTCTCTAAATTGCTTTATACATAGAGAATTATCGCTCGACGTCAACTATAGTTAATGGAGCATTCTTTAAAGAACAAATTTCTTAAGGTATTAAGGGCTCAATGTAATTCTCATCGACACAACTCAGTGTAAATGCCTTGTATATATTTTTTATTTTTGTAAAACCTTAATTTTCTTCCATACGATTATCCAGTTTTTTTTTTGAATTGCTACACCAATAGGTCCTTCAACTACACTAATTTTTAAAAAACTATTTCAATTAAATCGATTTTTTTTAATGTATTTTTTCCTTCAATCTGTACAATTGTATTGCACAGGATACAACTGTAGTTGGAACTGATATGCATATATGATTTGACTCCTTACCAAAGGCTGATTCAATGCTCCTTTTATATTTTTGATGGCAACGGCATCCGAGTCATAAAGGTCATTTGCAACATCTTCAAAATTTTCATAGTTTTTGGCGTAGTAAGCAATAGTTTCCAACCAAGTTCCCTACCTGGTACAATTGGCTGGGGAGGAAGAGGGGTCAAGGGATACTTTGCTTTTAAATGCTCAACCGGAGATGTTGCTTTAAAAAATATTTTTTTCCATTTGAGATTAATAAATCTACATTTCTTAAATTACTTCTTATCTGTTCTGTATGTGCTAAGCACGATACATGAATCTATTTCGGATATAAAATTTTTAATTCCCCGAGCGGCCTTTACCATGTATGTATGTACATTTTTTACTTCAGGATTATTTTATTTTTGTTTGTGTGAAAATATGCAATTAAAAGTAAAATATGCCCTAATTATGAAGTATTCCCATCTGCCATCAAGAAACAAATCTATTAGTCTTGAAAGATCTTATAAATTCCTCTTGAAAAAATGTAATCGGGGACAAAGAAATCATGCCATCAGCCAAATACATTGTATTTCAATCAATCAAACACAAATATGTACATAATTGGGAGGAAAGTAGAGTAAGTTGATGAATGGAAAATTTGACCAGTACAAGCAAAACATGTATGAAAAATATTAGGTCTATCGTCTGTGTAACATCCAACAGGGTGAAGCCTTTGAACTGGGCAGCGCTTTATCGTTATTAAGCACCTGCACTTTACTATAAGGGTGGGGTGTTGCTTATTTTGGTTACTTTTTTCCATCATACCTTTTTGCCTACATACTTTTTCGCTCAGATCTATAGAAATTGAAATAAATCGTCTTAAAAAGTAAAAGAGGCAAAATAAAGCAATCTTTAATTTGAAGTCATTTTTTGAAGAAACAACAATTATTAATAATACTTCAAGACTAAGAGCAAACAGCAATTTATTTTTGGGTGTGATTGATAACAAAAAATAATAAGCATAATTAAATAGGCCTTTGGTAGTTATTTACAAATATGAACGCTGCTCTAGTGGGAGCAATAGTGCATCAAGTATGCAGTTCTTTTCTAAGTCTATATAAGTACGAGTATATTTATTATGATCTTGAAGCTCAAACTATCTTAGGAGTAGGTTTATAAATTTGAAAAATGAATTTCATGCATTTAAACATTTTTCTCTATGTTTTTATAGATATAATTTTTTAAATTCCAAAGTGAACGCTCATTTTAATTGCGAAAAATTTAAAGACCAATAAAAACTGTAGAAAAAGTGAAATTCACTGTGCTTATTCAAAATCAACAAATGTAAAAGCTCTAAAACGTGAACAGCAATTTTTCAACATTTCTACGTAAAAATGCACTGAAAGTGGGACTTATAGCTTAGGCCATTGCTAACATCTTCAATACTACTTCTTCCTTCTTTAAAGTTTGAATCCTCGATTGTTATAGATTTGGTTAAGATTTGATCAAATTACCAGTTTCAAATTTAACTGCAGGTTAACTGTTATCAGTTGATGAGGAATGGAATGAAAACAATTTTGAATTTGATTTGAAATTATGAAGTACATATGTATGTAGTTGAAATATTTAAAAAGGCTTTGGAATGGTGTAACCTTATTTACAACAGGTGGAAGAAAGAAGTCTTAAGTTTTGTTCAGTTCACTGTTTTAATTATTAAGTTTGATGGACTAGATGCGAACAGTATAAAACATACTAGGTCACCCGCAAACACTCAAATCTTACCAACAGAAGAAAAAGAAAATTAAGATTTTATACAAACTACTCGTAGATACAAAATAGGGTTTGGGATACTACAGGATTGCTTTGCTCTATATAACTTATTTTATTATGTACCCATTTTAACGAATAGTGAGCGATATTTGAATTACTTTAGGTAGCAGTGGATGTCGGCAGAGAATAGACACACTCAGACCAAATGTTGGTCCTTTGTGATAGACAATGGATCTAGTAAAGATTTTCCCGCATTTTCTGTATGAAATCCGGAATTCAAAGTATTTCAGTATTTGCCGGATCACTCGGATCTTTGTAGTGGAAATGTCCAAAATGCAGTCAGCGGCTTTGGGATAAAGAAGGACATGTAAATAGAATGTGAGTAATTGTTCCTTTCTCTTCATGTATGCAGCTTCTGTAGAAATAGTTAAAGTTGACGCCAAGTCGCACATATTAGACAGGGTCTAATTGGAGATAACATTCCTATAGTCTAAGGATGTGTGCCTTAACTCTACGGAGGGCTATGTCTGGGCTAATTGATGAGCTATATGTGATAGAGTCATCAGCGAATAGCAGAGTTTTTGTTATTGGCAGGTTTGCTGGTTGGTCGGAGGTGTAGAGGTTAAAAAGGTCGGGTCCAAGGCGAGATCCGTGACCGAATCCGGCTAAGATGTTTTTAAGGATTGAGTAAGTACTCGCCACGCGTACGTAAAACTTATGATGAGGATAATATGTCTAGGTAAGTAAAGAGACTTCAACTTAAGAACCAAACCATCTATCCAAACAGAGTGGAATGCTTTTTGAATATCAAGCAAACATGTTACAGTGGTCTCTTTTTTGCTAAGATTCAGAGTAGTATCAGTACCTATGGAGCTTCAACAACGGGTCGAAGGTGGAGTGGGATACTTTGAACCCAAATTGGTTATACTGCACTATTTCCATTGAAGAGCATAATGAGCGGAGTTTGAAAATAATCAACATTTCGAGAAGTTTGCTGAGGTTAGGAAGGAGGGAGATTGGTCGGTAGTTGCTTGTATAATTTTCCCCTGTTTGTTTGTTTTGGAATTTTTGGATGGGTTCAGCATTTGTTTTCTTCATACAGCATCATAGATGGATACCATACGTCCAAGAGAGTTTCAGCACTTGCTTGTATAACATTTTTTTGTCCTGGATACATACGCCAGAGTTCTGTACTAATAATCAGTACATTTGTCTATACTTTTAGTCCAGTTCTTTTCTGTTTGATGTGCTCTTTCCATTTTAGCTTTGCATTCAAAACACAAATCAAAAGGCACGGTAGTGCCCAGCCAAGTTCTGGCACTACACCCTTTTTATAGGAACAAACTCATTTCGATTTTGACCCCTCCCTTTCTTCAGTACCAATGAAGTCAGAAACTTAAAATTCCGAATATTTGCTAAGCTAGGCAGGCACAGGCTCCTCACCAAATTTTCTAGCATAAGCGGTTCCTGGGATATACATAAGGCCTCAAAAATCACAAAAACCGTAACTGACTGACTGACTGACTGACATCAAAATTATGGAGCACTTCCCGACATCGTAGAATCTTGTAATTTCAAACAACGATAGGTCTTGTCATGCAAGCAGAGGAAAAAATCGAAAATTTGAGGTATTCCATTCAGGGGGCGTGGTATCCGCCTACTTCCTCAGAACCGATGTAAATTATATATGGCACATTTCCGATTGCAGTAGAACAATGAAATTTGGTAGAACGGTATGGCTCAAATTGCATATAAAGGACCAAAAATAAAAATTGAGGATTTACATTCAGGGGGCGTGGTATCCGCCCACATTCTTCGAACTGACTGTTGGTTGAATTGGTGTTGGATGAATGGAGCACTTTCGACTGCTGTAAAACGATGAAATTTAGTAAAGCGGTAGGGCTTAAATTGCATACAAAGAGAAAAATATAAAATTTGAGGTTTTCCATTCAGGATCGAGGTATCCGCCCACTTCCTCAGAACTGATGTAAATTATATGGCACACTTCATGAAGTAAGAACTTGGCGTACTTTTTTGTATAGAAGAACTTGGCTCTTTTTTTAACATTTATGTTTTTGGTCTGATCTACCTTATAACATTACATCGGAAATAGAATAAGAACTTTTTTTATTTTAAAACGAGAATATCTCAAAAACGTGACTTGAGATGATATACGAGCCCAAACGCAAAATAGTTGGACTACCTATGATAAAAAACAAAAATCTTCTGATTCTTAAATTCCATCGAAAATAAAATCAATATTTTGGTATTTTTCTTAAGATATATTTATTTTGAATAGGAATAAGTAACAAAAACAAAATGACTTCAATTAAATAACGGTATAGTAGAGTAATCTTACAAAATAAAATAACGATTTAAACATTTTTTTAAGCGCAAAATAGTTGGCCTATGGGTCTTAATTTTTATTTTACCATGGTGTTACGTCGCCTTTGGCCTTGATAACTGCTTCTATGCGTCGTGGCATTGTGTCAACTAATTTTTGACATTCTTCGGTACCAAAAGACTCCCAAATGTTTATGATTTTAGCTTTAAGGTCTTGAAGAGTCCGGCATGGTTCTTTTCGCAGTTTTTGTTTCATTTTATGCCAGACAGTATCAATTGGTGAAAGGTAAGGGCTGCTGGAAGGCCATTCCAGTAAAGGAATAGATTCAGCAGATAACCACGCCATTGTAGACCTTGCAGTATGACAAGAAGCTCCATCCTGTTTTAAAATATAGTCTCCATCACTAGTTTGAAATCGTGGTATTGATGGGAGAAGCTTATTTTCCAGAACATCCCTGTACTTGGCAGCATTGACAATTCCATTTACAAAATGTAAATTGCCCAAACCCCGCCCCGACATGCATTCCCATATCATTAGAGATGCTGGAAACTTGACCGTTTTTTTATGGCAATCTTTGTGAAAAGCCTCTTTTGAATTTCTAATGACTCGTTTTCGTTCGTCGCCTACGCAAACTTCAAACCTGGACTCATCACTCCAAATTACGGACCGCCATTGACTTAAAGTCCAGTTTTTACGTTGTTTGGCCCACTCTAGTCGCTTTTTCTTTTGTTTAGGTGTTAAAAGCGGTTTTTCTTTGGCCTATGTTTTAAACGAATTAAAATAGATCTAATTTAAATAAATCTAAAACAAACCTTATAAAATTTGTATCCAATTTTTTTCATAGTCCGTTTGCAAGTGTCGACTGAAACACTTTTTTGGATTCTTTCCCTCCATTGAACAGTTATTGCAGCGGCCGTTTGACGTTGATTTTCTTTTATTATTTTTTTTAAAACTCGGCAATCTCGAGGTTTTGCAATAGGTGGGCGTCCCGTTTTCTTACCGATCTCCACATTTCCACTATTTTTGAACTTTGAGATAATGTTTCGAATTGATGAGCGCGGTAAATTGAATTGTTTTGCGATTTTATAGCTCGATAATCCCGTTTCGAAGGCTTTAATTATGGATTCCCTAAGGTCTCGCGATAATGCAACGCCACGCACCATGGTTGACATTAAACTGTTGCTGGCTTACATAAAACAAGAGATCAATAAACAACAAAACAAGTGCATGTCATTTTTTTAATAACGGTTAACTGAAAATCAATTTAAATCTTCATAGGCCAACTTTTTTGTATCCCAGAGAGAGTAGTCCAACTATTGTGCTCTATCTTTGTTTGAGAGAATGCAAACTGGAGCCATATGTGCTTTCTCAATGGGCCTTGTGAATAAAAAAAAAGCTAAAGCTGAAACTTGGATTTTTAAGTAAAAGCTTTATTTTTAGTGAATAAAAATAAGCTTAAGCTAGCTAGTTAAAGATTTTTTTTAGTAATAGCTATTTAAAAATAGCCAAAGCTAAATTTATTTGGTTTTAGCTGGTTTTCCTAGCTTAAGCTTCAATTTGTGTGAATAAAAATAGCTTAAGCTAGAATATTATAGTTAAAGCTACAAAAATTTCAAGATTTTTTCGACCTGTCTAGAAAGCTTTGACTAGGTCTTATTTTCAGTATTAACTCGTGCGAGTTGTTAAATAAACATAAGGGAATGGGCCTTGTGAATAAAAAAAAAGCTAAAGCTAAAACTTGGATTTTTAAGTAAAAGCTTGATTTTTAGTGAATAAAAATAAGCTTAAGCTAGCTAGTTAAAGATGTTTTCTAGTAATAGCTATTTTAAAATAGCCAAAGCTAAATTCATTTAGCTTTAGCTTGTTTTCCTAGCTTAAGCTTCAATTTGTGTGAATAAAAATAGCTTAAACTAGAATATTATAGTTAAAGCTACAAAAATTTCAAGATTTTTTCGACCTGTCTAGAAAGCTTTGACTAGGTCTTATTTTCAGTATTAACTTGTGCGAGTTGTTAATTAAACATAAGGGAAATCTCAAAAAATAGGACTGTGAACCAATAGACCCAGAAACTGACATACGAAATGTTAAAAACATTTTTTAGCCGAAACCAATACTTGCCCTGTAGAACAGATAACAAATTGAGGCAAGAAAACTTTCCTTTCGGTCATACATGTACCAGTTTTAGCTAAAGCTACCTAGTCGAAACCTGTGAATAAAAAAACGAACAGCTTAAATTACGAAGCTTAAGCTAGAATTTTCTAGCATAAGCTATTTAGCGTTATCATTTTTTTATTCACATAAAACAAAGCTTAAGCTAGAACTGTCTAGCTTTAGCTGCTAGTAAAAGCTATGACTAGTTGGCTTTAGCTTTCTCCAAAAAAAGCTTTAACTTTTTTTTTATTCACAAGGCCCAATTATCTCAAAAAATAGGACTGTGAACGTATAGACCCAGAAACTGACATACGAAATGTTAAAAACATTTTTTAGCCGGAAAATACTTGCCCTGTAGAACAGATAAAAAATTGAGGCAAAAAAACTTTCCTTTCGGTCATACATGTATCAGTTTTAGCTAAAGCTAACTAGCCGAAACATGTGAATAAAAAAACGAACACCTTAAATTACGAAGCTTAAGCTAGAATTTTCCAGCATAAGCTATTTAGCGTTATCATTTTTTTATTCACATAAAACAAAGCTTAAGCTAGTACTGTCTAGCTTTAGCTGCTAGTAAGAGCTATGACTAGTTGGCTTTAGCTTCCTCCAAAAAAAGCTTTAACTTTTTTTTTATTCACAAGACCCAATTTTGGTTCTGTTTGGTCTAATTTACTTATTAAATGTTATGTATTACATCGACAAAAAAAAAAAAAAAAATTAAACAACAACTGCTTGGGACCAGAAAATATAGGCACTTAAAAAATGTTAATTTGTTAATTGATGAGTAGGCCAACTATTTTGCGTTTGGGTCGTATACATATCTGAGTTCGGATTCGAGTTTAGTTCAAGAAAACCTTCGAAAAGAATAGTTCGGTATTTGTACCATAAAAAAATATTTTTATTGGGCAGTTTAATTGATAATAATTAATGAAATATAATATGAATACACATTTCCCAAATTACATAATTCGTTTCAAATTAAAAAGGTTTTTAGAAAGAATATTTCATTAATTGAGAAAATAACTTTTTTCATCCATAATTCTTAATTAAAAAAATGGTAGATTTCAAATCCAAAATCCACCGTGAACTACAATAAAATAAAACAAATACATATACCAATCCAACTTCCTCAAAACTACTCACCCTAATAATTGGATTTGAATTTGTTGAATAATTAAATGCATTTCTTATCGATAAAGGAATCTATGCATTTCAATATGAATGAATTTAATTGTTTATTTATAGTGTGTTTTAATGTTTAAAATATTATTAAACGCTAAGCTTAAATCTTAATGCAAATCTTAGTAGAATCCGAGATCAATGTTACAAGGCGTTTGTATTTATCGATTGTAAACCAAATCGTGACCGCCAATGGGCATCATATTGCGCACAACCCCATCGGATACGGAAAACAAAGCTTATTGTTTGAGAGACATTAGAGTCAAGGTTATTTGGTCGTTGATATGCAATTAAATTATGCAATAGGTTTCTCTGGCATCCCTGTGTCCAAGCACCGAACCGTATTCCCATTGTATCTTATTTACAACCATTGTCCATAGTAGGTGCTATTACTCTGTCATCCATCTAACGATGAGTTGATGGAATTCGTCAAAACCATTGCAAATCGATGGTAATGATGGTTGAATGAGCAACGAACAGAATGTAGACGAATATTGCAAACCACCAAAAGTGCAAGCAATTCAATAAATAATGACAGTCTTTTGAAAACCTAAGTAAAGGTTGCATGTTCAGTAGTTGTTATATGGATTGCTGAAATCCGATAGGTCGTCGGAAGAGCTAGAAAGTGCAAGAAAACGATCCAAGACCAAAGAAGATTTCGATATCACTTTGAATCGAATGAATGACAATTTTATTTTCATTTTTATGGTTAAATGTGAATGTTGAAATTCTATCCATGGGACGGGATCGCATTATGACTGTGATCTAGATAGTTGCGTAATTCAGGAAATTATGGTTTAAAATGATATTGTGGTGCGTCGACCTATGGCGCTTGTCTCTGAGTGTAAGTGTTAGGTTATCGTGAGATTGAAAGTAGTTCGCGATTCATGATCTTGTATCCATTTCACGTTTAGTGAATTGATGAATAGGATTGACTACATGGTGTATTTACATTTATATGTGCATCCGTAAATGGATTGACAATTTTTGTCATGAGACGTCCGAAGCTCCTTTTTCAACGTTCTTACTACAACCAGCCAGATAGTTATTTACTAATTTCGATAAAAATAGGTGAATTCAGATTACCTCGTGCGACAGTAAAATTAAAATGAATAGCAGGTTGAAGTTTAAAGTTCTTTTTTCCGTCAGAAAGTTTAGTTCCAAATAACCGTTATTTTTCAATGTTTGCATTTAACCCTTGAGAACTATTTTTCGAACATTGTTACTTAAATCATTCTGGCTTGCAAGACTGATATAAGAATTGTTATGCGTTGTATTTTCTTTTGTTCGCGCGATCGATCATCTAGATGAAGTTGTAATCTCTGGCGATTTCAACATTCCTCACCTTAAATGGACTGTGTCGGAGCACAGATCACATTACATTTGTAATCCCTCCTCGGCAAAAGAGTGTCTTTTTTTTGATCATTTAACAGATTCAAGCCTCCGTTAAGTGACTAGCGTTCTAAATAATATGGACCGACAACCTTATATTCTCAACCGATGATTTTCATAAAGCCCAATTCTCTCAAGCTAATGAGTATATTAACCGAGTTCCATTTAGTTTTGAAAATATATAAGTCTGCCGAAGAAGCCACTAACCATTTTTAGAATGAATTACAATATTCAATTTCATTATACATGTCCCTTCCTACCGACGTAGAGTTTCTCCTTCGTCCCCGCCTTGGTATAATCGTAGACTACATTCGCTGCGTAACCAAAGGAACAAGCTTTGGGAAATTTTCCTACGCTCTCAATGACCAACTGACTACTCAAAGTACCTTGGTGTTATCTTCAGTTCAACAAACTGTACAGTTTTATCTACCAATAATATTTACATAAAACCCAATCTAACCTTATCAACGATCCCAAAACCTTCTTCAGTTCATTAATTACAAAAGAAAGTCAGATGGGTATCCATCTTCTTTGTCCTTCAATAGTGAAACCTCCAAAGATAATCTAACTATATGTAGCTAATTACTTTGCATAATTTTTTAAGGCGGATTCATTCTCCAAGAATTCCTTTAAACCAGATTGGACCTATTTTGAGTATTAACCGAATTTTTCGCTGGGTCCATTCTTACCTGATTGCATTGCTCCATCGGCCATTGGCAACAAATTTTCCCAACTCACTGCGGGCCCAGATGGGCTTCCTGCCATTTTCCTATAAAATGTTCTTCCTCCCTTTCAAATCCTCTATCAAAAAATTTTTATTTATCCATATCTCAGGGAACATTTCCCAGGATATGGAAAACATCTTTCATAACACCAATTCACAAGAAAGGCCTGAAAGGTGAGGTGAAAAACTATCGACCAATTGCAAAACTTACACATATCCCAAACATTTTTGAAAGCATTTTATATGAACTCCTCAGTTTCCATTGCAGGTTCGTAACTACCCTACCTCCACAAACCTTGTATAATTCACTCAAGAGCCTTAGAAAACGGGAATGAAGTTGATATGGTCTCCACTAACTGCAGCAAAGTTTTCGACAAAATTTCTCACAGTCTCATAGTTTTTAAACTATCCTCTTTAGGTTTTGAACCCCTTTTTCTGCAATGCATTACTTCTTACCTATAGAAAATCGTGAATATTGTGTCCGGTTCAGATCCCTTATCGTGACCGCCTCCAATTGTTAAACCTCAAACTCATTACAGGAACGTAGAGAAATTGCTAACATACTTTTCATACATCGGCTTCTCTCTATAGTTCAGTTGACTGTTGTATATTACCATCAAAAACTTATTAAAAAAAAAAAACGACAAAGGATATTTCTTCTTGTTTTTATTTAATTTAAAAGAAGAAATCGACTGTTATTTGTCTAAGAGATCATTAACATTTAGAAGCGTGCATATACTATTTTAGGAAATATAAATTATATATCTATTAAAAATAATTGCATAAACAAGTATTAAATTTTTCTAGAACCTTAAACTATGTATGTATCTCCATATTAGTGGAACTAAATTAATTTTCTTACATGTATTATAGATTTATTAGCAAGAGCAAACATTCCTATTATTTATGAAACACAACACAATTTCGCTATGAAGAATTACCAACTTACCAACAACCTTTAGTATCAAGATTAAAGAAGATCGCTTCAGTGAGGCTATAAGTCGAGGCAGAGGTATGTGCAAACATAAATACAGATTGACGGATTTGAGGGTTTGATTGAAATATTGAAAACAGCTTGTACATGGGCAAGCAACCATTTCAATTTGCATTATGTCAAAATATTCATTGAAATCGGTAATCGGTCCTAAAAACATTTTCAAATGTCTTCGTGAAAAGAAGCTAGATTTAAGTCTATTGCTAACGTTTCTAGCGTTGGATGCATACATAATATGTACATAGATAGAAGAAGAAAGACGCAGAAAATTGAGAACCCTTATATTACGTGTTCCTTATAGTCTTAATGGAATATAAATACAAAGATATGTAATACAATGTATGTACAGAAGGTACATAAGTATATGTATGGATATTTATTTAGTTAGTTCATATATTATAATGTATATTATGATATGGTTGTCTTACATCTCTAAGGATAACTAAGCTCGATTGTCAAACTGGACAATATTGTCAAATCTGTAGAAACAAATGTGAGGTTAATTTTATTTTCGTGTTTAATTTGGTAAGATGTTAACAATTAAATCGGAAATAAAACGTTCAGAAAATAAAGTTCACGACTTGGTCGCACGAAGTATCTCATATGTTATAGACTTAGAATTTTAAAAATGGATGAATTCATAACCAAAAACTATTTTTTTTAATTTTTAAGCAACTCATTAAGTAGTTGGAGCTAAGAAAAGAATTCCATTACAAGGAAAAATAAATTTACGCAAGAACAAAAATTATAAATCGTTGCAGCGTTTTGAGAAAGCAATAAGTTCTTCTAAAAAAATTTAAACATTTTTAAGAAAAAATTTTGGTACGCCAACTTTAAAATTAAAAATTCATATAAAAAATATTAACCAATTTTTCTTAATTTCTTACACTTCTGTGTAAGAAATTTTAATAAAATCCCTTATGTCCATAATGTTTATGTTTATAATGCGCTTACAGCATTAGATGACAGCATCAAACACCAAATCTGAAGTGAATACATTGCACCCCAAGATACTGGAGAGGAGATGAAAAATTGGAAAATACTATAAAAATGTTTAAATTTTTTTTGAGGTTGTAGCTAAACAATAGAAATACTATAGTACTAAATAAAACATTTAGTTGAAAACTATTCGCATCTTAATACCTTGATTCACAATAATATATTCATATATATACATACATATTTACCAAAATAAAAAAAATTGAATATGTACATATGTATGTATAACTTGTTACCTATACGCCATAGTGTACGCATTAATTGACTTTTTTTTTTTTTTGAATTTTATCCGTCCAAATTTGAACATTGTCTGTGGCGAAATTTATTAATATAAGTTTTCAATACACGATAAATATGGATATCTGTCACTGGATAAGACGTTTAGAGTTTAGTAATTAAAACGATCATGTATTTTTAAACAAAAATGTTCCCCAAAAATTTGAAACTCCAGGGAAAGTGCTATGCTTATAGCAGACGCCATGCGAAAATGTTGAAGAAGGAAATGACGTGGTCATGAAACGTCAGATAATTACCAATAAACTGACCACGAAATTTGAACTTATAGCGACGAAAAGGATCTGAAATAACGGTTCAAAATCTAAACCGATGAAATGTGTTGCACGTAAAGACGGTACCATCAGGGGTCTTCAAAACAACACTGCTAACATTTCCTTTAGCATCAGATAAACTAATACAAAAAATACGATCATCGCAAAGAAAGCGAGTGTTGCAAAATTATAATTCGGATAATGATTTATCACAGCAACCTGAACGAACAAAGAATGAAGTACAGTAGACTAAGAGGTAGTTTAACACATACAATTTTGGTATTTTCAATTAGAAAAAAGAGGAGAAAATTGATGTAGTATCGAGGTTTTATTTTTAATAAACACTTACCAAATATAGAATCGAAGAAGTTTGTATAGATAAACTTCAATGATAAAAATAAAATAAATAAAATTCATCCGTACATATACAGTAACACATTTTTAATCGAATGTGAGCTATTTTCTTTCAAAACGTTTTATAAAAAGTTACTGTAAGCCACTGCAGAAATTTTGTACACATAATTTGCTTTGACTATTCAAGCTTGATGATTTACCGATGAGAATGGCTGCTTTTCATAAATACCGTTACCAAATACTAGGTCAGTGAGGCGTTGGAGCATTCGATCAATTTTGTGAGTTCTTTATTCCAGTGGAGATGTACGGAGCAAGCTTATAATTAATATTTTTTTTTTAGTATTTTTATATATATATTTTTATATTTTAGTATAAAAAAGTAAAGGCTAGTAAATAAAGTGTAGTATTTCCGTTCTGTTTCCCATTATTTTCTGGATCTTTTCTGAAATTTTGTAATTTTTTTTACAATACATCAAAAGGTTAAAAAATGAAGAAAATAAGCCGGATCTTAAAGGAAAAGATTAAAAAGCTATTGGAGGAACACATAACGCATAGAGAAATCTCGATGAAACTGAAATGTTCCATGAGTACTATCAGTAAATATAGAGAAATGCTAAATATTACAGCAAAAAGTCGACCGCCTGGAAGAAAACCCAAGTTGAGTCCGGTTACGAAACGGAATTTTGTAAGATCAGTTATCACTGGAACATTTGATAATGCTGTACAAATTAAACAAAACTTATCAGCGACTCAAGGAGTTGATGTGAGCCCAGAAACGGTAAGGAGAGTTCTTAGACAAGCCGGAATGAAAGGAAGAGTAAAAATAAGAAAACCTTTACTGACGGATCGCCACAGAAAGCTGCGCTTGCAATTTGCAAAAAAATATAGAAACTACACCGTTAGAGACTGGGATAATGTAGTATGGTCAAACGAAACCAAAATCAATCGCCTGGGCTCCGACGGCAGAGAATGGGTTTAAAAAAAAAGCCCAAGGAGACTATTAAAACGTTTAATAAAAGAAACGTTAAAATTTGGGGGCGGTAATATTATGATATGGGGATGTATGCACTCTTCCGGGGTTGGGGTGTGCACTAAAGTAGAAGGTCGAATGACAGCACTATTCTACGTTCAAATATTGAATGATGGCCTTGTCCCATCGGTTAGAAAATGGGGTCTTTCAACAAGACAATGTTTCGAAACATACAGCAAAACTCACTCGCAATTTGTTTCTAAATCAAAAAGTAAATGTTTTAGACTGGCCTCCCTAGTGCCCGGATCTGAACCCCATTGAACATCTTTGGGCGATCCTTAAGCGCAGGATTTCATCTTGGGATAATTGCGCTAGATTTATGGATGAAGTATGGCATAGAGTGGAAGTTGAGTGACAAAATATTAGCACCGAAGAATGCCAAAATCTTATTCACAGTATTCCAGGCAGAATTAAAGCTGTTTTAGCTGCGAAAGGAGGGCATACAAAGTATTAACTTACTTTAATTTCGAAATAATATACAAACTCACAAAATTGATCGAATTCCGATTTCTCCATTTTGCTTGCTTTACTGTATTTAAATTGTTTAATCAACATGTAAACTTACCTTCTGTTTAACTTTAGTATTGAATTAATAAAAAATAATTATTATAGAAGTATGTGAACATAGCATTAATTTTAATATGACAAAAATTAAAATATTAAAACTCATTCGATTGAATATGTGAGTTACTGTATATAGACTGACAAGCAGGATAAAATAGAAATACTATAGTAGTAGTAATGTCTTAATTTAAAATTTTTTTAAGTGAAAGAAATACTTTTTAATTAAAATTCTAGGTGCCGTTTTGAAGTCAAAAACCATTTTTGACCATACAAATGATTTTTGGATAAATAAAATTTTTTTCAAATCTTGTAGGCAGATTAAAAAACTTTTAATTGTCAAAATTAAAGAAAAATAAAAAAAATTGATTTTTTTAAATACAAACAAAAATTTTGGAGAATTTGAATTGAAAACATTATTTAAAGTTTTGAGGAGCTTTATTATAAAAAATTCATCTTAATCAGTTGTACCGTTTTTGAGAAAGTCAAAAAAAAAAACAGAAAATTATATGGTTCTATGGCAGTACCATTTATAACCATTTTTTTTATTTTCTTCTTGAATTTTTTTTAGAATAAATTACAAAAAAATGTATGGCAAGTACCCCTATTTTTGATTAAAAAAAAAAAAGAAAATAACGTTTGGAGTGAAAATTAAAAAAATTCCAAGTTGAAAGGAAATCGGATGGGCCATTTTTACAGTAGTCGAACAGAAAGACGGAATTGCGAGACCCACTTTTTTCGTCTTCCCTAGTCTGATTTTCGATTTTCGGTAGAATTTTTTACGAATGCATAACTTGCCATATATTGTCTTTATATCGCCAGTAAGACGCGGAAATGAAAATAAATAGGATGTGCAAGGATATATAACGCCCACAGTTAAAACATCTCTCAGCACGATATAAAAAAGTTTTAATTTAACTGAAATCATTTTTACTTTAATTATCTTCCATATAAAATATTAGCAAAAATATTTTTAATATTTTTATTTTATTGGAATTTGCTCAAATGCTTAAGAGACTTTGAAATTTTTAAATGCATGTTAAAAGAGATACAATTCTTAATTGCTAAAACAACTCCTTTATTAGTTGGAGTTAAAATAGTATGCCATGTGATTAAGCACATGTAAGTTTATGCAAGAACAAAAATTATAAATCGTTGTAGCGGTTTTAAGAAAAAATGTATTTTTAATTTTCCTAAATTAGCAGCGGAGCTTTCTACGAAAAAAGCAGTAGAGAATGAAAAGCTTTTCAACTTGAATGTGCCTCAACCAAGTATGATAGGCTGGAATTAATATCTATTTCATGGTATTAGTCGTCAATAAAGTTGTAAATCCCCAACAATATCAAGATCTTTCGCAAATCACTTAATAGTGAATTAAACACAGTTTTTAAAAAAATACTATAACAATATATTTGGAAGCCAAACAAAATCTTAAAATTATAAAAATTTAACTTACATTACTCTAAATTCAAACGTTTTTGCTAATGATGGTACACTCCATATCCAAATCCATGTGGATAGCCCCCATATCCATGACCATAGAATGAAGGTCCATGGTAATCATGGTGGCCATATGAAAAGGGATGACCATACCCGTGACTAAATCCGTATCCATGTCCATGGCCATGTCCATATCCGTAACCACCATGATAAGCTGGGCCTCCATACCCACCGTATCCGAATCCATTTATTCCACGTTTCTCTGTCATTTTGCTCTCACTTTCCGGAATGACAGGTGAAGATAAAACGGCGCCAATAAGCAGGATAACAATAGAAGTACCCTATAAGATTTAAAGTAAATTATTATTTTAATATCTAATCTAGGACATAAAATCGTCTTACTAAAAAGTTCATGATGCCACTGAATGGATGTTTGATTTGGCTATAATAGTACTAGATGAAGTGCAGAACTGTTTCTGATGCCTGGGAATTGATTGTGCAAGCTTTTTATACCTATTCATGATGCCATCATATCCACTTCACCATCAATTCATAAGGGTCTCATGTTTCCTCTTTTCTTTATTTTTAGATTTAATGCACTAAAAGAGATGTGATTAAAAATGGAGATTAAAGAGAATGTGAAGAGTGAAAATTAAACGTTTTTAGTGTTGTGCAAATAAAAATGAAATTAAAAAAAAATAAACAATCTGATTTTGAAATATCGAATTTAGAAAAAATGGTTATATGTTAATAATGGCTTAATTTAAAATTATGTTATGTTGAAGATAATACGAATTAAGAGATACAGATAATGAATTACTAAAGTATTGGAGCTATTTTCGAAAAAAATAGGATTTTTTTTTATAATTCACATGCGCTCATATAATGTTAAACACAGCACGGTCGATGGGAAAAATATGGGGTGTCGAAGAGCATTGTTCCATGATCGTTTTGTGTGAATAAGACACGAATCTCTTTATTTGACGGTACGACCAAATAAAATTAGGCTCGAGGGTGAACTGATGAGCATTTCTAGCGGGTATCACGGGTGAACTTATGGAGGGGAGGCATGTGAGCATTGCTTGTGAAAGAAGCGATAAAACAAAGACGGTGTTCAAGAGATGGCAATGAATCTATGATCGCTCTGTTTCCTATAAGTTTTAATGCTCTGTTCTTAATTCTATTCAATAATTGGAGAAAAGTTTTCTTACATTGATATGTTAAATACCTTTATTTTTGAATAAAATAATTATTAGTTTTCAGGTTAAAAAAAAAAACAAGAAAAAATTCAAAACATATTTATTTGAAAATTTTCTTATATAATACTATTTACTATACTCAAGCGTTCCAAAACAGATTTGCTGGACATTAACAGTTTTTACTCGTGGCAGGTCCCCTATTCCTTCACTCAACTTTTTCCTAACAATTTTTTACCAAAATATCAGAGGACTATAAAAAGAGTTACCAGACATCTCCTTTTAGGGGGGACAATCCCCTTTTTTAGACCAAATGTTGTTGTGTCCACCCCTAATACAGTCAACGTCCCCCGTTTTGAATACTTTTCTCCTCTAAAAAACGCACGATATCCCCATTTCGTATTTTCTAATCTGGTAGCAATAAATGTTTCAAAAGCCACCTTATAATGTCTTTGCTCTTTACAACCCGTCTTTCTAAAAGATGGTATTCCTCTAACTCCAGTGATTATTCCTACAACGCTAGGTTTCAATCCCATGGCGTCCTATTAGCATCATATTTAGATTTTCACTCACCGTTAATAATAATTCCAAATACCTCGAATCTTCAATTTGTCTGATTTATGCCGTACCAACCTATAAGCCAAATAAGTATTATATAAAATATTTCTGTTTATTTTCGACTTTATCATTAACGACTTTACCGATTTAGATCGGCACAACCTTGCAAATTTAATTAATATTGCTTATATTAAAATTAAAAAAAGAATAAATCAAAATTCAATACTTCGAAAACGTTTCTATAATTTTTTTTTTGAAAATGAGTTTTGTATTTGTATATTTACAGACGTTAAAAATTGCCATACCATTTTTTGAATAATAAAGAGATTGTAGATATATAATATAAAAAAAAACGGACCAACCATTTTTTTAAATTTATTTTGCATACATTTATATTTATTCAAGTAATCAAGTCCCATTCTAGTTTTTGAGTTCTCAGTTGTCTTACCCATCAAATTAATGGTACCTTTCTATACAATTTTTGAAATTACATTATTAATTAAACATAAAATATCATCCAAGTCGTTTGGCAAAAGGAGAAAGGAAAATATATGTATTGTAAACTCTTCTTTACAAAGGGTTTTCGATTGGCGGTGATAGATATGAGCAGCCTGTGGCGGCCATTTTGTTTTAGTGACATCTATCAAATCTGTCGATACACGATTAAAAAGCACTTCTACGGTAGATGGGGTGGCCCTTCGGAGTGGACTCTCCAACGTTTGGTGGCCAAATTTGAAACGACCGGTTCTGTAATTAATCAGCCAACGTTAGTACATTAACACGCCGTCTCCACTAGCGATAAATCCATCGCAATCGCAATAGCCAAAGCAGAAAGCAGAGAGCAGAAGATTTTTGTGGCTGGGCATTTCATCGCATACTTTTTTAGTATAGTGAATAATTTTAATGGATATAAATGAGTTCTATGGACAATTTCAAATCAGATTTTTTTTTTTAATTTTGTTAGAAAAACGTAAACCCCAAGCAAAAGCTTTCTCCGCACGCAAAACTCAAACTCAGTTAAATTAAATTTGGGTACGCCAGAACAATATGACAGATCTCCTTGCGATAAAGCAAGCGATGAATGGTATGCGATGAGAGCATACTTTCTATCGCAAGCGATGAAAATATAGCTGCGATGGCGGTCTCTACTTGCGATAATGAACGCATGCTTTAAAGCATGCTCTGGATTCATCGCTAGTGGAGACCGCATGTAAAGGCACTCAAGATCGGCCGAGAACATCGCCGTGGTACGTGAAAGTGTACAGCAGAGCTCAAGGCAATCGATTCCTCGATGAGCATTACTCGGCCTTTCGTCGGGACTTGGGTCTACACCCGTACAAGATCCAACTGATCCATGACCTCAAAGTTCATGACCATAGACAAGGTCATTTTATTCTCTGACTGGGCTTTGGAGCGTTTGGAAGAGGACCCCAGTTCTGGCCGAAAAATCATTTTAGCGAAGAGGCGTATTTTTGGATCAATGGCTGTTCTAACAAGCGAAATTTTCATATATTCGACGACACCCATCTACACCCTCAAAAAGTGACCGTTTGATGTGGGTTTTGGGGCGGCAGCGGGCGGCGTCATTGGTCCTTACTTCACTTTTTTTCAAAACGATGTTGGTGTAGCGGTCAGCGTCAATACCGAACGCTACAGAACGACGATAGTCAATTTATTAAGCCTTAAGTGAACCATATGTACCTAAGCAACATGTGGTTCCAGCAGGACAATGCTACGTGCCACACAGTAGCGTACACCACGATGGATATTCCGTGTGAACGATTTGAGGCTAAGGTGATGCTGATGCGAATTGACCACCAAGGTCATGTGATTTGACCCCGCTAATAGAGTTTCATGAAGTGGGATCATTTAAACGATATCATATTGATACATAATGGCATACAGATAAAAAAAGAATTTTGCTAATACATTACACACAGCTTATTTTATTTTATTTCAACATCTACCCGCCCTTATTGAGAAACCGTTCACATTAAAATTAAAACAAGTTCTTTTTCAAGAGAACGAAAAGTAGGCGTAGCAGTGGGCAGATTTTAATAAAACTTATCATTTTCTCGCTAATATAAACAAACTCTGAAACGTTCGTGACGGCTCCGAGAAACTAAGATATAATTTTAGATAAAATTAAAATTTGAGTATTGTTCCAAATAATAAGGGTTAGGAGGATCATTGGCTTTGGTGGTTATGTTTTTTTGTTTTTGATATTATTTGTTCGGGGTTGCAGGTTGAACTTTGATTCGATAAATGAATAAATTAATTCCAGTATATTAAGGGTGATTTGAATAAGAGCACTCTATTCATGCCATCTCTTGAGATATCAAGTAAACTTGATAGTGAAAAAATGGAAATGAAGTCTCTTTTTCTTAGTCCTATTTATTTACCCTCCCTGGAAAGTTTTAGGATGACCCACTTAACTGCACTTAAGTAAGTTCTCTTTGCTCCAGTAATGCACATGCATGCGAATCTCTTAACATTTTATAGTGGTTTCCTAGTTGTTGCTAGTTCGGTTCTTTTGTACCAAGCAACTGCACCAGAGGCAAAGATGGGTTTTACCATCATGGTGTACATCCATCTAAGGATGTTTGGTTTGTAACGCCAATAGGTATATCATTAGGGCTTTTGTGGCTTTTCCGACAGCTCTAGCAACATATTTATTAAAGAAGAGCTTGCAATGAGTATCCAGTCTAATTTTCATATATGTGGCGCTCAATTTAATAGTGAACTATCTCCATACAAATGAAGAAGTAATATCTTGAAGCAGTTCATCAACTACAAGAATACACATGAATGGCTTTAGATATTTTGTATCCTTTTATTAATTTTAGGAATAAAGGTGATTTTAGCTCTTCCCCAAATACTTGGTATAAACTCAAGTGCAATACTACTATGAAGTTTGCAAAAAAGTAAGAGATTTAATTCCTCTTTCCCATTCACTAAAAAAGGAGTTAGGAAAAAGGTTAAAAGGTGCTGATTGCCCATTAAATCCTTTGTCCTAAGCAGATAGTTGAAGCTATCTTCCAGTCTTCTTGGTTCGGAGAGATATTTTCACTATTATATTTTCAACCATTGGAAGGCTATCCGGAAGTGAGTGTTTAGTAGCATAGTCGACTTTTACTCCAAATTCTCCGTGAAGCTTCTATCAAAAATCAGGAGTGCTAAAGAAATAAATGCTTTTTGCTAGAGCTTTATGCAGCATAGCTGCTACAGGAGTAGTGGAAATGCCTTCACATAAAATCACAGAGCTGTTCATTTTGGATTTTCTTATTTTTCTGTGTTAATTATTCCACTCAACAGTTGTTTTTGCAAGAATTCTTACTTCGTATTTTTTTTTTAATTTAAAGCATACAATCGTAATTTTCATATCCTGTCACCAGCACTTCTTCCATTTAGGAAGGACTCCAAAAAGATTCGTTGTTTACTCAAATTTATATTTTATATGTATGTATGTACATACATATATTTATGTTTTATATGTTTTTAAAAAAAAGTTCTCTACTTACATACATGTTTGACTCCAATTCTAGGGGATTTGAAGCATCCCTTATGTCTTCGTCTCATTAAAATTTCCAAAAAACTTGATGGGTCATCGTTGTCGTCCAACCAAAACTTTACCGAACCCATTTTTTTAATTACTTTTCTTAGTTAACGATTAAATTGAACTCATTCACATCTATGAATTTCATCAACAATTCAAAATGTCTTTATCAATTGTGTAACGCAATACCGAATTTCAAATTGATTGATAGATTTTTCAATGTTCAATCAAATAGGGGTGTAAATATTTAATCTCATCTATGTATTTGAAGAATTCGGTACTGAAATTTTAAATTGTTCTTTTCGTTGATATAATTAATTTCTTACAAAATATCACGTCCAATTAAAGATTGAAAAATAAGTTTAAAGAAATAAATGTATCAAAGTATTTATTTGAATATAAATTTACATTTAAAATAATAAAAAACACAAAAATATACATAATATTTACAAACACTACTCTTTCTCACTCTTGTATTTTAATGGAAGTGATGGTATCCTCCAAATCCGCCGAATCCATGTGGGAAGCCCCCATATCCGTGACCATAATAAGATGGTCCATAAAAGTGACTGTGAGCTATTGGATAGCCAAATCCATGACCATATCCGCCGTATCCGTGTCCAAATCCACCATATCCAAATCCTCCATAGATCCCTCGTTTTTCTGTCTTTTTTGTCTCCCCTTCAGAGATGGCAGGTGAACAGAGAGCGGCACCAATCAGCAGAATAAAAACACAAGCACTCTGAAAGATAAAATTGTTTATTTAAATTCCTCATCCATGACTTTAATAGATTTTCTCTTACAAGAAATTTCATGATGATAGTGAATGGATGTATATTTAAGGTTGAATGCTACTAGTTGAAGTGCAGAATTGTTTCTGATGCATTGTAATCAATTTCCAAAGGTATTTATATACCCATGACAACGGTAAGAAATTCATAAGGGATGGATATACCTTTGAATGTATCTTTTGTTACTCTTTGAAATGTTTGCTTCCACTTGGGATTCATGAGTAACTCGTAGATTCGAGTAATCTTATAATGGAGATTCAGAAGACAGCTTGCAATTGTATTGTAGTGTGATAGTGCGGTCATTATATTCATGGGTATTTAAACTAGGACTTGAAAAACAGTGTTGGTAAAAAGTCATTTATATATAAAAAAAAAAGTAATTGACCTTGTATTATTATTATAAATTAGTAATTCACGTTTTACCAACTACAATTCTACGTAATTTGAAATGAAAAAAATATAACAATTACTTTTAAGTAATAATTGAAATTTGAAACTGAATGTTCTTCATTTTCCTTGAAATGTTTGGTCCGGTTTGAGAGATTTTAAGATGAAATTTATCAAAATGGTATTTCGAAATAAATATAGGCATCCTACTGGTGTACAAAAAAATAAATAAGAAAATACTATATACAATCTCAGCCAGACCAAAAAAAAATATGTTTGAGTACATCGAAAGGTAAATAAGAATTTAAATAAGAGTTTTTCAGCAATTTATTATCAGATATGTACAACTTGTTTTGAACGTTTCTCTTCTTTGGTTTTTGGAAAATAGGAATTTTAAGCTACAATATTGCTAAGTCCATACAATTTTTCCGGTCCTTCTTTTTAAAAATGCAATAAAATTAAAACAATTAAATTTGTTGTTTCCATGTATTATGGCTTTATTAGTGAGAGCAAACATTCCCATTAATTATGGAAGACAACGTCATTCAAGCTAATAATCGTGCGCTTTCAATTGCTGAATCAATTGAACCTTTTAAGCGAATAATCCGAGATCTTTGTGCAGAATCCTCCGCAGGCTAGTGCGTGAAATGTTGAGCTTTTAAGGTCGATGGCGAGCTGATGATTGTGAATTGGGTCTCTACGACGGGGACTATTTGTGTTGCTCACTAATACCACTCTAACGTACAGTAGGCACCGCGGTTGCTTCATTTCGGTCAAAAATTCTTTTCAAAAAAACGCACTGTTTGGGCTACCCAAAACTCTTTGTGGAAATAAGTTTTCAATATTTCCCAACGTTGTTGAAGCGTAAAACGACTCATTTCGTTCCGCGGAGGTATCATACTGACTTTCTGTTACGATGTCTAGCGGGAAACAGCTGTCAGTGTCAAAATAACCTACCTATCATTTACAAAAAACACTATATGGCACACCCTTTATATATTTGATTTTATATGTTCATGCTTATATATTTTATACAATTTTACCTTTGAAACAGCTTAGTCCAAACTGGTACAAAAATACTATTTGGAAAAGCGTGCAACTTCATTTTCACACGATTAAATATCAGCACAAACTTGATTGCTTAATTTTTTTTTGACATACTATTTTCCCAATATTATTGTACATCTATCGACCACCGAATACATCTCTGATCTCCATTACACACTGTTTGTTGTCAGCTCGCTTAAAAAAATTAATATCGTCTCCATTTACTAGTGCCATGCAGTGCTTTTTTAAATTCCTGCACAATGAAAATAAGAAATGCATTCTTTTTTAGGTTATGTATGTCTTGTATTAGCTTATGTATGTTCATATGTGTGCAAATATTAAAAAGCGGCGCTTTCTACAAATCTTGCACAGGGTGCAAGTTTGGCTGGACCGGGCTCTTGATAGGATTATGTCGGCGATGCGTGTAAAATTACTGGTCTATTTTTCTGTTTAGTACACATTTTGCCCAGTTAATTTTAAACTACCTTCACGATGAGAATAGAATAAGATAATCATGCTTATTTTGAGATTCGAACGAGTAGCTAATTCGATAGAATAGATATTTTCATTCGATTGAACTTTGCATATTTTGACATTCGAGCGAAAAATGTTCATTGTCAAATGATTGAATAGAATGAACCTCAATGAAATTCATTTCCGAAATCAGCTGTTTGAAATTTACTGACATTTCTATCTGATTTAGTATGACCAAACTGTTTTTTTTTTGATGATTTTTATTAAAAATTATTGTCTACAAATATAAAAATAATACTTTATCATTTAAGAAAAATAAACTAATGCTAACTAAGTTTAAATTTGAAAAACATCAATAAAACTGACATTTAAAAATTGGGAGCATTTAGAAAACAGTATGGTAAGTTTATTGATGTCAAAAAGAAGTAAAATAACGGTACAACTTCTCTGTATAATAAAATACTTGATTTATGTTTTAATTTTCATGTAAACTAATTTTGTTTTCCAAATTGATAAACAAAAAAAGAGGCAACTTCAAAGCCTATTTAATTTACACAAATCTGGTCACACTTGGATTTTGAATTACCATTTGTAAATTGTTTTATGAAAATATTGATAAATTGAAGCCAGACGTTAAAAATCAAAATGGCATTTGTTTTATGTATGAAAAGAGAAAACGGTGAGGGGCAGTAGTATAGGAGAAGGATAATGGATGCATCAAAACCATTTTATGCATCCATTACTACTAACATTATACTAAACTTCATGTTTTATGAATCTATTCGCCAGAAAAAATTGAACGAGAGTGAAATGACATTTCTTTCGAACGATTCGAAAGTGAAAATTTGCTTAGTTTTCGAAAGATAAATGAACTTTCCATTGATAAAGTGAACTTTTAAATCGTTCGAATCTCAAAATACAAATTATTCGAATTCGACATACTTTCTAATGAAATCTAATGTCAAAATAAGGCTGAATAAAAAACTCTCTTTTGGCTGAGCTCTCCCGAATGAAAAATGATCTTTTATTTAAAACAGATCACTCGCGTTCAATCAGAATAAAATACTTTAGTACATTTGAAGCCGTTAGGATGCTGCTAAAAGTAAAGCTATTGAATACTGATGGCAGACGATATTATGAAAAACACTCTTTTGATGTTGTCTTTTCAAGTAATATTAAGTTTTAGTAAATCCTCGAACACGAAAGAAATAAACAATAATAAAAATAATAATCAAAATAAAAATTTTAACATCATTACACATCTCCAATACGAACATTTAGAGAAAATAAAAGTTTTGTTTGTGTTCTACTGTAGATAATATAAATTTTAAACAAAACTATCCTCTTGCGATGAATTGAAAAAACCTCAAAAAAAATCTCTTGTCTTAAAAAGTGTTGCTCATAAGCTATAGTCAAAATCGTAAGTCATGAGGTTAAGACTCTCTATGAGCCGTAATTGCCTTTAATTAATTTATTTTTATCCACGGATTCTAGAATTATAACAAAAAACTGCTCCTGGAGAATAGGAGATACTAAATGTTTAATATTTTTGAACACATCTGACAATTTAAGAAACTAAGCCTAGGATGAGAGAAACTTCATTATGATTCACAAAGGCCAATTCGTTTTTCTTTGCAAGAGGCAAATGGGGACAATTTTTAACAATGTTTCAAACCTTACATATTATTTAAGTCGCATCAAAATTGACCAAACATTTGTATTAGCTTTCTTAGCCCGAACATATTAAATGTGTACCTACACAATATACTATTGTAACCAAAAGAAAATCCAACAAAAACCAAAGTGCATCAAACAACCTCAACCCTAACAACAAACAAAATTATGAAATTCGTTAAGAATACAAAAAGTTACAAATATAAAAAAATCAAAGTTGATTTAAACGCCCTGAAGACTTCTTCTAATCAAACGTCATCGAAAACCTTTACTTACCACATTATAACTCCCTAGTTTATAACAATGCACCGCATCGGCATTGGATTTCCTCATCTCCGTCTGTATCCGAAAAGAAAACAAATAAAGACATAGAAAAGACGGTTATGCCCCTATAAACTTGATGATTCCCTGTTTACGGCTATAAATACATTTTGCAACAAGTTTCAAAGCATCAGAAACAGTTCTGCACCTCAACTAGTTGTATCTAAATTGATTGACTAATTTATTATTTATTGTCATCATGAAATTTCTTGTAAGCCTACGATAAACAAAAATATATTTCAGGAATTGCATCTTTATTGTAGCCGTTTATAATTTCAGAGCGTTACTGGTTTTATCTTCGTCCTGCTGGGTGTCGCTGTCTGTTCAACTGATGTGAATCCTGAAAGCGGGGACAAAAAGACAGAGAAACGTGGAATATATGGGGGTTTCGGATACGGCGGTTATGGGGGACACGGTTTTTATGGTGGCTACGGACATGGATATGGGCATGGACACGGACACGGATATGGTTACCCAACCTCCTATGTAAATTTTCATGTTCCATCATATCACCATGGCCATGGATATGATGGTTTTTCACATGGTTTCGGAGGATATGGGGGTTACCCCCACTTCCATTAGAGTAAGAAATAGAATTTGCTAACATAGAAACTAAGTACTATTGGATGTTTTTGTACAGTTCAAACAAATAGAAATAATTTATTTTGTATGTTTAAACGTTTGTTGTTATATTAAAGTTTTGATTTTGTCAGGTTGTTGTCGAGTGAAGTATTAACTTAACATTGTGTTGGCTTCATGCTGTTGTTAGTTTGCAAGCTATTGAACGATTTCAATTATACTGACGTTGGGCCGCAATGTCAATTCCGCTGTCGATCTGCCATTGTTTTAATAACAGCCATTTTGTTAACAAGTGCGTCGTATTTTTTCATTTGATTATGCATATTTAAGGATATCCAACGTTAGTTATGGCAACATTTTTATTCTGTTTTGATTTTTCTTGTGCATTCGCATTTTCACTCGATTGTCATTTTTTTTACTTGTATTTGCGAGCATTGAAACCGATCAATCGCCGAATTCGCATTTTCATTCTTCCATCATTGTTTCTTTTGCGCAATTAGTGTTTATAAAAATGACAAAAAAGCAACAAATCGAAAAAGATCGATAATACATTGTAAAATTTACATTTTTGGGTGATAAAAGTCGTCCAACATTTAAAATAACAAGAAAATCAAATATTTGACGCCTTTTCTTAACACGACAAAGAGGCTTAGAGACGAACCTCTACGACTTCTGTAACTGAAATTTCTCGGTCCTAAGACTACGAGCTAGCGAAGAGCGAACTTCAGGTCATGAAGTGCTCTTTAAATTTATGGTACCAAAACGGCGCACTCCAGCGCAAATTGGGTCACTGATCAAGACTGCCAGTGGCCGCCATTTCTACCTACCTACCAGTGGATTAAGTTCAAAAAAATGAAAATATGCTTTCGCACAATCATCAAGATCACTCACTCAGCCGGAACACCACACTCATTCGATACCATCTACACTGTACCCCGCACCGAAACCTTCTGTCAAAGCCTGCTCGGGATATAAGAAGTCAAACAGAGGGCACGGCAAAGAAGTAACCGAAGTTCGTCCTAGAGCCATATCATGCTCACCTATTGGCCAGTGTCTGCTATAGTTAGCTACGATCATAGCTAGGTATTGCCTGGATCTACACATCAGACCAAGTGGCTCTGGATTTATTATAGATGGGCCAAATCTTTCTAGATATATAATGAAGTTAGTTAAGCCAGTGAACATAAAATCCTGTCATTGAGTTTTATTTTTATTATTCTTACATTCATTTAAAAAAAAATAGTAAAACGTTATATTTATTAGGTATTTTCTGGAGAAAATTAAACCTAAAGTCAAAAAATTAGCATGGGCAGGAAAAATAGAACATGCTAAAGACTGGATATCTCAAGGCCGCTATAAGATATAAAATTTGTTTAAACTCAATTGAAAAATCTTGTATTTCTTCTAAAAATAAAGTCCCAAGTGAAATTTCTATCATTAGTACTAACAGCAATTACCGTTAACATGGTTCAGGGTACACCAAATTAAGCATTTTCTTAAATCCCCGATATAAAATAAATAAATTGAATGTGGTGGTGTAACAGCTCGGAGTGAACCACGATCTAGTGATTTACAACTCTCAACCATTCCTGTGTGCGTGTTACCAGGAACGGAGGGGACCTATAAGTTTCTGCCGATTCCGAACGGCTAATGAGCAGCACTTTCCATGACAAGAGATACTCTTGGAGAGGCAGTACATCCCTGAAAAAACTTTCTTGCAGCGGCTGAGAATAGAACTCGAGACCTTCCGCATGACAGTCCAACGCACTAACCGTTATGCCATAAGGGGTACTACAAATCTCCGAAATATGATATAAAATTGGATATAGCCCCTTACTGTGGAACGATTTTTTTCTTAGAATATACTCAAAAATTACGCCTTAAAATATTATGCACGAATTAAGGGATACCCTGTATATACACTCAAAAAATTTCGTGTGTAAATATTACTAATTCATGCGTGCATTCTACGAATTTTATTCGTGGTTTTCAGCCACGAATAGTATTCGTAGAATGGACGTTTATTGGTACAATGTACGAATATTATTGTAATATTTACCAATGTCATTCGTATATTATACGAATATCATTGTAATATTTACTAATGCCCTTGTATTTCATTCGTAAATTATACAGCTCCATTCGTATATTGTACGAATATTATTGTATAACTTACTACAATTAAATTATGTTCTCTGAAATTTCTTTAAATACATATTGTAAGAAATAATAACAAAAGGTTTTTATGTTGTAAGTTAAAAATAGTTTTTTAATTCATTTTATTGTCATGTCATATATGAATAAAGTTATATAAAAATTAATTCATTATAAATATAATTAACGATAAAAGTAATATTTAAAAACTCCTCATTTTATGTATGTACTTAGGGCCACTGAAAATAAATTTATCATTTAAAATTGAAAACTTCCGAAAAAAGTTGTACTTACATTGAAATTCTTTCAGGAAAAAAATTCCCACATATGTATGCCCTGCTACTTCTGGATGCTGTATTTCAAATATAAAATAAGCTTTAAAGCAAATGTATGACTAGGTACTTACCTCGTCTTTTCGAAAAAAGCAGATGTTAGTCTGATGCACCACTGCAGCACTTTATAAATAATATCACGTTTCAACGTGTTGACTAATGGAATACATTTAATTTTTAGAACTGATAACATATTATTTTTTTTACTCATGATTAGTAAATAATACTAATACACTTCATGAAAATACGAAGTTATTAGTACATTCTACGCATAATGCGTACGGTCAACCTACGAATGAATTCTGTCTTCTAATATTAGTTTTACTTAGTAAATAGTACGAATTTATTAGTAAATACTACGAATGCAAGAGATTAAAGTACGAAGTCATTCGTACGAGAAATTAACGAATGCTATTAGTTATATGTACACAATAATTCGTACAATGTACTCAAAAAAATTGTTTACTTCTTGCTTACGAATAAAATTAGTGTATTAAACGATACTACCACAGTTATTAGTAAAACTTTACAAATGCATTCGTAGATGTAGCACTGTACAAATACTTCGTACATGTTACGAATATTCGTACAATGCACGAATATTTTCTTTACGAATATCATTCGTAGTCATTTTACTAATAAATTTTTTGAGTGTATACATACATATGTACATATACGCATAGATATGGGCGAATGTTTTTTTCAATTAAGAAATGAAAAAATAAATAAAATTTGTTGTCATGTCTTTTTTTACTAAAACTGTCAAGTAATTTTTCCCTTGCTAGTAATTCAGTCATGTACCGCCTCTTCAAGCCTAAGTTAAAAACTCAATGTTTTGACACAAAAAGCGTGAAAGACGACATCCGGGAAGTTCGTTTCTGGAAATTATCTGAGGATCTACCAAAGTTTAACTATCTTTCGAATGAGAGTATCAGGTGATTTTTATTAATTCAAATTTATATGCGGATTGGCCGCACCCCGCTGAAAAAAGAAATTAAATATTATACTGCCAATATCTATTGTTTGCGATTAAGGCAATAGGTAGGTACAACGTTATGCAATAATATACTCATCCAAAGATGACAAACTACAACTCATAATACAGCTGTAACGAATCCTCACAAGTTGAATATCTATCGCTTGTTACATACATAATGTACAATATTGTACATGTACATTGTACATACTCTTGATTACCCCAGGATTGATGGAAAAAAACAATAAATTTCGTCATGTTCTTACGAAAATAATCAAAATTATATCACACACAAGCGAATAAAAATAATGCAGTAACCAATTACTATGTAATACATGTAAACAAATCTCTCACCGTTAAACACCGTTAAACGTGATCTGGATCTTTATTATCAAATTGGTACAATTTTTTTTTGAGAAATATCATAGGCATGTTTACTGTATATTGGTCTACCGTACTGCTACCAAGAATTGGCATTTGATAAAGCATTTAATTGAATGGCGGGAAGCACAGTCACACATTACTTTCGGAATGGTCTGGGACAGGGTGAACGAACATTTTAAGACCAAAAGTTTGAGCTAGCTATAGATCTATGCAGGCAAAGTTAATGTGATGGGTAAAGTGAAAACTTGCAGACGGAATAAATAATATTGATAACATTTTTTTTTGACGAACAATATAATAATTATTAATGATTAGAAATACCCTCACATAAAGGATGGCTGCTTTGAGTTTTTGATTTCGTTAGTGGAATTTAAATATAATATTTGTTTAGATATATTTTAATACATAAACACAGTAGCGGTTGTAGGGGGAAAGAAAGTACCAAACTTTTAAATTGTCAAATATATGTTTAATGACAGTAGGTTATTTTAGAAATTGTTGCGACCTTTGTTTATGGACATTAATGTTTAGATAAAAATGTTGCTATTGCTTCGAGCAAGTATGTAGATAAATTTGATTTGATAATGCGGTAAGTAATGTTCCGCTGGCAACTTCTTAGCACGAACGTTAATAGAAGCAACTAGTTGTCTAGAGTAAGGATCTCCTGAGACCAAGGAAAAGTTGCCCTTAAAAGAATAATAAAAAAATATATTTCTAATGGATTTGTTTGCTATTTTCTTTTTGGCCCACGGACGTTTCGTGTTTTGTGTCACTGTCAAATTAACATCTTTAATTTGGTCTATAATTTAACCATGAATCGTCTTACAAATGAAAAACGCTTGCAAATTATTGAATATTATTATCAAAATGCGTGCTCTGTTAAGAAAGTTCATCGCTCGCCTCTAGACTATTTTTTGCGGGGCTATGTTAATGCTCATGTCTATAGCGACAAGCCAGCTTCGATTGGCGCACTGGAACATTGAAGCATTTATTCGTGAGATACCGGCCGAAATGTTAGAAAGAGTATGCCAAAATTGGACTAAGCGGATGGACCATTGGAGGTGCATTCGCGGCCAACATTTGTATGAAATAATCTTGAAACATTAAATTATATCGACCGTACATTGATTCAAATAAATTTTCATGCATTTTTCTGAATTTTGTATTTTTTTTTTTAATTTCCGATAGCTCTTAAAAAATCACTCGTTATTAATAGATATGGAAGAGAATATTTATGATTTAGATGTGATAATATAACTCCGACCTTGATATCAGATAGGGGGTGGCCGTGGCGCGATGGATGTGTGCTCGCCTGTGAACCTCATGATCACAGGTTCGATCCCTGCCGTCGTCTATTTCGTTTTAATTCCATTAAAAACCTTCTAAAATTGTCATCACTGGGTTGCTGGTTTACTCATTACATGTTGTTCAGGCATAACACTAACAACATGTAATTGAGTTAAACTACGAGTAGTATGCCCAACAAGGATGAACACGAAAAAAATAATGTGAATTATAAGCGACATAGAAATAAGACACGGCATTCTCCGCTTTAGTTCAGCCGCCATCCCTGGAGATAAAATATCTGAGACAACAACCTTCAGTCTCAGAACATCGTGCCACACATCTTTCCTATCCTTCTTTCTCTTCCTTAACTTCACGCCCGCGCTGTGTTCAAACATTTAAAGGGTAATCATAATCCCTTGAGCGCGTGTAGATTATAAAAAAAAAAAAAAAAAAAAAAATATCAGCACTTCACTTAGAAAATATACATAATATGGTGACGTGAAATAAAGCCAAATTTTAAATTTTGTTTTATTTCGTTTTTAAAACGATAGACATTGGCTTTATAGAGTGTTGGTAAATGGAGTTGTGCCAATAATAATTTATATGAATATTAATTAAAGTATCTCGTCGACAAGGTTCGAACCTTGTTCTGTTCGAATCAAATTTACTCCACTTTTGAAGGAAAAAAAATCTACTCTAACGCTCCGATTTTTTGAGATTTACTCCACTTTTTCCACACAGACAAACTGTCTAATTTATATACAAATATGAAATTGTTGAAAAAACCCATTAAACCTTCGTTAAAAATTCTTTCTGAATTTGTAATTTTTTTATTTTTACAAATCAATTTTTGAAAATAATACTAAGTTTTCCAATGAAAACTGTGATTTATTTTTCTTTTTTGCTAATACTATTTTTTTATGTTCATATGTATGTTTTAATTTTCCTGAAAAGTAAGGATTTTCTTTTTGTTTCAAATCTACTCCGGAAATCTTGCATTTGCGCCACTTTTTTTTCAAATTTGCTCCGAAATAACTGGAGTTCGGACCCGGATCGTCGATACGAATTTAAGTCGCGTTCAAGGTTTTCCCTCTCCGTAGTTAGTCTCTCTCACCCAACTCTGTTGCTCAGTTGTCAGGCAGGCGCCTATGTCAACAGTTTCCTTTTCGACAACAATACCTTGGGACTTGGGAGCCTGCTTTGTGTGTTTAAGAACTTAACTACCTTTTTTTCTTTTTTATCGGTCACGGAATTCCGTTGCTCCGGTTAAGGTTACAGATACCTTAAAAACCTTAAAAGTTCGCGTGAGTTGATAATTTTAATTTTAACGCTTAAAATCAACGGTTTATCTGTTCATTTATTGGTTGAAAAATGATTCGTTTGAATTTTTTGAAATGTGTCACTTCAGTTGGTTAACCTTCAATGATCCTTAACTGTTCTTACTTAATCACTTTTTATAAGTTGGTAGTGGGGATTGTGCGCTTTCTAAACCTGGATGAATCTACTGTTAAATAGGAAAATATTATTTTAGAAACCCCTAAAATAGGTTCCACAGTGTGAAAAAATGTGGTCATCACATCACTAACAAAGTTCAAAAGTTATTATTTAACTTCTTGATTATAAATTGATCACATTACTCATATCATAACAAATATTTAATAACCTGCAGTAATGCTAATGAAATTACGACCAACAACTTCCTTTGTAATTTGTCATACATTGTTTATTTGCACCTATTCTTATTATTTCATTATAAACGAAAATTATCTGTCACGATTCTATGAGTCGAATCATTTAAAATGAAATGAGATGTATTTAAACGCACAAAGAAAGATATCTTCGAAAAGGCCTATTTAAATAAACAACATGTCTTACAATAGATTTTTAAATTGCTCCTTTAAAAGCCTGTGAGCACGCCACTGATGTATAATCTTCATCAGTAGCGGTAGATCGATCAATCGAAGTCTTCAAAAAGCATAAGTAACCGCTCATGATAGCATTTCCAAACGTGGCTAGAATTCTAAATATTTAAGAGTAGGCATGTGTTGTTGTGGTACGTCGATTAGTCTTAATTTCTCATTGCTTCTCAATGGAAGTGGGAGCCCAACATAGGTATAGACTGTTCAGCTGTTGGGGAGGCGCGTAATCAATTGCATGACACATCCGCTTTATAAATACACCAACGACTTAGGAAGTGTGTTCCATTCATTCAGAAATCTTCGTCGCGAAATTGTTGGTTGCATTTTTTCTCGTGAACCGCTGAATATTCGAAAACAAAAATGAAAGTAAAAGTTTGCATAGCCATTTTAGCTTGGTTGGCATTAACGGTGCGTGAAAGTGATGGTTCCGTTAAAGGTAACCCAAAAGAAAGTGATATTGATTCAATGTTGGGGGCGCTCGAAGAAGTAAAAACATCAAAGTCCAATATAAGTGGAACTGAAAGTTACGTAAAACCCCAAAACAGCAAGCATAAGCGTGGAATATTTCACTACGGAACTTATGGACAAGGAGCTGCATTAGGATGGCCTGGCCAGTATGCATCGGTATATGGATATAATCTTAACTTGCCACCCCAAGGAGTACATGTTCCGCGAGGAATCCAATCAGCCTTCCACAACCATCCACCTGTACACGGATATCCGGTCGCTCATGGTATTCCTACTGGATACGGCTTTCCTGCTTTGCAAGGAGTACACGGTTATCATGCAGTACAACCATTTCATGGAATACAAAGCTTACATGGAATACAATCCCATGGTTTTCAAAATTTCCATGGAATACCTTCAGTTCAGGCAGTGCAGCCAACTCATGGTGTCCATGCCATAAATCCTCCTCATCCGGTTACACATGGCATACCAAGCGTTCACAGTGTACAATCTGGAATACCATCAATCCAATATCCATGGCAGTTTAAATCACATACGCCATCCTACGGAACACCCTTCGTTCTAAAACCAGGCGGTGCTGTAGTATCATCATTCAATGTGAACTATCCACAAAACCAACATCATCCACATATTCCTACTGGTGCAGCATACCCCCCTGCAGCATCAATTCCTATCAATCCTGTTGCAGCAGCTATTCCAGTAGCTCCAGCTCGACCAGCACCACCAGTTGTGCCAGCTATTCCCGTGGTACCCGCACCACCACAGATACCAGTTATTCCATCCTTCCCTTCACAGCCAAATTTCCCAGTGTTCGTTCAAATAATTCCACCGAAACCCACTTTTACAACCCCAATTGGACCCGCTGTACCCCCATCGCAATTTTTCCCTAATATTGGTGTTCTCCCACTACAACCCTTACAACCTTCTAGACCACAAAGGCCATCAGGAGGGAGTGCTGAAGCTTCACCACAAGTACCATCAGGATCATCATCCCCTCATCCCCAACTTCCCCCTTCTCCTACTCAGCAGCCCTGGCGGCCTGTAGTAAATCCAGAGCAACCCCAACAACCTCAACAACCACAGCAGCCCCAAGCTCCTCAACAGCCTCATCAGCCTCCAACGGATGTTTCAACTGTTTTCGACTTTAACAGACCCTCAATTACACTTCTGCCACCTTTTGTTAGCAGACCTCAAGGTGGAGAAGCTCTTCTACCGGGACAAATTCCCAACAACAACCCACAGTCACCAGGTAAGCCTCTCTTTTCAAAAAAAAAAAAAATATTACTATCATGCATTTTATTTTGAAAAGGCTACAATTATGGTATTGGTGAAAATGTGCAGCCTGGCTTATTAGATGGCCTAACAGATGAAGAGATCCAAGGGGCTATTGCGCAGGCAAACTTTCAAGCACAACTGCACCAAAATAACCACAACCAAGGCTACAAGTATTGATTGGCTTCCCATTCCTTATCTAGTGCCAAACGAGATATAGCTTTATAAGTTTTATAATTTTATTGTAGTATTTATTTAAATGTATGTTAATGTATAAGATAAAATGAAGAAATAGTAAATGTTGCCTTAAATAATAAGCTATTCTAAAAAACTAGATTTTACATTGGATCAATTTTGAACCACAAAAGTCCTTTAATCTCACACAGCGCCAAGAAAATTGGTGGAAAATTGTGTTAACATAAAAACATAAGTTGATTTAATTTCTTAGTATAGTTGACTTAACTTCCGACTTGAAATAAACAACTGTGTGCAATAGTTTTAAACTATGTTATTCGACTTCAAACAGGTGGAACATTTTGATCTTTTCAATTCGCCCATTTCAATTGTCTCACCTACAAACTTTGAATTGAATTCTTTAAAAATAAAAGAAGATTATTGTCTGAGACAATAATTAAGGTATATTCATTTAAAAAGTACGAGTATTGTAAATACAAATGGTAACAAAACAGTTTATTAAACTGAATAAAAATGTGAAATTAATAAAACTTCTTATTATTCTTTTGAACAGCTGGAATGAATTTAGATTACTTCTAAAAGAAATAAGCTTTGTCTTATTAGGCCAGTGCAAATTAAGAATGAGATAATGATTTAAAGTATTGTGTAAAGCGACTACCTAAAAAAATGAACATTTGCTTATTTTCTTGCTTAAAATCCCTCGGATACAGTTAAGTTTGGGGTATGAATGTCTAGTTGAAATATTAATCACATAAAATTGGTTTACAAGATCAGAAAAAAATAGTTCACCAATTTAATGTTTTACATAGAGTTTTAATCAGCTTTGAAATGTCAGCATTTTAAAAACCAAAAGTACGCAGATAATGTGTATGTACTTACGAGTGTATTATTATCCTTATTTTATTATTATCCTTACCAACTAACTATGTAGTAAATATATTTAGAAATACCTACGTTTTGAAGGCTTTGGGAAATGGGATTAGTTTCAAATACGCGATTTGACCCGGAGACTCCACAAGTAAGAAGAATTTCGGTTGATGAAAGAATATTGGAAACTTATCTATCAATCAGCATCAATGTTTCAGGAAATACATTTCCCAATGTACTGCATGTAGAAAATTTGTATTCACACAACCATACACCTATGAAAGAATTACATAGTTCCGAATTATTTGGAAAAGTAATTTGAGTTTTCCAACTGGCTTATGTGGCGGAACTTGGATGACAAAGTGTTTATTGGTATAAGTTTTTAGACGGAAGTACATATCTTAATTTACAAAAGTTTTTATCACAAATATCCATAATCTTCATAACTGGTTGACTGACAATATACAGAAGGAGACAGTCATTATTTCAATTCATATTCAGCGTCAATATTGAGGTTGGTGTAACTTATGTAATTTAATCTTCAAACCAGCATCTTTTTTACGAAAAGATTTACCGGCTATTATAGGACATTCCACTGATTCTCTGAGATCCACTGACCTAACAATATTACATTTACCTCAAAAAAAAAACTTGGATTGGTCATTCAATATTGAATATCTCCAAAAAGATATCAACTTTATTTAAACGCAGTTGCTATAAGGGCTAGTATTTCCCATAGCAAGCGTGAAGGAACTACAAAGTCAGCCTCTCCTTTAATTCCCGATTAATGATAACCAAACAATAATTCTCAAATTATTCTTAATTTTCTCTTACGATTTACACCAAATTTTGAATATGAAAAAGAACCTTAATAATATTAAGCACCAAAATTTTGTTTTGTTGAATTGGGAAAAATCGCAGCTGATTTTTTTTGTAGATTTAAAAGCGAACGGAGTCTATCTGTCAATTTAAAAACTACGAGTATTTCGTGCTTTTGAAAATGTTCTCAAATAAATACCTTTGTTTTTTGTTGTTACTTACATACATTAACTCGTTGGTTATATTTATTTTTTTAACGTTCAATCAAAAATGGTAACAGTTAAATAATTGTTATTTATTTTTAAAGGTTTGTTTATTTATAAGAAAAACTGGAAAAAAGCAAATGGTTTTTTCGTTTTCAAGTAATTTTGTTTTATTTTAAATGTATAAATGAAAAAAAAGTACAAAAAGTTAAAATACAAAAAATACAACATTAAGTTTTAGAAAAATTTATTAAAATAGATTTTGTTGAAAGAAATTGTTTTGGAAATTTCCAGAATCTTGAAAAGGCGACGATAAGTCAAGTTGTTGTCTTCTAAAAGCGAAATTCGATCGCGGGTCGTTGTTTGAGCTAAATTGTTCTTGTCCATTAGGTGCAAATAGTCCACTTTGAAAAGATGCTGGCTGCGTTTGTTGTTGCTGTTCAGAATTACCGTTTGATGGAGATCCTAATAAAATAACAAATTTAAATAATTAGAAAAATAATAAAACATTAATAATCAAAACTAACTTAAAATGAAAATAATTGGACTTACTATGAACTTAAAGTACATACTCGTGCATGCAGATTAGAGTTTTCTAAAAAATCTGTAGTTTTTTTTTGGTTTTTGATTGGCCCTTATTTTTTTGCCTCTTTTAAACCTGCTATTTGTAGAGTTACAGCTATCAATTTTTTTAAATTTATCTAGAAAATCCCTAGTTTAAATGAAATGACGTTTTTCTAGAAAAATTACCTTACGAGTAAATTAAAAAAAGAAAACAACATTAAAAATAACGGAAACACTTACAATATTATTTGAAATCAAATTAAGTTATTTTAATTTAAAGTTTCTGAAAAAAAAAAAATATTTTCAAACTAAAAATTTGTTTAAACATATAGTGCACAAATGATTTGCATGAACTTGCTCTTATGTTTAAGAGATTGAGAATTTAAAAAATTTATGTTATTAGAGAAAAATTTTGAGAAGCATAAAATTCATTTTTTGAAGGACTTAAACAACTTCGTTATTTTCCGTATGATCCAAAATCCAAAAAAACATTCGTTTAAATTTTATTTGAATTAATTTTTATACGTTATGCCTAAAATGTTTAAGCCAAAATTAATAAAAAATGGATTCATGGTAGCTGTTAGTAGTAACTTAATTTCAATGATACATGCTAAAAATGACGTTGTCCTTATGTGGGCTCAAGGTCAATTATCAAAAGTTTTTATTTTTGGAGTTGTGACGAAGAAAGGAAACATTTTTTATAATGCTAAACATCTGATAGAATTATAAAAAAAATTCTAGGAGCCGTTTCTGAGATAGATACGATTTTCGAAAACCAATTTAACATTTCTGGAAAGTACCCTTAGTTTTGAATAAAATAAGAACTTTTTTAAAATATTGAATGTGACATATTCCAGTACTGATATGATAACCGGCATAATTCTCATTGGAATGAGAAATTTTATCTCTAAGAGGACAAAAGCAGTTAGTCCCAAAGTGAATTCTTGGTACGACTATGGCTGTAAAGAGGTTAGCAGGTTAAGAGAGTTAAGCTTCCGATGCTTCAAAACAAACCCCACTAGGGAAAACCGGAAAAAGTACAAGCAAGCGAGGAACACCTGCACTGCTCATATTCGAAGAACAAAGTTCTTACATGATCAAAATATATGTACATTGTACATACTTCAAAAATGTTCCAAAGGTAAAAAAAACTTTTGGTCTTTTGTAAAAAATGTTAAAAGCTCTTCTAAGTCTTCGGTTCCAACACTAGTTCACAATAACACTCCCTCTCTCAGCTTACAAAAAAAAGTCAATTTGCTTGCAACGCAGTTTGCTGCTAATTCGACTTTGTCGCACAGCGTTATGAATCCTCCTGTACTTGAGGGTTTAAGGGTTCTAAGGGATAAATCTTCTTTCGTACTCGTACAGTCGATAGAAATTTTAAAGATCTTGAAATACACGAATCCACTAGTCCAGATTGTATATCCCGTTAAGTTCTGAAGAGTTGTTCTTCTACGCTGGCAAAACGATTGCCTAAGCTTTTCTATCTTTAAAATTTTTTGGGTATTTTTCCTAGTAAATGGAAAAAAAACATTTGTCCAGCCGGTCCCTAAAAAGGGCGGATCTTCCTCCCCTTCCAATTACCGACCAATTACACTAACGTCTCTTCTCTTCGAACGAAAGCTCTTAACTGACCGACACACAGTGAATCGAATAGAACATACTAGGTGGACAAAATTATTTTTGTCTTTTAAATGATTAAAATAAAAATGTTTTGTAGGAATACATGTTTATTTTTGTATTAAGTACATTCCTTTTTAAAAAAGCTCACAAATATAAGGTGGAGGTTAATTTTATAACTTTTATTATTATTTATTATTATTAGGTATTATATTTACTAAAATTTATCAAAATGAATATATTTTAAATTTTATAAATTTTCAATTGCTAACTAATAAAATACTTAACTATATATTATTCTCTGCCAGAGTCTTCAGTATCTTAGGGCCATTTGCTGGAGAGAAACATAACTAGCTTCAGTTCAACATAAGCTCTTATGTGGCAGTTTACATAGAGGAAAAAGTAGAACATAATCACTAAGGTTGAATTTCCTCAGAATCATTAGAATTGGTCCTCGTTATTTCTCCACGTTGAACGATCGCATTAGTGTTTTCAGGCAGCAAGTTTACAACTTTAGAAGATAATGAGGCAAATTCTTTATTTTTTCGGGAGTTCGCGCAAACTGGTAAGGGGACAGTAATGAGCAACATTGATAATAAATCAGAATTGCTTGACTTTCTTGAGATTTTTCGAGTATGGTTTTCTCGATATCTTCGAAAGTCTTTGTTTCGTGCTTCTTGGGCCTTATTGAGAGATGACCTTTTGGAACTATGAAGTATTTTATAACACTACTAGCTTGATAAAAGAATGTATGTAGGGTCACTGGCATAATAAACCAAGAATACAGAGTAAGAATTTATCTGACTTAGTGTAGAAAATCGAAGTTGTTGAAATTTTTCTAAGTTGATAGGCCACAAGAAAAAGTTTGTAATAAGATTCATCCTGGTTATCTTCGAATAATATGAAATCGTCACCATTAAGCCAGCCTTCAAAGCTCTTCAAAAATATTTCTGCCTGGGGTTTATTGCAATATCTTACAAAATTGTGACTACAAGCATTTTTTTAACAAATTTGTAAAAAATCGCGTTGTTTTCATATGTAATTTTTTTTAATCACAAATTTGTACTTGTAATTTGTAGTTGGTGCAATAGGCCCCTGACGGCCATTTTTTCAGAACGAGACTTATGACTTATTATTCTTGAAATGTCGGATTGAATTATGGGTAAGGTAGTTCCAAAGGTTTGAAGTAAAACTTGTTTGAATAGTTGGTTAAACTGCCAAATAATGAAAAATTCCATCCAAGTGATCTTAATTCGAATACCTTTATAAATTTATTAAAATTACTTTTGCAAATTTTCGCAAATGGAATTTGGTATTAAAAAAAAGCTTAACTTTCAATCTTTTCAAAAATATAAGAATCATCGCGTGGAGAGGCGTGGAGCTAATATTTTTACAATGGGAAACCTAAAAATTACGTTAAATTCTAGCAAAATTTAATTATCAAACCAGAACAAATGTTGATACATTAGGTTTTTAAACCTATTAAACATACTAAACATACCTTGGGCGGCGTTTTCCATTATAAACCAAAAAAAGACAAGATTTACAAAAAAATATACAAACCATCACTGAAAGAAATAAAACACAACTGAGCAAAAATCAATGAATTTTTTTCTAATTATTTAACTTTGGCTACGAATAACTGATAAACGAAAATAATGACGGCTAAAAGCTGATAAAAATATTAATGTGTGTCCATTTGTAAACAAAATTATCCTGTTTCCAAAGCTTGACTCGAGAATGAATTTTGTCCACCTAGCATGTACTATTCGATTCACTGTGCGACAGTACGGCTTTCATAGCAAAAGGTCCATTGAGGGTCTGATGACATATCCTACGGAAAGGTGGAACCAATCGTTAAAACATTTTTGGATAAACAATTGCATTTGATATTTATAAAGTATTTGATACGGTTTGGCACGAAGCTCTTTTATTAAAAATCCATATTGAATCAAATAATTAAATCTGATTTCTATGAATGAATGTTCTTATAATGTGCAAGCACTAAAGAGATTTTCCCTACGCTTCGTACCGTGTTGGTCATATACACAGTACGATCTTTAAGAAAATAGGGAATAGAAGCTTTCGATACACATTAGTTTTAAAGTTTTGAATATTGACAGTGGAGGCAAAATCAGAGTCCGGCAAGGCATTCGTGTGGTACGAATAAAGAATGAATCTCTGTACTTGAAAGTACGTCCGAAGTTGGGCGGAAGGGTAAACTGATGGCCGAAAGGTAAACTGAAGCGCGGGAATTTCAGTTAAATTGTTTAGGATACAAATGGCTATTTCACTATAACACTGTTTGTAAAATGTAAGCCCCTTTCATTTTAATAGCTTTTTTACTTGCGCAATGAGTCTCGAAATTCTGTCTGTCTGTTCGACTACAGCCTAAACGGCTCGGCCGATTTTCTTTAAACTTGGTAGATATCATTTTTAAATTTCCCCCCCCCCCATAGGTTTTTCTTTAAGATCAAAAATAACGGTACCTGCCATACGATTTTTTTTAGAAATTTAACAACTTCTCTTTTCTTCTCAAAAACTGTTCGACAGGTTTAAAAAAAAAAGAAGAAATTGATTAGTTATAGCTATGTAATGCTTGAAAATGTTTTTTGAAAATGGTTATTATTGGTACCCCTCCCTAAAACCACTTTTTTTGTTTTTAATTTTTCAAAAAATTAAACTTTTTTTGAAAAATTAACTCTTCAATTCCCATGCTTAAGTTTATGAACAAAAAAACGATTTCTTCTTCTTAATAGCATAAATGGATTTAAAGTAGACCAAAAAAAAATATAAAAACAAAACACCTTCCTCACCCTTTTTTTTAAAGGGGGGTCACCTACAGGTGACACTGGGCACTGCGTGTATTATTTTCCTCTTTTTGCTTGTAGAAATAAAACCACGTTTCTTACAAGAATATTTATTTTTAAGTGGAAATTTTCGGCGGAAATAAGACAGTGGGGCCTATCGGGAATCTCCCTGGAAATTTTGTTTCTCTCGGAATTTTTGTGGCCACGGAACTTTTTTCGTCAATCGTGAATCTCCCTCGAAACTTTTCCCCTCCGATAAAAAGAAAGTACCATACATCTGTTGTCGAAAAACACCTTTGAATTAGGTATGTGTAGTTTTAGGGCTTCCAATAACATTAAAATCCTTCAGAAATGGAAGAAAATCACGATAGCCATAAATTACGCGGGAATATTTCAAATTCATTCACGATCGCGATTTTTCAAAAATTTGAATTCTTTCCAGGGGAATTTTATTCACGATACACGATACAGACATTTTTATCTCAATTTAAATCCCACTAAATCACAAAAAGTAAGGACACTACAATTATACACGAAACAATGAATTGAAATGAAGAAATGACGTAAAGCTAGTATTTTGAAAAAATAATATGGCCTACTAGGACCTATTGGCTTTGCATAAGTGGAGGAAGAATAAAAAAAAAACCGTTGCGGTATGGTTGAAAAAAAAATATATGTACATGTCACCCATAGGTGACACTGGGAATTGAAGAGTTAAAAACAAAAAGTTTAATTTTTTTTTAAAAATTAAAAACAAATTTTTTCTCGAAAACGGCTCCTAGAATTGCGTTAACATTTTATTCTTTTGATTAACTCTTACAGCCTTTAATTCAATAAAAAACATTTTGAAATTAAGATATTACTGACTGTAGCTACCATTTTTTCGAATTTTGAATTTCTCACTGTTGGTACAACGGATTTCAATAACATTTTTTATAGAGAAGCGTCTAAACAGTTTAAAAAAACATTACGTTCGTAATACAATTAACTAATCGCCGAATCTTCTACAATAACTAAAGATCAGTCAGAGATTAGTTTAACTGTTAGTAAGATATCTTGCAAATTTGATGGATTGATGGATTTGAAGTAAATTACAGTTATTTCATGCTGCACTGCTGCCAAGTTAACAAAAAGGAAAAGATAAGAAAACAGTACTTATATAGTATAGTTCGCAAATAAATTTTTGCGCAATAGCAAATTGGTCGCGTATAAGCGAAATAAAAAATCAAATACCGAATGAAAATTCGCGAAACATAATTTTGGGACACAAGGAACATTAATTGATAATTGCAAAGTATCTAAGATTTACGAGTAGCAAGCTCATTTTGTTGATATTGCACGCACCAGGTCTCGGTGCAGCTTTCAATGCAAAGTCGCGTAGCTGAATACAACAATGAAACGTATTTGCAAGCTGCATTCACCACATCGCATTTCTATTGATTTACATGCATCTGAAGAATTTATCGACGTCGCCATCGCTTCGGTTTTGGCGAAACTTATTTTCTACAATCCCTCTTTGCTTAAAGTGAAGCAGGCAAAAGTTTGTGTTACTTTCGGGGTTATATAATCGGAAGGCAAGAAAAGTTAAACAATCATCTTAAACTCGACTTTCTTCGAAATTCCTTTTTAAAATACAAAAGCGCACGCTTAACTTAACTAATACAGCTCCAAATCATTATTTAAAACTGCGCACATTGTATGCGATGGAAAAATGAAAGATAATAAAAATACACGAAATAATATAAATTTTCTTCATCAATTAAGCCATTGAATTACAAGGACTGGTCCAATGCTTTCTGAGACAAGTTTATATAGACCATCAAACAAAGTATCATACTATGAATTCACAAAACATCTGTGTTAACCAAGTCATTGGGTTTGATTTATCTGATCACGAATTAATTGGAAGCTATATGTACCAACCAGTTTTAATAAATATGTATTGGCCTAGGGGATAAGTATTTTTCTACGCTATGCGTCAATTAAAATTCAATAGTTTTTTTTGTTCACCCAACTTACCACCATCTTGAGGAAAATCAAAAACGCTGTTGTCGGCACCAACAAATTGGCGCAAATCAAAAAAGTTATTTTCAGGTTGTCCAGGTTGTGGGGATCCATTAGGTGATGCAAAGTTTTGTGGCATATTGTTGGGATCTGTAAGAAGTCCGTTGCTAGATGATTGCTCCTGCAATTGGGAGTCGAACTGTTGCTGTAAATTAGCATCGAAAGGTTGGGGTGGGAAATTTGCTTGCTGTCCTTGCGAGGATTCCTGTCCATTGGACTGCCTTGTCCCTTGTTGTGGACCAGAAAAGAAGTTTGGAAGTGGTGTATCTCCTCCTGTAAATTGTGATGGTGGCCCTGGGCCAAATGGGATGTTTGGCTGTGAATTGTCTTGTCCCGTAGGAAGTTGGGATGGCTGAGGTTCAGGTGGATTAGTGGTGGATGGTCCTGCAGGACCTAAGGAGGAATTAGGTGGCATTCCTTGTGAAGTTTCCCCTCCTGAAGCAGGAGGATTCTGTGATTCGGTTACAGTTGGCCCAGGTGGTTCGGCATTAGACTGGCCTAATGATGATTCTTGTGAACTAGGTATTGTCTGAGTTTCTTGTGATGGTCCTCCAGGTGAACCTGATGCTGCAGGTGGGGTTTGTCCTGATGAAGCAACTCCTACAGGTGGTATTTGTTCTGGCGATGGTCCTACATCTGAAGGCATTTGTTGTGAGGGTGCAAATTGCGAGCTTTGTAATCCAGCTTGGGAAGTCGACGTAGGCGATGACCCTGATGTACCAGTTGATTGTGGAATTGAAGCTTGCTGCGGTACGCTTTGAAAATACCCGTTTTGAAAGTTGAATGGAAAGTAATTAGGAAATCTTTGGGGTCCAGCCTGTGCTCCTAGTGAAGGAGCAGGTCCGAAAGGTAACTGGTTGAACCTTTGAACTCCAAATGGATAGTTTGCCGGAAACAATAATGTCTGTTGAGCATTTAACGGTGGAAAGCCTTTAGGGACTGAACTTGGTTGCTCTTGTGGAAAACCCTGTGTCAGCGGAGGTCCTTGAGGAATTACTGGAGGAGTTCGAATTCCTTGAGGCATAGACAATACTGGCATGGCTACTTGAGGTGGTGTTGAGTCAGGGGGTGGAGAACTTTGAGATGGTTGAGGTGGTGCTTCTGGTACTGGTGGTGCTGGTGGTACTGGTGGTGATGTTGATTGCTCAGGAGGTCCCTGTAAAGTATTTCCGTTATTTGAACCTGTAACCCCCATCATCATTTCTTGTGGAGGCATTAATGTTGTATTATTCATCCTCATATTATTTCTAGCCAAAGCCTGCTGCAACAATAGTTTCTTGAAAAGAACTCCCAAAATTAACGTGCGCTTTTCGCGATCCCCTTGCATTCCTTCCAAATCCAAGTCAGCCCAAGACGAGTCTACAACCCATGTCACCAAGGTAAAAGCAAGAACTCCGTATTTAAGAAAGAACATAATTGAATTTTAAAACAGCTGCAATTCACTTAACTTAAAAAATAAAATAATTCCTGCACATTACCGAACCCGAACGCGTTCCGTAAGGAGTCGGCGATTGAACTGTTTCACTTTTGCAGGTTGTGACAAAAAGCATTTGCGAACAAGTTTGTATATCTTTTTTTAACTCAAAGAGTAAGTAGCATATTGGGGGATTGATTTTGTCTTGTGGTCCATGGCATATGGAGTAACAAAATCGTGGCCGGGTGTAACTAAAACGTTCCAACTGAATGGTGAAGCATAAGTGTGTACCTGGATTTGTGTGTTTGTGAATAATTTCCACTCTTACTTCTCAGCATTTGCATTGTGGTAAAGTAACAAGAAAATATTGTGAAATGAATGAAATTTGATAGTTTTAGCATAAAATAAATCGTTACGATGACGATGTGTAATATTTTACAAAATGTAAATACGTACTTCAAGCTTGGAGCTGGCAGGGAATTCTGACAGATTTTATAATAACATTGAATACTGCTTTTTTGTCAAGTACGTCAAGTCATTTAAACGGGACTAATAAAACGCTACATTTTGACATACATACAAATATTTGGGGTTTGTCAATAACCTTAAAAATGTTTTAAATAAACTAGTTTGAGAAAATGACCCATAACTTGGGATACCTTTTCTTAATTTTCATTTTATTTTTTAATAGGGATAGATATTAATTAATTATAAAAAACTATGAGACCAATTAAATGAGAACAATTTATAATATGGGAGGAAAACACGTGCTTTTATGCTTTATTTTATTTTCACCTATTTTGTTTACGAATTTCAAGAGCTCAGACAAAATTTTAGTACCTCATTTGGATTTAATGACCAAAAAGGTATACCATTAACAAGGTCAGTAAATGATCATGAAAGCTCAGTTAGTTTCAGTAATTGGTCAGCCATAGACACTACAGATTGTTGGTACCTCATTTGCGTAATTTTAAAATAACGAGTATGCCATTTCAAATGGTCAGTTAGTTTAAGATTATAGTTTATCTGAGATTAAATGCTGAGACCTTCTGCTTAACAGCCCTACACTCTAGCTAACTCTGAGCTAATTCCCAACACAAATGTTTGATGCAGAAAATCAAAAATTGTATGCTTTATTTTCAAAATATTGGACGGTGTTTTAAAATAATTTGTTTTTCTTACATATATCGAAAACTTTCAAGGGCATTGCCTACACTTGGCAAAACATTGCTATTTTTTCAGGCTAATGATTAATTTGTTTGCAAGCTCGCTCACACATTGAGCAATAATATAAAAAATTATTACATGGCTGACGAGGCGACAATTTCGATAATTACCCTTGCCAGTCCCTCAAATCTTATACTGATGAATCGAGAACGTCTCAAGGGACTGATGTAGGAACTTTTAGGTCCAGAACCAAGCATTTTCTGCCTCTGGGGCAGTCCACAAGCATATTCCAGGATGAAGTGAATGCCAAAAAAAAGTGCCAAAAAAAAAATCTGAAAAGAAATTACCGCAACCAAAACATTGGCATCTTGTCGAACAGCCAAGTAGCACTCAAAACGTTAAACTCCTATATCCTATACCATTAGTTCTAAGCTGCTATATAGCAGTAATGTGTGAGCACCCTTAGCGACTTCGACAAGAATAATAAAAAAATGCACGCCTTATAAGAGAAAAATGTCCAAATGCATAAAATTAATTGTATAAATTACCGTGGACCTTATTCGGAATTCCCCCCCCCCCCCACCAAAATTAATATTTTTTTAACGAATTATGGAGGAGAAACACTTTTTATGGTAAAAAAGAGAAGTATAAACGGACCACCCACAGTACTATAACTAAAACTACTTTTTTATGGGATATTTGCTTTTTTTGCTTGCTTACGCATTAGGGCATATAAACAGTGAGATATGTATGGGAGGCCAAGCTGCCCCCCTGCAACCCCCCTGCTTCGGCACACTATAGGATTTGGGGTAGGTGCGAGGTTGGGTCTATGCAAAGTTTCTTTTGCATTTACAGAATCTGGATTTAAAGAAACTTTGAATTTACCCTATGACCTATATTCATTTTTTTATACTTCGCTTTTTTACCATAAATTTCTGTTTTTTATGTTTTTTATCAACAGCACACTTTTTTTTATCGATTCATTAAAAAAAAGTGCATTTTGGTGAGAGAGGGGGTGGGAATTCCGAATAAGGACCATTACCGTCTGATTTCTAAAAAAAATTAAATTTTTAAAAATCTTTTTTATAAATAAATTAATTTTTAATATAAGAAATTTCTCTGAAATCAAAATAGAAGAGGAGGTCATTAGATAAACAGAACTCCTAAAACTGAGGCGGGCCAAAATGCTTCTTGGAAGCTACTACCAAGAACGCTTTACGTCCTCTATCGGCTTACGCATGAACGACCTTAGAATAGTAAAGGGATTCCTTACTGGTTCACTGCAAATTAAAAATATTATAAATATATTGTTGGCCTGAAGACCACTGCCACCATGCAGATTCTGTAATGCTCACGAGAAAACACCAGGCCATATACAGGGTGTCCGGTAATTCGTCTGCCATACTTTGGGGTGTGATTCTTGGTCATATTCTAAGAAAAAAATTGTTCTACAGTAAAGTCTGATTTTCAACTTTGACATCACACTTTGACATCATATTAGTGCTATTGGTGCAAAGTGATAAAAACAAATGACTATTCCAAATGCCATCTCTTGATCCTGACACTTGACCTAAACTAAAATTTTTGCCATAAAAACTATGGACATCTATTATGTTCACTTGTTAAAAACATAACCATTAATGCCCCTTGGTATAATGGTTAGTACGTTGGACTGTCATGCGGAAGGTCTCGAGTTCGATTCTCAGCCACTGCAAAAAAGTTTTTCAGCGGTGTACTGCCTCTTGTGAGGAATTGACAAATCCCCTAAAAGTATATCTCTTGCCATGGAAAGTGCTGCTAGGTCCCTTCCGTTCATGGTAACATGTATACACAGGAATTGTTGAGAGTTGCTAGTCACTATACTCTGTTCAATTTATATTTGCAGTACAGGGAAGATAGGATATTTGCCTTTCAGTCTGACCAGTATGGATTTCAATAAGCTATCTTTAATTTAAAGCTCGTACAGGATTGCCGTAGGAGCATTCAAAATTGCCGTAAATCTCAGAAAAATATTTGCTACCAAAAGCTCGAAAAAGCTTAAATCCTGAAAGTTACATACTCGTAGCACAAACCAAAGAAAATGCCATATGAATTTCTATCAACTTGGCAATGGTAAGGGTAACTCTGATTCAGTGTTTTTTTTTAATAAACAAAATAAGGGTTGGTTGCAAATTGGCGATCAGTCTCCTTTCAGCTTTCACCCATGGAGCAGATAGGTCGTGGTGGGCTGTACGTGAGCTCAAAGAAGAGTACACAAACAATTTTAATTTGACTCAGTGATTCTCTTTCATATTTCAGTGGCAATATCTTAAGTTGAGGTGTCGTGCAAACAGCAGCAGGCACCAGTGTTTCTGAAAAAGCTCTCCCATAAGGCCTGTACTTCAAATATAAATCGAACAGAGTATAGGTCCTGGGGGTCAATTCTCTATCTGTGAAACTGTGAAGTGATAAAAAAGTTATCATTTCAGTTTTCACAGCCATTTTTCATTTTTACATTTCATAAACTCCCATAATGCGATTCTGAAACTCATTCTCATAAATGTTTGTCAAAACATGTACTAAAATGAGAAAAGCTCTCATTTTTGATACATGATACTCATTTTTTAATATAATTTTGTTTTTGTACTCGTAATTTTCATATTTTATCAGGGCTTTTCACAAAATCGTTTGAGTGTGAAAACAAATTTAATATTTGAAAATATTTTGACATTTTATTAATTTTTTTCATAAATCGCGAATCGGATAGTGTGTGAAGTTGTGAAAAAACTTATCACTTCACAGTTTCACAGATAGATAATTGACCCTTGGTTCACTGTTGCACCACCAAATTTAAAAAATTTAATCTATTTCAATTCAAGTTTACATTTTTACGAACCAAAATAAAATAATAATAGCAAAATAAAGGGTAGATACTCAGAGGCAATATTTCAAGTTAATTTTGCATAAAAAACACTTAAGCTTTATTTTCATATTTTTTGTTGAGCAAAATGGAATTTCACACGGCGGATTTTAAGCTGTAAAAACACAACATCGTCTTAAAGACGTCTATTCCTCCTAACATACTCTGCAAAAGGAATTTTAAATTTTTGAACACGTGAGAACAAGGCATTTGATCTTCCAGAGCCTGAATTTCCTGGGAATTGTTGCTGTAAACCCTCGACTTAGATAACCTCACTAAAAAGTCGATCGGCATAATGGATTTTAATGAAATTTTGTAAAGAGAAATAGATAATGCTTCGAAAAAGTTTGAAAAACATTACATTTCAAAATTTTATTTATTTTTTAAATTAAAAAAAATTATTTTATTTTTTTTAAATCTCAAAAACGTGTGAATATATTCGTTTTATTTTTTTAATTAAATTTGTATAGGTACGTATAGTCAAAACTTTAAGTTGGCGTACCTTACTTTATTCTTAAAAATGTTTTAAGAAATAAATTTCTATGTAAAGCTTTAATTTTTTAAAACAAACTGTACAACGATATATTTGTTTTTTTTTTTTTTAATTAAATTTGTATAGGTACGTATAGTTAAAACTTTAAGTTGGCGTACCATACTTTATTCTTAAAAATGTTTTAAAAAATAAATTTCTATGTAAAAGCTATAATTTTTTAAAACAAACTGTACAACGATATATATATAATAATTTTTGGTCTTGCATAAGCTAAATCAGATGGCATCCTGTTTTTATCTCTAACTACTAAAAAAGTTTAATGAATGAATTTTATGCTTATGAACGGACTTCTCTAATAAAATTCATTTTTTAAATTCTTATAGTCTATTACATAAGAGCAAGTTCATCTGACCTAGTCGTGCATTTTATTTAACATTGATATCATTTTGATAAATAAGTACTTTTAAACCCCAAAAGGTTACCTATTGTCTCTTTAAGTTTGTCTAAAAGGATTCTTCATCCAAACTTACCGCTCATTTTTGAGACTTTAAATTTTGTCTGGTCTAAATTTACAGGAATAATACCCCTTGGCGTAATGGTAATTGGGCTGACTTCTCTGTTGTATTCAATTTATTTGTGTGGGGATTTGGGTTAAGGAATTCAAAAGGGTTTATTCAATTTTTTGGTGAAAAATTAAAATTTCTAACTCACCGTTAAGCGGAGAAATTAATAGCTTTCGGTTATCAACTAACAACTTTTGAGTGCGTGCACTGACTGATTTTGTTTTTCATTTTATTCAGTACCATATTATATAGATTCTTATTACTATACCTAAAATAAATATATAAACCTTGTTTACAAAATTAGGTTTACACAACAAAAGATAAAAAAAAAAACTATGGGGTGACCGTCTGTCAATATAATAAAACATTTATTTGCATTTCATTATCTATATAACATTAGCACGATATGTTACAAATATAAATTTGTTTGCCAAATTGCAAAATTTATTCTATTATAGTGTATATAAAGTTCATCCATCAACTGTATCTTTCAGCCATAAAAGTTCAAAATAAAAATTAACTAATAATACAGTCGCCCCCATTTACTTTCAATTTCTGGTCTTACCTTGAGGTTAACTAACTCAACTAGATCGAAAGCAATAAACTCTAGAAAAAGTTCATTTGAATCTAAAAGAAACGGTTGTCGAGGTTTTATTTTAATTTATGCATAATTGTTTTGTAAAAACTCATAGGCATACTCGAAAACTAACAACATTATCGCACCACCCGGACCTAACCGCATAATCTTGGGCACAATACCCTTGTACAGAGCTCTGTATCCCTCCTCACGATACACCGTTAATATTGAACCAAATGTTGATTTGTACTTAATAACACCCGCTTGTGGTTGTGGGCCTTGAATTCGACTCTTAGCCACATCAAAGGGTATGTTTACAAAACAGGCTATCGTTCCTGAAGTGAATCCAATTGCCACTTTCCTAAGAAACTCTTTTGTTTGATCTTCATAAGCAGGAACGTAATTTCTCACACTGTGATAGAATCCAAAATAAATCATATTGAATGTCCCATTGCGACCCATGGTGGCAGTAACTCCTTTGTTGAGACCACGAAAGCCGAAGCCGTCTTTTTTGATAATTTCTTTGGTGACAGCCCAAGTTGTGGGGGCTTCCTTCATGTGTGAATGATCGGCTTGCTGAGCTACTTTTACAACTTCAAATGGATTTACAGCAATGGCTTCGATAAGACCAGCTGTAAGACCAGCTAACGAAAATGTCTTAAAAAAAATAAAATCTTAGACAAGATTAAGTTATAATAATGCATTTATTCTTACCAATGGTGTTGGCGTTGGGGATCCAAACAAAAAGAGCGGCTTGCATTGTTCAAAACAAACAAATTTAATTGCTCTCTTAGGTGTTTCAGCTAAGACGGGTGGAATTATGCCTTTCCAAAAAGATAACATGCCTTCAGTTCTGTACATTTTACCAAAACAGTCGAACACTCCTTTGTATTGGTTCTATGATAATATAACGTTTGAAATCATGAAAAAATATTAAGTTCAGTAATATTAAGACAAAGCTTATGAATGCCAAAGTGTTAAAAATAAAAAAAATAAATTCAATTTATATGCAGGGTGTCGCAAAAATCTGCATTTTTGTGGAAAGCTGAATAAATGTTACCAGTTCTGTTATTATGAATATATATCTAACATGTACATACATGTTCGGAAAGCTCACAAAAGTCATAAAAGTTTTTAAGACGGTATCAATAAAGAATTTTACTTTCTAAAGAATTTCAAAGTCCCTTATTTGCTTAAAAAATCTTATGTATTATTGAATGAAGGTTTGGCAATATTTTAACTACCATTCAAAATAATACATTTTTGATTTAGGTAAGTATAACCTTTGTATATACAACTTATAGTACTATCAAGAAGACGAACGATTGTGGCGACATCTTAAGGCTAGGGACTGCAATTGCTAGATTTGCTTTTGCTTAATTTAATAATAAAATATTCTGTCTTTTACTACTTGTTTTGTATGTTATCCTACTGTTCACTGTAAAAGCGTGCGCTAATTTCTGCGCCACCACCAGGCTAGCGTTCGCAATACAAAATCACGCTCCATGATAATACTATAGGTTATATATACAAAGGTATAACTAATATAGCCTGCAATTCTGAAACGAAAAACTGTTTTGAAGTACATAATATGTATGTAAGTATAATTCTGTGTGTTGGACTACCACGTCGGCGCGCTAGTCGCACAGTGACCCATTTTGACTTTTTTGGTTGCAAAAATCATAACTCTTAAGCAAATGAAGATATCGCCACAATTTTTGTTATCTCAAAGGTAATTTCAAATGTTATGGAATTATGATTAAAAAATAATACAGGGTGTTTCATAATTTGCTGTGAAATTAAAAAGTTTAAGGTAAGGTGATTAACGTGATTGGAATTTTACTTTACAAAGGTCAAAAGTCAATTTATGGTGTATTCTGAGTGTAATTTAAGGGAAACAGTAGAGAAAAAAGAAAACAAACCACTTTGAGTAAAACATTTTTGTTTCTTTTTTTTTTATTTATTAAGTAATTACATTAAGTAAGAACATTTATAAAATATTTTAGTGACAGATTATACGAGTAAGTCATACAGTGGGAACAAAATTAAACGCAACGAAAATGTACATACAAAAGGTTTGTTCGTTGAGCCCTGAAGTCACCCTAGGGTCGGCCTAAATCGATTTTTGAAAAACCTCAAGTCACCCTAGTGCGCAAATTCTATGTTTTTTAGACCTAGGGTCGCCCTGAAGTAGATCAATGTATTTTGCTGTCGCGAGTTCAGGTAACGACCAAACTGTCAAAAGTCACATGAGATTTCAAACCTATATCTTTTGTTGTCGTTTGTCGACTCGCATGTTGCATGTCATTGCTTGTGTTTGCAATTAAATGTTTTTTGTACTCATGAGATGAAATATTCATATATTCAGCAACAACGCAAAATTGTTTTTGTTCATTTTTAAAACTGATTTATAAGAAATTGAAAGTTTTTGAAAACCAAAAACCCCAGTTCTTTTTTGACAACTCTGAGGCTTGTCAAGAAAACCTGGGTCAACCCTGGGTAAAGTTGAACGAACGAACCTAAAGATTAGATTTCTTGGAAACTATCATTTAAGTCCTGGGTAGTGCGTAATAAGCTCATCATTTCCGGAGAATATTGTGACGTTATGTTGCCTTTAGTATTTATGAGATCACTAGTTTCCTTAGAATATTGAAACATTATGGACCGGCAGGAATGAGCCGATGATGGACGAGAGTCTCTCCAATGTTCAACATTTGGACTATTAAGCCTCAATAGAACAACTGATGCCATGGCCATATTTACGTCTGTGTCACCATCTATTGTATTTATTGTTTGCTTGTACGTACCCTGTGCAAGTGATCAATCGCAGCCCCATTTACTCTGTAACAACAGATTTCTTGGGAGTGTAGTTATTTGGAACCATCATGTCTTAAAGTTTCACTCTAGCTGATATGTCCGTGATTTCGCAGTTTTCTGGAACTGCTTCTTTTTTTTTCGCAACTGATCTTGTATTGTATATGTAGGATGGCAGAATAAAGATCCCATGATTTCCATAAACAAAGCTAATGCATTCTCATTCGCATATTTTATGGAGGATCCTTTACTATCACTAAGGTGACAGGCATTAGAAAGATGTTCAATACTCATTTCGTATGTATCATTGATTAATTTTTTTTGTAAATGTTGCGCATTCAGAATTCTAACCAAACCTATTTGGATAGCTTTGTCTTGTTGTAATCCCATGTTAAAAAGCAAAAAAGAAATCTCAAGCTATACTTAAAATATTGGTACAAATCTATCCTATAAGAAACTTCAAAAACAGCTGACTACAAATCTGATTTGAGTTTATTTGGGTGAAATTGATTTTTATTTTCAGATATTAAGTAATTAATAATAATTTAATTAATCAAATTTCCTGTTTTCTTAATGCATTAACAATTATTGAAAAGGTAAATAAATAAAAAATGTTGATTTTTGCACCAAAATTCACGACAGGAAAATATTAATATTTAATTTTCTGCGTATCAGCGGTTTTGGTCGTTCAGAAAACAAATGGATACTAACCTATCCTAGAAAGCCTATCCAAGCGAATACTGGCTTCCTTGGCCTTCTTCATGATGACCTTGATATAGCTGGAATGTCGTCCGCTATGTAGAGATAAGGAAAGCCATTCCTCTTTCTTAGTGAAATTTAATCTTGATTTATGTTTCGATTTCCAATAAATTTCAATCGGAATTTGGTATTCTCTTATCACACTACAATTTCCAACGTTGACAACAAATTTAAACTGTTGTATGATATATGTATCCATTTTAAATAATTTTGTCTAATGCAACAACTCCACCGCTCGCTTAATTTTTCCAATAAGTTTAACGGTCTAGCTTTGCTTAGCTTTAAATATTAAACATTTCTCTAAAAGAAAACACTTATTAATTAAACTACCTGGTGCATATTTAATCATACTCGAAAAGAAAAAAATTGATTTGATTATGGATTTTAAATTAGCTGAAAAATCGATTTAAAAATAAACATTAAATATATGTATGTTTCCTTTTACATTGCAAAATTATTTTATTCAAATACAACACTCATACTTGCGAAATGACAAAATCATATTTTGCAAAAAAATGTCTCTACCTGAAAAAAAAAATAAGAAAAAATTGACTGTCTTCTTCAAATCAAATCGCTCTGAGTTTTTGGGAAAAATGAATTCCGTAAGCACTTTTGCATAATTGGGCCACTGTTCACCGATGGTCTGGAGATCAGAAAGATAACTTTTTGAAATGCCAACCTGTTACTAATGTGATACAGTGATACAGGTTTTTTTCAGATTCAATGAAATGTTTTAAGCCGGTAGATCACAAAATTCTTCCAAATAAATAATCCAGTTTTACATACATACGAGTAACTAATTATTATTTTTCTATCACATGCTTGGTTGCAAAATAAATTAAGGGTTTTTAGTTTTTTGTTTGATGTTATTATTTTTTCTGAAAAATATTGAAAATTTTTAACTTTAGCTTTTTTAGTTTCGATTTTTCGATACAAAATGTAGAAAATTTAATTTTCTGCTTAAAATGTTGAAATTTTGTTTGTGAGACTTGTGTTTCTTAACAGACTTCTTTTTACTTTTTACGTCCCTTTTCACGTTCAGCTTTCGACGCCGAGAAGAGAACCGAGTTTTGTAGGTACTTCTCCTTAATTCCTTTCTACACTTACATACAATTTGGTCCTTTCCAAAATACAAAGTGAGATTTTAATAGAATGATAAGTCGATAGGTATAAAGGATATTGCTTCGAAGTTCTTGAAACCATGACCAGTAAGAATTAGAAAAAGAATTATCAAACTTGTTAACTTCCCATAGGGAGTTATTGTTATCGGTGCGATTTGTCAAATTGGAATTTTTGACATTTCTCGACGTTTCAAGGTCCCTAGAGGCTATATCAATCATTTTTAGAGAGATGTCTGTGTGTGTGTGTGTACGTACGTTCGTACGTCCGTACGTTCTCGTACCATTTTTCGTCGTCGATATCTCAAGAACGAGTAAAGATATCGACTTCAAATAAGTTTTGTTTAATAGATAATAACTTCGAAAGAGGCTGAAAGGGCGTTTATTAAAATTCAGTAAGTAGTTTTTTCACTATAACGGTTTAAAAAAAAAGGAAACATTTTGGTTAGTTTCAAATATCTCACGAAAAAATAATGCTATTGATTTCAAATAAAATTTAATGTACTCATTATAAGGTCATACAGATTTGGTATGAATTTGGAAAAAAATGAACATACCGTTATTTTTTTAAATACAAAAAACTGAAAAAAAAAATTTCATAACCCAGATATTCTAAGAACGGAAAACAATTTGAAACTCAAAATAATTTTATTTTACGAAAAATAATGTGTTTGACAACTGGTGAAAATTTCAAAAAAAATCAGTTTACAGTTTTTTTACAAAAAATAAAAAACTATATAAAATTCTATTGAAAATTGGTAAAAATTGTTTTTCGACTCAAGTTTCTCGAGAACTAGTAGTGATATTGATTTCTAATTTAGTTTATTTTATACATAGTATAATTTTGTACAATTGGTAAAATGTTGACAAATATTGAATTAATAGTTTTTTTTTTTAATAAAAGAACTATTAAAAATTCTAGTGAAAACTAGTTAAAATTGTATTTCAAGTCGAATTTCTTGGGAATAAACTCCGACAGTGCCTTCTAAAGTATGTTGTTTTATACATCGATACCTTCCCGTAAGAATGTATACTAAGCGACATTTCTAAAATTGTTCAGGAAACGAAAAAAACGAAGAAAGTTCGTTGGCGAAACCCAGGCCAAAACGTGGCCCTTAACATATATTATATTTCCTCATCAAAAAGTCATTTTCGGAAAAAGTGTCGCTTAGTACATTCTTACGGGAAGGTATCGACATAATACAATTATTAACATATGGTTAAATTTTGACAAGTATCGAATTGACAGTTTTAACAAAAATATAAAAAAAAATCTACTAAAAAGTGGTAATATTTGTTTTTCGACTAGAATATCTTGAGAACGAGCAATGATATTGACTTTGCCATTATTTAATTTTATACATAATACAATTTATTTTATATTTGACATAAATCTAGTTTTAGAGCGGATATATTTTGTAAGTACACTTCCATCAATAACCAAACCATATCTTTTATATTTGAATATTTCGTTTTTAATTTTTTTTCAATTAAAATGTTTGGAACCGAAATAATAAAGTAATTTCTATAATATAATATTAAAAAGCACGGAAATCTATAATTCAGTATATAATATGTATGTACCTACTCGTACCAACCTTCGTAATTATTACAAGTTTTCAAGACCACAAATGGGAAGTTATCAGTGTGGGTCGCACCCAGCCTCTTTTTTTTTATTATGGACCTTATTTGCTTTTTCCTCCGCCCAACCACCGTTTTTTTTTTTTTGTTTTTATCGTATAATTATAAAATTTTCATTTTTTTATACTTCACTTTTTTACCATAAAAAAGTGTTTCTCCTCCATAATTTGATGTTTTTAATCAACACACTTTTTTTTTATCGATTCATTAAAAAAGTGGATTTTGGTGGGGGAGGGGGGGGGGGGGGTAATTCCGAATAAGGACCTTTATTATTGCTTCATTAAAAAAGAGTACTATGTCATTTAAACTTCAGTTTTCAATCCTTTTTAACTTCCCATAGGGAGTTATTGTAATCGGTCCGATTTGTCAAATTGGAATTTTTGACATTTCTCGACGTTTCAAGGTCCCTAGAGGCTATATCAATCATTTTTAGAGAGATGTCTGTGTGTGTGTGTGTACGTACGTTCGTACGTTCGTACGTTCGTACGTTCGTACGTCCGTACGTTCTTGTACCATTTTTCGTCGTCGATATCTCAAGAACGCGTAAAGATATCGACTTCAAATAAATTTTGTTTAATAGATAATAACTTCGAAAGAGGCTGAAAGGGCGTTTATTAAAATTCAATGAGTAGTTTTTTGACTATAACGGTTTAAAAAAAAAGTAAAAATTTTGGTTAGTTTCAAATATCTCACGAAAAAATAATGCTATTGACTTCAAATAAAATTTTATGTACTCATTATAAGGTCATACAGATTTGATATGAATATGGAAAAAAATGAACTTACCGTTATTTTTTTAAATTAAAAAAACTGAAAAAAAAATTTCATAACCCAGATATTCTAAGAACGGAAAACAATTTGAAACTCAAAATAATTTTATTTTACGAAAAATAATGTGTTTGACAACTGGTGAAAATTTCAAAAAAAATCAGTTTACAGTTTTTTTTACAAAAAATAAAAAACTATATAAAATTCTATTGAAAATTGGTAAAAATTGTTTTTCGACTCAAATTTCTCGAGAACTAGTAGTGATATTGACTTCTAATTTAGTTTATTTTATACATAGTATAATTTTGTACAATTGGTAAAATGTTGACAAATATTGAATTAATAGTTTTTTTTTATATAAAAAAACTATTAAAAATTCTAGTGAAAACTAGTTAAAATTGTATTTCAAGTCGAATTTCTTGGGAATGAACACCGATAGTGCCTTCTAAAGTACAATTGTTTTATACATCGATACCTTCCCGTAAGAATGTACAATGTACACTAAGCGACATTTCTAAAATTGTTCAGGAAACGAAAAAAACGAAGAAAGTTCTAGTTGAATCATAGTGTGCTAAGAGACAATTTTGGTTAAACTAAGTGACATCTAACAAATTTTTTTTGCTCACGATCAACATCAACAATCTCAATTTCAAATCTCTTTAAATAATTAAAATGCTTTTCAATCTTAAAATAATGTTTGTTTGAATTTTACAGCTAAAGTTTGTTTCGCTGAAAATTTGGTTATTTGAAAAAAAAACTAAATATAAAGTTTTCAAGACCACAAATGGGAAGTTATCAGTGTGGGTCGCACCCAGCCTCTTTTTTTTAATTTTGTTTGACCATAATGTTAATCTATTCCTACAAATTATGTTGACTAATTTTTTCCATAACGACAGTACCGTTAATCTTGGAGCTGAACTGCTGAACACAAATTTCAATTTCTTCTCTCCCTTCTCTTCTCGGTGATTCTCAAGACTCTTAACTACCTTCCCAGTTTGAAGAAAATAGCTTCAGAGGTTAAGGCTCTAGGTCAAAATAAAGACATACAGATTGACAGACGCTCGGACGGAGCTGTGGGAGGCACTTTTTTCGTGTTCTCTATCATTGTAATGTCAACTTTGATCAAAATCTCGATGAAAGCAACGTTTGATTGTTTTAAGAAATCCAATTTTATTTTACTACCCACCATAGCAAAAATGACTGACGTTCTCTGAACAGAAACAATATACATACATACATACATGCATACATAGTACCTACGCTCGCACAAAATAATTTACAAAAAGTTCGATTCAACTTCTTAATAATTATAGGTACCCCACTTATCAGTCAAATAAAGACTTTTCTAAATTCCAAATAAATCTGGTAGAAGCTTGTTTGAAATGTTTGAAAGAAATGATCACATAAAACAAACAAGATTTTTCAAGGTTGTTTCAGAAATACCTATTTCATTTTTTACAACAAAAATATAAATAAAACACACACAAATATACCCCACTTTCTCACGCCTCCTCTCCACTCAGTACTTTTCCAGGAGCGTCGCATGTAAAAGCATTTGTAGACTTCAAAAGAAATTTTAATTCTATGAACGCGATATGTATGTACATATGTAGGTGATTTTAATTTGAAGAACATAATTCTCAGAACTATAAAATATGAAATTACCCTCTACTCCTACGAGTATTTGAAATAAATTTTTACGATTGCTCAATTTTGTGTACACAAAAGCTTTATCATTAAAAAAAACTCAGCCATAAAATGTTTTAACTCACCTCAGACAATGTTTTGGTGTTTTGCAGCTGCATTCGAGTTTTCACCACATCCAGTGGTTGCATGATACAAACTTCGACAAACCCTGCCGATCCGCCGGCTACCACCTGAAGGGCAGCCCGTTTCAAGGGAGGAATTTCCTTGTGGTGATCTGTCATTTTTGTTTTTGTTTATCTAAATATTGTAAAAAACTTTCAGCACTAAATTTGAATTGGCTTGGCAGGCAGCTGAAACCACTTGATTATTCCACATAAATTGCGATAATGTACATATCAATGCGGTGAACAAAGCTATGTATGAACCACCTATATTAGAACTCAATCACTCGGAGACTATTTTGGAATTTGTTTGCAAATGAGTCGAGGGTGGAATTCCTGTTTATAAAGTGTGGCGTGGTGACTGACACTGGTGAATCAGATTCGGATTCTCTCGTTCACGATTTCACATACTCTCATATTGAAGATATTTTTGTTCTTTCCATTGTCGGATACAGATACACTGGCAGTGTTATCAAAATTAAAACAAAATAAAGTTTATTGGATCTTAGTGGAATGGGACTGTGGAGCTACAATGAAGCACATTAGAATGTTTGGAAAATCGGTCTTAAGAAAAGACCACTATTTAATAAACGTCTTATTTTGTAGCGTCTAGTTATAGATGGATGGATGGATAAATAATTTTATTTCTATAAGAAATGTATAAAACAGTTGCGATATGACAATAACTTGTATAAATTGTTAGGCTAAAAAAGCATAGCTAAGTTAAGGCGCTCATTGTACCTTATAACTTAGTTATGCTTTTTATGTTTCACAGAAATGTATTCAATATTTGAAAGGTATTTAAGTGCGGATCATAAAAACTGAAAAAAGCATTGACCATTTAAGTAATCGAGGAACTGGTATCTACATAGTTAACTGTTGGCTTTCACGTATCCACTGGAAATGGGACAAACTCCTGGTATGTATTCGCTGATGCAACGAGGTTGGAAATCATACATAAGTCAATAGTGTAGTTTTGAAAAGCTCTTGCATTTTAATTGAGCTTTAAATATATGGCTTATCATCTCTTGTAGATTCGTATCTAGAAAGTAGTTAGGGATCTCACTCCCGAAAAAACTTTCAGCCATTCATAACCGCATTAGATGTTCCTCTGAGTTATAATTTCAGATAGGATTTTGGGAAGTAGTACCTCTTGGCATAATGGTTAGTGCGTTGGACTGTCATGCGGAAGGTCTCGAGTTCGATTCTCAGCCGCTGCAAGAAAGTTTTTTTTTCAGGGGTGTACTGCCTCTTGTGAGAAATTGACAAATTCTCCAAGAGTATCTCTTATCATGGAAAGTGCTGCTCACTAGCCATTCGGAATCGGCAGAAAATTGTTGGTCCCCTCTGTTCCTGGTAACACGCACACAGGAATGGTTGAGAGTTGTAAGTCACTAGGTCCTGGTTCACTCCGAGCTGTTGCACCACCAAATTTATTTTATTTTGGGAAGCCTATAATTCGGTAGCTCCATGATGTTGGATATAAATGAAAAATGCAGCTTGATGGGTTTTCGGGAAAGATTTTAGAAGCCCCGTTTCTATATGTATGTGTTCTTATATATGCATGTTCTTTGTATCACCACCTTTGAGCACAGAAACAGCATGTAGTGCATAATATACTTCCAACATTGTATTAATTTTTATTACTGGTCATTGACTCCAGATTCAGAGTACACTTCACAATGACCAGTCTATTTTTAAAATGCACTACACTCGCATTTCATTCATGGCCATGAGAATCAACCTCATGCGCTGCACAAACTACCTAATAGTATTTTCAAAGTCACTGAGGTTTCAGATTACTTTTACTCTGGACAAAAATGTATCTCCCTACTTTCTAGGTTCAATGCACTGCATAGTGTTTATGACTGAATGTATTTGGAATTTGGATACAATTGTGCAAAGGGGCATGCATATTGGCTATTAATTTGATGACATAGCAAGTATGCTTCCCGATTTTTGGAACATAGAATATTGTATGTATGTTTAAGTGATAATATGTGTAGGCTTAAGTTCTTAGTATGTAAGTAAAATATTTTGTATAAATAGCATAAGTTTTATTAACTAAATTCACTTTCAATTCGAGAGTAAAAACGATAACATCGGCTCTTTAGCTTTATATTCTTTTTGCAGATTTAATTGAAGAAGATCGGCTCTTTAGCCAACATACATTTGGGCTTGGGGAAGCCTTTATAATATATATATGAATAGCTTAGTAGGTGAGGTAGGTTATTCCCCAATATGGAAGCATTACAAGCATCTAGGATTTCAAATTATGCTGAGTTTTGAACTGATTCATTCCTTTTAACGTAAGTGTATTTAATCCATATAGCACTTTTATTCATAAACGAGCTTGTGGAGAATCAAAGCTTAGTGATTTTGAATTCACTAGCACGTTTGATCTTGAAGTTTTTTCATTTCAGTTCAACCTACGAAACATTTTGCAAAAGCTTACTGGTGTTCGGAAAGATCTTTCGAAAATTTGTATAACTTAGCCAAATTATATATCCCCAAACTAAACAACTCCGCAGCGGATCAGGGCTTAACTTACAAGCTTCTTCCGGCCAGCTTGGTCCCTAGCTACGAGTAGCTGTCTTCAGTTTCAAACGCCCAATTGATTGAGTTCCATTTATGTCTTTACGCCAGTCTTCCTCTACTGAACTGAAAACTGATGTCATCGGGGTTGGATTCAAATATTTTTCGAGGCAGAGCAGCAACCTCAAACGTTGGCTTTTTATTTTTTTTTTTTTGATTTGGTGGGTAGTTTTTTCAAATAAATATTATTATACTGAATTTTCAGTATTTTTCTTTAGTTTTTGTCAGACATTTATGATTAGTTTTATTTACATACATATATGTATGTATGTATGTATTTGAATTATCATTTTGAATTAAGTTTTTGTTACATATATAATATTAACTTACAAAAGTGCAAAAATTCTCAAAAAGTAAACTCCTGAAGAAAAAGCTTAAATTAAGAAGAACCTTCTTATCATGTACATACATATTTTTAAAATGAGGTGATACATATTTATTAACCCTTATTAATGCAAAAGTGTATACATAAGCAAATATTTATTTTAATTTCGTAGCACGAAATTGCGTTTTCTTTAATTAAGGAAGATCGTGAGAAGAACTAAATAACAATATTTCGAAGACGAAAGGTATAACCGCAGACGTCTAAAATTTATTTTCAACTGTAGGATTCTATTAGAGTTAGTAAAATCCAGATAATAATAAAATATTCTTTATAAATAATAAGATGTTTATTCTACTTTTTTCACATTTATATTTAAAATCTTTGACTGTAAGTTGTCTGTGTTGCATTTTTTTATTTTTCTTGCTTGAAAAATAATAAAAAGTAACAGTAATAGTTGGATAAAACAACAAAGTGTTGCATCTCTAAATACAACCTTTATAGAGCTAAGATATATTTATACCAGCGTTATCACTAACATTTTGGGTAACTTAGAAATAACCACTGACTGGAACTTGACGTCGTTCATATATCCCACACGACCCATCGGACATAACCATTTCTCGGTATAACACGTTCACCAAATTGAGTTTTCAATAAGTCGATAGTAACACCATCAATGTTACTTGTGGCACCGTCTTGTTAAAACCACATATCATTAATGTGTAGTCTAAATAACTTAGCAATATGTCTCTGTAGACGGTCATTTTCATGAATGAAAAATCGGCCCAAGCAATATGTCACCACCGGCATGAAAACCACACATCTCCTCTTCTTGAAGCAAATGACGGTTTTGAGCTGACCAATATTTTGTTTATTTTTGTTATTTAAAAAATCAGAATTTTGACTATACATTTAAGTTATTTGTAAACGTTCTTCGTTCCTGAACATCATCATGATAAAAAGGTTTTAACTGAATTTTTTAATATAAGCAAGGTTGTGTTCATAGTGAAAGTAACAAAAACATTCCCGGAAATTTTCCTACATTGGGTGGAATATAACATCAAACATACTCACACCTAAAAAAAATACGTGAGTTTGATTAAATTTTCGAATGCATAACCTAATCGATTTGAAGTTAAAACTTAATTTATTTTTATGGCAACAAAACAAGTTTTAGATATATAAATAAACATTCATAACTTTTGATTGGATTAGGTACGTTTTTTACATGTATGTTCACTTAAAAAATAATTTACAATAGCCGTGTTTTTTTTGGTAAAGTTAATAGTAAAGTAAAGTAAAGTTAGGATTTTATATGAATAACAAATACAACATCCGCAGTGAAATCCTGCTGCGGATAGAGATTTGATGTTTATTCGAGTATCGGCAGTGATCGTACTGCGGATGTTGTATTTGTTTTTTATATAAGTACTATACTACGGATAACTTTTCCAAAAAAACACGGCTAATGTACAAAAATTAAATCACATTTATTAATAATTAAATATTGATTTCAGTTCTTCTGTTGGATATTCGCTTTTGTGAACTCCTAATTTATATATTGTATATTGTATACCTATGCATTAACATCCTAGAATTGTTTGAAAATTATTTATATGAACATTAGAACTAAGTCACAAAAGGAATTTAAAAAAGTTACATATCATTACCATAAGCATAATACTACGTTTCCACTGAACGATAATCTAGATTATTTTCCAGTTTGATTTGAAATAATCAAGTAGTGTTTCCACTGGACTTGTTAGATTTATTTTGACATCTAAAATCTTAATTAAATATATATTTTACGAAATATTCCTTTATTGACTGTTGTCGCAAATTTAAAGTTTCATCTAATAGCTAAAATTTCATTCTTATGTCTAACGCGCTTTTATTTTAAACACACAACTTTCCGTGTTGCTTCTTCATAAGATGGGTAAAGACTTCTATAACAAAAACTGACTTAAATAATTTCTTGGATTTTTAAAGTTTCTTATATCCTCTGGCTACAGTCTGCGAAAGAAGTTAGTTTGTTCTGTCGATAAGGCAGATCTTTCTTATTCGAAGAGGATTTTAACAACCCGAAACGTACATTCGTATATTTTTCGTGTTGATGGTGCATTTGACGTTTTACCGTTTCTGTCATCCGCCGAGCAGCGCTCTCACTTAACTGTAAAATGCCTGTCACAAATTGTCACTGAGCCACACAAGAAAAAATTCAGTCCAAAGAACTCAACGACGACATTGGATCCCTTTTTGCATAAAGAAAAATTCAATAAAATCACAATAAAAACCAACAATTCCATTCAAAACTCCATTAGGTATAAAACCAAAGTGCGCTCATAGACACTTCGTAACCCAATATGATATAAATTGCAACCCAATTGACCTCGCGCTCTCTTCACAGACCTCATTGCAAAATTTGAAAGAAAAAAACATCAGTACCCGCAGCAGCAGTCAGCCTCAGCAGCCAACCAGCCCAACCAGGAGAGAAATTTACAAGGAAAAAGTGAATCACAAATAAAAAGAAATATGAATAGAACTATAATAATTTAAAACAATTCTTCGAAATTGTCTCGCTTTACTAAACCAAAGATGATGTAAACTTGTGTGTAAAAACAAATAGCAAAAGCAAAAAAAAAAAAAAACAAAAAAAAAAAACGAAAAAGATTTTTCCCAGACCCGTGTGCTGCCCGCTACTGTGCGGGGGGAAATGAAGAGTTTGCAATGGGGTCACAAACCTTGGAGATACTCCGCCAAGGCGTGTGGGCCTCTTTAACCGGAGGCTGGTTCTATGATCCTCATCAGGATGTGTTTTGCAATATCGTGCATTTGTATCTTTGGCTGTTTTTGCTGTGCACTCCCTTTGTAGCGTATTTGGTGAGATGAGATAGTTTTTGTGCTTATGAACTGAATATCCATGTTTAGGTTTCTCTAACGTGTTGCTTTTGTTTCTCTAGTATTTTCCAAAAACCCTAATAACATGGGGAGTGTATTGTCTCTCAACCACCTTTGTCATAACCTCGGTGAAAATTATCAACATGGCCTTGCACCGATTGTACGACAAGGCGCAAGCTATGTCCGAATCCAATTTGAAGAATCCTTTTTTTAAGGGCTCCAAAGATATTGAGAGGTTTGTGCGAATTTTTGATTCGAAAACATTGCTCTCCAATGAACTTCTAATTTTTGTTTTAAAGAGAGGAAGAATGCGGAATTGAAATGCAGGTGTTGGGAAACGATCTCCCCTCAAGGACGTCCGTTGACCAAGCAATTGCGGTTAGCGACGAAAACAGTATTCTGTCGATGGAAAATATCAATAGCACCATTGGTAACTTTACTTAAGAGGCGTTGTTCTTTTGTTCGTATAAACATGTATCTTTTCTTGCAGACTTAAAAGTTGATGTTCATCGGAAGAATAGCTCAGAATCAATTGAAAGTATCTCTTTTTATGCATCCTCCATATTGCCAGCAGCTTCGAACAGCCACAACATAACCACAACCTATTACAAAGATCCTTCAATATCGACTTCACATTCGATCACAATTCAACCACATCCGTGCTCGTCCCGCGGTGGTGGGGCAGTAGCCAAAAGCAAATCTGAGCTGAACACTAAATACCTCGCAGTGTATCCAGAGCACGACGATCAACCGAAAGCACAAGATTCATGTTCCTCATTAAGTCATCATCGCAACAAGAACGACGAACAGAAGCCAGCAGAAGACGGTTGTGGCGCCGCAGCTGGTGGAGGTAGTCGAAGGAGACGGACAAGGCTGCGGTTGGAGCGACAAAATAGTTTAGATGCTGCCGCTGAATCGAGTATTTTATCCCGCATTGAGAGAATACCCCGCGAAACAATGAAACCAATTAGCAACTCCGGTAGTCACCATCACAATAACTCAACACTCAGTAAATCAACGAGACTTCAAAGACATCGCAGTTCTGAGACGCACGATGAACGGCAGAAGCACAATAGCCGACATTTGTTCCTTCCCATTCATCATGAGCAGCCACAGTCGTCGTGGATTTTGGGGTCGTCTTCGGACATGTACCTGGAGGACAATTGCTACACAAAGTCGGACTTGGGCATTGAGAAAATCGAAGGCAACGCCAATCGCAACAAGGTGGGATATCTTATGCTGCAGCATCCCCACCACCATCAGCCGACTCCGATGAGAAAAGATTCGAATAGCACAATGTCGGCCTTGCAGCTGCCGGTGACGGCGGCTGTTTCCATCAATCCAAAACAAAGCAGTATGAAAAAACGAAGACATTCCAATGCAACCTCGTTGTACAAGGTATCGCAGCATGCGCCTTCTACATCGGGTGCATCCACTGTGCGACGGATCAAAAGCGCCGCTCTTGAGATTTCTTGCCCCCATCCATCGGTGTCGAATTTAACACCACATCCGAACAGCGTGGAAGCGATATCCGGACAGCAGATAAAAAATCCGTTGTCAGCTTTACTGCCTCCACCGAGTAAGTGCCTTGTTAGGAACCCCCATCTCAATCTCTGTCCGAAATTTGGAAGTTTTACCAACTCCAATATGGCGATTATGGAGCCGGTCTATCCGATCGTAGAGCAGGCCGACGAGAAAACCTCTCTGGACTTGGATAGTTTGGAAAAGGTGACTGTAGATGAAGAAGAAGGCAGTAATCGAGATGATGACGATGAAGGAGATGGGGATGAAGAAGAGGACGATGAAGATGGTGGGAAAAATGTTGAAGCGAACCGAAATGAAAAGGGCGAGGAAGCTGGAGCGATGTCTAACCCACCCCAACAAAGGCAACGCTGCTCCACAACCGAATCGGAATCTGAAGTGGAACGCCAGCGGGCCCATTCAACAGACTCTGAGACCGACAATAACGGATCTCGTTCGCCACTACTTACCAAATCTATGACCAATAATCAGAAACAACCAAAACCTCTACTCAGTATTCGACAGCATATCATCGACATAAACCGTCAAAATAACGGGGAAGGTGGTGACTCTGGCTGTCCATCCAGTGATTGTGAGCAAGTGAGCGCCAGCTCCAAAGACATGCTGCTCGCGATCGATGTAAAAAATCCTGCTCCAATGGAGCAAATTCCGATTCAGGTTGAACAAATTGAAGCGCAAGACCACGAGAAGGCTTCGACTTCAACGAGGACAACTGGAACGGAAACAACTTCAAAGAATCTCGGTGCTATTCCAAAGGTGGTCAAATACAGGGAAATTAATGAAACCGGCGGTGATGGGAATGCTGACGGTGAAGATATCCTTGATCAGCAAGTGCACAAGCGCAAAACTTCAAGTCGGACATCCTCATCAACGTCGTCAAGAAGTTTGAGCGAAGAGAGTTTTTCCAATGACATCTACAAGACATTGTATAAAGACCACTGGGTTATGTATGGTGGTAGTGGCGGTGGACAAGCAAGCAATACTGCTTCCTCTGTTACTTCGCATCACCACCACCACCATTACCCGTATTCGACAAACGAGTCCCAATCGGGAATCGGCATAGCTGGTGGTTATGCCTTCGATGGAGAGTATATGTTACCTCTGTCCGATCGAGTGATGTACATGCGCGAGAAACTGAGGCGGTCTTCCAAACAAATTTCAGATCCCGGAGGCAACTCTTCAATTCTCGAAGAAGAATTCCCCCCAGTTTCACTGCTTCCACCGAATCGGACGGCAGCGGCCGCCCTTTCCATTCACGGCCTGATAAGTGACTTTGAAGATTCTTCTGTTGCAGCTGTGGACCAGAATCGTGCGAGGTTAGGCACTGCGGCAATGTTAAATGTAGAACCGCATTACTGTGATTATTGGCGACCAGCATGTAGTCTTGCCACTGCAGTAGCAGGAGAAAAAGCTGCTCAACCCAAACGCTTCTACAAGTATCAATTAAACTTGCTAGGAGGCCATCGTGAGGTAAAAATCGAGATGGACCGCCTCCAACTGCTGGCCCTTTTCGACCGTGACCTGCACTGGTGTCAAGTATTACTAGCTATTGTACTATCGACAGGCGTCTCATTTTTTGGCGCCATAATTCTGCAGCTCGAGTATTATCGAGACCTGTGTGCATTTCTGTTTTGCGCCGTGATAGCGGGGAGTCAGTATTCTCTCGTAAAGAGTGTTCAGCCCGATGCCGCCTCACCTATCCACGGATTCAATAAGACTGTCGCCTATTCACGTGCGATTTATTTTACCGTGTGTTCTGGTTTACTACTACTGCTCCATCATGCACTACAGTGCGATGCGCAAACTAGCACAGCTGCTCTCATTCATCAAAAATTTAAGTTGTTTGGAATTGTTTTTGTGCCGGAGGTTTTGTTGGGCATGTTTCTGGATATATTGTGTATCGTTTTGCTAAGTTTCCCGATCATTTTTAGCCTGGGCCTTCTTCCTCAGATCAACACATTCTCCATGTATTTTCTGGAACAGGTTGATATGCATATATTTGGTGGAAATGCGGATAGCAGTCTTTTGGGAGCTTTTCTTTGCGTCATAAGATCAATGTTGGGAGTTATGTTGCTGTATGGACCGTTATACGCTGCTTTGGTAGAAGGAAAGGGCACCCAATTCATACTGTTTTCGATATTTTGTGGAATGCTTATTCCTCTTGGCTATCACTTATCCCGATCAGCTAGTGATTTCAGTCACTTATGGGCCCTTATTAAAACCAATATCGCTAGTACATACCGCGACGATGAAGATGAAGTCAGCGGAAATAGTAAAGTTGAAAAACCAACCGCTGCTACTAGCGGCGAACAAATTGAAATGTCATCACTGCAAAAGAAGAGAACGGAAGATACACCATGTGAAAAAAACAGCTCAAACGATGTTGAGAGACCTCCCGTCTCACTAGAAGAAGACAAAACATCCACAGGCACTACAACCCAACCAGATGTCTCAACTCTAACTGGCCCCGATTCAGAGTCTCCCGATCCTCTGCCAAAGAAACTTCAGTACACCGTTAATACCCGCCTCAAGAACGATCTCGTCGTGACCGCACTCCTGGCGACGATAATGTTTGGACTGCATTGTAGTACCGTTTTCACCGTGCTGCAACCAGACCTCAATGTCGTTCTTTATTCTTTTGCTGGTGTTTTTGGTTTACTGCTTCACTACGTTATTCCGCAAATGCGCAAACACATGCCCTGGTTGTGTTTTGCTCGACCAATTCTCCGGCAAAACGAATTCGCCCAGTTCGAAGTGTCGGATGCAGCAAAAGTTATGTGGTTTGAAAAATTATACATCTATCTGTGCATGGTGGAGCGTAATGTGTTGTTTCCATTGATAGCAATATCGGCATTAACGGCAGACTCAAAGGCTGTTGCAGAAAAGTTCGGTGTGGAATGGGGCACGCTGATAATCGCCATATGTTCCATGAAATGTAAGTATGAAAAAAGTTAAGGTTGTTAACAAATGACGTTTTCGATTCGTGTATTGGTATTCGTCGGTACGTGTGAACGCTTTTGAAGTAATTTCTAAACCAAATCCAGAAGGATTTTCTTCTTGACAGAGGAACATACTCGTATTATGTCATTCATTGACCAATCGCAAATGCCATTTTAGTTAACTGTAAATACATAAGTTTTATTCATAAGCAACACAGTAATGGATTAACTCCATTAACTAATATATTGGGGCCTATCGTGGATAAAATTTCCCTGCAAATTGTTCCCAACTTTCAAAATTGTCATCTCGAATAATGTCGAAAGTTTCGCTTGGAATTTATTCATATTGGGAATTAAGTTTCATAGTGACTTTGGCTCCCATTTAAAAAGGCCAGTCGTCAGCTTACAATGAACAGTGCAGAAGTATTGACCTTTCCAATTTTCGAAGATGGGGAAAATTCCGAGGGAAATTTTGTTCACGATAGCCGCCATTATAGGTTTTAAGTGGATATATTCATGACCATTTGTTTTGAAATTCTTAATATCGCAATGTGAGGAACAATAGATCTGGGTAAAACATTACGTATGTATTCGTTTAGTGCTGCTAACAAGAGAATATCTGTACTTGAAAGTTCATCAGATAGTGGACCCAAAGGGTTAATTGCTAAGCATTCCCAGAAACGTGGGTATTTGGAAGAGGGGTGTTCGTGACAAGATAAAGCGTTAGGTATAAAGCTCTTTTTTTTATTTTTTCCAAGAGATTTAAATAAGTTGAAAGAACATGCCAAGACATACGAAATTTTTTTTGTGAATGATTTTGTGATATCTGAAATTAGAACTATTGTAACCAGTGATGGTGCAAGGAAAAATACCTTAAAATAGGCATTTAGAAATTTAGCACAAGAAAAATTGTGTACATGTCATTTTCATTTCTGAATAACAATATCCAAATTGTTTTTAAGAGGTTTTATATAAAACTTGTAGTTTCCGAGAAATTTATTGGAAAACTTGTGTTTTTGATGAAGGTGTTTTGCCAAAACCGATATTATAAATCGCGTTTAGGTTTATTGTTATTACACTAAATCTAAACCCGTCATCTTGAGATTTTGTTGACATTTCCTTTCTCACGTTGTGTGCGCACAACGCAAATACTTTAAAGGACAATTAAATTCTCGCACCATTTTATTTCCTCAAGCTGCAAGAAATTGAAAACATCAAAAAATCTTTAACCATTTGTTTGCTCGTGTTAAAGAGCTCTAACATAAGTCTAAAATAAAATTCAAATTATGGATTTTTTAATTCCTTGTGGGCATCTCATTTTTTGACATACCAATAATCAGTGCACAAATTTCAATTTTTTATTAAACAAAACTCCAAAAATTATTGCAACCAAAATTAATTAATAATAAATAAAAGCTTTATATGCCTGAAATTTGTAATGTAATCCTAATGTATTCCAAGATGAAAAATATTTATAACCGGAAATAGAGTTTGCATTTTAATCGAATTTTTATGTAAAACTTTACAAAAATTGCAGTGAAGTTTTTACAACTGTCACTTAACTTTGCTTTGTGTGCTAGTGCGAGTAAATCTTTCTAAAAATTGAGATTTGAGGAATCGACCTGAAAGCAAAATCCGGTCGAAGTAATGAAAAATAAAATAAATCGTTTTTTTTTTGGTCGAAAACAACAAAATTGTGTTATTTTTATTATCAAATATAATCGATATATGTAGATGGTATCTGAATACTTTGAAGTTGAGATCGTTTGAACTTTCAATTGGATCATCATAAATATACATTCCAACAATAAAGCTAGATCCTGCTCTTTATCGGGATCACGTTTCATGATGAAAAAATTTGTTTTTGTTCTGACGGGTAGATGGTTAGTTAGCTTTGCAAATGTCGTCAGAATTGTATAGAAAAAAAGATAACAAATTCTTGAAAAATAAACAAACTTACGGAGAAAAGAGATGGATACATATATAACATTGCTGTCACTCTGATCTATATGCAGGGTTCGGACTTAGGTTTTAAGTTTTCGAAGTAAATACGGAAAAAATAAATTCAGACTTAAAATAAAAAAAATATAACCATAACACAAACTTCAGACTTCAATAGAAATTAGAAATTAAATATACATACATACAGTGTTGGGCAAAACTAAAGCACGAAAAAATATCACATTGGAAACATACGAATAAAAAGTGAAAACGCTCGTGATACTTTTATAATTTTTATTTTTTCTTAATCACAACATATTATTCTATTAGACCGAGAGCTCACAACAATTTTTGGGTGTGGTTGATAACAAAAAATAATTAGCATAATTAGATAGGCCTTTAGTAGTTATTTACAAATGTGAACGTCTTGCATGCTCTAGTGGGAGCTATAGTGCTTAAAAGTGCATCATATATACAGGGTGTTCCACAGTCACCGCCCCAAACGAAAGCCATGGATTTCTGAGGTCATTTTAAGTCGAAAAACTTAAGAGGTAATTTTCTCGTTTTCGTCCCGTTTTCGAGTTATAACGGTTTTTATGATTTTTGCCTTTATCTTTGCGAAACTACGTCCGATTCGTAAGATTTTTGTTATAACCAATCAAGAATTTATTACAGTTTTAGTTTGTTCCAAAACTTTTTTTTCTGCGGAAAACTGTTTCTCCGCAATTTTGCATCAAACCCAATGTTTTCGTTTTTTAAGTTGTTTTTTAATTTTCTTCGCTTATTATTAAAGTCCAGTTTATTTTCATAAAAAAAAAGTAATTAACAAAAAATAAACAAACTGAATGAATTTAAAAAAACTAATTTTTAAATACAAAATTAATTCAAATGAATTAAAACTTTTTCTGAGCTATTGTGATTAAGAAAAGGACAAATAGATAAAGTTAATTAGTAAGACCGTTAACTAATGTAAACAGTAAAGATTTGCATTATGATTTGAAGGTTGTAAATGTCTTTCTCGCGTGATCTAGTGTCCGCGTCGTGTTCTTTCACTTGTTACTCCATTTTGGATTTGTAATTCAAGTTCTAGTGTTTTTTTTTTTAATCATTTGTGAACAATGGCTTACACTAATCAAGAATATCTGGAAATGTTATTAATATACGGTGAAATGGGACGATCTGCTCAGAAAAAGTTTTAATTCATTTGAATTGATTTTGTAACGGGTGATTTTTTAAGAGCTTGAGAACTTTTTTTAAAAAAAAAACTCATCGATTCTTTATTTGAAACGTTAGATTGGTCCATGACATTTACTTTTTGAAGATAATTTCATTTAAATGTTGACCGCGGCTGCGTCTTAGGTGGTCCATTCGGAAAGTCCAATTTTGGGTAACTTTTTCGAGCATTTCGGCCGGAATAGCCCGAATTTCTTCGGAAATGTTGTCTTCCAAAGCTGGAATAGTTGCTGGCTTATTTGTGTAGACTTTAGACTTGACGTAGCCCCACAAAAAATAGTCTAAAGGCGTCAAATCGCATGATCTTGGTTGCCAACTTACCGGTCCATTCCTTGAGATGAATTGTTCTCCGAAGTTTTCCCTCAAAATGGCCATAGAATCGCGAGCTGTGTGGCATGTAGCGCCATCTTGTTGAAACCACATGTCAACCAAGTTCAGTTCTTCCATTTTTGGCAACAAAAAGTTTGTTAGCATTGAACGATAGCGATCGCCATTCACCGTAACGTTGCGTCCAACAGCATCTTTGAAAAAATACGGTCCAATGATTCCACCAGCGTACAAACCACACCAAACAGTGCATTTTTCGGGACGCATGGGCAGTTCTTGAACGGCTTCTGGTTGATCTTCACTCCAAATGCGGCAATTTTGCTTATTTACGTAGCCATTCAACCAGAAATGAGCCTCATCGCTGAACAAAATTTGTCGATAAAAAAGAAACACATTTCGAACCGAACACTGATTTTGGTAATAAAATTCAATGATTTGCAAGCGTTGCTCGTTAGTAAGTCTATTCATGATGAAATGTCAAAGCATACTGAGCATCTTTCTCTTTGACACCATGTCTGAAATCCCGCGTGATCTGTCAAATACTAATGCATGAAAATCCTAACCTCAAAAAAATCACCCGTTATTTAAAAATTAGTTTGTTTTTTAAATTCACTCAGTTTGTTTATTTTTTGTTAATTACATTTAGTATTCTTTTTAAGGAAAAAAAAATATTTTTTTTTATGAAAATAAACTGGGCTTTAATAATAAGCGAAAAAAATTAATACTCATTAAAGCCTAGTACTCAGTTCAAGTGAAAATGAAAATTTCATATAAAAGTGACTGCTGGTTCACTGGCATGAAATCCGCAACGAGAGGTGAGTACTAAAATGTGGATTGGAAAAACAAATATGTTCCACAACTTTTTCCACGCTATGATTTTCATTTCTCAATGTACAACCATCAGGAAAAAGTTTAAGGCAACGTGGAAAACTGTGACATTTGTCAGTTGACTTGAATACTTTGTTTCAAAACAAAAAATTGAAAATTTATGAACAGAAAAAACGAATCAGTTTAAAAATAATTGTCATTTTTTTTTTCATTCAAAGTGAGTATCAAAAATTCACGTGGAAAAGTTTATTCTACTTTCATTTTTATTCTTCGCGTGTAATTTGGAACGTATTTATTTTTCATTTCACGCTAGGTGAGTACCTGGCTTAACCTGTTTTTTTGAAAAAAATGATATCAAAATGAAAAAAAAACAACTTAAAAAACGAAAAAAATTGGGTTTGATGCAAAATTGCGGAGAAACGGTTGTCCGCAGAAAAAAAAGTTTTGCAACAAATTAAAACTGTAATAAATTCTTGATTGGTTATAACAAAAATCTTACGAATCGGACGTAGTTTCGCAAAGATAAAGGCAAAAATCATAAAAACCGTTATAACTTGAAAACGGAATGAAAACGAGAAAATTATTTCTTAAGTTTTTCGACTCAAAATTACCTCATGAATTCAAGGTTTTCATTTGGGGCGGTGACTGTGGGACACCCTGTATATGGAAAACGTAAATTTGAATTTAAATCAGAAATCGATTTTTTTTTTCGCGGAGAAGGGAATGCGATCTGAAATTGATTTATTTTTGTCGTTGCATTAGTGTCATTTTTCATTTTGTTTAAAAAAATCTACTATTAATTGGAAATAACCTAAAACGAAGACGGTTGAAAATTAGGCATCGCTTTCAATACCATACTCGGCGATTATTAGAATAGGCCCACTGAAACCACATTTGCAAACTGACTGTTCAAAATTGTTTTTATATTAGGTTAGGGAGACATTTATCTGTCGAAAAAGTTAGATTTGCAAAATTGAAAATTGTTTTTCTCTTTTAGTTCCAAATTCAGAGCTTCGAATACGTGTTTCTTTTTTTCTTTCTGAGCATGTTCCGAGTGCGCTCTATGAGCACAGAATAAATTAACTGAGCAGACATAACTAAATGCTTCACACAAGCATTTGACAGATAGAAATATAAAAAAATGGTGACAGTAAAGTGTTCAGTCGGGTTTCAAAAACAACTCAGAGTGCTCAGAGCACGTATGGTTAAGAGGATGGTCAGAGGATGGTCAGAGGATGGTCAGAGGATGTTCAGACCATGCTCAGCCTCTGTTCAGAGCTTTATTTTGAACTAAAAAAGTTCTAGGTTAAAATTGGTGCTAATTGAAAGTTGGAATTGTACTAAAATGAGAACTATCGAATTTTTAGTTTTTAAATAGACGCATACATACACAGCTGGCCAAAAAAATAGGTGCAATTATTGTTTTTTCATATAAACTCATTTTTTTCATATGTTTTCATATTTAAATATTATTTTACCAATAGTTTTTATTGGACTATAAATATTTAACAAAATATTAACATTTAATGCTTTTTAAATTACGTTATTATGCATTTTATAGAACAAAACAGTCGGTATAGACATTTGCGCCTGGACAAAAAAATAGGTGCGTCTTCCTAAAATATCAATAACGGTCGTTTGTATACACATTTTGATGCGTTTTATCATCATTTTCGATTACCTTTTTCTAATAGCCCGAGTGTCCGCCATTATTATCCAAAACTTTTTGAAGTCAGCGTGGCATTGACTACAAGCTTTTTACATGTTTCTTGGCGTATAGAATACCATTCCCTCTGAACAGCATCCCACAATTGGATCCCATTTGTAAAATATTGGCCTCCTAGTTTTCTCTTAATCTCATTCCACAAGTTTTCAATCGGGTTGAGATCTGGGGATTGACTTGGCCATGAAACAATTGAGACTTCTTTCTCTTGAAACCAATCTTGCACAAGACCCGCTGTATGTTTCGGATCATTATCTTGTTGAAACTTCCATCGGAGAGGCATATTCTCTTCGGCAAATTGGAGCATAACATCTTCCAAAATATCCCTATACCCGTATTTAGTCAGGATGTTATTGATACGGAATATATGGCCCACACCATACCAGGAAAAACAGCCCCAGACCATAATATTACCTCCACCGTGTTTAATTGGGTGATAGTCCTTTCCTTTTGGTCGTCGGACATTACGCCTCGAATCCGATGAGAATAAATTAATTTTTGTTTCGTCTCTCCAGAGTACATTACGCCATTTCTTAGCTCCTAAAAAACAGTTATTTTACATCAAAGACAACAGTGGTGAGCAAAAATTGAATCACACCTATTTTTTTGACCAGCTGTGTATACCTGGAAACATTTCTTAATAAAGAAGAAGTAAAAACCAAAGGTTTTTTATCTTTACTTTTATCTTTAAGATAGATGATTTTAACTTTTAACCTAAAAAAACTAAAATGAGCCCTATCATACGAAATACATATAAGAATTTTGTATCAATATAAATAATCCGATCAAAGCTTTTGTCCGCCGATCGTACATTCTATAAGATGATAGGGCTCAATACGTTTTACCTAACCACAGTACTATTCTTTACATTTTTAACAAGACTAAATGAAAAATGTATCGTACTGTTTGCAAGTAAAATGTTTGTTTCTTAAATGAATTTATTCTCTTGAACAGAAACACATCTGAGCTCAGCGAAATTCGCAACTAAAAATTAATCAAATTCGAAACAAATTTGAACATTTTTATTTAATTTTATATATGTACATATGTACATACAATATTTTTGAAATTTAAGGAGCCGTTGTATACATTTTTTTTTTATCGAAATCGGTAGTAATGAGAAAATTGTTGATAAAATTTTTTGAAAATTATTTTTGACTAAAATGTAGACCATGCAAGTTTGAAGAAAATGGCTTCAGCTACATATGCATGTATGTATGTACATACAGTCCCTGGCCATATTATTAGACGAACTCTGTATTTTTCAGAAGTTCATGGATTGCACTAGGTTATACGCTACTTTTAACAGACATCCGTCATAAGGAATCGGTTGTCTCCCCAGGTCGGATCTCCGAATGGTGAACCTTTTGTTTTTATGCAAGATGACCTGCCTCTCATACAGCCCGGTCTCTAAAAACTTATTTACAAGGAGCCAATATCCTGTTGCTGGTTTTTAACATCACTGACTTAAACCCTACTAAAAATGAGCGGGAACTGATGAAAAGGGAAGTTTCTAAAGAGTTGATCACAACCAAAAGGATGGTCTTGGAGAAAACCATTCATGTCTGAAATTATCGTCCACAAACGCAGCAGGCAGTTCAGTCTTGCATAAATAGGAAGCTGCGCAGAATTGAAGCGGTAGAAGAAGACTCAACTAAATATTAGATTTTTTTTAAATTTTCATCTTTGTCCAAAATATGGTGTTTAATAATTGATAACAATTTTTATACAAAAAGAACAAATTTACTGCAATCAAATTTTCAAAACAGAAATTATTTTTGATTTAGCATAAAATTTATAGTTATAATATGGCCAGGGACTGTACATATCGCAAGTAAAAAAAAAACATTACAAATTCCAATTTCGAACACTTGAAATTACCTGACCTTTTAAATTTGATGGTTGGTTGGAATGATCCCTGATATTTTAACAAAGTGCTTACAAATTAAGTTTCATTATTTTGGGAAATGTTTCTTGAGCATGATAGTTTCTATTCCTCCCAGTTCATGTGTACTAATTTTTGTAAGTGGGACACAAACTCAAGCTGAAATGAAGATTTCTGATCCTAAATATTTTTAGATTCATCAGTAATATTTTTATTGCTAGATTGCGCCTAATACATTTTCTTATATATTTGCAGTTGTTCGGAACGCGTATTCGGATGCAACAAATCAGTACCTGATTATAATATTCACGGTGCTTTTCTTTAAAATTGATTTTGTTTTAGCCAGCGAAACATTTCTCATTGATTATTTTTTTGTATCCTTGGCCTTTCGAAAATGCTGTGATTTTTTGTTAAAGGTAAGAAATTGTCGTGTCAAGATATCCCATATCAATTGCTCTTTCATTTTTGTTTTATTTTAGCTTCAATTTATTGTGACATACATTGCTCCATGGCAAATAACATGGGGTTCTGCTTTTCATGCCTTCGCACAACCTTTTAGTGTTCCCCATTCGGCGATGCTATTCCTGCAAGCCGGTCTCAGTGCAATTCTATCTACACCGCTGAATCCGTTTCTAGGAAGTGCAATTTTTCTCACTTCTTATGTGAGACCGATAAAGTTCTGGGAACGTGACTATAACACTCGCCGCATAGACCATTCAAATACTCGATTAAGTTCACAATTAGAGCGCGATCTCGGAGCTGACGACAATAATCTGAATAGCATATTTTATGAACATTTAACCAGATCCCTGCAACATTCCCTGTGTGGGGATTTGTTAATGGGAAGATGGGGAAATGTGAATCAAGGAGATTGTTTCGGTATGTTAAAGCACATATTATTTAAAAAATTTCTAACTCCCCATTCAGTTCTAGCCTCAGATTACCTGAATTGCTTAGTTCACATTATCGAATTGGGAAACGGACTGTGCACATTTCAAATGCGAGGTCTGGAGTTTCGTGGAACATATTGCCAGCAGCGAGAAGTGGAAGCCATCACCGAGGGCGTCGAGGACAACGATGGCTGTTGTTGCTGTGATCCTGGCCATTTGCCACGAATGCTGAGTGCGAATGCAATGTTTTCTACTCGCTGGTTAGCATGGCAGGTGGTCGCAGCACAATATGTCCTCGAAGGCTATTCTATATCGGACAACTTGGCTAGTGCGACTCTGCAGGTTTTTGAGTACCGAAAAGTTCTCATTACTTATTACATTAAGGTAAATCTGGATGAATTCTTATGTAAGATTAATAATTACGAGCTAACCTTTTCCAGAGTATAATTTACTACGTAGTTAGAAATCCAAAAGCTGAGCGATGGCTTTCGGCAACAGGACCCATTCAAGATTCTCTAGCTGACACCCTTAACAGACAGTTTGTTGATTTAGATCCAATTTTCAACTACAATTTAGACGAGGACTTTGATCTTCGGGCATTGGGTATAACCCGATCGAGTTTTTGTTCGGTGTATCTCAGTTGGATTCAATTTTGCTGCGACAGGAAGAAAGATTTAAATGTTCAACCGAAGGAACAGCCGGCATCGGCAGTAATTAAAGAAAAAACCCAAACGGAGCCGAAACTCAGAAGGGCCATACCTAATGATAATTCAAAACCACTGCCAAACAGATCTCCTACGGTAGCCAGGGACTCCTCGATTGTCTCTCTATGTTTGGCTTTAGGACTGCTCGCTCGACGTTCGCTCGCTACGGCCAGCCATAGCTCCCTAACCGGAGTTGAGTTCTTCTTACATGGTCTTCATGCACTATTTAAAGGCGACTTTCGAATAACATCGCCGCGAGACGAGTGGGTCTTTGCCGACATGGACCTTCTACATGCTGTTGTAGCTCCAGCTGTTAAAATGGCTCTCAAATTGCAGCAGGATCATATCTCTAACCCTGATGAATACCTCGATCCTGCTGCTTTGCATGAAGCAATCACATCGTATTCGAAAGATTTGGTAATTTCCCATGAAGCCGATCCTGTTTGGCGAAGTGCAGTGCTAAGAGGAGCTCCAAATCTTCTTGCCCTGCGACACGTCATGGAAGACGGCTCCGATGAGTATCGAATCATTCGGCTAACGAAGCGATTTCTCAGTTTTCGCGTGATCAAACTCAATAGAGAGTGTGTACGTGGGCTCTGGGCTGGCCAGCAGCAGGAGTTGATCTACTTGCGAAATCGTAATCCTGAACGCGGAAGCATACAAAATGCAAAACAAGCTTTAAGAAATATCATTAACTCGTCATGTGATCAGCCAATAGGCTACCCAATATATGTGTCCCCTCTGACCACGTCATATGCGGACACAAACGATCAGCTGTGTAGTGTCATTGGCGGACCTATAACACTAGAATCGATAAAAACAAATGCTATTGCTTGGTGGCATCGTGTGCGGGAAAGATGTCGCGAAGGTTGCAGCAGCGGAAGTGCCACAGTTGATTCAACTGGTGATACCATTCCAGACATTCCTTCGGTGTATTTCTCGCCTGCGACGGCTAACAATCCCAGTAGCATAACATACGGCAGTCAAAGCTTAGCAGCTCCAGCAACGAGAAGTGGGCTTGTGGGGATGCATAAGCCAACGAGTTCAACTCTTCTAGCTGGCTTGCTAAATCGCGAGCGAGAGAGTCAAGAAATCGCACCCGTAATTCGAGAGCATCGCGTGAGAAAAGGCCCGCCCTATATACCACGAGGCGATCGCGAAAGAAGAGCCACTCTTCCGATTACAAGTGGAATAAGTACAAATGGTTGCGACTCGTCAAGAGAGCTTAACGAATCAATGGGCGGTAGTAGCACTACTTCCGAGTTACGCCGTACAGATTTCTCGGAGAGCAGTCAATATACAAAGATGTCGACATCATCGGGGAATCTTGGCATAGGAAACATCATAACCACACCCGGAGACTATCCGAGGAAATCAAAAGGTCCAATTAGTTTGACACGTACTGAAATTAAGTCAGAAGATAGTATTACCTCGCCCATAGAGCTTAACAAAAAGGTCATTATAGTCGATGGCATGGAGGTAAGTTGAATTTATAATAATAATAGTTCTATTTTTTACCTTGTGCTTCATTTTGTTGCAATTGAATAATATTTCAATGATTATTCCATGGTAGTATGGAAAAAGACTTAAAAATATTGCTCGAAAGAGCTTATTTTATCTTCAATGAAAAACGCTGTCTTCCTTATTGTTCTTATAAGTTTAATGTTTACATTTCCTTGGTTTTTTTGCATGATGTAATCATATGTGTACAAGTCGGCATCAAAATTTTGCCGAATTTAATTTGTGTTGAAACTTTCGAAGGACTCAAGCCTTTTTGCTCAAACGAATCACAGAACTTTGAGAGAATAGACCTTAACTGATATAATAAGAACAGAAATCCTTTGCTAAGGTCTTCCCGCATTTCTAAGCTTAATATTTAGTTAAGATTTGGAGAGAAAATATAACTGTCCTAGTTAAAATACTTTTATTTTTGTTTTTCTTAGATCTATGACTGCCTTGACATGGGTCGTCGGATAGACGTGGTTTGGCCAAACGAAAAGATGCGGGCGAATGGGGGCAAACTTTCCTGGAATGATTGGTCGCCACAAGAAGGAATGGTGGGATATGTAGTGCACTACTGGTCACCAAACCACGCAGATCAACGATTTCGATCACATGTCAATCGGACGCTATATCTGATAGAAATTGGCGAACATTATGTACCGGTTGGTGAACGGGGCATTAAAGAATATAACCAAATCATTGACAACAGGGAAAGTATAAGCCGCTCGTCTACAATAACAAATGCCATCGAATTAGAATCACCCGCCGAGCAGATCGGCACGATGTCAAGATCCAAAAGTGCCGAATCAATAGTAGCAACCATTGACCAGGAAACCACCATGAGCGAATCAATGACCGAACTAACAACGAGCGAAGTATGACAAGTACCTCTTTACACTTTCCCTCCGTCGTCTCCATCGGAGTATAAAGGCCAATCAAGTTATCCTTATCAATGGCGGTATTGTTAACTTTACAAGCATTTCTCTCGCCTCTATTTCTCTCTTTATCATCGTAGATTCTTTTAACTCCTGTACATATTTAATGAAAAGCAAATAAGTTTGTAAAAAAATGATACCCATACATAAAATATATATTTACAAGTACTCAATAAATATTATAGTTTTGTAGAAGGAATAAAATAGTTAATAAACAAAAAACTAAGCAAATATCAATTGATTATTATGGTTAAATAAAATATAGAAATATATATTATGGATAAGCTCTCATGTTGCCTTAAACGATTAGACTGATTTTCTATATTTTAACGGATTCATTGTCATTTTAGAAAAAAAATACAAAAAAGTCATAAAAGCAAAACAAACAAACAAAAAGTGTAGCCTAGACAAATAAAATAGAGGTTGCAGATAGAAGGACGCATGACCATTCTACTTCTTCACAAAAACAAATTATATTTAAGATCAAAATTGTATTTTTAAATTGTAAATAATTATGTTCTTGTTTTCTTAATAAGTTTATCATTAAAATTTCAGATCCTTCCCTATATTACATGCACTTATCATAGCAGGTGACTCCTATCCAAATTTTTTTTCTTTTTTTTACTTAAAGTGATTTTAAAGGCTTACTCCCATTTTCTTCTTCTTAAAAAAAGTATAAAATTTTACTTCTATATCTTCTAAAATTTAAACAAACAAAAAAATACCAAAATGCAAACACAATGATACTTATTATAAACAAATTAAATTATATAAGTTTTCACAGTTAAAATAAATTATTCATTGAAAAGTAGAAAACAAATGCTGAACTATATTAAAAAAAACAAGAAGAATTGAAAACTAGAAAAATGCTGAATAAAATTAGAAGACACAAAAAGTGAAGAGAAATTTATACATTTAAAGAAAACAAATAATTATTGCATTCTAGTGTATTTATTTTAAATTAAAAAAAAAAGAAAAGAAAAATAGGAAAATAATAATATAAACTTAATTAAACAAACGAAATAGAGTTATATAGGAAAAAATAAATATAATAATAATTATCGAAAATACTACAAGTGTTATGTATATAGAAAAAATACAAATTCAGCAAAACATTTATTTAATGATATTTCTCATAAATGGATCCAATAAAAATTAATTAAAAATCCGTTCTTTTTGTTAAGATTTGTATTAAGTAATTCATTAAATCAGACGAGCACATTTGAACAAGTGAATCTTTACAAAATAACTTTTGTTATAAGATAAACTAACTGTTTGTATTAGTTTCGAATCAGTTGGTCATGAGAGTGGTATGGTTCTCTCTTAACCAGCGAACAATATTTTTGGTATGAAACTAATTTGATTTTTGGCAAAACAAAATTGGACGGAACCGCGACAATGAAAAATTTTTGTTTTTAAGTCAATCACCCCGATTACCGATCTGCATTCCAAAAGTCGTTTTCAATTTTTGTCACTCGTTTTGTTATCGTTTATAAACGTAAAACGTCGTTGAACACTTTCGTTCTGTATTCTGTAAGACAAAAGGAACCGACGATATCTTTCGTTCAAAAATTTACACACGACAGATATGGAAGGGCGCAAAACTGCAAGTATTCTTGTTAAATAATTTATTTTATCGAATTTATTTACGATAAATAAAACAGTTTTCTACATTTGCAATAGTGAGTAACAAATGAAAACCAATTACAGACGCTTTTTGAGCTGATGCAGAGGACAAGGAGTTACGTGATTTTTAAAGGAGGAAAGGAAAGGAATACTAAAGCAGAGCCGCCGAACAGCAAGTGTCCTCAAGTAAGAGATGGAGATGCTTGGCAAAAGGTTTGAATCGCTTATTTTATAATTGTTCACAAATTCTTAATGTTTGCTCTTTTTATGTTTGGGCCGACAGGAAGTTTACAGTGAAGAACTGTACGAATAAAATATCTTTGTATGTTATTATTTTTTTAACTAATTAATAAATATTTCTTTGAAATACCTAGACCTACTTTTATTTTCAACCATTTTATTTGTAAACAATTTCAAATCTCAAGAACAAAAACTGTGATTTTATTCAGTCAACAAGAATTACAGTTCGACCTTTGTTCACAGTTAAAGGCGAACGTTCAATAATTATAATAGAGCGACATTTCAGCTCTCCAAATTTTTGAAAGTTAATACAAACGTCCACTAGGCAATTCACAAACGTTAATTGTTTGTGACTCGCAAATCATAATATTGCCCTATATATGAGTAGCAAAGAGAGAACTACAGCTTGGTTCTATTTTCAACTATGGGCAATCAGCAATAAGGCTAGCCGCGCACTAGCAATTTTTAGTTGCGAAACTGCTTGGTTCGAGCAACTAAAAAGTTTGTGTTTTGACACAAACTAAACGATTGCCTAAAATAAGTTCGCCATTTTATTGAACATATAATTATCTGCAAATTCACCGACATTCAACCAAACAGTTCATCTGTTTTCTATAAGTAACCAAACAGTTTCGCAACTAAAAATTGCTAGTGCGCGGCTAGCCTAATTGTGTAACTTTGAATACTTTGTGTTGATGCTTGTTTATATTTCTAAAGAAGAAAAAAAAATCATTAAAAAAACATCCATAGTGTGTAATCTTTACCTCTTGACCAACTTCAAAAATACTTGATCATACTTTCAAGGACAATGAATGCTTCTTCAATCAAAGCACTCATACTTGAAAATATTGGTCTTCTTTTTCAGATTTTACATCTCATTTAAACCTAAAATATTATTTATTTTTTTTGTCTGCTTAAATCTGAAGTCGAATTTTTCAGTCTCTAGTTAAAACAAGATAAACATGCACTTGCAGACACCAAAGTAAAGTGACGTCTATATAAATTGTTTTAGTTTGATATTTCGAAGGGTTTTTAACTTCTGATGAACAGTCATACAATTATCAAAAAAAAAAAAATTCATTTTAAAATTCTGACCCTCAAATCTACGGTGGAATGTTGCAAAAGACCCCTTTTTAGACGATCATTTCAGTTTCAGTTTCAGTTGAGCTATCAGTTAAGCTTTCAGTTAAACTGATGTCTAAATACAAAAACTGAAGCGTTTAACTGAGACTGAAACTGATGAAATTCCCATAAGTTTTCAGTTCAGTTAGCAGTTAAACTGATGTGTAAATACTTTTCAGATCAGTTGTCAGTTCAGTCGTCATTTCAATTTTAGTTTTCGGTGATTTATTAAGCGACAAAACTATAGCTATTGCAATAAGGCTTTCATCGTCCATTACGCAATGTATTTCCTCTGATTTTTGAATGCTCACAAGTAAAATGAAAGCTCAACAGAACACTGGACTGACATCTATTTACACTGCCTTTTTTAACTGAACTGATAACTGAAGGAACAACTGATCGTCTAAAAGGGGCTTTAAGTAAGTAAGTTGTTATGATAAATGACAATGTGCAAAATTGCATTTCGAGGATCATAAGATTCGTTCGTTCAACTTTACCCGAGTTGATACTGAAATAGATATGAAATCTCATGTCACTTTTGTAAATTTGGTCGTAACCTGAATTCGGTACAACAAAATATTTAGATCTACTTAAGGGCGCCTTCAAGTCTAAAAAAAAAAGATTTTACTCACCAGTATGAGCCGAGTTTTTTCAAAAAACGATTAAAGGCGACCCCCGGGTGACTTCAGGGCTCAACGAACAAAACTATAATCAGGAAAATTTTCTTTGAACTAGTGCGTTAATAGCAAAAAGTTTGTTTGAATTGATTTTTTGTATAGAACAATCTTTCATATTTGTTCATATTTTTTTTAATTAAATGATTTAATTGTTTTTTCATAAAAATGATTGTATCAATAATCAATATCAGAATAAGAAACATTGTCCTTTTATAAATATTGTATAATACGAGTATATTGCATAAGTTTCAAACACTAAGAATTTTCGTTATTTACCTCAAGTTGATCGATTTTTTCAATATTCTAACTTCGGATTTACCGTTATAAAAACGCTTTCTTTTTTGTCCACCTTGTAATGTTCATTAATTTTTCGTTAGATGTGTTTGAAAATATATTAAGTGTTAACTTCCCACCCTCTTAAAGTTATTTTTTTCATAGAGCGAGTTCACAAAAGTGCGTTCAGTTCCGATTTCTAACTAATATATTATTTAACGCATACTTTATCAGCAAAATCAGTAGCTATAAACTATAGTATATTTTTATAAAAAAAAATTTCAATAATCTGTAAGGCCTAAGGCTTTTAAATGCAACCCTTGATACGCGGCACCAGTTTCCAGTGGGAGGGATGACAAAAAAAATTTAAACTGGTGGTATATATAAAAGTCTTCTGCCTATAATAATAGGGCTCGAATCCTCTCCACAGAGTTGGCAGTTAAGGACTACATACCCTGCACCATTGCCACTCATGTCATTGTTACATAAAATCAAAAAATAATTCCTTTAGGGGACAACGATTGTTTCGGAGTCACTGCTAATTACCCTGCAACTGATGGTGCTTTCACCATCCTGTAGAGACGCTAGCGGCAGAATTCTCTAATCAACGGTAATAATCTTGTTAAGTTAATTCAAATAAAAACCGACTGTCGGTGTCGGGTTTTTGAATTAAACTCTGAGTTCCCAAAGACCTACCAACGGTTACCTCCAAAATGCATTACTGAGATGCATTCTGGAAGAAAGGTTTTTTAATGTGTCACGTTGAGTCACATTAAGTGTAGTGCGAAACTGCTGTCGACAATGAATACCTATTTTATTTGAGGTATTTCGACAGCAGTTGTGACTCAGTTGGTTATGCTTTTGTAGGGTGGCATGTAATTGGGCACAACATATTAAAACACAATTGGGCTACTTTATATACATATTAAGAGCTGGCGTGGAATCGCGTAAGGTGATAGTTGATTATCAATTTGTTGATTGTCGTTTTGACAATCGCTCTCTCTCTATAATTCTTAATTGATATGATAGAGACAGCTATAGTCAAAAACGACAATCAACGAATTGATAGTCAACTATCACCTTACGCGATTCCACCCCTGAATTCAGTAAGGATTTTGAGTACTAGACAGGTTGCTAAAGGTTTTTTGAGCCAACGACTGCTATCGGATACCGTAATGGGTCTGGTATGGGATTATCCGTGGTGCTTCAGTAAGACTAAACAATACTGCCCTGTCTCATGGGTCACGAAAAGGATGGGATTACCCTTAAATAGCAACCAGGCCGGCAAAGTCAAAGGAAAACGATGTATGTGAGAACACTTTACACTCTTAGTGGTAGTCAAAAGATTGAGTCAGTTCTACCGCGGTATATAGCAGATACTACAGTTCAGGAGATACGATGGATAAGATCAGATAAGAATCAAAGTTATTCGACCCTTTTACGAATTCCATCCTAATCGAAATTTGTTACGAATTCCGAAAAAAACTATCGCAGATTCTATCTATTGTAGTGAAAAATCTCATACAAGTTGCCATAAAGAACGGATTTCGTGATACATTTTTGTTCGGGATTCATATAAGATTACGATGAAATTCTTAATGGGGCTGATTATCTTTAAGACAATAAGGAATCTCATAGCTTTTATCCACATCGAAGCAAACTTTCAATACATATACATAGTACAATACATCGTCAAGGGCAATATGGCGATAACCATATATTAGAAATTAATTATTAATAAAAGTTTTTTAAGTTTTGTTTCTATAAATTTGTATTTGTTCCAGAAATCGATGGTATTTAATTTTTTATTATTATTATTATTATTTATTAATCATCACATAAATGTAACAAATTAATTCTTAAAACTAAGCAGCACTAGCAAAGAAGCTTTTGGCTGGGGACTATAACAGATTCTATTAATGTATTTTCTTAACTTAAAGCGTCATGGGGAGCGGTCGAACAATGTCAGGCAGGGGGACGGCTAAGTCCCTAAACCTGACATTATCGACCGCTCCCCAGACTGGAAGAGTTTATAAATAAAGGTTATATAAATGAATCAAGTTTTAATTTTTGGAGAATTTTAAATACAGTTTTTATGTTTTTTTCGGTAGTTGTCGACAGTAAGTTGATAAAAGTTGTATTATATAATTTTTTTATTAAATGGCTAATAACAATGCACTCCAGAGTTAAATGTTTAATTGTAAGAGAACTATTTGTTTGACAAAAGTGGCAGTCTGGCGGAGCTTCTCTTTTAAGTAAATGGTTATTGGTTATCCAAGTGTGACCGAGTCTTAATCTTGAAAAGCATTTATTCATTTTTGAAGATGTGGTTGTGGGATACAGCGGAGGCATACTATCAGTGTTTATTGAAGAATAATGGTGGATGTAGGTTGACCAATCTTCTTTTCTCTTGCGGAGCCAATAGGCGTCGATCATTTTTTGGAGGTCCTTTTTCGATGGTGGGTATTGTGTCACAGTTGCGTTTGGACATATGGAGATTGATTTAGCTTCGCGGTCTGCAGATTCGTTCCCGTAAATGTTTATATGGCCTGGGATCCAAGTTAATCGTATCTTATTGTCCTGACCTATTTATGGCAAAAGTGCGCAATCTAATCTGAAGGTCTGGGTTCGCCATCGTCGATAATAATGGTCAACCTTATATTACAGAGAAACTACCAACTTACTTTTCAATCTTCTCTGCTGAAGCCTTAGCTATTTTAAAAGCAACAACTATAGCGAGGACAACCAATAAAAAAACCATTATTTTCACCGACAGCCTGTCGACTTTGCATGCTCTAAAAAATCTTAACAACCATACACCGATTATCAATAAAATCCGTGACAATATCATAGGTATTTAATTTTTTGGGGCTCAAACTATTCAAGTTGTTGAAATCCTATCCTATTTTCCTTATTGCTCGTACTGTGTATTTTTTTTTTGCATTTTATTAAATACAAAAATTCCAAATTAATAATTTACGCCAAAAAAAAAACGAACAAATCAGCAATATTTAAGTTCATTCCAAACAGCAGTTAGCTTTAAGAAGGACTTAAAAATTTTATTAGTTGAATTTGATGAAAGATGGACTATCGGCCGAAGTTTTAATTTTCATATTTATTTTTTGTGGTGGAATTAAAATTGCGAGAACATGACACGCTTAAAAAAGATTTCGCGTTAATAAAAACAACTTTCTTATACATATCTTTATGCTTTTTTATTAAAAATATATATACAATATAAAGTCCCTATGTTATCAAGCAGTTGGTAAGGGTGGCCATATGTGAGTCAAATCAGCTAATGTCACATCAAACAAAAGATCGCAGTACTGTTGCAGAAGATCTACAAAAGTACACAACATAAGTAATTCGAAAAGTAATAAACAATATTTTACTCACAATTAGGATCTCTCTTCCATTCATCGAACAATTTTTGCCTGCAATGGATCTCCTTTACGGTTAATGCCCTCTTAAATTTTGTCACATTCTCATTTAAGTTAGACCAACTCTTTGTAATCGAAGATGGTGTAGCTTTAAGTTTGTGTTTGAAATCCTGGAGCTTGGGGCAAACATCTCCATTTAGAAAGAACATACCGAAATAGCTGAGAAATAAAAAAAAAAAACATTTAAAAACAAAATGAAAAACACTATGCTTGAGCAACTCACCAGCAAGCTTTTTCACTTAAGGGCATTTCTACTTCGGCAAGTGGTATCTCCCAGGCGGCTTTTCCAAACGTCGCATCCACAAAGCAATAAACCTTCCCTTCTTCGGTATTATACTTCGGCAGAGGATCTTCCTTAATTGTACGAATATTGCACAATCCCGGGACGTATAGTAGCAACCACTCTGGTTCGATTGCGGTTACCCCCCGAATGAATAGTTTTGTTGAGTCGCCGTTCTGAGTTTCATAAGCTTCCTGGTAAATTATCCATGTTGGTTGCTTTTTTCTCAGAACAGAAGAGGAGTGCATGAACACCGGCTCCTCCATGTTTAAGCAGTTATATGCGTATTTCATTTTTCTCTTTTGCTCTTTATCATTAATATCTTCAAGTTGTATTTTTCTCGCCACTCGGTCGCCCATTCCGGCGAGTAAAATTTGTCGTAAGAATTTCGCCTGTTTATCACTCGGAGGAACCATTTCGGGATCTACACAGAGGTCGACGTTTGTCATGTTCAAGTTTATTTCATTCGTGAGCTGCACACGCAGTTTTCGAACTTCTGTAATAGCTTTATGACGCAATCCATTTTCACTGCAAAACGACTGTAATTCCCCTTTGGATCCAGCGTATTCAGCCGCTCCCACGGCACGCAGGAGTACCATGGGATCACCTAGAAGCTCAAAATTACCTGTCGATGCCCATGATTGGCGACGTCGTTGCATTCTGCTTAAATCCATTCCATTATCCTTTTCGTTTTCAGACCCAACTTCTATGAGAAGTTCCTGCACTGACAGTGCTGCCACCAAGCAGACCGTATAAGGTAGCATATTCTGCTGATGGCTCAAAGCCAGCATCTTACCAAAACGTGGTGCCACCGGAAAGCGGGATATAACCTGTCCCAGTTTCGTCACTGGTGGAACACATTTTGGATCATCCGGATTGTGTTTAGGACCAAGTGCGCCCAACACAATTAACCTTGATTCGGCTGCCTGAAGCTGCTCTATATCTGGTGGAGATGGAAAGGGGAAGTTTATCACTCTGTCGATTCCCATGCATCTCATCTGCATCATGAGATCATCTACCGGTTTCTTTTGAATGTCGGGCTTGCTAAAATCTTCAAATTCATCGTTATATACCGCACTCGAGTAGAGGCGATAGCAATGGCCAGCACTCGTTCGCCCAGCTCTACCAGCTCTCTGATCAGCCGAGGCTTTGCTCGTGAATGTAACGATAAACGCACTGACTCCTGTTATCTTGTCATATAGCCGAGTCTTTTGACGCCCTGAATCCACTACGTATTTAATGTTCGGTATAGTAAGAGAGGTCTCAGCTACATTCGTACTCACTATGCAAAGTCTACTTCCTTCTGGGGGTGCTTTAAATATTCTACTTTGCTTCTCAGACGATAACAGCGAATACAGAGGGAGCACCCACAGCGGCTGGGATGTCCTCACTTCATTTTCGTCATCGGATTCCTCGTTTTCCTCATCGACGTCCTCTAGGTCCTGGTCCTCTTCATGCAGTTCAGCTTCTGTATCATCTCCAGGGAGTTTGTAGTCATCCAAATTGATCTTTGGCAATGAAATCTGGGACACAAACTTTTTTTTCGCTTTTTTCACATTCTTTATGGCCTTTTTCATGTCAAACTCATCATCGTCGTCGATGTCCACTTCGATTTCGTTCCCCGAGGATTGGTTCTTCTTTTCCAATGAGGGAGCTGTATCGGCATTTGGTTTATATGGAAAAACTTTTCTAAGCTTTCTCACCAAATAGTTAACCTCTTGCTGCCCGGTGACAAAAACTAAAATCCCTCCTTCGGGTAACTTTGAATGGATTTTCATAGTTTTTTTGAATGCCTCATCAACATAATTTTCAGCGGTTGTCTTCTGAAAGTGTACTGTTACTGGAAACTGACGTGCTTCTACTTTTACAAGTGGTGGAGGAACTCGAAACAGTTTAGAGTTTTCTAGAAAATCTTCGACTTTTAGTGTGGCAGACATGATGATAAGTTTCAGCGGATTACCACGCTTCACCCGCAAAGGTACAATTCGCGACAGTAAACCAATAAGAATATCGGTGTAGGCACTCCGCTCATGAGCTTCATCAAGTATGATAACCGAGTACTTCAGGAGCATAAAATCCGATTCGATTTCCTTTAAAAGCACACCATCTGTCATGAATTTTATCTTTGTCCGATCAGTGACGTTGCCCTCGAAACGAATCAGGTAAGAAACTTCTTTTTCGCTGAGATTCATCTCGTGAGCTACACGTTTCGACATAGAAATGGCGGCAACTCGACGAGGTTCAGTGATTCCTATCATTCGGTGCTCCCCATATCCTGATTCATACAAGAACTGGGGAATTTGTGTGGTCTTTCCAGAGCCTGTTTCACCAGCGATGATAACTATGCAGTTTTCATTAATTATTTCCATGATGGCCTGTTCTTCGGCGAGAATTGGAAGTCTTAAACGAGCTGCCTGAATCTCTGGATTGCGATCAACAGGGACATATATCGCCGGTTTGGACGAAACTTTTGGTTGTTCAATGGCGATTTCTTCTTTCAGAACATGATCATTGGTTTCTTTTATTTCAGGAAGTACTTCATCTTTATCATCTTCATCTTCCGATGACAGTTCGGCTTCCAATCCTATCACATTGGGATTTTTCTTCTTTGCCTGTGTCTCTACATCGCTATCGCTTTCATCGGCTTCGTTGTACCCTTTCAAAAGTTCCAATCGCTTGCGTTTGTTTACTCCAGCTATGCTGCTTATTCGCCCGGCAGCATCTTCTTGCTGCTTTTGTTCCTTCTTGCGTTTTTGCTTCTCTTGTATGGCATCAAAGTTACCAAAGTTCTTGAGACCAATTGTTTGCACTTGACTGATTGATTGATACAAACTCAATTCATCTGGAGATATTTTAACTTTTTCCAGACCTTCAAGTATAGATGCTCTCTAAAAAATTAAAAGCCCACATGACGCTTAATGATCCCTGCCGATAAATAGTTTGAAACTTACCTCTTCTTTTTTGCGCTTTTTGTCAACAATAGTTTGCAGGCGTTTTCTTTGTTTTTTGGTCAAGATTTTGGTATGATGTATGACCTCGGGTTTGGTTTTTGTTTTCCGTTTTTGGGACGGCAACACCAAAGGATTTGCTTCATCGTATCCCGAAGCATTTGTAATCGAATCGCCTAATTCAACTTTTATCTGTAAGTCGTACAACGTTTATTTTTTGAGGGTTTTCATCACAATTCTTGTATTTTGGTATACCTTTTTGACTTCAGAATTATCAATTGTAGTTTTATGAGATTGCCGAGCCTTGCTATTGTACACTTTCCTACCCATAGCTACACTTAATTTTCAAATTAAAATTTATAAAAGCACTTGGTTTGTTTTTCTTTTTCAACACATCGCACGTGTGAAGAAAATGACAATCAACATAGGTTGAAAACTTGACAGATCATGTGCGATGTTTTACAAATGTACGTTCAGAAATGTATCTTTTTAACTGCATTATCGACTTAGGTCAGAATTAGAATTAATTCTTTATTTTAATTTAAGCATATATATTTTGATGTGAATTTGAAAGCGATGTGAATACTACCCATGAACCTTGAGGTTCACTAGTCGTTAAAACAAAGTGGAAATCTGTGCTCGTTAAAGAAGCAATTACAATTTTATTTATGACAAACGTCGAGTAAAGAGAAACAGCCATATTTATAAACTCATTATAGTGAGTACATAAGGCTATACAGCCCTTATAATGCCTCTAATCGTAAAATTGTTATTTAAACACTTATGTTATGTTATGTTATGTTGAATGGAGGCATTATAAACTAAACGCGTTTGGGGGTTGAATAGTGGCTACATAAGGATATTTTAGTATTGAACTGTCACATTCACTTTGAAATCATTAAATTATTGTGATTATCAAAAAAAATAAAATGCTTCTTTTTATTGAAACCAAAACTTTATGTTATTTAGATTTATTGAAACTAAAATGTTATATTATTATATTAAAAACAAATTATTGAGAATTAAATATATTAACAGACTTCTTGGTGATCTCGCTCCACGCATCTTGTTTTCCTCCGGTGTTAGTGTTGCAAGTTTTGTTAAATTGAATTTTATCCTCAATAAGTTTCTCCGAGGAGTAGCTATTTTCAGCTATAGGATAAAATGAATAACAATTTGATTACCAGTATTGTGCTAGACATATTGACATACCTTATCTGATGAATTAAAGTTAATTGTTCGAATTATTTTAGCTTTGGGTAGTTCCATTTTTGTATATTAAATTCAAGATGTTTTTTTTTTTCTTTGATAAACAGCTGAGTGTTATGAAGGCTTAATGTAATAGATTCTTACTTTTTAGTACTTTATTTGACACAAGCTCATTATAACTATGCTGGGTAGAAAAATGTTTTATAAATATGAATTTGTGTAGTGGATTAGCGAATTCTAATAAATAAGGCTGAAATTGAACAGGTGTATCTCAGAGTGCAGAACTTGGAGTTTTATTATTTTTGCTATACAAAAATGATTTTGGAAGATATTTAATGCGTTCAGAAGTGTACTTGTTTGCTGATGATACACTTAAATATATTAGTGGAGCTAACTTAAAGTTGTGGGAACAAAATATGCAGATTGAGTTGAATTCTGTCAATAATAATTGGCTATGCAAAAACAAATTAAAGATAAATATCAACCAAGTGTAAGTTTGTAAATGCTATAGAGTCAAATAATAAAATTTCCTTAAATAGTGAAATAATTGAAAGTGTAAACATATTCAAATACTTAGCAGTGTACATACATAGATAATAAACTTAAATTTGATTTCCATTTAAATAAACTTTGTAATAAAATTAAAAAAAAAAAACGGTATCTTGGCTAGAATTCTAAAAAATATTACTCAAATTTGTGCATTAAAAATTTACAATACCATTGTATTTATTTATTTCAATTACTGTTCATGAATAATATATATGAGTAATAGTGGAGATCCAAAAAGACTTCTAATTTTGCAAAATAAAGTAATGAGAGTAATTTTTAAATATGATAGAATGACATCAAGTAACCAAATGAAGCAATCTTAAATTTAATACACTAAATATTTATCCAGTTTATACAGAAAAATATAAATATGTATATCACCAAATTAAAGGTATCTGTTGTTTTGGTGACTTTCGGCTTCCCTTATACAGAAGAACACAAACCCAAAACAACTTACTCTATAAGGGATTGCAGCTGTTCAAAATTATAACTCTTTTGAACATATTTAAATTAAAAATTAACTACCCTCTAAAAACCAACTTAATTTAAGAATAAATTAATTGTAGATAGAATAGAGTTTTTATAATACTAATAAGAAATTACATTACATTATTAATTAGACAATACAAACTTAATAAAATAGAATAAATTCAGATTCAAATAAAATGATATTCTGGAGAGTTTTGGAACTGAAATAAAAGTTCAAACAGAGAAGACGGATGTCACACCCTCATTATTATTTTCTTATTTTAAATTTCTTTAATTAAAAAATTATTTTTAACAAAAAATAATGCAACTAATTTTTCTCATTTGACTTAAGCACTGATTTCTATATGCTTTGGCAATAAAACCACTTGTATATTTTGGAGATCACCTCTCGTATGTTGGTTACACCAGAAATTAATTAATTCAATTTCGCATAGCCTATTGCAAATGCAAATGACATATGATAATTCTGTAATTTTTTTTCTTCTGCCTTCATATAGGTACAATCTTTAATATTACATAATACCACCTAAGTTTGGCAAAAACTGATTAACTATTGTAAATTTTTCAAAAAAATTGCACACACAAATTATTCTCTTCAAAGTTTCTTTACAGCAACAATTATTAAGTTTGAGAAACTTCAGTATTTGAAGTAGATATTTTTCGGAAGGATATTTCCTTTTCTTCTTTCTGGTGGCGTTCTGTGTGTTTCATTTTATCAAAGTTTAAAACCTTTTTTATTCACTTTTTAGAAATATAATCATAAATAAAAATCAAAATAAACACCGGAAAGCCGTATAGTCAAATATCTCCGCTCAACGGTGTTTAAGAAATCTATAATCCTAATCATCATGTTGTATTTTACACCATTACAGGATACAAATCAAAAACCTCTTAAAACTCCATTAAAAATAATATTCTTCTAAAAATCACGACCGTAGTACCCCTTGGCATAATGGTTAGTGCATTGGACTGTCATGCGGAAGGTCTCGAGTTCGATTCTCAGCCGCTGCTTGAAAGTTTTTTTCAGGGGTGTACTGCCTCTTGCGAGGAATTGACAAATTATCCAAGAGTATCTCTTGTCATGGAAAGTGCTGCTCATTAGCCATTCGGAATCGGCAGAAAATTGTAGGTCGTCACTAGGTCCTGGTTCACTCCGAGCTGTTGCACCACCAAATTTAATTTAATTTAAAAATCACGACCTTCTCCGAATTCAAAATGCTATCAAAGGAAAAAAAGTTTGGTCTTTATCACTAACCATTTGGAAATATATTTTTGACTTTAACTTAATTTTATCACTACATTCAAAATGTGAATTTTTAAAAATCCCTTCTTAGTGATGTTTGAATAAATAAAAGTATTTAAAAAAAAGTGCATACTCATATACATACATATATAAGTTAAGAGAGTCAATCAACATTTCTTTTTGTAATCGATATTGATTAATCAAAAATGTAAAATTTTAAATTAAATAATCTAATCTCATAAGAAAATAATTGAAAGAATAACTAAATTCATGTATAAAAGTAGAATAAGTATACATACACATACAAACATTACTCAACAGCTCAATTATCTCCCCATATTTCTTCAGAATTGAAATATTCAAATTCACTCCTTCTTATTTACTTACTTGCTCTCCACCATAAAATTCCGGCAATTTTAATACTATAGTTTTGTATACACAAATTCTACATCCGAATGTATTCAAATTTAGGTTTTGGTGAATGCCTTGAAAATTGCTTAACGGTACCTGTTAAACAATTACTGAAGAAAAACTTCCATATCTCAAAAACGGGTCTAGCAATTTCAATAATAAATGTTTGTTCTATTTTAACTCAAAACTGTTACTAACGTTACCCACTTTTTTTTATCTTTCTCGTTGACGTTGATAAATGTCAATAAATGTTTAAAAAAAATATTTGTTTGATAAAATATTTTTTTTAATTAAATATTTCAAATACGAGTAGTTGAATTATCTTGAAACGATGTTTTAAGTGAATTAGAAGACACCCAGAAATGTCAGATAATTTTGTAATCTTAAGCATATTGTATACGAGTATATATAAAATTAATTTAATAAAACGCTCAATTGATTTTCGAAATATTTTCTATTCATAAATCAGAGAGCATATTTTAACTAAGGTCGACACTAAGACTTTTTTTATAATTTTCTATAAAACATTCATGATAATAGATGTACACATAAAACTTTTAAAATTTTAAGCCGCTTTAAAATACCTGGAAGACTTATAGCAACCCTGTTTTTGATTACTTTTTTTTTACTAAGCATGACTTAGCTCATTGATTCAGGAGAAAATTTCAAAATTTTTTGCAGAGGTATCAATGAATTTTTTATATACATGCAATTTCTTTAACATTTATTCTTTAAATTAATGATGCCAATTTTAAGTGAACACAATAATTCATGTTTGAAATATCCAATATCAGACCTATTCTCCTAAACGGGGGAACGAGTGCTCGGTTCAGTTCATTGATTTAAGTTCGCTTGTTATCAAAAAAGCAGTTTTACTCATATTGTTTCTCTTTTTTTGTACAGTGATTTAAAATGAGTAAATGCTAATTTTAATTTAATCTTAAGAGTTTAGAGATCAAAAAGAAATGCGTACAGACGAGATAAAAAATCAGCTGATGCATTTTTTTAATCTGGTTATTCTGGTTATTCTTAATACTTACTCAAATATAAATATATAAAACGAGCTTGGCGGGATTATAACAGATCGGGATTTTAAAACTCGGGATTTTTAAGAAGCGGCATTTTAGAAAGCGAGATCCAATTTGCAATTGGATCTACCTTCTGTTTTTGGAATATTTTTGTATGGAAACAAGAAACCATGGTTCCATGGCGTTGGGTTAAAAATTAAAATCACGACCCAAGCAACAATTTTTAGCCCTGGCTCTAGAATAACCGAGGTTATAAAAAAACCTAAGATAACTCTGGTCATAGTGGGGCTAGAAATGAGATACTTTATTACTCTAGTATGCTATACGGTAAAAACAAACCAAAAATTATCCTAAGGTTGATTTCGGTAAAATTTTCTCTCTTGCACAACTTTTTGGTCATATATTGGTTTGAAAAATTCCATTCTTAAACTGGTGATAATATTTGGATATTTTTTAACTCTTTAAAAACCAAATTGTCATTTTTCTGCTTCGAAAATAACTATTTTTAAATCTAGGTTAAATTTGAGTACATTTATCACTTTTTCCTAGCCTTTAAGTAAAAATAAGTTATAATATAACTTTTTTTTCTTATAAGAAAAGTTATATAGTGGCTAAAAATAAACCAATTTTATGCTAAGTTTTCAATAAGTCCTTAAATAACTTTTTTTTACCGTTAGAGTTACAAATTGGTTGAAATTTAACCCATTTTATACCAGGTTTTCAATGAGACTTTAAATAACTTTTTTTTTCCGCATAAAAAGTTTTATATAGGTTGAAAAGTAACCAATTGCTTATGAACTTCTGAGTAGGTCGTTTAATAATCATTTTTAAACATAAAAGTTATGTATTGGATGCAAATAAACCAATTGAATACTTAGTTTATAGTAAGTTCTTTTATTAAAGTTAGTTTCGATTTATTCGGTACAAAAATTTAAGGTTAATTTCGAGCCAGTATATTTCTTTGTCGGTTAACAAAAAAGAAGTTATTTACAACTTACTTGGGATAAATTGTAGTTAATTTGGATTCAATCTTAAGCTTTTTCGATAAAGAAAAAGTTATTAACTTCAGGTTTACATTCAGTTATTAAAGAGCTCCTTTTTAACTTATAGGTTGCAAATTAACCAAATCCAAATTTATTCTTTAACCAGCAACAACCACCACGCTCATCTCTCTATGGCTCGTCATTGTTTTCTTGTTCTCAGAGCGGTTGGTTGAGTTTTATTTTTCGTACGCGAGCGCGATAATTAAAAATTAAAAAAAAGTTAACAGTGTTTTTCTTGGTTTTTTCTTTCAAGTGAACATTTTGATTGGTAAGACATTTTTTTAATAATATATTTGCATTTTGTAGTGTGTTTAAAAATTATTAATAAGGGTAGCAAAAAGTGTGATGTTTGGTTTTTTTCACTGCTTATTCATATTTCAAAAAAAAAAAACAGGTAAATATTCTTTTTATAAAAATAATATTGTACATTTGTGCGTTTACAGGCTGATTTTCATTATATTCAAACATTCTTATTAATTTTTTATTCTTTTTTCTATTTTCACCACCACTTTGGTACCCAAGTAACATTTTTCATCTCATAAGATGCTCCAAGAGTTCAACTAGATTAGTTAAGAGGAGCTAAAAGTAATCTTAAAGAATACTACAAGATTCTCTTAAAACTGTTAAAAGTCTTAAATGGCCTAATTATGAGAGGCTCTTCCTACTCATAGTAGCAACAGAAGTTTCTTTATAGGATGACAGATGCACGTTTATATTAAAATGGCTCTTCTAAGGCTCTAATAGAGATCGGTAAAATCCTATTATGAGAAAGCGTCTCTTCCAATAAGAGGTGATAAAAAGAGAACAGAATATTTGTTAACTTAATAAAGAATGAAACAAAATACTTTTTAAGTTTATGTGTATACATGATTTGCTATGTCAACAAACTGTTAGGCTTGATATAGTATTTATTTTGTAAGTATATCACCTATTATATTATAATGGCGATGCATGATATTTATTATTTTGCACATGGGAACCGAAATGTAAATGCGGTTGAAATTGTATCTACTAATTCTAACATTTTACGTCGAAAAAACACAAAGCCCCTTCAAAATAATGCATATTTAAATTATTTTATTTATAATTTTTATCGGAAATAGGGTTACCATATATTTCTTTCGTAAGCAAATAAAATCAAAATTAACTTTGAAATTTGTTTTGTTTTTATTTAGGTCACGGGTCATTTGCTTGTGAGAGTAAATAGGAAACAGGAAAGGTCAAATTTAATATAAAATATTCCAAATTACACACTGAGAGTCTTATGCTGCATTTACAAGAGTAATAAAATCTCATATTCTCTGTAATTTTCTACTATTACTCTTGTCACAAAAAATTACTACTCGTGTAATGCAACATAAAGAATAATTTTTTTTTGTTAATTTTGAATGAAAAGATAGTAGTAGCAATAAGATCCCAAGATGTTAATGTATTTAGTTTAAATTGAAAAAAAGTAACACAATATATTTTCTACTTTATATGTAATCACAACAATGCTAAATGTAAACTTGAAAATGCCACCTAATAAATTTTAAGTCAGTGCTACAGCCAAGTTATTTTATCGAGATCATAATTTTTTAAGTTATGGTAACCCTCAAATGTGCAGGCAACTACTTTGCTTGTGTATAGGAATATGGCTGCTGCTGACGCGACACTAACTCTTCTAGTAACATCTTTATTCTTTCTATAGGATCTTAGACGCTTCTTTATGATTTATGTGTACTTACATACGTGCGAGTGAGAGGATAATGTTGACATCAGAAGACTGAAGCTTGTGAATAGTTGTGCTTGTTGCATTAAGGATCTTTTTAGGATCTTACTGCAAAGCTTATATTCTTTGAACTCCAAATTGCTTCTTGATATAGGAGGATTTAAACTCAAATTCTTTTAGAATTTTCAAAGTGGTATACAAATAACTTTACTCTTAAATATGACTTGTTATGGGATTATTTGGACATATTTAGAGCTCAGTTTTCAGAAAGGGATTCTTATAAGACTATAAGTTCTTATACTCTAACTACAAGAAGAGAAAATAGTTTTGCTATAAGATTTAAGTTCTTTTAAGCTGGAAAAGTGTTTAACTCTTAAAATAAAAGTGTTATGACATCCAGTTGAGCTTCATAGCAAGATATTAATACTTTAGTATAGCAATGGGATATAAAAGAGTTGTATGAGAGTTTTTTTTTCAGATTTAAAGAACTAAGCTCTGGAGAGTATGTTAGTTGGGTAACTATTAAAGTTACCAAACATTTTAAATAAAATTTAATAATGTTCATTATAAATATCGCTTGTACTGTTTTATTTTTAAAAGGACTTTTTTTTCAGCTGGGAAGAAAATATTTGAGAAGAGTTTAAAAATAACCATATATCATGGTTTGGAGAAAACTCATAATTTCAGGGTTCGTACAAACCGTAGGTAAACGGTTATAACAAGGCGTCAAAATAACTTTTAGGGCTTATTACAGGTTTCCTACAAACTGTAAATAAACGGTTATAAAATAACCACCAAAATAACTTTTTGGGCATAATACAGGTTATTTAAAAACGTTGCAAATTAACGTCCTAGTAGCGTTTTTAAATAACCAATTATTGTACATTTTACAGGTTTTCTAAAGGCGTTATACAAACGGTTTTAAATGCCCTAATAAAAGCGTTTAAAAGATATGTTCAAAAATCGTTCAGTAATAACTGAAGTTATTTTGTTACTGACCATTTTCGGTTATGGAGATGCTTCTGGAACGGTTTTGGAACGGCTTTTTAGCCAATTTGTAACCCCTTGGTTTGGAAAGCCTGAGCTCAAAGCCGGTTAATAAGCCGCTTTCAAACCACAAATTGTTGATTAGGGAGTGATAATGGCCGCATATTCAGTTTCTATACTCTTTTCCTAAGCAAAAACAGCTTATCGGCCTTATCTTACTTATTTACTTTCTGCCATGTGCCCATTTTGCTAAGTGTCTTAGGATTTCACCATGTTCACTTATGTTTCTATCAAGAACCCTTCTGAAAATTCGCACTTACACTTTTATACACCTTTGTACAAATTCCGAGAAATTCGAAATTTAAAACAGAGGTTATATTTAAGTTACCGTCAATATTAATTTTTAGTAAATTTTTTACCAAAATGTAAGCCATACCTTTAATAAGCCGTTCATAATATTCATTTATTTTCTTAACGGTAGGATAAGAGGTTTCGTATTTGATTGTTTGATTTAAATCTCTAGTTCTAATTTTGTACAAATGCCCTATACAGTTACCAATGTCACAAGTTGAAACAGTTCTTTGTTTCATTGCACATCAAAGAAACGTCAACAAACCCACTTATTGAACAAAATTAAAAACTCCTGTCTAGCGCCTTTTCTCACTAAAAATTAGAAGGGATATAAAATAATGAGAAGTCAAAACAAGTCGACGGAGTGAGTCCAATATGAAAACCAGTTTTTAGGCCAACATTTCTATGAATTGAAAGTATCAGAAGATCCGCAGATCTTATAGGTGTGTGAATTCTTAAGTGCCTTATAGGTTATAAGGAAATTTACATATACTAATATGCCCAACAAGGATGAACATGAATAAAAAAATAATGCGAATTATAAACGACATAGAAATAAGACACGGCATTTCTCCGCTTCAGCAAAGCCGCCATCCCTGGAGATAAAAATATCTGAGACAACCACCAACAGTGTCAGAACATCGTGCCATACATCTTTCCTATCCTTCTTTCTCTTCATTAACTTCACGCCCGCGCTGTGTTGAAACATTTAAAGGGTAATCATAATCCCTTGAGCGCGGGTAGATTATAAAAAAAAAAAAAAAAAATACTATGTATGTATTCTATTTCTATTTTGATAACATACTTTTAATTTTTTGTTAGGAAAATTGAGTTGTATTCAATTTGGGATAGTAGATGGTTCGATTCTCAGCCGCTGCAAAAAGATTTTCAGGGGTGTACTGAATCTTGCGAGGAACTGAGAAATCTCTAAGAGTATCTCTTGTCATGAGAAGTGCTGCCCATTAGCTTCGGTAGTTCGGAATCGGCAGAAAATTGTAGGCCCCTCCAGACCTGGTAACACGCACACAGAAATGATTGAGAGTTGTAAGTCACTAGATTTAGGCTCTCTAGCCGTTATGATCTCTTATTTATGTATATAATTCATTTTATTTTATATTTATTCAGGAATAAAAACCATATTTTTTCTTTTCAATGGTTTTTAAATCGAATGAAAACTACGAAAAACATTCTCCATTAAAATCAATTCTCAAATTGATTCAATATTGCAAATTGGAATTTCCAGTGAAATTAAAAGTTACTTCTACGTACTGAGCAAACAACGGAAAATCCCATTCAAAAATTAAACAATTTCCCTGTAACTGCAATTTTTAATCTGATGAAATCAACCAAAACAAAATATCCACTTCGTCCTTCGAAGCACTGAAATGTCCTTTTAGCTCTTCGAAGTCAGTCGAATTGTTTCTGCTCCTGCCGCTGCCCTACTACCCCGTAATTCCATTCAAGCTCATTACAACGCATACGCAAAACAACCTTCCCCATCGCACACAAAACTCGAACAACGAAAAATTCGAAGATTCGAATTAAATATCGGTCGGCGAAGTTTTTATTTAGATTTTAAGGTAGACATCAATCGGAACGTTTTAGTGTATCGCAGTATCGTGTACAGTTGAAGAACTATTAAGTGCAAAAAACGAATCAAACGCAATATATCAAACAAGGAATCCTCAAAAAAAAAAGTTCAGCAATTTATAATACAGTCGAAAAAAAATAATCAATTACATATATGGAATTTACCATGTAAAATCCTTCAATCCAAAAAATCCAATTCAAGTTATTCAACAAAAAAAAAGAAGGATTTTCACCAAATTTAGAACGTAAATTTGTGGTTGGTTTTATTTTTCATTCCCTTATTTCGTACCAACACTCATCTGCAGTGGGTATCTCAAAGTATAGAGAACGTACTAGCAGCCAGCAAAGATACTTTATTTTAGGGGTGTGCCTGGTAGTTTCGATTTTTTTCTCTCGACTCGAACACAACTTCTCAATCGGGGTCGTCGGAGTTTTCTAAAATTATTTTTCTGATTTTTGTTTTAAATATATTAAAAAAAAACTATACCTAATAGTACACTTTTCGATATACCTAAATGGCTTCTTGTGGGTTTTAAAATTAAAATCGTAATCAAAAGATACAAGTGAAAGAAGTGAAATAAATTTTGGTACAATTTTTATAGGAAAAAATACCTACATAAGCAAAATGTCCTTACATTTTGTTCGATGTTTGTTTGCATTTGCCCTCATAAGCAGTTTGGAGGTAAGTTTTTTGGTTCATTTAGTTATTTTATTTTATTTTTGAAAAATTAAATGGAAGAAAAGTTGGATTTGTATCCCTAATTAGAATTCTAACAAGTCGGGGAAATTTATTAGAATCTTTTTTCTTTAAAGAAGAAGAAGGGTTGCATATTCAAATCATCTTGTACGCATGTACCTATCTTTTTTTTGATTTAAAATTTTTGAGGATAGAAAGTATGAAAAAATACTTAAATTTGTCGTATAAAAAAAGAAAGAAATTCCTGTACAAGGATATCGATCTCTCGCTACAACAACAAAAACAACAAGAAATCGACACTTAAAGGAATTCCCCATATACAAAGCACCATCATTACCAACACATGCATATAGTGATTCACCGCACTCACTCACTTGTACATTACACATTAGCACTACCATCAGCAATAGGAGCTTGTATCTTGTTGAAAAGGTAACCCTAAGCCCTAACCCTCTTTACAGCCCCAGCCCGAACTCGTGAAGTTACAGCACAGAACGAACACCAATACTCAGGTAGTATCTAACAGCAGAGCAGCCACCTTGCGCTGAGAAAAAGCCTGCAAGCTATTTATTTTCGACCTAAAGATACTATTACAATTCGAGATGCCATGTCAGCTCAAAGGACCTCTTTTTTGAAAACGTTTTATTTAAAATTTCAACACACAACGGTGTCGGTTTGGTGAATGTGGTGCTGCTTCTGTTAAGTCCTCTCCATCCTTGATTTATCGAGATCGAGAAGGAGACACCACCAAGAGCGGAGAGCGCAACGATATCCATTCAAAATAAATAGGTATAGGTACCTTATGTAGAAGGTACCGAGTACCGACCTACCTAGTAGATGATGGTTGCACACGAGTAGGTTTTAAAGGCTTTTTTCATCTCCTGCTCTCCATCGGGTGTATAGATACTCAATTAGTCGAGATAATTGAATTTTAAAGATTTTTAATGGGATGTATGTTAATGACTGCAAATTCCATTACACTCGTTTGTAATGAAATTAACTTGCAGTGCCTATCTTTCTATGCAGGAAATTCGCCTCTTTTATGATTTAAGATACAAAGACTTTGCTTTAACAACAACGACACATTTAAACAAGAAAAAGTAATAATAAAAATTTTCGCCATAACGTGTGTGTGTTTGTGTTGAGTGTTTTGCTTCGGGAAGGAGTTGGGGAAGGGCACCCCATTAATTGGTAAGATATTGCTTGAAGCCAATGTGCTTGCGCACTCTTGCATAACTTCATGTTTGGTGAGTCACCCAAGTCCTTACGTACTGAACCAACTGAACAGAGCCAGGCCAGGATATTCTATTAGTCATACTCGTACATATGTATATAGCAAAGGATGAAATGGCAAAATATAAGTGTAGACTTTTTTTTACTGTGTACTTTTCTGCTTGCATAGTCTTGGGAGGAATTTCATGATTTTTTTGTCTTCAAAAGTCCTTTGTGTGGAAGAAGACTGAATTTCAGGATAGACGATGTATAGGAACAAAGAAAGTTAGGACGACAGGCTTCTGTCATACTTTAAATTAAAAAAAGTAAATGTCAAAAAGATTTCAAAGAGAGGCGAATTCGGGGTTGAAGGGATTGGATTTGTTCGTTCAAAGTTTAGATTTATTGTAATATGAGGCTTTCTTGCATGAAAAAAGAGCAATGACCTTAGTCACGAAATTGGTTTGTAGCGTCCGCGTTACCATAACCACCTTGAAGGTTCCAACTCGCAACAACAAACAATAACTCCAACCTTTAATTTTTCCCCTTATATGTAAACACGAATATTGTTATCGGCTATTTTATCGATTGTTTTTGTAGCTCTACCAAAAAGTAAAGAATATCGTCCGAAACTTTAGGTAAAGGTACTTAGGTAGGTATAAGGAGTCTTACAATTATCTCTCTTTTTTATTTTCTATCGTAAATAACTTTACTCGTGTCTTTTGGTGATTGGATGTGACATTATCGGCTCGAAAGATTTGTTTTATGGTAATATGAGCAATTATTCACCTGGGCAAAAGGATGAATCTCTTCCAGTTCTATGGGTTTTTCATCGTTTGAAGATTACTCGAGAATGGTGATTATATATTGTCTAAAAATATATGTCGTCCTCTATTGTGTCACACGCAGAAAAGGAAATACCACACCCAGTCTCACGTGGGCTATATATTGAAAGTTTTCTTTTATTTTTATTTTTTTGTTAGAAAAATGAATTAAGGAGGTTCTTGCTATCGGCGTCGTGTAGTTAGTTGCTAAAAAGGACCTACATAAAGCCGTATTGGTTTATTTTTTAATACTTCGAAAAATATACATATTTATTCTTTTGTCGAAGTTTTTGTTGTTTTGACTTCGAAAAAGTAACTTTTGTTACTTTTGTAGAGTATGAAATGAAGGATATGCATGTGATGGTAAATGATAGATTGCTCATGCCTTTTTTTTTGTTGACTGTGCGGAAGACTATTTGACTGCCTTTGGCTAGACGTAATTTCATTCACGACATATCGTCTATAGAACTCCCTTCCGAAGTTTTTTTTGTTTTCTTTTTCTTTTACGTAATGGTTTTGGGGTTGAGTTTTGCATTGAGGTAGTCATGAAAGGATAGTTCGTAATGAAAAAGTCAATTGACCGTCCAATACTCTTAACTAAGCAATTATATTTGCTTGGAAATTAAAAAAAATGTATTAATGAAATATGGTATTAATAAAATATGCCTTAGTCAAACATTTTCTCGTTTTTTTTCCATTTTTTAAAAACTTTGATTTTATACCGTATATAGATATGTATACATATTTTTGATTTCAATATTACATGTACATATATTTCGAAAATTATCTAGAATTTAAAAATTGTCACAAGCAAAAGTTCTTGTTTTTAGAATTTCGGTTTGATCTTTATTGAAAGATTGAAATTTTATTTTGAGAAAATTTTATAGCTTAGATCATGTTTATTTTTATCAGTTTCAGATCAGTTTATCTAAAAGATCCTATGTAATTAAGAATTATGCGCTTTAGAGAATTTCAATGAAATAAATTCTGATTTCTGAATTAAAATTACTTCATGATGTAACATTACTTCAAATATTGTGGCAAAATTGATTTTGTTTACCCATTTGGATGGGAATATACCATGTATAAAAAAAAAACAAAGAAACAAATGATTTTTGAGGTCGTATTTGGATTCAGGTCATAAAATATCCATAGAAAAGTAAAGTTTGATTTCATCATGAATAATATTGTGTCGACATTTGTCATTAGGGCCTTTATTAAAATACCAAGCGGGAGAGCAAAACGTAGGTACCAAGTTATTCGATTCTTCTTTTTTAAGACAAGGGATTATGTGGGTGATTCTACAAACAATGGAATAAAATGTTACAAATTTCAGCACGGCAGTTTTGGAAGCCAAAAGACGTAAAAGTTGTTCTAGTTGATCATTAGAACGTCTCTTTGCATTGTTGAAAGCGGCCAGTCAAAAAAATAAAAACTGACGATTTTAAGGACATTTTTTGAAAAAGGATGTTCTTATTATATCAGTCCGAGATATAATAAGAACCAGTAAAACTAATAAAGCTGTAGGAATTGACAAAATTCAAAACAAATATCTTAAGGAACTTCCAAGAAAGGGGTTGATTCTTTTAACTTTTATATTCAATGCCTGTTTAACTTTGAATTATTTTCCAAATCAATGGAAAAAAAGCAAAAATAGTTGCCATACCTAAACCTGGTAAGCCTAAAACAGATCCATATAGCTATCGACCTATAAGTCTGCTCAGCAATATTGGAAAAATATTTGAAAAAATACTTAAAAACTATTTAGTTAACCATATAACTGTATATAAAATACTGCCAAAACAACAATTTGGTTTTCGATCAGGGCATAGTACAAATCATCAAGTTGTTAGAATAAAAAATCATATTAAGCAAGGCTTGGCTTCTAAAATGTCTACAGGGTTGGTTCTGTTGGACATTGCGAAGGCATTCGATACTATTTGGCATGAAGCTCTTTTACATAAAATGAAAATATGTAGATTCCCTTTATTCTTGATCAAAATCATCCAAAGTTTTTTGAAAGACAGACTTTTTTCTGTATTTATTGGAAATTGCAATTCAGATTATTTGGATATCCCTTTCGGAGTTGCTCAAGGATCAGTTCTGGGTCCTATTCTATTCAATATTTATGTGGCAGATTTTAGGATCACTGGTAATAATACACTTTGGGCAATGTTTGCAGATGATACTGCAATATACTCTTCCTGTGTAAGCCCTGTAAATATTATATCTTCCCTACAAAAATCACTTAAAGATATTGAAAACTATTTTAAGAAGTGGAAAATTAAAGCCAATGCAACTAAATCCCAAGCCGTTTTCTTTACACGTTGCAGAAAAATCAGTTATTTACCATCTACTTGCTTTAAATTTTTTAATACCGATATACAATGGGAAAATCAATGTAAATATTTGGGTATAACATTGGATAAAAAGTTAACTTTTCAAAATCATACTGCAATTACTATTAAAAAAATTAATATGTATATAAGAATACTATATCCATTTATCAGTCGAACTTCAAATCTGAGTACAGAAAACAAACTTATTTTATTTAAAACAATTTTTCAACCTATCTTATTATACGGTGTACCTGTCTGGTATGATTGTGCGGCCTGTCATAAAAAGAAATTACAAATCATGCAAAACAAAATACTTAAAATAATCTTAAAGTTACCTAAAAGATTTTCAACATTAAATTTACATGAAAAAGCTAATGTCAACCTTGTGTCGACCCTATCTATAAAATATGTATCAGATTTTATGTATAAATGCCAATTCTCGGACAACAGTCTAATAAATGACCTATGTATGTGCAATTTAGATTATAAGTATTACATAAGGGTTTTATTTTGTAGAATTTTTCCTTTATTTAATTTTATGTAACCTCATGTATTTTCTCGATTATTAAAATATGAATTAAAGCTGAAAAGAACAAAATGTTAAGTTCTAAAACTCTTAAGAATATAAAAGTTAAATGTAAGACATTCTGTACCTTAATCTACAATAAAACAAATGAACTAACTAACTGGATGTTCAGGGGAGTGATTATTTTTTTTAAGGGGACTGAATAAATCTTTATTTTTTTTGTATTTTTGCTTGGTTACATTTTGAAATATAGAAATTAAATTAAATTAGTCTTCATAAACATACAAATTCATGATTAATACATATACATACCTAACTTAGCATTTTATTAAAAGAATATAATATTTATTATAATTAAATATTTTTTTTACTTAGAATCAATTTAAAATAAATTATATTCTTTTAAAAAAATTGTTAAATATTTCGCAATGAAGTTCGAAGTTCAACATAACTAAAAATTTCTCAGGTTTCTGAATAAAATATCATTTGTTCATTTATTAGCCAGGGGACTGAGGCCAGGGGACTGAGGTTTTTAATGGTTTTTGCGCAAAACGATATTGCGCAAAAACTATATCAAATATGCCTACTTATATACCTACACATTTGCTTTGTAAAATCTCACCAGAGGACTGATAAACTAAACGGACAATCCACGACTTCTTGCACAAATGTCTTTTTCACAATACTAACATCAGAAACAGAATCGAGTTGCACCACGATTTTATTGTAAGGAGACTTGGTACTTCAAATTGCCAATACTGGAATCTCGATCGATATCCTAGTTTTTGATTTTTTTTTTGACTGTTTCAATATTCCAGGGGACTGATATGAAATGCGGGGGACAAAGTTTAATCAAGTTTTTTTTGTAATAAAATCAATATAATGTGTAATAAAAAAATATTTATCTAATTCGTAGCAAAGATGTATTATTTGGCGTAACTTCGGTGGAAATTATCTTAGTATGAGACCTGAAATAAGAGAACCCTAATAATATTGTCAGGCCAGGTAGATATCAGTCAGATTTAATTCTATAAAAAAAAATCAGATTAAATAATTGAACGGATTTTAAAATATTTCTTGGGCCGGCGAAAATTCCATAGTTAGTAGAATCACCCATGTACATATTGGAAGGTAATATGGAACACTTACCAACGTTTTAACTGACAAAATGCGAATTTAAAAAAAAATTATTATTTACTAATTATCAGACATATTGTAAGCTTTCAGTTGAAGCATTGTTAATAATATAAAATGCTGTTATTTGGCATATGCGAGTATGTACATAAAGGATAAAGATACATAAAGGAGCATTGGAGCTCTATACAATTAAAATTTGGATAGATTACATTACATTACATATTACACTACTCCGTAGATAAATCTACGAAGTAGAGACACTGAAAGCATTGGCAACTTAGGCCATCGGCTATTATAATACAACAGAGAGAGACACAAAAAGAAAGAACAACAAAAGAAACACAATCATGTCAACAGCACACGGTTTGAACGGTCCTCCATCCAAGTTCCAAGTAATAACCACGTACAATGATGCTTGATTTCGCTGATCGATGGGAAGCGATGCTTTCATCAAAGCCAAGGCCGTTGACAAATTTGGATAGAACCTTTGAGACTTTATAGGATTATTCAATGATATTGTAATATTTTTGCTAGGTTCGTTAAATAAAACTTATTACTCTTTCTAGTATAAATCCTCTTTATTTACACTTTCCAAATCACAACAATAAATCTCAATTTATAATCAACTCAAATACTTTATTCAAATTAAAATCACACTTGTTTTACACAATCCAATAAGCAGAGTTTTGCACACTTCCGTAACCAAAAATCAACTGTGACGTGCTCACCGCGAGCACTCCCTTATATACTCAAGTTAGTTTTTCTCGAAGGTTCTCATCTTGGAATGTTCTAGATGGTTGGAATAAGGAGAAATACATTTGACATTGGAAAAGAGCTTTTTGTTTCTTCCATAAATTAGATATGCAATTTTCCAACAGATGGCGCTGTAGTATTATAAAGCTCTGTTCACAACAATATTAACATATATATCATTTCAAATAATAATCCTTATATGTATAATAATCCTTAATCCTTTATGGTATCTGTATTTTTAGATGTTTAGTTTTTTTTGTTCAATTCGCAGTGGTGAATCCAGGATTTGACCAAAGCGGGTCGGGTAATACAATCCAATGACACTCAAATTCAATTTAAGCCATTTTATAAATAGCATAAGCATATTTTTTTTCCTTTTTTTTCTCACAAATCACAAAGATAATCCTCTGAAATTTACTACAAATTTAACAAAAGATTGACATGTACATTTGTACATTTCTCTCCATTAAAATTGTGCTGAAATATCTTTGAAGAATTTGTATCATTATCGAAGAGATAGGGAATTCCGGATCCATATAGCTTGGTCACCGAATGTCACACATAAGTCCTATCCAAGCACTGTAGCATCCACGATGACTTGTGGTTTGAATCGGAGATTAAGTCCTCCTTGTCGGCTCAAACCTGAAGGCTAAGATTTGAAGATGTGGTGGACAAAAAAAAGTCAAAAGACGTCTTTTAACTTTTGACTACATCTACATTTTGGAACAGATCCAGCGTTCGCTGTTCGCCACACAGAACCAACCATAGAAGAATTTCTATTTCGAAAGAGTCCAGGTTCTGAGATGAGCCCTTTAATTATTTAGAAGTTGTTGCTTGTAGGTTAGTAAATGTTTGTTTGTTAATAGTACTCATACGAGTATGTGCTTCGTTTTGTTCACGTTTACTTTAAAAGCATGAATGATCTTTTACGGAATATTGGGAACGGGCGATGATGTATATATCGTCTGCATACTATAATAGATTTGTTGATATGTGAATATTTGGAAAAGTTTGGAGAAGTTATTCCCAAGTTTCATATTGGACGGCGAACGTTGCAATGTCACGTGACACAGCTGGGATCAAATTTTCGGGGTTTCCAATTTCGGCCATCGCTATAAGAAGGTTCTTACGAAGAAAGTAATATAATACAATAGTTTGTTTAAAAACAGGTTAATAGAATTTTAATTGAGAATATTACATCAATAATAATTATTATATGAATTATAAAAAAAATGTGTACTGATATTTCTCAAGAATTAAAGGCATACACTAATAAATTAATAGCACAGTACACATAACTAAGGTAATATAATTTTCATCTTTGAGAATCTCAGATACCGACTTTCAGAATTAAGAAAACCACTTTATAGAAACTTTCGTAGGTTTGAATTAAAACGGAAACACGGAACTTCTATCGATTTCTAACGGGGAATCAGATCTAAATCAGTAGAGTCATTAACGAAATATAAGCGAATAGTCAAAAAATATAACAATTTTCTCGAAAACATAACATTTGTACATATTTCTACAAAAATTAAAAATGCAGTTTACTATAATTACAGGTATGAAAGTTAGGCAAAATTGTAGAGCCATTTTTGAGAAAATTTGGAAACAAATATTATATTCTAAGACAGCTACCCGTTCTAGATCAGCTATAGCAAAAGAGGTGTGTACATAGTATCTCGGTCTTGTTTGTTGGAACTCAAGATTTATTCAATGCATCCAGTTTCCAAATACAAAAAGTCGGTGCAAATCAGTAGATAATATTTAGCATTTTTTTTCTCGTCTTTATCTTCGAAAAATTGCCCAATGATATTCTGATCACATAAGCTGGGTTACCTTAAGCGGTAAACTTTTTTTGAAGTCCAGACCAACCGTCAAAATTTTATTAGATTCCATAACATTTGTTAAAAAATCATTTTCAATTAAAATAATATTATAGCAAAAATACAAAAATTAAATAATATCAAATTAAATTTTGGGACCTATCTGCATTGGAATCACAATTATATGAAAGCATACATTCAAAGAACATATTTTACATTGTAAACATAAATTTTACAAAATTTCTTTTTAGTTTTGAAATTTTGTACGATATTTTGATATTAATTATGAATCACTCCTTTTGAATAAAAAAAATAGATAGTACCAAATAGTGTATCATTTTTTTTTTTTTATTTTTTTAAAGAATTGAGGTGGGAGTGGTTTATATCACCAAATCAAAATGCCTAATACGTTGTTCTTTTCGGCTGCTTTATTCTCATTTGGAACCAGTAGTGAACCGTCTTTGTAATTGACAAGATATTTTGAAGACAAAGAAATTTGTCATTTTATTAGACAGCGCTACTCTCGCCCGGCGTTGATCCAACTGACACTATGCTGTCTTTTTAATATAGGTACCCACAAATCAGTGCGCCTGACTTGCAAACACATTTTCACTGCGCGCAGTGAATCGAATAGTACATGCTAGGTGGACAAAATTCATTCTCGAGTGAAGCTTTGGAAACAGGATAATTTTGTTAACAAATGGACACACATTAATATTTTTATCAGCTTTTAGCCGTCATTATTTTCGTTTATCAGTTATTCGTAGCCAAAGTTAAATAATTAGAAAAAAATTCATTGATTTTTGCTCAGTTGTGTTTTATCTTTTTCAGTGATGGTTTGTATATTTTTTTGTAAATCTTGTCATTTTTTGGTTTATAATGGAAAGCGCCGCCCAAGGTATGTTTATTTTGTTTAATAGGTTTAAAAACTTAATTTATCAACATTTGTTCTGGTTTGATATTTAAATTTTGCTAGAATTTAACGTAATTTTTAGGTTTCCCAGTGTAAAACTATTAGCTCCACGCCTCTCCACGCGATGATTCTTATATTTTTGAAAAGATTGAAAGTTAAGCTTTTTTTTAATACCAAATTCCATTTGCGAAAATTTGCAAAAGTAATTTTAATAAATTTATAAAGGTATTCGAATTAAGATCACTTGGATGGAATTTTTCATTATTTGGCAGTTTAACCAACTATTCCAAAAGGTTTTACTTCAAACCGGTTCTACTGATGCCTTTGGAATTACCTTACCCATAATTCAATCCAACATTTCAAGAATAATAAGTCATAAGTCTCGTTCTGAAAAATGGCCGTCAGGCAGAAATATTTTTGAAGAGCTTTGAAGGCTGGCTTAATGGTGATGATTTTATATTATTCGAAGATAACCAGGATGAATACTTTATTGAAAAAACTCATACTTCTGTCGATGTTGGTAGCCCTTTGAAAACTTGTGAATCTTATTACAAACTTTTTCTTGTAGCCTATTAACTTAGAAAAATTTCAACAACTTTGATTTTCTACACTAAGTCAGATAAATTCTTAGTCTGTATTCTTGGTTTATTATGCCAGTGACCCTACATACATTCTTTTATCAAGATAGTAGTGTTATAAAATACTTCATAGTTCCAAAAGGTCAGCTCTCAAAGATTCGAAAATATCGAGACTCTTTACTCGAAAAATCTCAAGAAAGTCAAGCAATTCTGATTTATTATCAATGTTGCTCATTACTGTCACCTTACCAGTTTGAGCGAACTCCCGAAAAGATAAACAATTTGCTGCCTGAAAACTCTAATGCGATCGTTCAACGTGGAGAAATAACGAGGACCAATTCTAAGGATTCTGAATAAATTCAACCTTAGTGATTATGTTCTACTTTTTCCTCTATGTAAACTGCCACATAAGAGCTTATGTTGAACTGAAGCTAGTTAAGTTTCTTTCCAGCAAATGGCCCTAAGATACTCTGGCAGAGAATAATACATAGTAAAGTATTATATTAGTTAGCAATAGAAAATTTATAAAATTTAAAATATATTCATTTTGATAAATTTTAGTAAATATAATACCTAATAATAATAAATAATATAATAAAAGTTATAAAATTAACCTCCACCTTATATTTGTGAGCTTTTTTAAAAAAGAATGTACTTAATACAAAAATAAACATGTATTCCTACAAAACATCTTTATTTTAATCATTTAAAAGACAAAAATAATTTTGTCCACCTAGTATGTTCTATTCGATTCACTGTGCTGCGGTTCAAAGTCGAATATAAGCGAGCATTAGTAGGTGATCGTTCTGTTTCCTCATTCAGCGCTGTGTATGTTTTTGACTTTACCGTCATCGAGGCTATTTTAAAAACATTTACTTACTGATCAATCTGTTTTGATGGGCTATTTCGAGCTATGGGCAGGATGTTTGTCTTATGCGATGTCTTATGATCGAACTGAGTGCCTCCGATGTATAGATGGTTTGGCTTATAAAAGTCAACAAACCATTGATGCCATGATAACCAACAAATTGCTTGAGTGCACCGTTGTGCACCCCTTCCTAGCAAAAATGATTGTAGGTTATCTCCAATAGGAGTTATTCTGAAAGCGGCGTTTAATCTATCTCCGCCTTCTGTCGCTGATGGGTTTTCAGGTTATTAGACTTTCACATGACTTTGAAGTCAACAGTTTTCTGGAAGTACGGAAGCGGAAGTGTGGAGCTTACATTTGTTTTTCGTGATTTTCAATGTGTGTCAATCTGCTTTGCACTTACCACATTATTTCACTGTATTCCAAAATGTTAAGTTTTTATTGGAGGGATTCACCAGAGGGGTTGGAAGAATCTACAGTTGGTAGGAGTAGGACTAAAAGAAAGAAAGATTAAAAGAATTGGTGCTATATATAATGTTTTCAGAAGAAACGAATTAAAATGAAGAAACGTTCTTCGTAACTTAACTTAAATTTTTGTGATCTTCAACGACTCAACGATGTACGACAGAAAAATATTAATGAAGAGTTTCCCGATTTAAAAAATAAAGTCGAGATCAATATGCTAGCGTTCGTATTTTTTTCATATGCTCGTAAGGGATATTATTAACTCAGTTTAATTTTGTTTATTTCCACCCGGTGCAAATTTTCTATGTGCACTACTACATTGAACTTGCTCTTGCCCAAAATTGAGAGTTCTGAATGATGGCGAACAATGGAGACTGAGCTGCAACTGGAGAAGGAGGAATAAGTGCCACACAAAAATCATATTACGCAACGCTTTTACAGACGGAGCAGTAAAGTCTTAGCTTTTGCATGCAGGATGTTTTATGTTTCAAAATCGAACTAGCCAAACCATTCGATGTATGCTAAAATTAGAACTTCAAAGCTCTCTTGAATTTGACTTTGTTTTATAAATTCGCAAAATATTTCAATCAGTTTATCCGAAAAATTACATAAAAACCAAAATATTATAGATATAACACTTTTCCAAACATGGTTATCTCACGCGGAGGCAATGTGAATTGGCCACCAATATTGTGCGATTTTACCCCGTTAGACTTCCCTTTCTGGGGTTTTCTTAATTAATTTTTTTTTAGAAAATTGATCCAATTGTCTTAACGAAAAATCGAATTCCCTATAAAATCGATTGTATGCACATCTTGATAACCAAACTACAATTGGCTTTGAGCTTAGATATATTTGAAAAAATTGTGTTTACTAGCTGAGAATCGGTTTTATATAAAAAAATACTGATCCCAATTTTATCTACCTTTGGTTTTTTAACTAGTCTAATTTTTTAGAAAATTTTGAACAAAATCACTTTTTTGCCTTACCATTTTGAATACCTATCAGAAGCACTATTGATTTTATGAACTATTATAATTATAAAATCAAAATTTAGTTTTTTATTTATAAATAACATTAAAGTCGAAACGATATATCTATAAGATTTCTTAAATCTTACATAAGTATGTATGAACTATTCTAATGGTTGTGTATTGCAGCTTTACATCAGGTTACATCAACCCTGTGGCAAATGCATGTCACGTATTTACTAAAATATAAACAACTATGAGAAAATAGACCCCCATACCTACTTTTGGAGTTTAGACCTACTTTCTTTTTCTCTTCATATTCGTGCATTTCGCATGAAGCAGACATCTTACGTTATGTAAACTCCATTTTATTCTTAATGCTTTCACATATTGAATGCAAAACGTTGGCGATATGGTATAGCCATAATAACTGTGTCGATTATAAAGTGAATATAACTTCACAGATACATACCTTTCATACCCAACTCTACTTAAATGGAGTATAAATATACATAGTTATTGTAATAACAACATTATGCAATAATCAATGCATGAAACAATACTTTTTTCGCTTAAGTCCTCAATAAGTGATGCATAGAAGCTAACAAAAGGCATTTAAATTGCTGGTTCAAAGATTTTCATGAACTAGTTACAAGAGAAGTAACAATACTTTTCTAGTTTCAATACCTTGGCTTAAGAAATAAACTATACAAATACGAGTAGCTTTGTCTATAAATAAACATTTTGTTTTTCTAAGCACACCAACCATTGTTCGTTTTTAGATCAAAAGATACTTTTTGTATAGAATAAAACAAAACATTTATTTGAATATAATTTTTATAATTTTTTTTTTTTAAATGTAACGTTTTGATCATCGGGATAGCGAAATTCCAAAGGTTTTTAGAACAATTATAATTGGATCTAAAAATTAATTACTTCGTAGTAAAATAATAATTTTGTTTAACACAAACTTGTCAAGAAAACGTTTTGGTTAGTTCTTGTTTTTTAAGAGGATGTTATAAGGAATGTATGATTTGATAGTCGTATAACATTTCCGCCCAGTTAAACACTTGTGCCAATTCTTTATGACATCCCTTGAGGCTTCATACAACGAAGTTTTCAAGTCATCGCAATAGCATTGAATCTTTTCTTAATCACTATGCAAAAGAATTCAAATGACCTTTTGACATATTAACCATTACGAATTAATTAACGATTAATAACAGAAAACATACACTTCTACAGCCTTATTTACTAACTCGTTTTAACGACGGAGTAAAGTTACTTCTACTTTACAACGGCTCTGATCCTGAAAACCTTATTTATGATGAAAATGCACGAGGAATAGCGGTGGAATAAGCTAAAACTGGTTCATAGGAGGTTTAAGGACATTTTAGTATCATTTGTAATTTTGAGATGACATCTTGTGAAATTCACAAAAAGGAGTGTAAGCAATTTTTTTTCGTTTCTTACTAAGACAAAAAGGATAGATATTTTGCATTGATAAATTATTTATATTTTCCAAACGCTCTAACAGTTGGACGGTATTGGGAACGTAAATTGGTTGGTAAATTCATTTATTGGAACTTTATACAATCCAATTTTAAATGTATCCGATTTCCAATATGCATACAATGATAATAAAATGAATAATAATGGAAATCAGCTGGGGTTTGATTTAGGTGTATAATAACCAGAGTTTTAGATTTGTCACTTTTTTCCCAGTATATTCGACATAAGGAAGGCGTAGCTAAAACGGCTAAAAAAAATAATTTTAAATAAGGATTTGTTTGACGTGGCGTAAGCCCGAAGTAAGTGCTTCGGATCGGTTTAACTATTCCGAGGTTGAACCCAGTATTAGTGAAAAATAATAAATAAGGCTGCTAATGTTTAGTTTCAAATTTTATTTAAAAGAGGCACATCAAAATCATTAAAAAGGAACATAACTGTTAGTATTAAGGAATAAGGAAGTTCTTATTTTGAAATTTGTTTGATTTGTATGCTCTTAGGAGCTCACAGGGTTGGAAATAAATAAAGCATATATTTTTAAATTTTCAAGTCTCTATATAATTGTCGACAGAATTTTAAATATTTTTGTACAGAAAAACAGTTCTTTGTAGAACAACAAACTCGCTTTGGTATGTTTGTATATGGTGGGCCATTTAGTGGTACGAGTATCTTTTTGAATCATAGGTTATTTTAAAACTGACAGCTGTTTCCCGCTCGACATCGCAACAGAAAGTCAGTGCCATACCTCCGCGGAACGGAATGAGTCGCTTTACGCTTGAACAACTTTTGGAAATATCGAATCCTTATTTCCAAAATGAGTGCTATGTAGCCCAAACAGGGCGTTTTTTGAAAAGAAGTTTTGGCCGAAATGAAGCACCCACCGCTGTACGCAAGTTTGTGCAAAAAATTCGTGAGACTGGTATGCTAGTGGACAACACTCAGACGAGAGTGTGGCTGCTGTAGCCGAGAATAAAAGACTCAATTCACGAACATCAACTCACCTTCGATCTCAACACAGGTTCGATCCCTGCCGTCGTCTATGTCGTTTTAATTCCATTAAAAACCTTCTAAAAATTGTCATCCATGGGTTGCTGGTTTACTCATTACATGTTGTTCAGGCATAACACTAACAACATGTAATTGAGTTAAACTAGTATGCCCAACGAGGATGAACACGAATAAAATAATGTGAATTATAAACGACATAGAAATAAGACACGGCATTTCTCCGCTTTAACAAAGCCACCATCCCTGGAGATAAAAATATCTGAGACAACCACAAACAGTCTCATAACATCGTGCCACACATCTTTCCTATCCTTCTTTCTCTTCATTAACTTCACGCCCGCGCTGTGTTGAAACATTTAAAGGGTAATCATAATCCTTTGAGCGCGGGTAGATTATAAAAAAAAAAAAAAAAGAACTCAACATTTCACGGACTAGACTGATGAGAAATCTGTACAAAAATCTCGGATTATTCGCTTACAAGGTCTAATTGACTCAGCAATTGAAGACGCATGACCATCCGCTTGAACGATATTGTGTTCCATATTAATGGGAATGTTTGCTCTCACAAATAAAGCCATAATACATAGACAAAAATTAATTTTGTTCATTTTATTGTAATTTTAAAAAGAAAATTGTATTTGGCCCACTCTTTACATAGAAAAAGTGACCTACATCTTTACTTTCAAATAGAAGTGATCTAAAAACAAGATGTATCACACAATTACCGATTTTAAAGTCATATCAACTCCGAAATAGAAACCGCGTTACGAGGCAAAATACGGAGGCTTAGAGGAACTAAAACTCATGGGAGAAATTTAAAAATTTAAACTTCCGCCAATGTTATTTTAAATTAAAAAGAAAAAAAAAACAGTTGTCGATCCCGCAAATTTTCGTACGATAAGAGTCTCAAATTAATTTTTAATAAAATTGTCAAAATTTGAACGCAAAATACACCCGTTTCTCAAAAAGACGAGTACCGGAAAATGTCTTTTGAAAACTCACCGGAAAAAAATAAAAATCCACAAGCACCACGAGTTTAAAAAAATAACATTTTAGAAGAAGATAAAATGACACTATTTTTAATAACGTTTCTTTTTTTTTAATCGCGGAATACTAGAAAACATGTAATAAAATAAGGTATTCTAGCTATTTACAGTCTTAGCACTGAATATTGTAGCTTTCAGAAGAAGGTAATCGTAGCATTTAGTTTAGTAGCTGAATTTAAAATCCTACTTATACAATGCAAATAAACTAATTGAATTGTATTGAAATTGAAAGGAATACAATTCTTGTACAATCCGTTCCGTCGCAACTTAAATAAATAAATCTTTCATTTAATGTGTTTTTGTTCTTAGAAGCTTAGTATAAAATATAAATGAATATATTTATGCACGGCCAAAAATCTTCCCCATTATAATCCAATCGTTTCAGTTAAACGTTTTTCGGAACCATAATTTATCAAAAATATACAGCTAGCTCATCCCTCCATCTTTTTGTTTGACGTCCGATGCGTCTGGTACCACTAAAACGTACATACTTCGTGCATTCTTTTGACCACCTGTCGTTCATCTTTTCAAGCCCTGCCCAGTCCCACTTCGGAATTTTGCACTTCTTCAAACCCTGTCCTTCTGCGTATATCAACGTCGTTTTAGATTTTGGGATTTCGGGTTACCCGAAACCAATACGTGTCATATACATATGTGGGCTAAAGAGCAGGTACAAATCTGGTCACTGTGGCGTATACGTTCTTTTTATATTGATTTATTTTAGTAATATTTTTTTTTATCAGCGATACAACTTTTAGCTTTTCACTCTTAGATTATTACACTTTAACCAGATTATATAACATACATATGTATATTTCATTCATATACATCAGAAATATTAATTTAACATTAGGCACCCATCAGAAATCCCATCCAGAAGGCCAAATTCTGGTTCCTTCGTACTCGATAAAAATTCAAACATTGTTCACCATCACTAAACCTTGAGTATAAAACAATAGAAAGCCTAAAAACATATCCCATGAGGGTCATTCTATTGTATTCCTTCCATTCCCTATACCTACGAATTCCCAAAAAAATTCCCCTCAATGACAAAGCATCACCATTAGCAGTTAGTTTTACAAACTAGTAACATAAGCCTCTGAACTAAAAATTTTCATTATAAGCTAAATTAAAAAACAGAAACTGACTAAAACTTAACATAATTAAAAAATCTTCGCATTGTTCATATCTGACATCTACACACACATAAAGGAACGTAAGCAAATACATCCACAATAGAAGACTCTTCTGTTCTATTTTCTCCATAATTACACATTCTGTGTGTGTTGCAAGAAGAATATGTTATTATGAAAAACGTAAAACATCATACTGGGGCTGGCGCTGGAGTACTGAAGATAAGAAGCATCCAAGAGAAATAAAAAGGACACGCACACACAATGTGCGCCCCCTATAGCGTGTCTTATGGAAATGTAGGACATAGTGCATTTGAATTGTGTTGTGTGTAGTCTTTTGCAGTTCGTTCTGCAATGGAAATGAATGTGGGCTACCCTATTTTATTGTGGGCTCCCCACTGTCACTCTCACACCCACCAAGTGCTAATAGCAAAAAATAATTAAAATATATCATTGTTAAATTTAAATTTATATGCAAATGGTCAGAAATGGGTTTTTTGTTTCAAGTCTGAAAATACACATACAAACTCCTTAAACTACAAGCAGAAATTATTAAAGATCCTTGAGATACTCAAGTGGGAAGTACAAAATATGAATTTGTGTGTATGCAAAAAGTTTTCTTTTCCCTCAGGAGAGGGAAGTTTAAGATTTCTTATTGCTCGTATGTTTGCGCTTTTATTAACAAAGGGGCACATAGACAGTAAGGGATCTGGATCCCACGCTTTGAAAAAAGATTAAAATTAAATTCTGGCAACATCATAAAGTTATGATATTAAAAATTCTTGATTTATAGGTCAAATGGCTATATGTTTGAGTATTCTTTTACAGTGATTTTAAACATTTATCTTAACTATTTAATTAATATTTGTTCCAATCGTGTCGGTATAGATTTCAGATTTAATAAAAAGAGTAAATATTTTGCAGCTTGGTTTGAGTATCACATGAACAATAGTTTCGAGTAAAAAACTATGTAAAACTATTTATAAACTAGAATTTGATAGTAGATTTATATGGCCCATAGTGATGATTAAGAAACAGCAAGACTTGTAAACTAGCTCGTTTGATAAGCAGTTTATTTAATTTACGTTTACATATTTTTTAATCATATTTTTTACTTAGCCTTTCAAAACTACACAGTAAAGTTAAAATATATAACATACTCGTTTATTCAAAATGAAAACAGGAATTAAATTTAAAGCCCAGTAGCTCGCAGAGAACTAGCACTATAACCTGGTTTGCACTTCGAACTCGTGACGTGATGGAAAACAATCTGAGGGCGGTTTTTTGTTCAGGATATCAGAAACCTTCTAAAAGGTATATATTTTGATCTTAAAGTATAAAAAATGTTGAGGACTTGGTTAATATGGTTTGAATGCAAAATACATCAGTTTCCCAAAAATATATTCTTTGCAAGAAGCAACAGTCATTTTTTATTACATAGTGATAATTCAGACATCGTTCGACACTCAAAAGCATCAAAGCAATGTCTTTTTTGAAGAAGAACAAACTTAACAACACATTCACTGGATATGCAAAATCAAAAATCGAAGGTGTCTGAATGGAATCACTTAGTGGAAAATGCAGAGCATGGTTTCAAGTCATTTAAATTTGTGATCATGGTTAAGGGAACTTGTTTAAACTGACAAATTATTTTTGTTCTTGGTAAGCGAATTCCAAGTTATTGTTGTATTCTTTTTGCATTCTTTCTTTTTTGATTCCGATATTCTGTGAAATCTCGAGTATTGGCGGTTTTAATTTTTTTTTTACAAGTATATTTTATGATGGATCATTATCAGCAATAAATCTGAGACTTCATTAAACCGGTAAAAGATGTCTGCATGTAAAATAATATGGTTTTTATTTTCAAGGACTTCTTACGGCCTAAACATACTGTGAGTGTCAAAAGTGAGTAAACACCTCACTGATATCTTGAGTTACATGGAATTGAAATAAAAAAATGAACAAAAATTTAATTCTAATAATACAAAATAAGAGCTTTATGCAATAGCAATAAATCAAAACCTCATTCATGATCATTGTCTTGTTAAGAGGTCCAATTGCAAAGCATACCTAATTAGCTTAAGCTCGGTTGAAGGTTATTGCTTAGGATGTTAAGATAGTACTTTCAATGAAAACAAGATGCTCCATCGAATATCTTGTTTTACTGTGCTACTTATATTTTGTTCGTGATGTTTTCTTACTTTTGACGCGTTAAATATGGAGTATGTTTAGTTTTAATTAGGAAAAATTGCAAAAATTATATTTTTCATTTTTCATTTTTGTTTCGATTTATTTTTATTGAATAATGCATTTTATTATTATTATTAGAATTAATATTGGTGTTTAGTAACTTTTGACACCCACTGTATGCTTTGTACTATATCACTTTTGTATTGATTTCCCAATATTTACTAAGAAAATTAGAAAGAAAGGAAAAAAGGCGTCCATTCGCCTTTCTTATGTTATGAACCTGGAATAAAAATTACATATGCATTCGTAAAAAAAATCGAACTCGAGATTTTGATTAAAGTTGACATTACGATGATAGCGAAGACTAAAAAAGTAGGTCTGGCAATTCTGTCTGTCTGTCTGTCTGTCGGTTCGACTACAGCCTAAACGGCTCGGCCGATTTTCCTTAAACTTGGTAGACATGGGTTTTGATTTTTTGCCCCCACACGTTTTTTCTTTTTTTTTAAGACCAAAAAACGGTACCTGCCATACGACTTTTTTTCGAAATTTTATATATATTTTTTTGTCTCAAAAACTGCTGGACAGATTTAAAAAATAAAAACACAAAAAAATTTCATTTAGCTAGGTAATGCTTGAAAAAAAATTTCCGATATTGATTTTTTTTTGTTTTTGAATTTCTCAAAAACGGTACCACAGATTTTGATCATTTTTTTTTCGCGAAGGCTTTTCAAAAATTTAAATATAATTGTGTATTTAAATTTTCAAACATTTTTTTTTGGATTTAAAAAAAAAACTTCAAATTTTTTTTTCAAAACTCAATATTTCGAAAACCCCATGCTAATTTTTTTTAAACTTGATAAATAAAGGTTTCTTAATATAATCTACAAGATGTGAGAAAAAAATTTCATTTTACTCTAAAATAAAGGTACCCACCATACAAATGTTAAAAAGTTTAAAAAAATGGTTTTCAAAAATCGTATTTTTCTCGAAAACGGCTACTAGAATTTTGATAAAATTTTTTTATTTTCAATTAATTTGTATGATCTTTAATTTATTAAAAAAAATGAAATTAAGATATTACAACTTGTACCTACCATAGGACCATTTTTTTCGAATTTTGAATTTCTCATTATCCACATAAGGGTTCTTAATGAAATTTTTTAAAGAGAAGCTTCTAAAAAGTCTTAAACACATTGCTTTTCAAAACTTTAAAATAAATATTTTTTGAATTTTTGAAAAAAAAAAAATCTATTTTTTTCTTTTTTTGAAAATTCGATATCTCAGAAACGAATTTTTATTGGAACAATAATAAAAACTTTAAATTGGCGTACCAAAATTTTTTCTTAAAAGTTTTTTAAAAATTTTGTATATAAAAGCATTTTTTTAAGAAACCACTACAACGACTTAGAATTTTTGTTCTTGCATAGATTCAAAAACATTCGTTTTTAAAATTCCTAGTCTATTACATAGGAGCAAGTTCGTGCGACCCAGTCGTGCATTTTATTTTTTTGATTTGGGGAAACAATAATTCTAAAGTACAGTGAAATAACAGTTTATTATTCTTGTCAGTATCAATTTACGTATTCAAACCGTCATATCACTATTCTTCTTTGTATAATATGTAGATACCTTACTTAAATAACAAAATTACTAAGAGAACTCACTCCCCAACTGGCTAGGGCTCTAAAAATAAAATGCACGACTGTGCAGTACTTGCTCTTATGTATAAGAACATTGAGATTTAAAAATTTTTTATATAAAAAGAAAAATGTGCAAATGCATTAAAAACATTGTTTTAATTACTAAAATAGTTTAAGTTCAAAGTTAAGTTATTGAACAACCAGTTTGTCGGTTTTGAAATAATCATTGTCGCTCTGTTTAAAATGTCTTGAAATCAAAGTGAAATCAGACAAAAATATGATAGCGTCTTTCTCGTGTGTCGGTCAGTTAAATTAAACGAATTGAAAAACAATACCAAACAATTGCAAACTGCGCAGAAAATCATGCAACAAAAAAAAATCCTCAGGACGTTCAGAAGAACAATGATCAAATTTACACTGGCCAACAAAGTTACTAGATAGATAGATAGATAGATAAGATTTTTATTATTTCATTTTTTTAAAAAGGTTGGTTACAATAAAAAACAAAAAATCATTTTAGCATGGCTTTGCCGTCTGCCAGATTGACAATCCAATTTATAAATATTTAAATGAAATTATTACTTTTTGAATATAGCAATTAATTTTACATTTTTGAGTTAAAAATGTTTATTAAAAATCAGCGTTTTTTATGCGACTCCTATATTTAAGCGCAGGTTTTAAGAATTTATATAGTCTCTCAACATCCATTTCATTTAATAATGAAATACAGCGCTCCTCTGTTATAGTATCACTTCCCAACACGTTTCGTCTTATTTCTCGCAAAACTGGACAATATCCCAGGAAATGTATGATATCTTCTCTTTCTCTTCGGTTGCATAGATCACATAAGATCGGCAAATCACTTCTATGAGGTATGTAATTAAGGTCCAACAATTCCCCTCGTAGGCGAAACATTAATGAAATTGTTTCTCTGTTAAACTCATCTTTAAAATAATTTTTTTCCTTAAGAGAATAATACACAGATCGGTGTAAGGAGCTTGTAGCTTCTTCCTCATATTTTGATCTATATCTTAGATCTACTTTTCTGATCAATTCATACAACAATGGCTTCCATGTACTTGGTTCCTCTAAATTCATATTCAGATCTATTTCGCACGTTTCTGCTAGCTCATTCCATTCCTCAAACCATCCTTTCCTACTTCGCAGCATTTGCATAGCGACCCTCTTAGGGAGACGGTGATCCGGCATAAGCATAACTCGTATAGCGTAATCTATTTGAAGCTTGAGTGTCTTGATGAACAGTGGTGACAATCCAGTTTCTATCATTATCATATAGTTGGGAGAGTTTGGCGGGAGGTGGAAAGTTCTTTTGATGAAGAATCTCAAAAGTTTTTCAACTGGCGCATATTCCTTTCCGCCCCACGCCTGTGCAGCATAAAAAAGAATAGATTCAGCTACGGTCTCAAAGACTCGAAATTTACTACTGTGGCTAATTTGATTGTTGTTGAAGCAGTTTTTCCAAGTTGCATTTATAGCAGTTTTAGCCTTTTTTAGTTTTTCATTTAAGTGTTTATCCATTCTCATATTGGGGCCTATCGTGAATAAAATTTCCCTGGGAATTGTTCCCAACTTTCAAAATTGTCAGCTCGAATAATATCGAAAGTTTCCCTTGGAATTTATTGATATTGCTAATTAAGTTTCATAGTCACTTTGGCACTCATTTAAAAAGGCCAGTCGCCAGCTTACAATGAACAGTGCAGAAGTATTGACCTTTCCAATTTTTGAAGATGAGGAAAATTCCGAAGGGAATTTTGTTCACGATAGCCCCCATTATGTGTGATCAGCATTCAAAGATATTTATACTCTTTTACAATTTCAACAGGATTCCCATCGTAAAACCATTTCTCATTCCCACACGTTCTTCCTCCTCCCTTCCTTATTATCATGACTTTGGATTTGTCTAGGTTTACCACAAGGTTCCACAGATAACAATATTCTTGTAACTTATTCATCATAAGTTGTAGAGCATCAGGAGAATATGCCATCATCACTACATCGTCTGCAAATAGAAGAGCTTTAATATGCAGTCCTCCAAATTCAATGCCACCAGGTAAATAGTCAACTAAATCGTTTATAAAAAGAGCGAATAAGTCTGGACTAAGGGCGCAGCCTTGTCGTACTCCTGTTTGAGTTTTAAACCACTCCGATTTGTCTTTACCATTCCAGACAAGTAACAAAGTTACTATAAAGTTCGAAATAAATTGTCTTTGCAAAATAGTATACAACATTTTTTTTATTTATTTATATCTTTATTAACAAGTAAATAAATTACAATGCTAATACAGTGTCTTACTAAGACTACCTGCTCGAAAATAGTACAACAACTTGCATTGGAGAAATCAAGTTCCTCGCAGCAGACACGATAACTGTACTGATAGGTCTACTTTTCTGACAACGAGCTGCTACAGATTCTAACAATGTCCTAAGCATAAGCCTCTCACAATAATAAATAATTAATTGTTCAGAGGTGTTCACATGATTGGCAGATGATTTTTTTTTTTTTTTTTATAATTAGCGTGCACACAAGGGGTTATTACTACCCTTAAAATGATTTGCACAGTACGAGCATTAGGAAAATAAGGAGGGGTTTAAAAGGAGATACCGATGCACATTAGTTTTAAATTTTTGAACATTACAATGGGAAGGAAAAATAGAGCTGGGTAAAGCATTCCACATTCGTGTAGTCCTGCTAAAGAAAGAATCTCTGTATTTCACAGTACGTCCGAAGGTGGACTCAAGGGTAAACTGATGAGCATTCCTAAAAGCGCGAGTATTGCGGTTAAATTGTTTAAGGGGAGGAATGCAACTGGCTATTTCGCTAGAGCATTGTCTATAGAAGTAACGGTAAAATAATGAAAGACAAGAAACATTGCGACGGTGCTCGAGAGATTCAAATGTTTCTGATATACTTCTATCACCTATCATTTTTAAAGCTCTGAAAATTACATAAAAATGCTTTTTCTAACAATATTTTCATATTTTCAGATGGAATTGTATATTCGCATTTTTTTTATTACACATATTTACATGTTAATGTAAGCTTCAGGCTTGATCCAAATCTAAGAAAAAACTGGTAGAACAGAGAGATTTCCGCATGCATGGTTACTGTTAAAAAAATTATTTAATAACATGCTCTATATTTAATTCCAAACTTTTACGTTGCTTTTACTAGTAAATTTCGGGCGTTTACTCTGATGTAATCGAACAGACAAAGAGAGTTTGCACACTTGCTGTCTTTGTACCTGTCCACATCATCAAAACGCAAAATAACTCTTTCAGGAAATTTGTGTTGCAATGAAGCCCAGACGGGTTATTTTATGTTATATGTGGCAACGTCTTTTTGTGAAAAAAAGTTGTGCGAAAATACGCGAAACAAACATAAACATACCCACAATAAATCAGTACAGTAGTAAGATTTCACAATTTGATATCTATTTTTTTTATAATTTGAGCGCACTCAAGGGGTTAGCACGTACTAAAAACTGAAAGCTTTTCGGTTTCCTCAATGCAAGTGTCACTAATGGATAGTGGCATAAGGAAATGATTTCGCTTTAACGATAGAAGACAGCATTGGGTCTTTGAAGCTTTAAATTCTACAGGGTTTTTTATTTCCCAATGGTCAATGCTGTCAAGATCAGAATTTAATGAGCTTATCATACGCTTCCATTCGAGTTCCACTTCCGAAGATAAAGGAAATTCATTTTGAAACGAATATGAAAAGCTGAGGATACTGTCATCAGCAAAATTTAATTGATTAGAAGTTTCAGATAGAAGATCGTTGGTAAACATGAGGAAGAGAGTCGGAGACAAAACGGAGCCTTTGGGTACAGCACCATTTATTTTATGAGTTTAAGACTTGAGACCATCCAAAACGATTTGTATTGGGGCGCCTGAAAGGTAATTTCTAATCCAATGAAGAAGAGAGTCACCAGTACCATGAGCACGTATTTTCGATAAGTGAGCTTTACCATCAGATCACCAATGAACCTATTGCTATGAAAGCCGTCCTGCCGGTCATTGAGAAGCTATCGTTCTTCGAGATACTTCTTGAGCTGATAATTTATCCGCGTTTCCATGAACTTGAAAAGAAGGGACCTAAGTGCAATTGGACGATAGTTAGAGGGAGAGAAAATACACCTTTTTTAGGGACCGACTGGACAAATGCTGTTTTCTATCCATTCGGAAAGAGACTAGTAGAGTAGGACAGATGAAAAAGCTTAGCTTATGCAGTCGTTTTGCCAACGTTAAAGAACACCTCATCAGAACAATGGAAGGGATACTCCCCGGGCCCTCGGATTTTATTGTTATTATTCCTGATTTCTGCTTGGTTGATTTATTTCATCAGTATATGTATAGTACATATAAAACTGTTATTTTGAAGTTATAGTTAGCTGGGTGTTAATCAATACCTTCTTGTTTAATGAAATAAATTTTAAAAACCAAGAAATAATTTTTAATGCCGAAGTTATTCTACATCATGAATTTTATAAAGCTTACACAGGGCATTATCGTGGAAGCAAACAGGCTACTTTTTCTAAAGCTTTGATGTCCTAAATTTGAATCTGACTTCAAAATTGCTGAATTGTAAACAAAAAAAAAAATTGTTGGAGCCAGAGCATTCTTACTTGCAACTTTCTGTGATTCTTGTACGAGTATCTCAATCTCGTTTTCTACTACAGAAAACTCGTTGAAATTTGTTCCCCTATTTCTATTTTATAAAACGAAATATGAATAAATGTTTTAATATTTTTGTGTTCGAACAATTACTTCGCATAGTACCCTATGTTTTTCCAAAGTATGCATACATACTCGTATAAATATATATATAGTACACATTAAAAACTACTCCTACCTCGTTTCGCTTACACAACACCAAGGATTTAAAATTGCATATCTCGAATAAGTCGTTGGTACTTTTTTTTAATCAACGTCAACTGTGTCAAAAGATTTTGTTGTTTGTTCCCTGTTTCTCTTGCCCTACAAGAACTACAAATCTGTCAATGATTGTGAGGTAAGATTTTTTGTGCGAAAGGGCTTAACTGCAGAAAAAGTCAGTCAACAACTATAGTGGGTTCATAAACGACTTTTTGTTATTTTGAATATAGGACAAAGTATTCGTTAAAAAGTTCTCGGAAATGATTTTTTTGCTGCTTAATTTGCTTGCAGTTATGAAAAAACTTTTGATTTTGACTTTTTGAAAACAGAATGATTAGAAGTTTTAACGCGAACGGCGTCTAATTAAGGTGTTAGTAGCTGAGACTTAAATGTTTTGTAGGACAATTTTCGACATTGATAACTGATGTTATTAAAATTTAAGAGCATAGCATATTAAATTTAAAAAGTCGGTTGACTTTATCGTCTTCAGGGTGTTCATTCCCGGTTGTCAGTGGTGAATTTGTTGTAGGTTGTGGGAAGGGATGGTGTTTAACCGCGGTGGAAGGCTGACCCAATGTCAGCGTAGAACGAGAATACTTCCTCGTTGTCCATGATTACGTTGTCATCCAGACTTTCCATCATACTGAGATACCTCTTCAGTGGTCATCCTTCTCATAAGGTGATTCGGGTGCCGATGATGTTCCGCATTAGTTTTTGTGTTGAAAGTACTAGGTATTTTTGCAATGGGATTAACTTCACTTCAGAGTAGAGATGCTCGTTTCTGGTATAGGGCCGTACCAACAATCAAATTAAGAGATGACTTTAATATTTGAGCGAAATGGACTATTATTCAAAGAGCTCTATAAAGTTAACCATACATGTTATGAACTTAATATTTATGCGAACTCTAAATAGTGAACCATTTATTGTACGGAACCTAAAAATAAAATGCAGCATATATGGTCAGTTATATAGAGTCCATTAAATAATGCTTCATTTCGCTCAAATATTAAAGTCGTCTCTTAATTTGATTGTTGGTAAGGCCCATAGTGTTTCTGTCCTTGCCGGTCGAAGTAGAGTCCAGTGCATATCCTCAGTATCTTCCTTTCGAATAATTGAAGAAAACCAAACTAGGAAGGAATAGGGGATCACTGGTCGCAGGAGCTACTTGTGGATTAATGACTTTGTCAGTTGGCTTTGACCTTATCTTTTTTCAGCAATGGGCTTAAAGTCCAGTTGGCCTTTTTCAGTACATTCCTTGAGTGCAGGTTAAACTTTAGTAACTCGTTGAGGTGCACACCCAGGGACTTGACGTTTTGTTTTGCCGCTATGGTGGATCCGTCAGCGAGTCTCAGAACAGGTTTTTGAAAATAGGTACGGTACGAGTGCCCCTACCAGGTGAAGGTCTCCTGAAGCAGACAAGTTCCGATTTGGAAGTGTTGATTTGAATGCCCCATTAAGGGTAAGAGTCTGTTGATGTGGGTTTCTACTTTTCGGATAGAGAGTAGTGGTGGCATTGATGTGGCGTACGTGAGCGAGTCATCAGCATACAGAAGGTTCTCGCATCCAATTAGAGAAGGTTGGTCGGAAGTCATCAAGTTATAGAGGAAGGGGCCTAGTTTGGAGCCTTGGGCGACTCCAGCTCTGATAGTCTTCATGTTTGACTTGCACTTATCTAGTCGGACGAAAAATTTCCTCAAAGAAAGGAAAGAAAAGAGATTTTTTATTATGTATTGGCGGAGGTACTTGGTTAAGATGAAGTTTGTCGATTAGGCCGTCTATTCACAGGCTGTCGAATGCTTTCTCGTCATCCAGAAAGCATCCACGGTAACACGGTGATTATTGAGGGCTGTGGTGATATCGTGTTGGAATTTTAGCAGTGGCTGCAAGGTTCAGTGTTTTTCTTGAAAGCCGAATTGCATGTTAAGAATCAGAATTTCTTCAGTCTTCGGACTATTACTTCTTCCAGTAATTTGCTGATGTTGTTGAGAAACGATATCGGCATGTAGTTGGAAACTGGGTTGAAAGCACCTTTCTTCGGAATTGGCACAATCTTCACTGTTTTCCACTTCTGGGGCAAGTAACAGTTGTTGATGTAGTTGTTTTAAATGATTGTGAGAAAAATCATTACTGCATGTGGCAGACTTTTAAGGTTATAGAAGAATACACCATCTGGTCCAGCAGACTTTTTTGGCTTATAATTGCCGATGCTTACTACAACCTCCTCTAGATTGCATAAGTGTGGACTATCGGTTGGATTGATGTCATCAAAAATGCTTTTATCCGGATTTGGTTGCAATGTTCGTTGAACTTTTGCCTCAATTTCCTGTAAGAACGCTGGGTCAGTATGTGGGTTCGGTGTTAAGCTTCGAAGTAGTCGGCGAAAGCTTCAACCTTGTCTTGGGCCGAGTTAGCTTCAGTGCTGTTGCTGAGGATGTTTTCCGGTATTTGTGGCTGTTTTCAAATGATCCACTGCGACTTCTAGGAATTTCAATATGAATTATACATTATATGGGTTGTTAATGATTTTTTTCTTGATGAGTTGATGAGTAACATATATTTTTCATACAAATTAAAAAAAGTCAGAGGCATATTAAGGTAAAATCCGTTAAAAGTAAAGTCGAAACTAAATAAAATGCACGATTGTGCCTCAAGAATTTTAAAAGTCTATATCTATAAAAATCATGTTTGACTTAATTTTCAGATTAGACCAGCCGAAAATCCTGTGATCAACAGACAATTTTGTTTGCCAATTTTTTGTCATATTTTTCATTTATCCAACAGAAGTCATCTGGTCATAGATAATTAGCGAAGCGAAGTTCAGAAGCATGAAAATAATTTTTGAAATTTGACTTAGCTTTGTAATTATATACATATATGTATAACCTATAGTATTATATTGGAGCGTGATTTTGTGGTACCAACGCTATCCTGGTGGTGGCGCTGAAATTAGCGCACGATTTTACTGTGGAGATTAGGATAAGATAGAAAACAAGTAATAAAAAATAGAATATTTTATTATTAAATTTAGCAGAGACAAATCTAACGGCGCAGGGACATAAGTCCCGGATTTCTTTTCGGGACTTATGTCCCACTTTAAAGGGACATAAGTCCCAAATCAATCAAATTTGGGACTTATGTCCCACCGTACTGAGACATAAATCCCGAATTTTTTGTTGAAAATGGGACATAAGTCCCAAATAAAACAAAAATAATTGTATACACATTATTTTGTTACATGTAAATGTTTATGTATTAAGCATAAAATTTTCGATCCTTAAGTCTACGTTTATACATGTGTATATTGGGTATTTATGAATTCAAAGTATCTTTAACTCTTCAATTCCCAGTGTCACCTATGGGTGACATGTACATATATTTTTTTTTCTACCATACCGCAACGGTTTTTTTTATTCTTCCTTCACTTATGCAAAGCCAATAGGTCCTAGTACGCCATATTATTTTTTCAAATACTAGCTTTACGTCATTTCTTCATTTCAATTCATTGTTTCGTGTATAATTGTAGTGTTCCTACTTTTTGTGATTTAGTGGAATATAAATTGAGATAAAAAAGTCGAAACTGTAAGTATTTTTTTTTCTAATTGAATGTGGTAAAAGAATATATAAAGTTGTATATAAATGCATTTCAGGACAAAAATAAAAAAGAGTGATTATTACAACGGTAAAAATGTTAAGCGTCACCTGTAGGTGACACTGGGCATTGTCTGTATTAGTAGTAGTAGTATTAGAGCAATTACTGAATCATTGATGGCGATGGGATTTTAGAGCTATTGTACGTCTTAAGGTGTGTCCAGACCAAAGAAACATTTTTGAAACATTTCAGAAACATTTAAGAAACATTTCAGAAACATTTAAAAAACATTTCTGAAACAGAGAAACATTTCTCTTCTTCATTTCTGAAATGTTTCCCAAGCATTTACACAGGTAGAAAGTGCGTGAGTAATTATTAATACAAATATAAAATGTCGCGAAAAGTGTGGAGCAACGAGAATGTTATCCAATTCATAAAAATTTATGAAATAAAAAAAGTTTTGTGGGATCAACTTGTCGAAAATTTTAAAAATAAAATCAAAAAAACCAGATGAAATATATGAAATTTGCTAAAATATAAATTGTGATAAAGATAAAGTAGAAAAAAAAAAAAATCATGCGCTTAAAGTGCAACACAGGCGAGAAAAAAATTAAAGAGAACTCAATATGGAAACAATGGGAAACAAAGAAACATTTCATAAATGTTTCTCAAAACGTCCACACTAAAGAAACAAATCAGAAACATTTCTGAAATGTTTCTTCAATGTTTCTGAAATGTTTTTTAAACAAATGTGAAACATTTCAGAAACGTTTTTTAAACAATGTTTCCTGAAATGTTTCTTTGGTGTGGACACACCTTTACAGATTGACTTTAGATGAGATTGTTGAGGATTTGCACGCTGGAGAGGATCCAGGTGATATTGGGGGCTATCGTGAATAAAATTCCCTGGGAAGAATTCCCATTTTCGAAAAATCGCGATTGTGAATGAGTTTGAAATATTCCCGCGTAATTTATGGCTATCGTGATTTTCTTCCATTTCTGAAGGATTTTAATGTTATTGGAAGCCCTAAAACTACACATACCTAATTCAAAGGTGTTTTTCGACAACAGATGTATGGTACTTTCTTTTTATCGGAGGGGAAAAGTTTCGAGGGAGATTCACGATTGACGAAAAAAGTTCCGTGGCCACAAAAAATTCCGAGAGCAACAAAATTTCCAGGGAGATTCCCGATAGGCCCCACTGTCTTATTTCCGCCGAAAATTTCCACTTAAAAATAAATATTCTTGTAAGAAACGTGGTTTTATTTCTACAAGCAAAAAGAGGAAAACAATACACGCAGTGCCCAGTGTCACCTGTAGGTGACCCCCTTTTAAAAAAAAGGGTGAGGAAGGTGTTTTGTTTTTATAATTTTTTGTGGTCTATTTTAAATCCATTTATGCTATTAAGAAGAAGAAATCGTTTTTTTGTTCATAAACATAAGCATGGGAATTGAAGAGTTAAATCCATATTCTGTTAATGCAAAAGAAACTTTGAGTCCACCCAACCTCGCACCTAGCCCAAGTCCTATAGTGAGCCCAAGTAGGGGGGTTCATAGTTCACTGTTTATACGCCATAAATATACACGTGGGTCATAAGTCCTGAAATTTTTTTCGGGACTTACATATGTCCCTGCGCCAAATCTAACAAGTACTATTGTTATGCTTAAAATGTCGCCATAATCGTTCGTCTTCATGAGAGTACTATAAGTCTTATATACAAAGGTAATACTAATTTTGAGTGGTTCTTTAGAAAAAAGAAGTTTTAATTTTTGAAATTTATTAAAAATTTCGGTTGGCTAATTTTAAGTTTTTATTATTGTGCAAATGAAAACAAAATTTCAAAAAAAAAATCTCTGACCAATTTTTGAGATATCGAATGTTCAAAATCATTGTAATATTGTAGATAGTGCTTAAAAGTATTAATTGACAAATAAAAAAAAAAAATAAAAAAAAAAATGGTTTGGAGCTTTAGCATACAAAAAATTAATCAAAATCAGCCGCACTGAAAACTGTACCTTTGTAGTTCTTCATTACCATAAAGAGGATTACGAATATCAAAGAAAAATGTCAAAAAAAAATTGTAAACCATTTTTTAATATTTGTACTGTGGATTCCATTACTTCTAACTAGATAAATTAAAATTTTTTGTCTACATTTTGTAGATAGTATTAAAATTGTGTTTGTTGTCATGTTTGGATTTATTTATAACTGCATAATTTTTCATATACGAGTAGTAACTAAATATATACCATATAGTTCCTTTATAAATAACGGTTTTTCCATTAAGCGTTTAATTTTGAATTAAAGAAAATAGTTATGATGATAAAGATATCATCGATTTTTTTTATTTATTTAGAATGCAGACGTATGCCATTATATATGGAATCATTCAAATATCCACGGCAGCTTAAGTGGGTAGTTGAATTTGACTAATAGCATTGAATATGTTTGCCTTCAGTGCCAAGGTCGTTTTCAAAGAAGTATGGATCGATGAAAACGGGAGACTTTGTCTAGATGCATTTCAATTTGGTGGATCTCGTGTGGATTGTTATCGTCACAAATTTGACAATTTTTCTTGTTGGCTAGCACGTTCATCCAGAAATGGACATGGAACCTGAATGTGATTTTTAAACCGAAGCGCACAAAACTTTGCTCGAACAGAAGACCCATCACTTTCATAGACCAATTTAATCATTTCCATGCTGATTTGGCAAGACAGAATCTATTGGAAAACCCTTTACGTACATACATATATATATCGCAAGTAAAAATGACAGGAATTGAAGGTAATCTTCCAGTGCCGCAGTTTGATTATTTAGTTAAGCAAAACAACATTTCCGGATTTATGACTTTTGTATCATGGTTTCGAGACATTGTAATTACAAGGAAAATCTTACGGAACTACCGGGATTGTTTTATTAAATTTTTCGATCTATATTGCCCGAGACGTTTCGACAAGGTTACATCTGTCATGGTCACGAGTAAGTGATGGCGTGTCTGAAGGTGTTGTTTTATTTCTTATTCTTGCGTTTTTTTGGTATATTTTACCGCTGGATTCTTTGTGCTTACAATTGAGATGGTATACTTGTTCTTGCAATTGTATGTTCGTGAGCAGACATCAATTAACAACATGTCCATCATCTCAATTGCAACCTTATTTTATCGAAATAGTATGCTTGTTTTGCGTTCATAATATATTTTTAATTATTTATTATTACACAAATTACGAATGTATTAGATATTATTTAATTTCATATTTAAAATATAATTTTAATAAAATGTTAATTTTTTAAGTTAAGTATAAGTGTGAGTTGGTGTAGTTGGCCACATTGAGCATTGAACAATTAATTTTGAAAAGAAATGACAAGTATAAAACAAAATCTTGTAGTGTTACTTTATTTATTCAATAATCCAATAAAAACATAATTTTAATCATTATAATTAATTGAAAATAAGGTTTTTATAAAACTTTAAAAAGGACCATCATATAATCATATGTGAGGAAAATATGCTACTTCTGATGGGGTGAAATGCCAGTAAGCATATTTGATATTGTAGGCGATATATGCATATTTATTAATAATATTAACGTAAAAGCTGTGGAGAATCAAGGCCTATTTTTTTTTTTTTTTTTGTTTATAATCTACACGCGCTCAAGGGATTATGATTACCCTTTAAATGTTTGAACACAGGGCGGGCGTGAAGTTAAGGAAGAGAAAGAAGGATAGGAAAGATGTGTGGCACGATGTTCTAAGACTGAAGTTTGTTGTCTCAGATATTTTATCTCCAGGGATGGCGGCTGAACTAAAGCGGAGAATGCCGTGTCTTATTTCTATGTCGCTTATAATTCACATTATTTTATTCGTGTTCATCCTTGTTGGGCATACTAGTTTAACTCAATTACATGTTGTTAGTGTTATGCCTGAACAACATGTAATGAGTAAACCAGCAACCCATTGATGACAATTTTAGAAGGTTTTTAATGGAATTAAAACGACATAGACGACGGCAGGGATCGAACCTGCATTTGGGCGAATGATAATCCAAGAGTGATTGTCGAAAAATAAATGCACCCACAAAGAGTGACTGTTTGGTGCGGTTTATGGGCTGGCGGCATCATCGGGCCGTATTTTTTCCAAAATGAGGCCGCTCAGCCAGTTACTGTGAATGGTGTTCACTATCGTGAGATGATAACGAACTTTTTATGGCCCGAATTGGAAGATATGGATGTGGACGATATTTGGTTTCAACAGGACGGTGCCACTTGCCACACAGCTAACGAAACAATGGCTCGTTTGCGCGACAAATTCAATGGCCGTGTTATCTCACGTGGTGGCGATGTCAATTGGCCCCCAAGATCTGACACCGTTGGACTTCTTTCGTTGGGGTTATTTGAAAGAAAAGGTGTACGTCGATAAGCCAGCAACAATTCAAGAGCTAAAGGATGAGATAATTCGGCACATTAACGGCATAGAACCTCAATTATGCCTCAGTGTCATCGAAAATTTGGACCATCGGATGGAGGTGTGCCGCCAAGCTCGTGGCAACCATTTGGCCGATATTTTGTTCCATACATAATTGAACCATACCATATTATCATAATAAAAAGAAATGACAATAATTTCCAAAATAATTTATGTTTTATTCAAAATCCACAACGGCTCTTAAAATTTAACCACCCTTTACATGTTACACATACAAAATGTTGAAAAACTCATTAAAATCCATCCATGACAGACAGCATAATGTCCACTGTTTCAACTTTTCGATCTACTTTGTTTTGTATAGGTCGCTTACATAATATGAATAGCAGGTTTGGTACTTGATTTAGATTTAACAACTAAATTCAATCATGTCCACAAATTTAATAGCCTTTTTCAAGACCCACTTGTATATGTGTGTATATGACTATTATAAAAAGAGGATGTAAATTGCGAAATGATATATGTATATCTGTAGTGATCAAAACGAACAGATCAAACAGTGTAGTTCAAACATTAGAAACTAGATGGAAATGATGCGGCAGGAAAAAGAACTAAAAAAATGTAATTCCGTTTCATGAGTTTTTGCGAACTGTAAATTTATTCGGGCTGTGATTCTAAAACGCAAAAGGTTGATGCTCTGTAAAATCTTGTCATATGAAGTAAATTGCTTTTCCAAATTTTAGAGTAATTATTGTTTAATAATAAAAGTGAAATAAAAACATAATTGATTTCGTGTTAAAATAAAAAGATTGTTGTTTCATTCATCGAAAAACAACAATATTGGTGACCCCGACGTTCGAAATCCCACGCCGACGCTAGACGCCCAACGCCGCTGCATCGCATATCGAAACGCCAGCGAGAAATAGCACGGCGTGTCCTCTGATATCAAACATTGTCTGGTGGCACGCGTAAAGCTACAAGATCAACAACCAAAAACGAAAAGAAAACCCAAATTTCACCGCTCAAATCTCATCAGCTGCCACATTAAACACCGCAAAACCCACGCGGGTCCTTATTCACAAAATAACTGTGTCGGTGCGTGTCCATCAGCAGCATAGCAACTCCAAAACTCAGCAGCAACGAAATCTCCCTTACAAGAGAAAATCTATCAACCTAAAGGATTACCAAAATCATCCCCTGACGCAAGAAACAAATCAACAACGTGACGCAAGGCCAAACAAAATTTCCAGAACATCACGCAACAGCTCTATTTAAATACGTTATACATACATACACAAGTAACTATTTTTTTAAATTTTTTTCTTTGACTTTTTCAATAGACCTTTTTGCATATTTCTTAATCTTAAACGAAACTAGAGTTCATTTTTCATTTCAATATCTAAATTTTACAAAACAATACATAAATTACATAATAGATACATATAAATATCCGAAATTCTCCGCCTTGTAAGCCGCATCCTTTCAGTCAGAATATTTTTCGTCTTTTCTTATTTTAACATTTAAAATAGTTTAAAATCTTACACAATGGCCAACGAAAATGATCTAGGAAATGATAAATCATCTATTTCACTCCCCGCAGAGAGCGGAATCATTCATGCAGTTTCGATTAAATTGCCAGAATTTTGGACTAAAATGCCAGCCATTTGGTTTATTCAAGTAGAATCTCAATTCTCGACCCGAAGTATTGTGTCAGAAGACACAAAATTTCACTATGTCGTACAATCCCTTCCTCAGGACGTGGCCGCAAGTGTCTATGATATTTTGGTTCAAGAATCTCAAACACCATATACAAACCTCAAAAAGGCACTCATAGAGCGACATTCAATGAGCGAAAGCAAGCGAATTGAAGCCTTGCTTTCGGGGGAAGAGATGGGGGACAAAAAGCCATCAGAGTTCTACAGAAGACTTCAAACCTTGGCCGGACAATCAATGATTGTCACGGAGAGCCTCATTCTAGAACTCTGGAAACGGCGTCTTCCCACTCTTGTCCAAGTCTCAATTAAATCGAGTTCCAAAACAAAAACAGAAGATTTACTTTCAATCGCAGATGATATATTCGAGTTATATCAGAAACAAAGTTCAAGCTTTTCAATTCCCTCAAACTCTGAACGTTCAATCAACGAACTCACAAGCATAAACCAAAATCTTCAAATCGAAATAAACGAAATAAAAACCATGCTTTCAAACCTCAGTTTCAATAAACGTCCTCCACGAACTCAAAACAAAACTCCATTCAATCGAAACTCAGATTACAGAAATCGTAATAGATCAAGTTCAAGAAAAGATTCACAGATTTGCTGGTTCCATTCAAAATATGGAAAACGCGCCCTCAAATGTTCTCAGCCATGCAACTTCAAAAAAGCATACCCAAACTAGACTCTACTGTCATTGCAGCGGCAAATGACAGTAATGTACATAATTTTCCCAGCCGTATTTTCATCAAAGATCCAATTTCTTGCATTACATTTTTAATTGACTCAGGTTCAGACGTTTCAGCTATTCCCATCTCATCTTTAAAGCAATACAAAAACAATAAACCAGATCAAAAGATTTCGGCAGCAAATGGTTCTGCAATCAATGTTTTCGGCACAAAATTTTTAAAATTAACGCTTGGCTTTCGACGAGTTTTCAATCATACATTTCTTATAGCTTCAGTTACAAAGCCTATAATAGGTGCCGACTTTTTAAAACTAACAGGCCTTGTTATCGATATAAAAAACCATAGACTTATTGACCCACTCTCAAATACAAGTGTTATTGGCACACCTTGTAGAGAAAATGTATTAAGTCCACGTTTTTTTGAAATAGAACAAAAATACAATTCAATCCTACAAGAATTCTCTTCCCTTATGGAACCTCCTAATTTTAACCTTCCCGTAAAGCATTCAGTGGTTCACCACCTCTTGACAAAAGGACCACTTCCTTATTCTCGACCTCGTCGCCTTAACAACTTAAAATCCAAAATTGCCAAAGATGAATTTGATTATATGGTTCAAATAGGAATTTGCAGGCCTTCATCCTCACCTGGTGCGTCTCCACTACACATGGCCTCTAAACAGGATGCAAATGATTGGAGACCATGCGGTGACTATAGGCAATTGAACGCAATCACCGTTCCCGACAGAAACCCGCTTCCACATATTCATGACATGAACGCCACACTTTTTGGATGCAAAATCTTTTCAAAAATAGACTTGGTACGAGCTTACCACAATATACCTATGGCAAAAGAGGATATACACAAAACAGCTGTGATTACACCATTCGGACTCTTTGAGTTCCTGCGCATGCCATTTGGGCTCAGAAATGCTGCGCAAACATTTCAAAGATTCATGTCCCAAGTCTTGAAAGGCCTATCATTTATCTTCGTTTACGTGGATGATATTCTTGTTGCCAGTAAGTCAGCTGAACAACACGAAGAGCACTTAAGATCCCTATTCCAACGCCTTTCGGAGTACGGCCTTCGCATTAAGGCTTCCAAGTGTGTCTTCGGGGTCACTAAACTAAAATTTTTGGGATTTGACGTTTCTGAAGAAGGAATTCAACCTTCACATGATAGGGTTAAAGCGATTTCAGACTTCACAGAACCCAAGTCTATAAAAAGTGCACAACGATTTGTAGGTATGGTGAATTATTATCACCGGTTCATACCTCATTTAGCACGCATCCTTGCACCCATTTATGCACACATCGCTTTACTCACACAAAAGAAACCAAAACCCAAAAATTTTACCTGGCCACTTGAATGTCAAGAAGCATTCAAAAAAGCAAAAAGTGAACTTGCTCAAGCAACTCTCCTGAATCATCCACAAGAAAATGCTAAACTAAGCATTACAACCGACGCGTCTAACACGGACGTAGGAGCAGTACTTCAACAATTAAAAGATACTACCTGGGAACCAATTGCATTCTTCAGCAAGAAACTTTCACCTTCTCAATCTAAATATTCAGCATTCGATAGGGAATTACTTGCAATTTATTTAGCTATTCAACACTTTCAAAATTTTGTAGAGGGGCAGGACTTTTGCATCTACACAGATCACAAACCCCTAACAACAGCCCTTACAACAAAAGCTAAACGCAGCCCTAGACAAGAAAGACATCTCGATTTCATATCACAATTTACAAGTGATATCAGATTCGTTAAAGGTGCTTTGAATGTGGTTGCAGATTCCCTGTCACGACCGAATGCCGATTCAATTGAAGAAACACCTATAAACATGGAAGATCTAGCCAAAACACAGATAAACGATAAAGAATTAACTTATCTTCGGAATAATATTCCACATAAATCAAAACTTAAATTTGAATTCATAAAAATCCCTGCAAGCAATTTTTCTCTATGGTGTGAAATATCAACCAACTGCTATCGTCCATACGTATCCAAAAGTCTTCGCGAAACAATTTTCCACAAAATTCATTCCATTTCTCATCCAGGAATTCGTGCTACACGCAAAAAGATCGCAAAAATGTTCTTTTGGCCCAGTATGAACAAAGACATAAATACATGGACAAGAAATTGTAATGCATGTCAAAAAGAAAAGGTTCAGCGACACACAAAATCACAATTCGAACGCATTGCAATTCCACCAGGCCGATTCCAACATATACATATGGACATAGTAGGTCCACTTCCACCCTCAAATGACTATAAGTATATACTAACGATCGTAGACAGATTCTCCAGGTGGCCAGAGGCCTATCCCATTCGTGATATCAATGCCGACACAATTGCTAGAACGTACGTTCATGAGCATGTATCTAGGTTTGGTGTTCCAGACACCATCACAACAGATCAAGGTTCACAATTCGAATCGAAACTTTTTAGAGAGCTAGTCGGATTCTTGGGCACAACTCGCATTCGAACTACGGCGTATCATCCACAAGCGAATGGTATGGTGGAGCGATTCCATCGCCAACTCAAAACCTCCATTCGAGCATCCGGAGATAGAATAAATTGGACACAAAAACTACCTTTAATATTGCTTGGAATTCGTACCACGATAAAAGATGACACAAAGCACACACCATCTGAACTCCTTTACGGTGAAAATATTAAATTGCCTCTAGATTTCTCACGAAATTCAACTGAAATAACAAATGAATCGAATTTAGTTGAACAATTAAAACTTTTCTTTGAAAATACACCCAACACATCACTAGAAACGAGAAAAATTCCAAAACAATCTGTCCACATTCCGAAGAATCTTGAAACTTGCGACCACGTCCTGATTAGAATAGATAGAATAAAAAGAAGCTTAGAATCTCCCTATGAAGGACCGTATAAAATAATTAAAAGGTTAAGAAAATATTTTATTATTTTGAGAAATGGGAAAAATTATTCGGTATCTATTGACCGACTCAAACCATTTTTTTGTTCATAATAGAGAATAAAGTAAATAACAAACAAGTTCAAAACAAAACGTCAAAAAAATATGATTCGCTTCGCTGGAAGGGGGGTGATGTAGTGATCAAAACGAACAGATCAAACAGTGTAGTTCAAACATTAGAAACTAGATGGAAATGATGCGGCAGGAAAAAGAACTAAAAAAATGTAATTCCGTTTCATGAGTTTTTGCGAACTGTAAATTTATTCGGGCTGTGATTCTAAAACGCAAAAGGTTGATGCTCTGTAAAATCTTGTCATATGAAGTAAATTGCTTTTCCAAATTTTAGAGTAATTATTGTTTAATAATAAAAGTGAAATAAAAACATAATTGATTTCGTGTTAAAATAAAAAGATTGTTGTTTCATTCATCGAAAAACAACAATATATCCTTCATTGCAAAGCCATCATTATATTGATGGCACTCTACATTTTAAAAACAGACCTTCTCCATTTTGTGTGAACTAAAATTGCTTTGCTAACCTAGTTTGATTCCAAAAAGAGAAATGAGCTTTTTATATCCTTTAAGCAGCTTCTGCTATTGACATGTTGGATATTCAATTTCAAGTAATTTCGTTCAATCGGTTCCACAACCGTTCTACAACAAATAATAAAAACTAATCAAGGATTCAAATCCGCTTTTCTCTATTTTTTCCCCAATACAATAAATTCTTTATTACGTATGTACAATACATGCATGTATACATAGAGGTACAATGTAGATACTTCAAAAAATGTATTCTAACCATTTTAAATTTCTTTTTTTTTGTATTAAAAAAGGCTGCCTCACCCCGATGGGAACCACAAATTGCAGTTCTATGTGAAGCTGGACAAGTTTTTCAACCACAATTTCTATCCGAAGAAGGTCGATGGGTAACGGACTTGAGCAAGAAGACACCAAGCTCAACATGTCTCCGGGACAAAATGGATCTTTTAGATTACTGCAAAAAGGTTCGTATACTTACATATTATATAAACTATTATATATAATCGACGTAGGATACGGATACATAAAAAATATGTATGTACATATTAGATACACAAAGTATCTACGCTGGCTGTACAAGTAGAATGTAAATATTTCCTCTCTCTCACATGTTGACTCCTAATGATGCGCGCTGCTATCCCAATATAGAATTTTAAATTAGCTCAGTTCAAGGCTGTTCCTTATGCTCGTGTTTCATGTACCTTATGCACATTTATACGTTTTATTTTATTCTGTTTTTTTTTTTTTTTTTTTGTATTTGTTGTCCTTTAATGACGATGACGAGAATGATGATGATGCTATAGGAAAAGGATGTGCGATGATGTTGGCTCCGGAAAATAGACCCTAGAAATATTTTTTGTTCTTATTATAAAAATGAACAAACGGAAAGAGAAGAAGAAATTTACGTTGAAAAGGACATTATAAGCATGGATTGCCTAGCGGCGCGGCTGTCCTTTGTGTAGGAAAAGAAAATAAAAAAAATATTTCCCTGTGGGCGGTTTCTGGGTGAAAAATCAATACCTCCTCTTGTCTTTTTTATCACGCATGAAGCATTTAATAAAGTTTTGTAAGTCTATAAGTCCAACCTTGGAAAATAAAAATATATCCTTCCTTTCTTTTTCTTCGACAAATACCTACCAATTATTATGGTATTAATTTTTTTTTGTTTAAATACTCGTATTGTACTTGTTCTTTGTTTGTTATTTGCGTTGTTTTGTCTATCGAACAGGTCTATCCAAATCGTGACATTACCAATATTGTTGAGTCATCTCACTATCAGAAAATCGGGGGATGGTGTCGCCAAGGAGCCATGAACTCAGCCAAATGCAAGGGTGTACATCGATGGATTAAGCCGTTCAGATGTTTGGGTAAGTTTCATTTACTAAAAATAATTGCGGAGTGACCTAAAGAAAGGGGGCATAAGCAGAACACTTAGTACTAAAACGAAATTCTGAATATGATTTATTATTATTGGTGACAGAACTATTTTATTTTCTGGTAGGTACCATTTTTGAGCTACAGTTATCATCATCAATGTGAAGAAAAGGTGCAAGAAAAAATGTCCCAGTTTATCTTCGAGTTCCAAAAAATAAATTAAAAAATTATTTAATAACCATTTTTGTTATAAAAATCTGAAGAAAAGTTTTTGAAAAAAGAAAATATTTTCTTAAATTTCGTTACTAATGGTGTTAAAAAATGTAGGCTTTAGCCTATTTGATAGACAGTAAGACATACAGGGAGGCAGAATTAGAAGAGATCTACTGAGTATCTAGCTGATAACTTCATAGTTTTTGTTAAAGCTCTACTAGTCTGGTAGCATTCGACATTTCGAACATCGTTGCGATCTTCTAATTCCAGTCCAGCTGGACCTTTGAGTTATTGCAACCCTCCTTTTTTTAATCCTAAATATACATTTTTTACTAAGCTATGCAAATCGGTCTAGTGATAATTTTAAATAGTGAAAATCTGTGGGCACGTTCTGGAGGAAAATAAATAAGATTTTCATTAAAAGTTAAATAATTGTAATTGGCAGGTATACTAGAACTTTTTGGAGACAAATGTCAAAAAACGGTAGGTACAAACAGGAGAGACTTTTATCGTCTTTTGGGCAACCTTAACTGTTTGGTTAAAGAGTTCGCCTATGCGGTTTTCTTCGAGCTTTGGTACGTGGTAATAAAAGTATTTATATCTCTAAGACTAACAACACCTCCAGTGTTTTATTTTTTGGTAAGAAGTTCTTTGTGAACTATAAGGCTAGTCGCGCACTGGCAACTGCGATCGAAATCAAATAGTTTAATCACCAGTTCAAAGAGAACCGCGCACTGGCAACTCTTTACTCACGCTCACACTCTTTTTCTCTCTTGCGCTTATAGAAAACAGCTCAACTGTTGCGAAGGCAATCGTTTAGTTTGTGTCAAAACACAAACTTTTTAGTTTCGAGAATCGAGTTGCTCTAAGTGCGCGGTGTCCCATATAAGCCCATATGTTTCATTTTAGCAACCAAACAGTTGCGAAACTAAAAATTGAATGTGCGCGCCTGGCCTAATAAATATTCTTAACACAAGTTTTTTATACCCAGCTAAAAGTTATAAAACGTCAAAAATTCCTTGAGAATTAGTTGGTGTTATATTTTAAGTGTAAATAAAACACCCCTATTATATTTTCCCATGGATTGTTTTTAGAAAATTATATTTGCATTCACGGTTAAAAAAAATAATTTTGGGGCAAACTTGGGAGCTGAGATACAAGGCCGTAGCCACACAATTTTTTCGGGATGGGGGGGGGTGTTGATGTAATTTTTCGGAAAACAAAACAAATTCACTAATTAGTAATCGAAACTAGAGTAGCCTATTAGCCAAAATTCAACCATATCATACACAATTTTTTTTCAACATTTGGGCATGTAGGTTTATGCATATAAAGGGTGGTTAAATTTTAAGAGCCGATGTTGAATTTTAACCACACCTAAACGTCAAGTTTTTTTCTGCATTTCATCTGACATTTCTCAATTTCAGACTAACTCAATTTGAACCATGGAAAGATACACAATCGAGCAAAGCGTTAAAGTTATTCAGGTTTATTATGAAAATCGGCGTTCAAATCAAAATGCATATCATGCACTTCGTGATTTTTTCGGTCAATTTAATCGTCCAAATGTGCGTACAATCGGAAAAATCGTGCAAAAATTTGAGCAAACCGGGTCTGTAGAAGATGTGAAAACACCAGTGCATGCTCGAACAACTCGTACTGCATAAAATATTGCTGCTGTTCGCGATAGTGTGGCTGAAGAGCTGTCTACCTCAACTCGTCGCCGTGCCCAACAATTGCACCTCTCACGCTCGTCGTTGATGAACATTATGCATAAAGACTTGCATTTACACTCTTACAAGGTGCAATTGACGCAAGAACTAAAGCCTCTTGACCATTTCAAGCGTCTTCAATGGTCAGAATAGTGGCAAGGAATGGCAACAACAGATGATCAATTCACGAAGAAAATCATCAAATCACCTCAGTGGATTCGTCAATAAGCAGAATTACCGCATTTGGGCGAATGATAATTTAAGAGTGACTTCGAAAAACAAATGCACCCACAAAGAGTGACTGGTTGGTGTGGTTTATGGGCTGGGGCTATCATCGGGCCGAATTTTTTCCAAAATGAGGCCGGTCAGGCAGTTACTGTAAATGGTGTTCGCTTTCGTGAGATGATAACGAACTTTTTATGGCCCGAATTAAAAGATAATATGGATGTGGACGATATGTGGTTTCAACAAGACGGTGCCACTTGCCACACAGCATAATTCCATACATAATTGAACCATACCATATTATCAGAATAAAAAGAAATAACAATAATTTCTTAAATAATTTGTGTTTTATTCAAAATCAACATCGGCCATTAAAATTTAGCCATCCTTGAATGCACAAAGAGGAAATTATGCACTTATGGTTTTCGAATCGCATTTTAAACTGACTTAAAAAATCATCTAAAAGATGAATCATTATAATTATCCTAAAATAGGTTTCAGGATCTGTTGTGCTAATGTTTTGCCTATTGTTCTGCCTTGATACTATTCATGGAATTTTGAGTTTCTCATCTGCAACATTTAGTAAGTTTTGTACAGTCTCAATCACTCAGCGAGTTTCACACATTGCAGTTAAATTTTTGCAGCTATTTTGTGGATAATTCTGTTTAATGAATTACTGCAACAAATGTGTGCGCTTTGCGGATAATTTAAAAAAATTTCCAACGGATTTTATGATACCAATAGTATTACGAATAGGCTGAATTTGGCAGGAATGCCCTAAGGCCAGATTTAAAAAGTGTGCACTACAATGCACGTATAATGCTTCTGGATGAGACTCGCATACTACAGATTGTACTCCGTTAAAACTGCCACTCATAGCAGAAGCACAGTCGTACCCTTGTCCAATCAAATTGCTGCAATTAATGCCCATAGTTTTAAGTGCAGAGAGAATTGTTCTGGCTAAATATTTTCCCGTAGTGTTTTCTGAATGAATACATTTCAAAAAGTCTTCACGTAAGGTAAAAATATCGCCTTTATAATCGACGTATCGAACGCAAATTGACATCGTGAAATGTCTGTAGTTTCATCAGCTAAAACAGCGAAACACTCTGCAGAATATTTAGCTTGAACTAATTTTGTCTGAACGATTTCCCCAGATATAGCGATTAATTCGTTTTGAATAGTTGGGCTTAAATACGTAGCGTTCAACGACAAACTTTTAGAATATTTTTTAAGATTTGCATCACCACATTTGCTACTCATTGGTAGCAAAGCTCGAAAGTTACCATCGTTTATATTGGGTTCTGGATCATTAAATTTTATTGGTCCAGCGTCACATGTCTCTCTTGTATCAAACCCCTGTGATCCCCCCCTGGCTACGACCTTGCTGAGATACATCCCTAGATTTAACAACTCATATTATGTAAGCCTTGAGTTGGACTCTCATGCAGATGTTCCTGGGTTTGGTTCCATGCCGCTGCTAGAATGGCTTTTGAGGAGTGTACTGCTTCTTCCGAGAAAGTGACAAATCCTCTTAGAGTATCTCTTGTCATGTCATAAAGACTGCAGCTCAAAAGCTATTTGGAGTAGACAGGAGTTGTAAGTCATTTGGCTTAGGCTATCTACATGTGTGGTGTATTGGCATCTAATTACATAATTGATTAATTTCCTTCTTTTACAAACTGTCCACTCACACAAATTTCAAGAGCCTTGTGTATTTAAAAGTTTCAGTCCGGCATTGTGTGAAATGGAAATGACAATGATTCAATTTGAAATTAAAAAAAAAAAAGAATTTAATAGCCTGGAAAAAGTAATACAATGGAGAACAAAATGCTATTTCGAACAGAAGTGCCTTAGTGTTCAGTAAACTATGAATAAAAGTATAGTATGTTTTATTTTCTATGACGGCACTTCAAGAAAGACAGCTTTCAAGCAATTGTAAACACTTTTCCGTCTGATTGTAATTGAAATAATTCTAGCTCACAAAATGGAGACTTAATGACGACATTGATTGCAATAATTGTATTCATTTCAAGAGAACCCTTTATTTAAACGAAGAAGAACGGGGGAAAATACACGAAATAAGGGTTTTAACAAAAGTGACACAAAATAAAAGTGCCAGAAATTTTTCTTGCTTAAGTGCCAGCAATTAGTGGAGGCTTTTTGCAAAGAAAGTAGTTTTTATACATTTTTCCATTCTTAGTTGTACTTCATGGATTGGTCTTGTTTGTTGCGCTTTTGATTCATGAAGTGATCGTTTTGATTCATTCTTCATGAATGGTGGGTATACAAAAATATACTCTCTTTGCACTAGACTTTTTGAGTATTTTTGTCTGCCAGCTGAAATCATCTTGATACAAACAATTCTACTTCGTTATAAAAATAAAGTCATTTTTGATTAATATACATAAATAACATTGTCTTCGTTTTAATTTCAATCTCTTACTTCTATACTTTTGTCACAGAAGGTCCCTTTCAATCCGATGCTCTTTTGGTGCCTGAAGGATGTCTTTTCGATCACATCCACAACGCATCACGATGCTGGCCTTTTGTCAGGTGGAATCAGACTGGAGCTGCAGCATGCCAAGAACGAGGCATGCAAATGCGAAGTTTTGCAATGCTCCTTCCATGCGGAATCTCATTGTTTTCTGGAGTTGAATTTGTATGCTGTCCAAAACATTTCAAAGGTAATTCATTCGACTTAACCAAGTTAACCAAATTATATTTATAATTTTTAAAAATTTTGCGTATAGAAGAAATTCGTGTGAAGAAAACCGATTTGCCAGTTGTGGTTCCGGAAGAGATTGTTTCAGCTGATGATGATGACTCCAACTATTCAAAAGATTCAGCTGATGATGACGACGATGAGATAATGAATGACGATGAAGACGATGATATGGTTGCCGATGAAGCAGCTGAAAACGATGCCACCGCTGACGAAGGAAATGCCGAATACGACTCAAATGAGGAACTCGAAAACTATGAAGATCTAGATGATCAAAACGATGAAGCATGGGAATCGAATGCCAATTCAAAACTCAAAACGACGGAAACCTCAAAAGTAGCCTCTTCGTCGGAAACTTCTGCTCAAGTTGTGATCACAAAACCATCTTCTGCGGATGCCATTCCCTTGCCACCACAACAACCTCCATCGACTAGTCAGCCTACAGCTGATCCATACTTTACTCACTTTGACCCTCACTATGAGCATCAGAGCTACAAAGTAAGTCAGAAAGTAAGTGATCCTTTTTCCATTTCAATTTCACGATATGACATATTCTAAAACAAGGAAGCCCAACAGCGCCTTGAGGAAAACCACCGAGAGAAAGTCACCCGCGTGATGAAGGACTGGTCTGACTTGGAGGAGAAATATCAAGATATGCGATTGGCTGATCCGAAGGCAGCACAAAGCTTCAAACAACGCATGACAGCCCGCTTCCAGGTTTGTAACTGTTTGTCAAGTTGTTTTGTTTGTATTTGTAGTCGGGCTCCTGGTAGGTAGGGTCCATGTGTGTTACGTTATGTTGTCATTTTTGATATCTTGGTGTTCATGTGGACTCTATGGGAATGTAATTTTAGACTTCTGTTCAGGCACTCGAGGAAGAAGGTAACGCCGAGAAACATCAACTCGCAGCTATGCACCAACAGAGGGTGTTAGCGCACATTAATCAAAGAAAACGTGAAGCTATGACTTGCTACACTCAGGCCCTTACCGAGCAACCACCTAACGTAAGACCATTCTCCGATTTTAGTCTTGAGGATGCTGAACCATCGTACTTTCCTCCCCAGGCTCACCATGTCGAAAAGTGTCTGCAAAAGCTATTGCGAGCTCTTCATAAGGATCGCGCTCATGCTTTGGCTCATTACCGCCACCTTTTGAACTCGGGAGGTCCAGGTGGTCTTGAGGCCGCAGCATCAGAAAGACCTCGTACTTTGGAACGGCTCATCGACATTGACCGAGCTGTAAATCAATCAATGACAATGTTGAAACGCTACCCTGATCTATCGTCAAAGATCTCACAATTGATGAATGATTACATTTTGGCATTGAGAAGCAAAGATGATATCCCCGGTTCAGCATTGGGGATGAGCGAAGAAGCTGAAGCTGCAATTTTGGACAAGTATCGTATTGAAGTAGAACGCAAGGTTTCCGAGAAGGAACGACAGCGATTGGCAGAGAAGCAGAGAAAGGAACAACGAGCAGCCGAAAGGGAGAAATTGCGTGAGGAGAAACTCCGGATGGAAGCAAAGAAAATCGATGAACTTGTAAAGACACAAGCTGATCAAGAATTGCAAGCAAAGGAAGCCAAAGATGCAAAGGATGTTATCACAGTTGTAGATCCAACAAAAATGTCACATAGCGAGAAGGAGACAACACCAGAAGAATACAGCGATGCGACAGCAAGGTATTAACAATTCTACTCTAACAATTAACTTCAATTAAATAAACTTAATTGCAGCACCAAAACTCAAACTGTATTACCAACAGTCGATGATGAGGCTTTACAGCGTGCTGTCGAAGATGTGGCAGCAGCTGTTGCACATCAAGAAGCTGAGCCACAGATGCAACATTTTATGACACACGATTTGGGTCATAGGGAATCGGTAAATGATGATTTTGAAATATTTTCGTTAAGGTTATGTTAACGAGATATCTTGAATATTGCAGAGCTTCTCGCTTCGTAGAGAATTCCACACGCATTCTCCTAGAGAAGGCCGAAACGTTTACTTTACGTTATCATTTGCTGGTATTGCATTGATGGCAGCGGTATTTGTTGGTGTTGCAGTGGCCAAATGGAGAACATCTCGTTCACCACATGCGCAAGGCTTTATCGAAGTTGACCAGGTAGGTAATAGAAAACTAAAATGTTGAGAGTTTAGATGGCGCTTAATTTATTTGTAAGCAAATCTGAAATATGACATTATACAAAAGGCACAAATTTTGAACTTTTCCTGAATACCAATATTGAAATTAAAAAAGAGCGTTTTACTCACTGCGCTGTGTATAAGTTTCACCAAAACATGCCTAATATTAACTTCAAGAGAAATGAAATGCACGACTGGATCGCACGAACTTGCTCTTATGTAAAAGTAGTTTTGAAATTAAAATAGATTTTATAAATATAAAAAATGGATTTAATAAGTAAAAATATTCAAATGCATGACATTGCCGTCTGATTTCCAGAAAAGTATGAATTTATGCAAACAAAGCTGAAAACTCGTTTTATTATTGAAGTAATTTTTTATATAAAAAATTTCTTTAAAGAACGAAATTTGGGATGCCAATTTTAAGTATGTAGTAGTATAGATTTCAGGATTTTTCAAAAAAGAAACTCGGAATTTTTTTTCTTTAAACCCAAAAAATATTTTTTCGAATTTTTACAATATTATTTTAAGGGGGCTCCTGTTGAAAATTTTTCGTTAGAATCGTTAGACCCGTTAATGAGAAAGTCGAAAATAAAAAAAAAGTTCTATGAAAGGTATCGTTAATAACATTTTGACCAAAAAAATTTTTTGATCAGAATGTGGTCCATGTCCATAATATCACACTAAATTTTTTATCAAAATCTTTAGAGTCGTTTTCGAGATAAATAAGATTTTGCATCACTGGTGTATGGGGGTAACCGTTAGTTTTGGAGCTAAAAAAATCAATTTCCCCTCTAGGGAATCACCGAAGACCCTTAACTACCGAGATTAAGGAGAATAAGTCCATTGGTTTAGGCTGTAGGAAGAGGTCCAGACATACAGACACACTGAAACATGTTTTTTGTGTACTAAATTTTCCTTAAAATTTTTATAAAAAAATTGATATGCAAATTGTTAGTATTTAATATAATACATTTTAAAACGTAATTTAAAAATTTATTCATGTACCCATTTTCAAGATATTGAATTTTCAAAAAAAAAATTGTATTATTTTTTTAAAAAATCCAAAAACTGTTTTTTTTCGAAAAAAAATTTAGATTACATTTTTTTCAAATGCAAAGGAGCTCGTGCGTAAAAATTTTCGTTAAGATCGTTAGAGCCGTTGATGAGAAATTGGAAAATTAAAAAAAACGGTTGACAGGTACCGTTAATAACATTTTGCCCCAAAATTTGTTTTGACCAAAATGTAGTCCATGTTCATAATACCACGCCTAATTTTTTTTTATCAAAATCGTTAGAGCCGTTTTTGTGTGCCTTTAGAGCTAAAAAAAAATTTCACTTTCCCCTCTAGGGAATCGTCGAAGACCCTTAAGTACCGAGGTTGAAGAAAATAGATCCAGTGGCTTAAGTTGTATATCGAGGTAACAGACAGACGGAATTGTCGGACTTACTTTATTCGTCTTCGCTATCATCGTAATGTCAACTTTGATCAAAACCTCGAGTTCGATTTTTTTTTCCAAATGTAGAACTTGCCTTATACTCGTACATAGTACGAGTACCTAGTACCAATATTACTTGGATCCAATTATTTGGCATCTGATATTCATAAAATCAACGCTGGTGTGCCCCAGGGCTCTGTTTTGGCTCCGGCTCTCTTTCTTTTAATTAATTAAACTGTTTTGCTGATAACAGTACTCTTAGTTTTTTATATCGGTTTCTCGATTCACGTTCTTAACTTTTTAATGTGGAACTTGTATAGCAGGATTTGATAATCTCATTAAATTCTGATCTCGACAGTATTGTTCAATGAGGAATGAAAAACCGCGTAAAAAACTCAATGATGTTCCTTTTTCGAAGCGTAGAAATCTTACAGTTCTCGATATGTTCATTACAGACCACCTAATGTGAAATAATATATTCGACGTCGTTAACAAACGCAGCTTATTGTTAAGAATTTCTTCGGCGATTCACCTTTCTACCTATATTTGTCTAAGGCTTGAGTACAATTCTCATATTTTGACAGGTGCTCCAATGACCCACTATGAACAGTGTTTTAGCAAAATAGACAATTGCTTTCCTCCCCTAAAACAATGCAACCCTAATACTCACGGTTCAGGGAATGCCCATAAGTTGACCTTTGAGTCCAACGACACACGCTATATTCAGACAATCGATACCAATGCGTATCGGTTTCTCCTTCAACTTTTCTAAAAGCGTTGTGTTCAAACATTTCAAGGGTATAGTCATACTGCCATTAGTGCGCGCATAAACTTAAAAAAAAAGTAACTTTAGAAACTGACGAATTTAAAAATTTAAAATATTTATTTAACTGTTAGGAATAAAGTGCCTTTTATACACTTTGTATTCGTAAATCCGACACTACATTGTGGTAGAGAAATATATTCGTTTCACCTTGACGATGAGTAGATGGGGTTTCCTTTCACGACAAAGAGTTGTCACCCAAACGGAGGAACTTGTTTTTTTGGCAATTTATTTCCTTAATATAAATAGAATTTATATATGTACATTCCACCATCGCGGTTGTTTTGTTCTTGATAAATTAATCAAGAGGCGATTCAAATTCTACTCCATTTTAATACTAAAACTAAATTTTTTTAAATAAATGGAAATATTATTGAAGGGGGTTTTTGTATGATTATATACATATGTACGTGCAGTAAGGCTGCAAAGCTTCATATGAATATTAAAGTTTTGAATACTATAACAACAACTTGAATGAAGTAGCACCAAGTGTGTAGTATTGGCTGGAGTTATAGCTATTCTCCGGGTGCCAAGCCGATCAGACTCCTTTTTAGTGGTACTTAGCCTATACTTTCAAGTTAAAACTTTTTGGCCTTGACTGAGATTTGAACACAGGCATAGCGTCTAAAGAAGCCAATGCCCTATGCATGTTAATACCGAAACCACATGATCAGGTCCATCGCAATGTAGGTTTTATTGTTTATCGATTAACCTGAGGACTAGCATTTTTACTAGTCACCCAAGTTCGTTTTCTTTCTTTTTCTCCGCACTCTGTTTATAAGCCAACAATATTATTAATTGATCTAATATCTATTTCTAAGTGAGGTCTAAGCTTAGAACTTGGCTGAAGAAATGAGTTAATACTCGATGAGGTTTTAATTTTTTCCTTTAAGGGGCCAGTTATAGCTATCATTGAAATGCATCATTGGAACAAATCAGTGGAATGTTGACTTCATTCTTTTGACAAGCCAGTTATAGCCATCATTGAAAAATTGGTTTCAGAAAAAGATCCTGTCAGTGGCTGATTACAACCAATTCTATGCATTTGAGGTTAGAGTTGATCATTGAAAGGAAAACTGACATTTGAGAACAGAAAGAAAATCGAACACATTCAGTGGAATGATTGTGTTCCATATTAAAGAAACTAAAATCAGCTGTTCATTGAAATTGATTTCTATCAGTGAAATAATAAAAGTGGATTTAAAAGAAAGTTTGAATCAGAATTTTGTATTTTATAGAGTAAAAAAATTCTACTACTCATTACCTTCATTTTGGTACCAATTAAAGCAATTGCATTTTGTTTATTCGTCTTAAAAATGGGAATGAAAATTTTCAATGATGCATTTCAATGATAGCTATAACTGGGGCCTAACTAAGATTTAAGGCTTAAGACTCTGCAAAGAATATTTGAATAGCTATTGAAGATTGCAAAATATTGTAGAATATTAAACAAATTTAATATTTATTAGATCTCCTACAATATGCTTCTTCCAGCAATAAACATGTAATATTTTTGTAGAACTGTTTTTCATTAAGAGTAAACGAAAATAATGTTGTGACAAAGTATTATAGCAAGTCCTACCTGGAAAGTATTTTAAAAGAGAAAAAAGAAAGAAAGAAAGAAAAGATTAAAAGATGTGGAGTGTACAGTCAAAGTCTTAGCCCAGAGCATAAGTTGATTTGACTCTTATAAGTAAAGATTGATTTATGCTGTAAGAAAGGACATCGACACGTTAAAAAAGAAATTGGCATATAAACACCAACCGGAAAAGGTATTTAGGTCAGTTTTGAAGGGATACAGAATCACATGATAATTTTAAATTTATGAAACTTTCTTTTGGAACAGCATAAATATAAAGAGTACTCGTATTTAACCAAGGTGACTGCCATTAGCTACAAGAGAATCCTCATTTATTTAGTCAATATTGATTCTTCTAAAAAGAACTTGGCAATTCCTTCCCTTCAAATACGATCTGTTCCATTGAACGCAAGCTGAAGAGAAACCAAGATATGAAAGGTTAAATAAAATATGACTATAGCCGTGTTTTATTGGTAAGTGAATACGCTGCATTGCAAAATTTAACATGGAAAACAACAACAAACGATTAGTGAAGAAAAATAAGTTAGTAATGGAAAAGAATACTTTAGTGAAGATGGAGTTTCGGATGTTGAAAAGAAGGAGGTGTTTAGATGATTTCCGTAAAAATATGTACATATACAGTGGATAAAAAAAGTATTGGCAATCATATTTTTTTCAATTTTATTCCATTTTAACAACTTTTTACAAAATCAATTAAATTAAAAAAAAAGCAGTAAATACAAGTTAACTAAATAAGGATATTTAAATTCAATTTAATAACATTAATACGAGTATTAAAAAAAAAAAAAAAAAAAAAAAACAAAAAATCACATCACAAAAAAGTATTAGCAAAAGAAAAAAAAATTACTAAAAGTACTGAAATGCAATTTTTAGTACTTTGTATGCAATCCTTTGGCATCGATGATAGCTTGCAATCTTCTGCCCATTGAATAAACCGGAGTTTTTGAGGTGTCACTCGATATTTTGGCCCACTCTTCCGTTATTACCCTTTTCAGCTCAGATTTAGATTAAATTTTATGTTTTCTGACGGCTTGTCCCAAATGATTTCACAAATTCTCTATTGGATTAACGTCCGGAGATTGTGGGGGAGTTTTAAGTTGTCTAGGAGCATTAGGTATAGAGCAACCATTCACGAGTTTTTAAGGCGGTGTGCTTAGGGTCGTTGTCTTGTTGAAAGACAAACGAATCCTTAAGACCAAGTTTATCAGCACTATTCACTAAGTTATTCCTTCGCAAAATATCGATGTAAATTATGGCTGTCATATGACCTTCAATAAAGGTTAGATTGCCCACACCATTTGCCAAACTAAAACATTCCCTCCACCATGTTTCACGGTAGACACAACATTTTGTCTTTTTAGTTCGGTCTCCTCCAAACGTATTGCCTTTCATCGCTCCCAAAAATGTAAATGTAAAATTAGGGATACGAGAATATATTGAGTAGATTGTATGGAAAAAGATATATTTTCGTACTTTTGTAAGCATAATGTAGTGAAGTGTGTAAAATTCCAAAGTGTTAACGCAAATTCAATAGTGAGAATAACTCTAAATCAACTCGATTTGCATTTTCATGGATATTTCAACTCGATCTGCTTTGTCATGAGTATTTCCACTCCAGCTTAAAAACGGGATACCAATCTTTTGAATACCTACCTACATCCGTGTAAGGCCGGCAATTCACGATACAAAATAACTGCGCAATCTGGGGTTTGCGCAGTTTAGTTGTGTTGTGAATGAGGTTGTTTGTGCGGTTTGTGCAGTTAGCTGTGTAAAAATCAAAAAAATTTGATATTTTTGCTCAAGTCTTAAATTTTTGCAGTTATTTGTGTCGTGAATGTCAAAAACTGTGCAACCGCTCAGTTGAAAAATTTTATTTACGCAGTATACATTGTTTTTTTTTTTTATAATGGCTGGTGCCGGAGCCGATGATTATATGATATGAACACATGCTTATATAATGAAAACTTTTTAAAACTGAGAACTGTGCAGTTCACTTGTATCGTGTTTTGCACAAACCGACTTGAGTGAAATGTCAGTTTGCGCAGTTATTTTGTGTCGTGAATTGCCGGCCTAAGTTAATTCAACAAGTAGTAAGGTTTTGACACATTATACATAGATACTGATACTAACTTTAGAAGTTTACTAAGGGTGGGTTATAGAGTTATAGCTACCTATATATTATACCAATAAAACACGTCTTATAGAGAACCAAGTTGAAAGCCTTCAGTAAGGCCTGTATAGATACAATCAACTGGATGGCAGTTCTCAATAGCTAAATTTGTAAATGAAATGAATTCAACAAAATTAGTAATATTTAGTTAATTTCTTGTTCATAAACCCATGTGTCTAAATCACAATACAAGGCTTACAGCTGAAACAAAAAATTTTAAAACAATAGGTAGAAACCCTCAAAAGGTTTGGATAAAAATGAAATTGAAATGTTTTGTTTAAGTGATGTCTGGAATAATTATGTTATGATGCCGCCAGAGGTTTAGAAATTTTCTTAATACAAAAGCAGGTGTTCCGTCAGGTCCAAATCCTCAAGATATTTTTTAACAATCTCAAATGGGATTACAATATTATTCATTGAGTTTTGATAAAAATTATTAAAATGAGTAAAGTTTATTGGACAAGGTACGAAATCGCCATCAAATAAAATGCACGACTGGGTCGCACGAACTTGCGCCAATTTGAAGTTTTTATTATTGTATGAATAAAAATTCAATTTACAAAAAAAAGTATTGAGCCATTTTCGAGATATTGAATTTTCAAAAAACAAAACATTGATTTTTTTTTTTAAATCAAAAAAAATATTTTTCTTAAAGTTTTGAAATGCAATGTTTCAATGTTTTTTAAACTTTTTAGAAGCTTCTCTCTACGAAATTTCATTAAAATCCGTTGTGCTGATAATGAGAATTTCAAAATTTTAAAAAATCATTCTATGGTAGGTACAGTCAGTAATATCTTGTTTTCAAAATTTTTGTTATAAAATTACAGATATTAAAAAATAATAGAAAGAAAAAAAATTGAGGCAAAATTCTCGGAACCGTTTTCGAGGAAAATACGATTTTCGAAAACCATTTTTTAACATTTGTATGGAGAGTACCGTTATTTTTAGGTAAAATGAATTTATTTTCTTCATATCTTGTAGATTATTTTTTCAAACTTTTATTTATCAAGTTTTGAAAAAATCGAGCATGGGGTTTTCGAAATATTGTGTTTTCAAAAAAAATTTTTAAAAGTTTTTTTAAAAATCCAAAAATTTTTGTTTGGAAAATTTGAATACACAATAATATTCAAACTGCTGGGAAGCTTTAGCATAAGAAAAATGATCAAAATCGGTGGTAACGTTTTTGAGAAAATCAAAAACAAAAAAAATGGTCCCAAGGGGGGTACCAAAACTATTACCCATTTTTTGGAAATTTTTTTTCAACCATTACCTAGGTTTAACTAAATAAAATTTTTTTAATTTTTTTTTTAAATCGGGACAGTTTTTGAGAAAAAAAAATATTTATAAAATTTCGAAAAAAAATCGTATGGCAGGTACCGTTATTTTTGGTCTTAAAAAATCAAATCAAAAAATATCCGGGGGTAAAAAATTAAAACCCATATCTACCAAGTTTGAAGAAAATCGGCCGAGCCGTTTAGCTGTAATCGAACAGACAGATAGACAGACAGAATTGCCAGACCCACTTTTTTCATCTTCGCTATCATCGTAATGTCAATTTTGATCAAAATCTCGAGATCGACTTTTTTTACGAATGCACAACTTGCCTTATAGTACATATAAGTCGCAAGTAAAAAGAAGGATGACAACATATTGCAAACAGCAAGGGTGCATAATCCTTCTGTTTTTTTTGCTATTAACAAATTTCCAAAAAAAGGCTTGAATCAATAAGAAGGGAAGAATGCATGTTAACGATAAAACTACCATAGAAGCTTATAATATATAAGTAATTGGCACTCTTCATACAGCAATAACTAGCCTTTATTCTTTTTCAATTCATTTGACACGAAGAAATACGTCTTCATCGGTAAGATTAAGAAAATTTCCATAAATTGTGTTGGGTTATAGAATCACCTGAATATATATATATATATATATAATTGCAGTGATTCCTTCTAAAAACACAAAAGCAATTTGTTTTAAAATAATGTACTGTGATATACATAATTATAATAAATTTACATTCTATCCTTTTCAGACTGCAGCATTGCCCGTGACACCAGAAGAAAAACATGTCGCGAACATGCAAATCAATGGCTACGAGAACCCAACTTACAAGTACTTTGAAGTTAAAGAATAAACCTCACATTCTTTAAATAAGCGAGCAAAATAAAATAACAACATCATCTGTTCTTATTTTTCATAAGAAACAAGAAAGAAAAAAAAGACAAAAAAAAAATTCTATTTTTATTGTTTGTTGTTCTTGTTTAGAATTATGTGTATCAAAATATATATTAACTAAGATGATTAAAAAACTCAAAACACACTCAATATACTTATTAGTTTTATTTTCAGTTTAAAAATATTTAAAAAATATTACTCTCATAATAAGTTAAAGCAACTACCTAAGAGAAAACAATAATAGCATAATAATTTATTTAATTAATAAAAAAAAATACTTTAAAAAGGTCCTTGCTGTGAATTTCAAAACAAAAAAAAAATCATTTACCAATCCAAAAAACAAACAACATATAATTCATTATAGTCATACTAGATTTAAATTTTTTAACTTTGTTTTACGTAATTTATTTAATTTAATTGTGTGATAAATTATGATCTCAAAATTTTTTAAATGTATTATTTTTCAAAACTCAACTATTTAAATCTCTCCAAATTTGAAAAAAAAGATAAAAAAAACGTTTAAAAAAATGTGGAGAAAGGCAAAAAACAGAAATCAAGGATAATAAGTTTAATATTTAAATATAGATATTATAATTATGTAATAAAGAAAGAAATGCTAGGATATAGGCTAACAAAATACATTGAAATGAAATAATAAAATAAAATCGTTTCTAAAATTGGTTTTTACTTGTAAAATATAAAATATGAAACACTCAAAAAGTAAATTAAAAAGATTTTTCGTCAAACCAATATTTCCATCACAAAACAAAACAAAACAAAAAACATCCCAATGTGCGTTGTCCAATAAATGATTAAATGTGTGTGTATTTCTATTTATATGTTAATCCCTGTTGTTCCCCGGCAATAAATGCAATTTTTTTTAAATCAAACAAATAATTGTAATTTCTTGTTATAAAATAATACAACAACTGATTCAAACATTTACAACACATTTTTACGTCAAATCACACTTTTTTCAATACAAACAAAAATTATCACACATAATGAACAACTTTTGGTATTAAAAAATGTAAATTTATAAAATTGGCAATATATACTTTAATAGTATTCAAATTATATCAAATTAAACAAAGAAATATAGGGGCAAGTTATGTTTCGATGAGACTGTTGCAAAAAAGGTTTTTGAAATGATATGAAGTACTGAAGTTATTTGTGCACTATTTTGGTTGGTTTTTCCAATTATAAATATTCACAATTCTTATAAAAATTGAACTAGATCATTTTTGATCTTCTCTGCAATAACATGTTCTAAAACTTAAGGAGCATTTGAAGTTTTAAAATATATGTATAACAAATTTATTGGTACTGTTGATTGGTCGAAGTCTGGCGTATTTGATTGAGTAGAAATCAAACACTTTTCTCAAACCTTCGCAATTATTTTGATTCCCATTGAAAATGTGAAACCAAAACCGTTTATATTTCAAACTTTTCATTTGCAGCTAACCCAGTCACCTCAGTCGATGAGTTTTTACTCATTTGGCTAGATCGGTCATGTTGCTGTGCAGCTCGTAATGTTTGTTGTTGTAAATTCTCCTTTACTCATAGCAGATGAAACCAAAATTATTAGAAATACTCATTCACCTCTGCACAATACAGCGGGGCGTTTTTCGCCATTCTCATCAAACTTGACCAATTTCTATACCGTTCACATATAAGGTCTGAAGATGATTGTTGTCAGTCCATATTTGACAAGTATGCTTATTTACAAAGCATTTCAACAAAAATGAACTTCATAGCTTCTGCCACGTAACCCAAGATGAGTACGAATTAAAGAACATGAATTTAGAAATAATTACTTAGTTAATATGGCGCTAACAATCCCTGATGGAGTACTGCCTCTGCCACAATGCCTCAACCAAGTTTTTAGCTAGCTGCTTATTTACAGCCTAAAAAAGGAAATTCAAGAAATTGTGTCCCTGTTGTTGACTTGACGCCGAATTGATTGCTCCAAGTACGACTTTTCTCGAAATCAAAGGGTTATCGGTTTCTCTTGTCGGCTTTGATGCAACAGTAAAATTATTTCTGCATCCTCTTTGCCATTCAGCAGTCTGGAAAAGGGATCTTTTCAATTTAATATTTCACAGCTTATAAGCTGAGCGTAGTAATTGACATACATATATCTAGGTGTCATTAACTTTTTTTATAAAGTTAATTCTTTATGGAAATTTTAATCTTAACTTTGAGTTACTTCAAACTTTCGGCCAAAAGGAAATAAGAGTTAGTAATGCCAATAAATATTCTTACAAACATTGAAATCTTATACATATTTTTTAATAACCACAAGCTTTAAGATGAAAAGCTCAAAGAGATATTCTTCAGTACAATATCTATCATTGAAGGAAAATAATAATCTTTGTTTTGATAAAATCTTCTTCAGAACAACTTTCTCAATTAAGAGCAAAAAAGATTATTAGTAATGTCATCTTATCATTAACATTTAAGAAGTCTATTTCAAAACTTAACATTCTTAATTGTTAGATAGAAGATCAAATTTAATTGCGGAAATAAGAAGAAATCTTTGAGTCAGTCTTGAGACATATTTCATCGTCCAGAATATGCACTTTAAATATGTGCTGTGAAACGTAATAAAACCCAAACAAAGAAAAAAACAACAAAAATTAAAAAGATACATATTAACAGTTATTAAATACAAACAAAAAATAATAATTCTAACTAAGCAAACAAACGAAATAAAATTCTTATATACATCAATACAGAATATTTATTGAATGCTTTTAAAAATAAAATATAAACAAAGTAAATAAAGATTTAAAATAATACTTAACAAATAAATAAAATGATAAAATCTAATAATATTATCTTATTCACATTATTTTTGTATAACAAAATTAAACATATAGAAAAAAAATAATAATAAACACTAAAAACATATTTACAATGCTGCCCTCCAAGTTTTTTCAACAAAATATAAAAAAAAGACAAAAGACCTTTAAAATTTCTCATATATTTATATATATTTTATTTATAAATAAATATATATAGATATATTACCTTGCCTAAGCCCTGAGCTGCTGAAACATAAAACCAAACAACAAATATATCACCTTAGTTGCACCACAAGAATCTTAAAACAAAAATTAGGATTAAAAATTAATCATACAATTTTTAAAATTGTGGCTATACTCTCTATGAATATGGATATTAAAAAAAAATAAATTGCTCGTTAACAATACCCCCGCCGCCGCTAAAACTCCTCACTCCCTGGTAGGAACAAAATTTAAAAACAAACAAAATACTTACATCTTATCTTTCTTTGCATATTTTTCATTTAATTTGTTTTTAGTGGATACATAATTATTAATTTTATTTTTAATTCCTAATTTTTACAAATCAAACAAAAACTTTATAAATATTCAAAATTAAATAAATAAATAATAATAATAATACATATAAAAACATCAATGATTATATAAAAATATATAAATCATTGAAAAATCAATTCGTCCTCTTTTATGAAAATAAGCTTAAATAAAATAATAAAAACGTTAAGAGTATAAGAGCGTTTATCATATAGTTTAGCACAATATATTTTATAAAGAGAAAACAAAAAAAAAATAAAACAAACAAAAATAAAATAAAATGCAATGTAAATGTATTCATATGTTCTTTTTTATATATATTATTATGTATAATGAATATATCTGTATGAAATATATTTATCTGCTCGATCTATGCATTTTTCTTTTGTATATTTGTGCAAAAATGCATATTAATGACAAAGCAAAAATGTCTACTCGTTTTCATAAATATATATATATACTTCTTTACAGAAATTCAAAACAAAAAATTGCGTTTAAATATATATATATACATATATATATATAATCTAGAAAACACAAAAACAAAATATGATTATGATGATGACATATAAAACTAATATGTAAGTAATTTCATTATATTTTGCAATTTATATTGAGAAGTTTAAAAAGAAGAAAAAAATCATTATTATAATAATAAAATAAAAATAGTAAAACAAAACAAAAATCACTAAAACTCAACTAAAAAACTCAAGAAAAATTGTATAACACAGTGGATGCGCATTGCTTTCTAAAGAAAAATACAAAAATAGTATATAAACAAATTATATAAACAAGAAAACAAAAAAAAACCATTATTTGTTTCTCAATATTATTTTATATTCAAACACTCATAAACAATATTTGTGTATGTACATTCAAATAAATAAGTAAGCAAACCTGTGCTGATTAAAGAAATAAACAATAAAAAACATCATGGTATTCGTGTAAATTTATTTTCCAGGCTGCCTTGCCCGGGCAAGGGTGCAATTAGCAGATAGTACTCGTAGTTTTCGCACAACCTTAAAATGCTCACGGTTCAAATGCATTATGCTTTATTTGAAAGTTTTCATTTTATTAGCTCAAGCTTCCAACACCGTCCGAGAATTGTCGTAGCTGTTGAAGAAGATTATTTCTTTTGCTTAAGCCCAAACCTTAAACGCATTCAGCGAAAAAACAGCGTATTTTGTCGTTGTTACTCGTCATGAAAAATTAAAAACAGATAAAACAACTGTCAAAATCTCTTTTCTGATCATTTGAAACGAAAATCACGAATCTTATACATATATACATACTTTGATGAACGAAAATTGTATACTGCAATAATACATGTGCATTTAAATTTTGTTCATAAAAGTTTTAAAGTAACGTTACGGTTACCAAAAATATTTTAAAATCATGATTTTAGCCAATTGCATGGATTAGACATACAGATCGTGTGCCTTAACTTCTAGACTTTTTCTTATAGGGCTACGAATATAATTTTTAAAATTTTTTTTTTTTGTTTTTCAAAATTTTTCAAAAATAATATACATATATTATACAAAAAAAAAATGATAATAATTTTCTGGTTTTGCCCAATTATGCACGTTTTAGTTTCAAGAGATTTAACATCGTTTGTTCATTGAGAGGACTACTGTGCATTGTTTGTTTAACTGTTATTTAACAAGTAACAGTTAAGATAATTTTATTGGTTGATAGTTTGTTGTGGGTAAATCGTTCATTTTAAAACGTGTAAAGCTGATTATTGTCAAAATGAAAAAAAAAAAATTGTTAAAATGCCGTCAAAGTGGTGAATCATCGCGTGAAGTGGTACAACATTTTTGAAATTTCAAAAACTTCTGTGCTTAATATTAAAAAAAAAAAACATCAATGTTCCCCAATGAAATAAAATGCACGACTGGGTCGCACGAACTTGCTTCTATGTAATAGACTAGGAATTTAAAAAACGAATGTTATTAAAGAAAACTGTTCATAAGGATGAAATGAATTTTTTAAATTATAAGAGATAAAAACAGAATGCTATGCAAATATGAATTTATGCAAGAACAAAAATTATAAGTCATTGTAGTGGTTCCTTAAAAAAATAAGCTTTTATGCACAAAATTTTTAAAACATTTAAAAAACAAAAATTGGTACACCAACCTTAAGTTTTTGTTATTGTACGAATGAGAGTTAAACTTCCAAGAAAAATATTAAGCCGTTCTTGAGATATCGAATTTTTCAAAAAAAAAAACGACTTTTTTTTCTAAAAATTGAAAAAAAATATTTTTTCTTAAGTTTTTAAATGCAATGTTCTTTAAACTTTTTTGGAGCTTTTTTATAAAAAAAAAATTCATTAAAATCCGTTATGTCGATAATGAGAAATTCAAAATTCGAAAAAATCGTTCTATGGTAGGTACACTCAGTAATATCTAGATTTTTTTCTTATTAAATTATAGATCGTAAAGATTAATTTAAAGAAAAAAAATTTTAGCAAAATTCTCGGAACCGTTTTCGAGAAAAATACGATTTTCGAAAACCATTTTTTAAAATTTGTATGGAAGGTACCGTTAGTTTTAGATGAAACAAAATTTTTTTTCTTAAATCTTGTAGATTATGTTAAGAAACTTTTTTTTGTCAAGTTTAAAAAAATCGGGCATGGGGTTTTCGAAATATTGGGTTTCCAAAAAAAAATTTTGAATTTTTTTTTAAAAATCCAAAATATTAAAAATTGAAAATTTGAATATGCAATAATATTCAAACTTTGGAGGAGCTTTAGCATAAAAAAAATGATTTAAATCGGCTGTACCGTTTTCGAGAAAATCAAAAACAAAAAAAATGGACCCAGGGGGGCTACCAAGAATAACAATTTTTTGTAAAATTTTTTTCAACCATTAGCTAGTTTTAACCAAATGAAATTTTTCAAATGTTTTTTAAAAAATTCTGTGGGACAGTTTTTGAGAAAAAAAAAATACTTATAAAATTTTGAAAAAAAATCGTATGGCAGGTACCGTTATTTTTGGTCTTAAAAAAAACAAAAAAAAACGTCCGGGGGGAAAAAATAAAAACCCATATCTACCAAGTTTGAAGAAAATCGGCCGAGCCGTTTAGGCTGTAGTCGAACGTACCTATAAGTCGCAAGTAAAAAGGACGGAAACGACTACTTTGTCTTTCTGATTTGGAAGCTAGAAGAATGGAAAAAGAGTTTAGAAGTTGTGGGTCCAAAACACCTAAGGATAGGCAGCCCAAAACATAAACAAGTCAGTTAGTGAATGGACTGCATGCCGGCCACTTATATTAAAGCCAGGTTAGCTTTTGCTAAAAAGCACAAACACTGGACCATTGACCAATGGAAAAAAGTAATTTGATCGGACGAGACGAAGGTCAATAGAATAGGAACGGATGGTAGATCTTTTTATTGGTCACGTCCTGGAGAACCACTTCAACAACATCAAGTTCAAAAGACAGTGAAACATGGAGAAGGTTCGGTGATGGCTTGGGGATGTTTCTCGTGGAACTCTGTTGGTCCTTTGGTGAAAATCGATGAAAAATATATGAACAAAGAAAAATATATGGACATTTTGAAGATAAATTTACCACCTTTTACATACGTCAAAAATTGTCTCGGAATGGCTGAGAAATCAACACTTTACGATGATGACATGGCCAGCACAAAGCCCTGACCTCAATCCAATTGAAAATGTATGGTGAATTGTGAAGCGACGGTTGGGGCAGCACAAAAATCATCCATCAAACGCTCAGGAGCTTTGGCAATGAATGGAGCTGGAATGGGGCTGTATTCCAGAGCAATTTCCCCATAATTTGGTGAAAAGCATGCTAAAGAGTTGCTTCCAAGTAATTAAAAATAAAGGTTTATGGAATAGACTAAATACTAAAGAAAAAAAAAAAATTGATTTTAAACGTGCATAATTGGACAAGTCTAAAAACTAATGGAATATTTTTTGTTTTGTATAATGTAGGGGAAGATGGCCTAAAATGGCCCACCAAGGTAAAATGGCCCCCTTGCTAGAAATTGTAGAATCGAACAGAATTAGAAGGTTTTGGTAACACAATTCCTTAGTTTATCTGGCATTACTGACATAAACGAAAAATTAGCAGCTTCAAGCTATTGTTTGAAATTTTACAGGTCAAACTGTCTCTAGTCATCTACAAAAGTAGAACCAATAAAATGTTGTAAAAAGTTTGTTGACAAAAAAAAATTATAAAAAACATTCAATTTTGGAGAAAACAGTAAATGAATGTATGTATGTAAGTATTAAGTATTTCTTATTAATTTACTGAAATTAGTTGGCCTATAACCATTTCAGTGTGTTCGGAATTAAAACTTAAATAAAAGAACACTAAATGGGCAAAATGGCCTACTAAGCACTAGCCTAAAATGGCATAATGTGCCATTTTATACTTACCCTTACATTTTCATTTTATTTATAGTGAAAATGGTTGAAAAATATAAACGATGTATAGAGAGGTAGTCCTGGACTGATAATGCATTATCAAAAGCCCTAAATGCCGTCCAAAAAAAATTACTTGCAATAATTGAGTATTATTATAATTTCTACTTTTACTAATTTTGTTTTAAGTGAAGTTGTTTTAAATGAATTGTTGTTTTTATTTTTTTTTTGTTGAGTATTGTTTATGTTTATTTTACTTTCAACTTTGATTTGTTTAAAATAAAGTTTAAATTAAAATGAAAATGGTTTTCAGTTTACTTGCCTAGTTGGTTTACTTGCACTGGTAAAATGGCATACAGTATGCCATTTTACCCGGACAATTTTGATCGTTGGATTTGAAGAGTTCTTGAAAATTAAATACTATAAATACTTTTTGAAACTTTTTAAACTCGTAAAGCAAAAAAAAAAAAAATAAGCGTTATTGATTTAGCTTTAAAAAGAATATAACATTTAAGTTTAAATGGCACATTTTTGTGAGATATGACACATTTTCTTTAGGGGGATATTTTAGGCCACCTTCCCCTATTATTTTTTGAAAAAAGTTATTATAAATAATAAAATTTAGGTAAACAAACAAAATGAAAAAAATAAAAAAAGATTTTAATTCTATTAAAAACTCTTACTTTAAATCAATTTTTCAAGTAAGCGAAAACATTTGACCACTTTTGCTCGTCACTGTAAGTAATTTTTAATGTTTAACGTTTAATAGCATGTACATCCTGACAAATACGTTTCGTGACTTAAAGAAGTCGATTCCGGAATTTTGGGTCCGACTTGTGATGCCAATATCGTCAATAGTTAGACATGTTTGCGCATAAATTACAATTATAGCACACGTGAATGCGCACCTGAGAGCCTCTCGCTCGAGTGTTCTCTGCAGACTTTGTCTTCTCAAGAGTATACTAAATAGTCCAAAGTGCAATTTATTCTTCTATCTTCTGGGAGAGCTCTGAATTTTGCCACTTCTATGAAATAGTTGGAGTCGTTGTTTGTTCCTAGAAATGCACACACGTCTAAGATGGCGGATACATGTCTTGTATTGTGCATTGTGGTTATAACAACTAATCCCCCCAAGATATCTTTCTTTCTGACTTACGCATTTAAGTCCTCGAGCACAACCTTGACATCGTACGTTTATAAAGCTCCTTTTTGATACATACATTTTCAACTTTCTTCGATAGAGGCGCGTGCGCATTTTAGATATATGTACTTGTATATAAATATAAATAAATTTAAAAAAGTGACATTGATGCCGATTAATTTTTTGTGTAATTTTTTCGTAATTAATTCTTCCATGAAACTAGTACAATACCATCTCGCTTTCAGTTTTCTATTCAGAATACAGGATCACAAAATAATAAAAACACATTTAGCATCTTATTTTACAATTCCACAGCAATACTTTCTCTTCTAGAAATATTCATCACTTAATACCTCAAATTATTTACAGTCATACTTTTAAGAACAAATGGTCTTGTTTTGGCCGCAGTACACAAATGGGGAATTTTTTATCTACTTCTTACTTACATTTCATAGTCATACTCAGAATATCATCTGATCTGATGGTATATCTCACCGAATAATGGAGCAGATCTTTACATTGTTTTGGAGAAAGTAAGATTATTCCACTTGATATTTCTAAGGCATTCGAAAGATTTTGGCACCAGGCTCTCTTTTCGAAAATGCGTGAGTTTGGAATCAACGAAACCCTTATTCTTTGAATTTGAAATTAACTTCTATAGATCGTTTGTTTTGTTGGACGGTTTCAAATCTGATCTTCACAAAATAAATGCTGGTGTTCCCCAGGGTTCCGTTTTATCTCCGACTCTCTTCCTCATTTTTATGAATAATCTCTTGTCTGAAACTTCTAATCCAGTTCATTGTTTTGCAGACGAATCTACTCTCAGCTTCTCATACTCGTTTTCAAATTCACGTCCATCTCCTTCGGAAGTAAAATTGCAACGGTATCGTATGAAAAGCTCAATAAACTCCGAACATTGTTAAATGGGGTATAAAAACCGCGTGGAATTAATGCTTCTAAAACTCAATGCCTTATATTGCCGTTGAAGCAAAATAACCCCCTTATGCCATTGTCCTTGAATGGCACTTGTATTGGAGAAATCCAAAAGCTCTTTGTACTCGGTATGTGTGTCGTTGAAATGATCACATTGTCTAGGCCGCCAAAAATGCTGCTAAATGCTTAGATTTCTATATCGATGTAAGAAATTTTTCACCCCCCTGACCTAGCCACCATTTACCATACGTCTAAAACTCTAGTATAACTCACATCTTTCGGCAGGTGCTGCACAAACTTCTCTCCAATTAATGGATAGAATTCAGAACAGAGCGTTAAAACTGATACGAAGCAGAGCTATCATGGATTCATTCCCATCTCTTGAACACCATCGGAATGTTTCATGTATTTGCAAACATTTAAAACCAATGTCCATCGACACCTACTTATTTCCAAAGTGTTTAACATTATAAGGGTCCTGAATAAACCCTTGAATGCGTGTGAATTATAAAAAAGTTTGTACTGGTACCCCATTTGAATTCTACCTACCTTTTTCACCTTCGCATTGGGTTCATCATTTTAAAGGTATGCATAGTTTTATTATAACCCCTTGAGAAGGTGCGATTATTCAAATTGCACCCTGATTTGTTTTATTAGTATGCATTCTCCTTTGACTTATTATTTCCAAATTAAAATTATTTGTTTCTATAAATACATGGTATTAGACGCAATCTCAAACGAAAATACCAATTTGTGGTTGTATTGACATTTAAGAAGCTCATGGTCAACCGGAATTTATGAACATTATGTTTATTTAAATTTTATTATATGTACATATAATGTAAGCAAATATGTATATACTTCTCTGATTAAGGACCATAAAAGAGTCTTTTACTACACCCTCTTCTAAAATCGAGAGGTCGTATATTTGGTTTCGGTTGTCGGTCGTCCGCCGTTTTACCTATACACTCTTCAACTTGAGTATGTTCTTGAAAGCCTTATTTCATTTGAAGCACTTCATTATTGAACGACAGCGATGGCAGTGATTTTCGATTTATTTCTCTTTTTTTCAAAAGTTTCAAACTTATTTATATCAGATCATCCACAAGTGCCTATCACTTACAATTTGGTTTGTTTATTTTTATTTTGTTGTTCGAGCAATTAATACAAATACAAATTAGTACATTTAAGCTCAATCGAGATGTATACCTATAGATACAACCAATTTACGGTTGGTTAGCAAGACAGTTCAGTTAATAAAGTTATATAAGAGTCACTGGGTTTTTAATTCAACTGACGATAATACTTTTTACACCCGATAATTCTTCGATTATTATACACTTGTCGATTTATAAAAACCTAGTATAATATTAGTCATGATTCCTGGGAATTTATTATTTCGCTGAAATAGAATTTTGTTTTAGGCGAGGAATGCATCTGGTAATTTCGCTAGAAGACTGTTTATAACAATAACAATAGCGCTATAATAATGAAAGATATGAAAGATTGTGGCGGTCTTTTTTGGATTTATCCAAGAGAATTTATGTCAATATAGACTTTATAGACAGAGAGATCAGAAGGGGTACAAAATGTCTTGCATCATTCAAGGGAAACTATATGTATGACCTTAGTAGTCGAATATGTGGCCATTCAAAACAAGATTGTAATGCACATATCGAGAGCTGAGAGCTGTTCGATTTCTTCAATGTGAGTGCCATTCCTGGAGAGCGGCATGGGATGTGGGTTTCACTTGAACGAGTGAAGACAGCATTGAGTTTTTGAATTAAATTCTACACTGTTTTTGATTACCTATTGGACAATTATGTCGAGATCAGATCAGAATTTAATGAGCGTACGAGTATGATACGCTGCCGTTCAAGTTCCACAAGCAAAAGACAATCACCCATATTCCACAAGTCGTATTTTGTCTCGTACTCGTACTCGTAGTCGAACTCGAACTCGTTTCGTTTTAAAATCGTTATTCTTCAAGTCGTATATACGTTGCGTACGAGAAGCTTAAAAAAACAACGTATATTGTCGCCCGTAGGTAATTGTCAAAATCAATAAATTTGAATTGAAAAAGTCATTTGTTGTTTTTTCAATTAAATTATTTAATTTATAATCAAATTCTGATGAGCTCCATTGATTTGAAGTAGCTCTTCTTCTATTTTATTTCGTTTTTCTTTTTGTTTTTTGTTTGTACGAGTGGTGTTACTGGATTGTGAATACTCGTTATATTCTTGGACTATGTCAGTTTCATCTTCAGTATTTATCGTGTCGACTACAGGAGGAGGCTGAAAAACTCCAATGTTTGATCCTTGGGGATTATCAATGTAAATTTAAAATGTTAGCAATGCACTCCTCAAATTTGCTCTAGCATATGGTTGTAACTTCACCAACCCTGCGCCTTTAAATTGCTGCTTATTGTGATGCAGTTTCTGTTTTAACTAAATACATACTTTTGACCATTGCCGACCTAAAGAGGCATGTATTACAATTTGTTAAATGTTTCTTACTTTAAGACAAGCTGGACCATTTCGGATGGGTGGCCCAAGGCTATTTAGTTTTATCGAAAGGTCCGCCCAAAACTGTTAAATATTTGCTTTGAGTTTTCCACTCTTCCTATGGCCCCTTGCTACCTCCAAATCTTCTTCCAATGCACAAACCAATGCCTCAAATTGAGAACAATTTATTATTTTACTAAATATGAACGCGTTAATAACGTTGAGTCCAAATATATAAACCAATAAAAAATGTACTTTAAAAAATTTGGTGGTGCAACAGCTCGAACCTCGAAGTGAACCAGGATCTATAGTGACTTACAATTGTCCACCATTCCTGTGTGCGTGTTACCAGGAACGGAGGGGTCCTACAATTTTCTGCCGATTCCGAACGGCTAATGTGCAGCAATTTCCAAGACAAGAGATATACTCGTAGAGGATTTGTCAGTTCCTTGCAAAAGGCAGTACACTCCTGAAAAACTTTTTGCTGCGGCTGAGAATCGAACTACAGACACAAATACGACTTCAAGTAAATCGAATACGAGATTCGGAATAACGATAAAATATGAATAGTCGTATGCGATGTTTTGCGTTTCCCAATATTAGTACAAGTGAAGTCGAATGTACGATTCCTGGAATAGCAAAATACGACTATAGTCGAATACGAGTCATAAATACGAGTTTCAGAATATAGGTGAATGTTTGAAAAAATAATTACGAATAAATATACATACATATGAAGCTTAAGTCATCTAAGAAAAAAAACTTCCTAGATAATTTTTGATGTCTTGAGTTTGAATCCGACCTCATTATTGTTGATATTTTCGAGATATATCTTTGTGTTGAACTTTCTATGGAAATTCAAAAGAAATGAATAATTTTCTTCATACATCTCGGAAATGTTCGTTCAAGTTTAAGTTCAACCTATTTGCATTTCTACCTAAGCTCTAATTTTTTGGTTCGGATGGGCAATAGAGCGACTTTTGGTCGTTGAGAAAACGTTATTTATCTTATCGTTCAAGGATCTTTTTTGCACAATACCTTGCCTGTCATTGTTGTTCTAAACGTTCATTGAGCAATTATGAGGCTGTGCGTACAGTGGTACGACAAAGCGATGCGATACCAGAGGCGATGCGACAAGCGATTCGATATGCGATGATTTGATGCGAAAAAGTGCGCACAGTAAAACCGATTCTGTGTGGTTGTATTGCTTGATTGTTTAGTATCGAAATGGTTAATATCAAAAGTTCCGAGTTCATTTCTTTATCTAAAACAAATGAATTTATTTATCACTTTATTTAAATTAATTTCTATATAATTATTGCCACCAAAATTATCAAAAAGGTTCATATTTTTTGTTTTGACGTTTAAAGAAAACAAAATCAAACGAATTACATTTTGTTAATGCAGTGTTTGCAATAATAAAAGAAGTAAAATTTTGTTATTTCAGAGATTGTGTTGTGTGGTGCAATTTTTTCTTAATTTTGGTGACAATAATTATCAAGGATTTAAAAACACAACCGCACAAAATCGCTTTTACTAACGTACTATGTCGCATCTAATTATCGCATCCGCGTCACTTCTCGCATCGCATCGCTTTGTCGCAACACTGTACACGCAGTCTTGCTGCACAGAAAGCTAGGGAACTTCAATGAAGTTTGGAGTAAAAATTGGTGCAAGCTATTGACATTAAATCCTGTAGGTGTTCATCAGTAAGTCGAGATCGAAATTTATTCTTAATGAAGTTCATCTTCGAAAATGCTACTTCACAAATATATGTTTACCCAAACAAAGTAAGCAGTGCTTTGTAATTCTGAATATTTATTACCACACACAAATTTTATCGAGAACTTTTCTCTGGAAACTTCTGCATGTTTGTGTCTTAAAACTGTGTTTTCTTGGAAACCGATCATTTTCATTTGAAGAGTAGCTTTATCACTCCCGAAAACAATTGCAACTTCATTACTCCATTCACCATCAGGATGCAGAGAGTAAATGCTGCTGAGGATTCCTACAACATTCTCAATTTTCTTAAAATCTGCGAACATTTTTTGAAACTCTGATTTAAGATCCGCGCTAAACGTCTTATATCGGCCTAGGTCAATTTCGTTGCCACTTTATTTAAATTGGGGAAGTGTAAGCATTCATTATCAAGATCACTAATAAAGAGATCGAGTTTTCGCGAAAAACTTTTTACTTCTGACATGAGCTCCTATACAAGCTTTCCCTTGCCTTGAAGTTTAAGGTTCTGGTCATTGATATGTTTAAAAAAAAAAGGGTTGTGTGTACTGACGTACGCGGTGTAGAAGTCGGAAGAATGTCATTTTGACATGTCACTGACAGCTGCATAGAAATTTTTGTATCCCCAACGCAGGAACAGGTGCGTGGACAAAACTCACTCAAGCTGATTGCAAGTAAACTATAGAGTAAACAAAAGTCATCAGAACGATTTGGGAACACAGCGATGGACCAAATGCAATGTCTTCATCGAACATGCTTATTATTGACAACTGATGTCAAAGGACCTGCCGGAGAGAAAAAATAAAAGTTCAGCTACTTTTTGCGTTGCGTCCGGTGAATACGTTGTCTATGGGTCGTTTCTCATAAGAACTTGTGTAATTTATCGATCTACCGCAACGCATGCGACGGATTCTATGAGTCGGCCCATTTTCGAATTGACGTCAACAAAGATAATGGGAGGGATACATTTTAAATACATTACGTTGCTGTGTTCTTGCGGTCCGCACAAAATGGGTCGGCGGTCCGCCATTTGGCGACCCCTGCAGTAGAGCCTGGTAGTTCTGTTTGTATTTCTATACACAATATTTCATAGTTATTGTTCTTTTTCTGAACCGACTACATATATATTCACCCACAGCCACACTCTGACTTATGTACTTGAATAAGAAAACATATTTTTATATTAAGGTAACAAGATTTCTTACGACCCCAACGCGACAGCCCCGTCCAAGACAAAGCGAGCATACGATATCCAATTTATTATGAAACTTCTAGATGAATAAAAAGTCAAAACACCGAGTGAACATAATCCGTGAAAATAATGTTGATAGAATGTTCTAAACACCTACATTTATTATAACTTTTTTGAAAGCAACTTTGTTTTCAATGTTGGTAACTCTGCACAGTCTATTGTGGGCTCTGTAGTGTGAAATAAAAACGAATTTAATATGTTAAATAAATGTCGCCATCTTTCTGTTTTAAATAATATCAATTTTAATTTTGATTAATGGTTTTAATTTAAAAACAATAAAACTTTTTTGTTTTATTTTAAATTAACCTTAGAAAACTATTTTCTTTAAAAGAAATTCGCTGGTAGCATACCTAAGACTAACGTTGTCCCATCCGTGAAATTAATATTTTTTGTATCAAGGTGATCATTTTGATTGTTTTAATAAATACATGAATGATGAATAGAATCCGTCTAGTATAATGAAAAAGTTAAAAGTAGTACCCCTTTGTATAATGGTTAGTACGTTGGATGACAGCAGAAGGTTTCAGCCGCTGCAAATTAGTTTTTCGGGGGTGTTCTGCCTCTTGCGAGGAATTGACAAATCATCTAAGAGTATCTCTTGGCACGAAAAGTGCTGCTCATATGCCGTTCGGAATCAGCAGAAAACTGTCCCTCCATCCCTGGTTACACGCACAGAGGAATGGGCAATTGTACCATAACAGAAATCGTCGGGGTTTGTCTCAGAGACATTTCGTTATTTTGAGAAAAGATATAAAGTCATTGGCGCAAAATTTTAGTTCAATTAGTACGATGTTAAAGCTGTTTTAATATGAAACCATGTTAAAACAACGACTTTGCAAATTTAAATCGAATATAATATAATCATACTTTCTCTACCCTTTTATTAAAGTTAAAACCATCGAATACCTATTTTATTTTTTTAGTATCGTGCTATTTCCAAAACGCCACAAAAGGTCTGTTTATTAAGGTTTTTGAACGAACTGTCATTGTTATACATTACATTAGATAAATCTACGAAGTAGAGATGAAAGAATTGGCAACTGAAGCCATCGGCTTAGACAATACAACAGAGAGAGACACAAAGAAAGAAAGTACAACGGGAGCAATACATGTCAACAGCACACGGTTGGTATTTGAACGGTCCGCCATCCAAGTAGTAACCACGCACAATGATGCTTGATTTCGTTGATCAATGGGAAGCGATGCTTTCACCAAAGCCAAGGTCGTTGACCTGTCATTGTTTTGGGCGTGTTCAGAAGAAAATGGTTAAAATTAAGAAAGAGTTAGTAAGCTACTTTAAAGTTAGCAAATTGTTAAGTAGTATCATACTCATACCTTAATAATAAATGGCTGTTTAAAATTTTGCGCCATTGATCTTAAATTCAAATAGTTCTCTATAGGGTCTTCGAGGAATAATTTTCCGAATAATTAGGCTCTTATTTTAGCCAGAGCAGGACATTTACAGAGTTATACTCTGTCCAACAAAAATTGTCAGTACAGGCCTTATGGGAGAGCTTTTTCTAAAGCAGTGGCGCCTGATGCACCCTCACTACAATGCGTTAGGAAAAATGCCACTATAAAAAGAGCAAGCCACTGACTTTTCTTAAGGAATTGTTGTTGTAATTTTTTGCAAAAAGTTGTACACCCCAGCACGACCGTCGTATCCCACTGCTGATGAGATACTGTCAAGACCCAAAAGCCAAGAGTGTCAACCAGGGATGGAAAATGAAATTTTCCAATTGTACCGAAATCTGGAATAAAATTGTACTGAAATGATGTCAATTGTACCGAAAACGAATTTTGTTTGAAAAAAAATTTATAATTCAACTATTTTAAAGTTTTCCAGTATTTTATTTAAAAATAAAAAAGAACAAAGCAGAAATGATCAGTTTGTCTTCTTATAAAAAATATAAATATATATACATAAATAGCGCTTGAGAAAAAAAATACTATCTTCATTTTAAAAGTAAATATACTTATACACAGCTATTGTATTCTAATGATAAAACTAAATCTTTTACTTGTTTGTTTTCGCGGCACCAGCTTATAGTGTTTTTTTTTTTTTTTGCTATTTTCTTTTTGGCAGCACTAGTTTTGACAGCTCACGCACGTTTTGTGTTTTATGTAACTGTCAAATATCTTCAGTTTGGTCTATAATTTAACCATGTATCGTCTTACAAACGAACAACGCTGGCAAATTATTGAATTTTTTTTATCAAAATGCGTGCTCTGTTAAGAAAGTTCATCGCGCGCTTCTTCTATTTTATGGTCAGCTTAATCGACCTACTGGAGGCGGCTATTCGGGCTATTGTGACTAAATTTCGCCCAGTATTAGTGATGACCGTGAATTATCGATTCGGCGTCGCGTCGTTCGCAGCAATTGGGCCTCTGTTACTCCACTACGTGAAAATTTTGCGGAAGGATTTAGTTGTGAAACCTTTCAAAATACAGCTGGTATAAGAATTGAAGCCGAACGACCTACCACAACGCCGAATTTTTGGTGAATAAGCTCTTGAAAAGTTGGCCGTAGATCCACTTTTTTATCGAAAAATTGTGTTCAGCAACGAAGCTCATTTCTGGTTGATTAAATACGTGAACAAGCAAAACTGTCATATTTGGAGTAAAGAACAGCCAAAAACATAACATATTGGTAGCATACATTCAGAAAAAGTCACTGTTTGTTGCGGATTATGGGCTAGCGGAGTCATTGTTCCGTATTTTTTTCAAAGATGATGCGTATCGCGACGATACCATCAATGGTGAGCGCTACCGTGAAATAATAACAGACTTTTTTTTGCGCAAAATGGAAGAGCTTGACTTGCATGACATGTGGTTTTAACAAGACGGTGCCACAAGCCACACAGCACGCGTAACAATGGACCAATTCGATGGCAAGTTCGATGAACAGTTTATTTCACGTTTGGGGCCAATCAATTGGCCGCCTAGATCGTGCTATTTAACGCATCTAGACTATTTTTTGTGGGGGCTATGTTAAGGCTTTGTTTATAGCGACAAGCCCCTCTCGATTGACGCACTGGAAGCCAACATTGAAGCATTTATTGGTGAGATACCGGACAAAATTGGACTAAGCGAATGGACCATTTAAGGCGCAGCCGCGGCCAACATTTGCATGAAATAATCTTCAAATATTAAATTATATCAACCGTACTATCGATTCAAATAAAGATTTTATGCATTCTTCTGAATTTTATGTGTTTTTTTTTTAAATTTCCGATAGCTCTTAAAAAATCACTCGTTACAAAAAAATTGAAATATAAAACTAAAATTCACAAATTTAATATCTTAAAAATGCACAGACGAAAAACCGCAATCAGAAATCACATCCACAAGTTTAGTTTTTGTTTAGTAAACAAAACGATGCGATGTCTGAAAAAAGCGGATCGATAAAGAGACAGAAAAGCGGGACGCCATGCCATCAAGAAATGAAAACTGTAATTAAGAGTTATAAGGGCTTACAGCTCAGAGTTATTGTTCTGGTATGAAAATGAATGCATTCAGGTTAGGATGATGTATTCAACTTTCAATTTTATTTTTTGTGAAATACATACAATTGTAAATTTTGAAATTGTACTGAATTGTGACAAATTGTACTTTTGTACTTGTACAAACTCAATTGTATCGAATTCGGTACAATTGTACCGTGTTTTACTCTCATTTGCGGCGATTTATAATGTAAACTACGGAATCCCTGTGAGGCGACACACTTATGCATGGCAATGCAACCAGAATGAGAGATAAACGTCCTATCTTCCCTGTACTGACAATTTTTGTTGGACAGAGTATAATAAAGACTGTTTCTTTTTCCTGGTGGTCACCATCCTGGCTAGATGTTCCCGAATTCGTTAGTGCATGTTACATGTTAAAACTACCTGGATATGTCTTGCCTTAGTCTGCATTTTGGTCATTTTCTTTGGGAAATACTTTAGGTGGTCCACTTTTTTCTAGGTTTAATTCAGTTTGTTAATCTGCTCCACCTACGATTGGATTTTCTGAGAAGAATTAATATAATTTCGGCTTTTATAATATCAAGAGGAATATTAACTCTTTCCTCAAGTGAGCTATCTAGTGCTGAGCCTGCCGGACATCTCGTCAGCCCGTTTATTTTTTTCAATTTCACTGGATCTCGGAACCCAGTGACATTGAGGTTAATTTTCAGTTTCGGAAATTCACCCCGGCATTGTTCGACCAATTTAGAGGATGAATAAGTCGCATCCATGGCTTTAACAGCCATTTGGATGTCTGTGAAATTGCAGTATTCAGATTTCGATTTGGATCTAGTTTGAGTAATTCAGCATAAAAGACAGAAACTAGCAAAATCAGGTAGCCGGAAAGACGAAGATACATTTAAAGAGAAAATTCCCGAATCGACACCACCACATCTGCTTGTTGAAATGGTGTCTACTGCGATCAGGTTTGTAATATTGTTGTCCAACGTACTAGGGTAAGAAAAGCTAGAATTTCAATTATGCTTCTTGCAGTATCCAAACGGAACCAGCCTTCTCGAGTCTAATAGAAGAGAAACAAAAAAACAAATTACTTCATACTATATTATATGCATATATATGTATATGCATCAGTGGCGTGGCGTCCATATAACACGATTCCTATCGTCTTCCCTTTTAGAAAATCCACAAATAACACAATCTACCAAAAAAACATCGAATAAGTTTAAGTTATCCATTCTGCCTCTCGTTTGTATCATATACTTTATCCAAACACATTCCACAATCCACAACCAACATTAATCAAGAGAGTCACAAAAATACTCTGACGTAAACTTTTCAATCACCGTCTTATTTATTTGTTTTATATCCCTTTCTTCCCCAAGCATTGTGTTTCGGATCCTCTTTGTTCAACATCCGCAAAAAATAAGACGCTACATTTCGTCTTATAAAATTTTCGATGTATACCAGTAGGAGTTGGAATTATTTGTATTTTATTCTCCCTTAAGCAATTAGCATTGCATGTCAGTAGGAAGATAATACATTGCAGGAGTTCAGGTGCTCGCCTTTTTTCAAGCTTGTGTAAGAAATAAGACTGTGTTCTTCGACTTATTTCTTTTTTTTTTTTTTTTTAATATGTCATATAAATATAAATATGGCATGTGGGTATTGTTTTCTCTCTCGTGATAGTTTATAATATACACGATTGATGTTCTTGCAAATTTACTGTGATAATTTTGAATTATGAAATAAATCATGGTAGAATATATGGCAATTTGTCAGCAGTGTAAATTTAGCATATCGCTGAATGAAGAACACTTCTGTGTCAAATAAAATGCATTTGCTTTTTTTTAATAGGAATTTCAATTTAGATTGAATTGGCATTCAATAAAAGACTGTGTTGCACAGGTTCAATAACTTCAAATAAATCTAGTGTTTTGAAAAGCCAATTTGAACTTAATTAAAAATAGTGAAAAGTTAGATGTTAAAGTGAAGATTTAATTCCTTTTTTTATCCACTATATTGATAAAAAAAAATTGGCTTCTTAATTTTAGTGCATTTCTAGATTTTGTTTTTTGTCTTTGATAAATGTAGATTGCTGTTTAACAGATTACCTATCGGAGAAACCAAAGAATTTTAGTAAGGATAGTTGATAGTTTATATTTTATCCTTTTTTCCTTTACACACCAGGGATTTCGATCCCAGATCGAAATTTTTTGTTTAGTGTGCGTGTTTCATGAATACATGTAAATCCCTCTTGATACATAGTATCGCGGCTGTTATTAAATCTGAAATTAAAACAGAAATCATAGAAGCCTGGTTCGTGTCGATTATGATCGACGAAACATCAGATTTAAGTCATAGGGGACAACTGAGTGCCATATTTCGGTTCTTGTCAGAGAATGGAATACAAGAAAGATATATTGTATTTTTTAATGTTTAGGGCGAGTCTTAATGCAGATGAGTTGTCCCATCATATATTCAATATTCTTGACACATATGATTGCAAGGAAAAATTAATAGAACATTCCTAGAAAGGTGCCGCAGTTATGTCCGACGAAGGGGGTGGTGTCTAAAAGGAGGTGCTTTTTTATTATGTTTTAAGCTCATTGTTGATTGAAATATTAATGTCTTGAAGTATAAAAAATATAGCTACACATTTTTTGCTAAGTCAATGTGGAATGCATTTGTAGATACCATGTCCCTACTAGAAATGTTGTCTTCCCATTTAAAATTATCCACGCCACGCCACTGATATGCATTTATTGTTGCTAAGAATTCTATACTCAATCGAAGTATAAAAATACAGCACCAGTTTTGAAACATAACTCTTGCTAAGCGCTTATTCTTCGGACTAATGAGCAAACATCATCACATACATACATGTAAAGTCAGTAATTGACCCCGTATATCTTAATCCTATTATTTAGTCAAAAAAAAATTTGTTAACCTCTGATTGACTTTCGGAAAAATGTAGTTTGATTTTAAATTAGTAGTAACCTTACATCAATAATAATATGAATATATATGTATAAAAATAAGGATTCGAAAAATCGGGCTTCATAGGTGAAATAAATCTTTTAATAATAATAAATTCATCAACACATTGCTTACGTAATAATAATTTAATTGAAGATAAGAGAAATATGTAGGTACATCAAATAACAAACAAGAATTTAAGTGCAAAATATTAATTAAAACTGCCAAGTTGATAAAATACCTTTTCAACAAGCTTTGTTAATTTTGTCCTATAAAATTTCCTTCAATTTCTTAGACAAATAAGTAAATAATATAAAATTGCAATTTTCAAACCTTATTTATCAATCATAAAAATACGTAGATACCTACTTAAATTCTTATTTAATTTTGTTCCCATTTTTTTTGCAAATAAAAATCAGTTCAGTTATTCCCCCTCTTATACACTTGTCTTTCATTAAGTGCCTACATAATATCACACTCCGATAAGCCCTTTCTCTCTCTAATGGCACAAATTGTCAGTGAACAGAAAAACCTTATTCAAACAAAAAACCGTTATCGCTATATTATTTTTCTTATTTAAACAAGTTAGGAAAAAAGATATAAAAGTCTACCAAAATAAATATAAAATGTATCTCTCATGGCTTGTACGTGTATATGTACAGTAAGTTATCAGATTGATAAAATAAAATTCGCTGCACAAATGCACATTGCACAGCAAAACGTATTATGACAGTTGACAGACAAATATACATATACATATACAATTCCATATAATAAATAATATTGGCCACGTATCACTTCCCGTTATACAAATATTGACAGATGACAAGTCAAAAATGTATAGTCACATGTAGGTAATGAGTGACGGATTGACCTTAACACCTATGAGGCGATCGCCCTATAATTAATATGACTCCGTAAATAACTAGAGCCGCACCCACCTGCACTTTTGCTGGCTAATTTTTATTTGCGACTTATAGGTACTCGAACTCAAAATTTTGATCAAAGTTGACATTTCGATGAAAGCGAAGACGAAAAAAGTGGGTCTCACTATTTTGTCCGTCTGTTCGTCTACAACCTAACCGGCTCGGCCAATTTTCTTTAAACTTGGTAGATAGCATTTTCAAATTTTTCCCTCAGTTTTTTTTTTTCTTTATACTTTTTAAGACCAAAAATAACAATGCCGCAAAATTTTAAACAACCTATTATTAAGGGCTTAGCCGTTTACTAGTTAGCAAATTGTTAAACTTTTAGTAATTTACTAGCTCTTCGAAAATTTTAAACCCTTTTTTTCGTTTTACTAACAAGTAAATTACTAATTGCCTTTTATTAAAAACAGTGCAACTGAACACGTCCAAACAATGACAGTTCGTGAAAAAATCTGAGGAACGGACCTAATAATTTGATTTGTCAGAAGTCAAAGTGACAACCTATATTTTATTTTGTAATTCGTATATTTGTGGCATCTCATCAATTTATTTGGTAATTTTATTTTGCCTAGTTCGGTCTGGGATTTTCAGGTTTTGAACAAAGAACTGAACTGAGGACGCCATCGGCAATACGGTCACTGTTACTGGTGAATGCTACAGAGACCTGATAAAAGACTTCTTACTGCCGGAATTGGATGGGTGGGGCTTGGCAAACACACAAAGCACGAGCTGTGAAGGAAGCGTTTCCTGGTCGCGTAGTCTCCCGTTTTGGGGATTTGGCATTGCCAGCAACATCAACCGATTTAACCATCCCAGACTTTTTTCTTTGGGGCTAGTTGAAGTCTCAGGTGTATGCCAATAAACAAGCCTCAGAAAATCGCAGCCCTTAAGGAAAATATTCGACAGGAATGTGAACTGTTATCAGCGGAAATATTTCGAAGTCATGGAAAATGCCATAAAACGGGCACAAATGTGTATCAACACTGGCGGCAGTCACTTGACGGATATCATCTTTTCCACTTTACAAAAAAATTGTTAAGGTCCAAATAAAGATTTCCACCACTCAAATTCATTTTTTTTTAGTAAAAAAGTAATTACCTAACAAAAATTGTATGACTAATTGTGCGCCACTTTGACTTAAGACAACGCTTGTAATTAACTAATATTTAAAATGTTAACTTAGAAGGTGAACGAATTATTTTGCAAACAGTTTTTTATAATAATTTACATTATTTATGTCTTATTATTAAGTATTTTAAATATATGTATTTATGTTTTTATAGAAAAAATGTTTTCAAAAATGGTAAGAGTTAGAGTTTTTAAAAATGATCATCGATGATCACTCTGAGGCTAAGATATCTCCAGCTAGAAAAAATTTCCGTCTTGAGCTTCAGAATTTCGATTTGATTAGTTTCAACTTGTCAATTGGCATTACGTCTGCATTCGCATAGTGCATGGTCTTTGGCAAAAACTTCCTTGCGCATTTCCAAAATTCTCCTCTCGAAAATCTGTTTCTTCTTAATTGCTGAATTCTTATTGTGAACGAATCGAAACTATGTACGTGTGAACAAACCTGATCAGCTCCTGGTAGAAGAGAAGCTTCGTCTTCTTGCTGATTCCGTTTTATTTTCTTAGTAAAGAGTGAAGAAGATGGAAGGAGAAGTTTGCGCGTTTCACAATTGATATGCTTGTTGAACTTCATCATTTTATTGGGAAGCTTACGATAAAATGTTTGGTGTTTTCTTTGATGTGAATAAAGGTGCCGTCTGGTACTCTGATAAAAATGTTTTTGAAATTATTAAATTATTTTCTCAGAATAATTTTATGTTAAACTAGAAATACATCGTCGAGTAAAAAGTCCAAACATCCCATCGGAGAAAGTGCCGTGTTGGTACTTGGTCTTGTTGGTTTGAGTTCTTGTGTTTAATCGACATCATAAGTTGTAGACCAAAGTGTTTAAAAGCCCTACAAAGTGATTAGGTCTTACAGTCATTGAAGTTAAAAAAAAAAAATAACAGCTGCTTTATGGATGACCCGTTAATCAGATTCTTATCTTCTGTTAGAAGACTTGGATAGATTGGCAACTTGGTGCAGCACCAACTTTCTTGATCTTAGTGTAGATAAATGTCAAGTCTTGTCATGTTGCAGACATCATAATCAAATAATGTTTCATTATAGCATCAAAAATATCAATTTAGCCAGAGTAAAGCAAAAAAAGATTTGGATGGTGTTCTTGACGTTAATATGTCATTTCACCCTCATTACGACTATAATATGATAAAAAAAAAACTAATCAGATGTTGGGGTTTCTTAAAAGAAATACTAGACAGTTTAACGATTGATATATACTATAATACCAATATTTTATTAATTATAGTACGTTCCGTTCTGGGGTATTGCTGTAAAGTTTGGAATCCATACTTTTCCAATTCAGTAAAGAGAATAGAGAATGTTCAAAAAATGTATAAGGTATGTTTTCCTTAAATAAAAATGGAGAATTCCTTAACCTTTTGACGAAATCCAATTTTTACTATTTGGAATTAAATCACTGGGAACTCGGGGAAAATATTTTTTAAAGATATTTTAACCAGGCATTTACAATTTCCCCCGCCAATTGATATATTTTTGGAAGGCAATTCACCTTCAAAACTTACACGCGAAAGATTTGTAATTTATGAACAATTTCATCAAAGAAATTATTATATTAGTCCGTAAGAGATCATTGTTCTCAAATTGATAAAATAAAACTAAAAATAAAACCCAGGCCCTATATAAATCATTTTAAAGCCTTTGCCATTTAATATATTTTTAAATAACCAAAAACTTAAGGCTGGATTTGTTATTTTTATTTTAAGCTTCTCCAGATACAACCTTTCTATAGCGCCAAACATTCTCCGCAAGACTTATCTGTTTTTTCTTGAACGTTAGTAGGATATCGGAGTTAGATTGTGAAGCGGTTTGACTTTTTTGTTCCATGTTGTTGAAGGCTAAGAAGATCTTGAAACATAAATCATTGACGTGAGCCAATTTCATGCTGCCAGCCCGTTAAATTTGGAAACATGATTTAGATTGTTCGGATATTCCAAGATCTGGCTGAACTAAGATGTTCCAGAATTTCAGATATTATTTAGAATTGATTTAACAATGACAAATATTTAGTTAAAATATAACTAAATAATTAAATTAAAATATAACTAAAATTCGAGCTTACTGACGCAGAATTTAAAATCAGTGGCGCAAAATTTTAAACAGCCTATTATTAAGGTATTAGTATGATACTACTTAACAATTTGCTAACTTTATAATAGTTTACTAACTCATTCTTAATTTTAAACATTTTCTAACTAGTATCGTACTAAAAGAATTTTCTTAATAAATTGCTTCTGAACACACCTAAAATAATGACATTTCGTGTAAAAAAGTAAGTACACGAACCTTTTTTGATGTTTACAAATGTCAAAGAGTCATATGAAGCTAGCACGATACTAAAAAAATAAAGTAGGTATTCGATGATTTTAACTTTAATAAAAGGGTAGAGAAAGTATGATTAAATTTTGTAAATTCGTTGTTTTAACTTGGTATCATACTAAAACAGCTTTAGCATCGTACTTATTCAATTAAAATTTTGCGCCAGTGTTTTTTTAAAATAAGAGTCGTCATTTAAAATTATTTTTTAAGCTAGAGCAGACTTTTTGTTTATTTTCATATCATAAAGAATACTTTAACTTTAAAACGGTCGTCTAACTTAATTACCACCAAATAGCTTATTTATCTCCTAAAAGTATACCTTATCTAGATTGAAAAAAGTAATTTCATACCATAACAAATTAAAACAAGCATGCTTACTGATATTTTAGTTATTTTTACTTGTGATACATATGGTGGTACGTAGAAAAAATCTAACTCGAGATTCTGATCAGACTCCATGTTTTTTATCACAATCTAGTTTGCACATATTTTATAAAATGTACTTTTTTACGAAAAAGTATTAGTTTTGAAGTTGTTTGTCTTCATTTTTAATTTGTTATATTGTTTGTGTATTTGTGTTTGGTTTTTCACCGTAAGTTTGCTAACGTTGCGGAATCCATATTAGTTAGAAGAGTTGTTTAAGGTACGTACAAGTACACATATTAAACTATGAAAGAGTAAAACAAAGTCTCGCAACTACGTATAGTGGATCTGGTTTAAAGGAGCAATGTTTTAAATTTTGCTGCTGGATAAAATTAATTTGGGCAAAATAAATGACAGAAATATATGAACATGATTCTTTCGTTGAAACATTTTGAATAAATTAAATAGCAGCATAGAGTATAAACAAATATAAAGGGCTGCGTTTAATAATTGACAGATATGTTTCCATTTCCAGAACTAAGTTAAAGAATATTTATTGTGAGTGTCGTTCTTAGTTCTGTGCAATAAAAAACGTTCCTATTACAGAGTTGATCTCTTTACAGTTTGTAACCAAAGCTATCTGGATAGCTTTACATTTCGTTTGTAATGCCATATAATACACGCCTGATGCAAACAACAACAATAACTATATAAAATGACTAAGGGTCATTCCGATATACTTGAACAAATACAAATTTTATCAATGGGAAATTCGATTTATTATAGATATAATTGGAACCGATTTTTGTTTATGCTTTTATCATAAGGTTTTCTTTGAGAACATGTACATGTACATATGTACATACCTAATAATCGGAATGAGCCTTCAATCAAAATATCTTAAATCCACCTCTGATTATAATCAAAAAATAAGTAGAGCTTGGTTTTTGTCATTATAATAATATCAAACATCCAACAACAATTTCCTCCCCAATCATGCAACCCAAACCAACAACAATGTATAGAATGTACATATATTGAGTTTTATTCATAAAAAAATAAGAATAGGTAAATATAAAAGTATTATTTATAAAAAAACGACGTTTATTGGAGATAAGACAAAGTTTTACCTGTGTCTGATAACTTACTGCGCATTCTGTGTGTATGTGGTTTATTTTTTCTTGTGTATACCTACTGATAATGTGTTATGTTTATTATCAACGTCGTCCTTCCTATCATAGGTATCAATCAATCGATTTTAATACTTTATGACTTCAATACTCACAATGTTAGGATCAGTTGGGTGGAACTTGTTATAGAAGCCCCATATTACCTATACGTGTTGATCGTCTTTATTCTCTATTTAATTGCTATAAGTTTTAAAAATAATTATTTATGTTTTTTTTTTCGAAACGAGATTGAAACGCGATCGCCAATGAGTGTGTTTTTGGTTCTGTTTAAAATATAAACAAACAAAAATATTTAAAAATATTGTGTTTAAAATTAAAAAAGAAAATAAATTTGAAAACATATTTAGTTTTGTAATTTATGCAGCAATGGCGAATTACAATCCATCAAGTTGTGGATATTATGATGAATATACTGCTTACAATAATTACAACAACGTTTACCCGCAGGAGTATCATATACCACCGGATTATGAATATAAATACGAGTAAGTTTCTATAGGTTCTTTGCTTAAATTCAATAATGTTGCCGATTTCTGAAAGACATTCTGTAATTGTAATACATTTTCTCGCGAACTGTATGGTATTTTCCCTCCGGAAGCCGCCGCCGCCGCCGTCGGTAACCAATGTTCAACGACACCCTACGTTCATCGCCTGGGAGATGATAGTAATAGTTGATAGACAGACGGTTGTTGAGGTGAGGAGGTTGAATAAAGATGGCACATATTTGAACATTCGGTAAAATAAAACTTATGTATCTGCGATCTGTAAAAAGATCATGAAGTTTTCAACAACGACGAAAACCTCGAACTTACACAATCTTGAAAGTCGAAATACTTCAATTTGTTTTACCTTGAATTCTCTATTTTCGATATTTTCTTCAGGAAGTTTTAAAATCAATTAAAACTCAACACAGTAACTCGCGTTTTATCATTAGTAAACTTAGTTTTTGAGATATTTAGAGATCAAGTGAAGGCACTTCTAAATTCTAAAAAACTTTGAGACGTTTTTTGGCGGAAATGTAAAGTTTCTAGTTTTACGACTAATTATAGAGATCCCTTAAGGACGATGTTTCGATGTAAACGAATCGTCTAATCAATTGTGAAAAAGGTAACTATTTGGGTTTTCTTGCAAACAAATATCCAGCAAAGAAATCAAACACCGAAAATAAAAAAGAATCAAAAATAAAAATACACTTACTAAAATATTGAATGTAGTAACAAAATTGATAAACATTAACCCGTCATTAGAAGAGTAGTCAAACTTCACAAAATTCGTGTTTGCAATAAGTTCTCCCTGGGGCTTACTCTTGAACAGAATGAGATGTAGTTTTGGCTAAAAGAATAGCTTTAGCGATTCTGTCCTTAAAATCGCTCACCCGTTTAGCAAAGTAATACTTCAATGGTGTATAACCTTTGAGTTACCTTTGAGTTTTATATTACTAGTGATGCTCCCCGGTTTTGCACTTATTATCTATACCCAGATAACTTTTGGCGGAATGATCGGGGCGGTCATGTGGCTAAGTCTTAGCTTACGCCCCAGTCAGCTAAAAAAAACACATTTATTTAGGCCAAATGCGAAATTATGTTTTTTTTTGAGCAAAAAAAGCAACAAATTCAGCTATTTATCAATATTTAACATCAAATTAAAATAGATAAAACATTACATTAAATTAAAATAGATAAAACCCAACTTCAAGCTTATTAAAACTATAAGCAAATCAATTTAAATTGATATTCTAATAGTTTAAATCAATTTATTTATTTATTTTTTTTTATTTATTTATTTATTGTCTATAAGTATAAACTTTCGTAGACTTGAACTTAGCATAATAACAATGAACATAAATAAAATATTGATAAATAAGTAAATATTGTATATGTAAAATGTAAAACAAAATTTCTTAATCTAAAAATCGAATGATATAATATTTAATATTTTGAATTTAAAAGTTTCCTTAGAACATTCAAGATCAATAACATTTGCATATTTATTAAAAAATTTACAGCACCTTGTGACAGGTTCATTACAGCCATAATTTGTAGAATGATGAGGAATATCAAAAAAGTGGTTAACTCTTGGCCTTAGAGAGCGTGAAGGGTTATGCGTTCTAAATAATAGATGTAAAGAAGGGCAACAAATATGTCCAATGACAATATCTCTGGCGAAAGATATCAAGAAATAAACCCGTCTTGTTTCCAAGGTTTTCAAGTCTAGTAAAAGACAACGCGATTTATATTGTGGTAATGGAACTGTCCAATTAAGCTGACGAAGAGTATATTTTGTAAATCTTTTCTGAATCTTCTCAATTCTATTCGAAGCATTTTTATAAAAAGGACACCACACAACACTACAATATTCCAATATTGGCCGCACTAAGCTAACAAAAAGATTTTTCAATGTGTATGGACAGCGAAAGTCTTTAGAATTTCTAATTAAAAAGCCTAACATAGAGTTAGCCCTAGAAATAATGAAGTCCACATGCATTCTAAAATCCAACTTGGAATCAAAAATTACTCCTAGATCCTTATGATTATATATTTTTTGTATTTATATTTATTTTTTACGTATACTAAAAAAAAAAAAAAAAATACAGAAAGAATTTTTGTCTTTACAAAAAGATATACCATGATATTTTAAGTGGTTCCGTTGATTTTTAAGAATTTTTTTTTGTAACAAAAAAAAACATTTTACATAAAAAAATGATTTTTCTTCCTCTTTGTCAAGTGTTCAATTTAAACAAATATAAGCTTAAGAGTGTTTCCTTGCACTTATTTTTCAGCGACCCAAAGATATTAATTAAAATGAAAATTGTAAACCCAGGATTTAATTTTGATAAGCAATGCAACTTTTAAAAGCTATTACATTTGAAAATACCATAGTTGAGCACTTTGACACACCCTAATGTACAAGTACATACATATGTCTGACCAGTAAACCACGCTCAAATTTTTTAGTTTTGTATCGAGAACTAGATACCGACCAAACACATTAGCTTGTTTTCCAGAAATTTAGACGTTACTGATTTCTCTGGTAAAATGAAATTTATATACATTTTCATAAAAACGGTTCTTGTGGCATAAAATCTAGTTTTAAATCCTTGTATTTTCGAACTTCATGGTTCAAATTTACGGAAGTCCTATCTCAAACTGAACCTTAGAACTTAGTGAAGAAATAAGTTTAGAACTGAAGAAGAAGATCGATCAATAGAATTTTGGAGGTTGTCCAAAAATGACCGTTAGTTCGACTTTTTTGTTTTGGCTTAACAAATAAATATAAACAAATTCATATGAAATTGTAAGCTTGGAGATATCCGGCTGATTAAAAACTGCAAATATTTTGATTTCGAAGATTTAAATTTGAATTAGGGACTTTTAGCAATAGGTTTTCTTAGATTGTGTTAATTGATTTAAATATGATTACCTATCTCACATTTTTGAAAAATATATTACCTAAGGAGCTTACACTAAATGATGACTGTAAATGTTGTTATTAAAAAAAAAGAAAAAAAAAATCTTTAAAACCTAAAAAAATGTCGGTAAAGTTAATATTAGAAGCTTATATTTTGAATTATAAAAGTCTGAAGATCGCTGCATCCAATATTTTTTTATTTTTTTTTTTTCAGGATAGGATATATCAATAAATATAAGCTAGCGACCGTGCTCGGGCTCTCATATTCGTTTTCAGATTCACGTCCTTGTCTTTCGGATGTGGATTTAGAACGTCAGTGTATGAAAATCTCATTAAATTCTCATTATAGGCATTACGGGTTTTAATGAATTTTTTTTATAGAGAAGCTTCTAAAAAGTTTGAAAAACCTTGCATTTCAAAACTTTAAAATAAATATTTTTTGAATGTTTGAAAAAAAAAATCATTTTTTTTTAAATTCCATATCTCAAAAACGGCTCCGAATTTTTTGTTTTGAAATTTAATATTACTCATACATAAATGAAAACTTTAAGTTGACGTACCAATTTTTTTTTTGATTTTCTTAAATTTTTTCATATAAAAGCTTATTTTTTTAAGAAACTACTACAACAACTTATAATTTTTATTCTCCCACAAATTCATGTTTGCATAGTATTCTGTTTTTATCCCTTACTACTAAAAGCGTTTAAGAAATTAACTTTATCCTTATGAACAGTTTTCTCTAGTAGCATTCGTTTTTAAAATTCGTAGTCTATTACATAGGAGTAAGTTCGTGCATTTTTTTCTTGTTGCAATGTTTTTGAAGATTTTTAGGATCTTCTTTACAAAATTTAATTATTTAAATCACTTTAAGCAATAATAAGAAAATCATTAAAAGTTTTTTTTACTGTTTCTAATGTCTTCGAAAATGTTTTATATATAGTTTCAGATCTTACAAATTAAGTGATGCAGAACAATTCTACGAGTTATTTCGGAAAAAATTAAGATTTTTGAAAACGTTTTTTCAAGGTTGGTATGGCAGCTACCGTTACTTTTAGATAAAAGAATATTTTGTTGATTAATCTTTTTGAAAGTGTCAACAAAGCGTTAGTCACCAATACTGTTAAGAAATTTTAGGAGCTTAAGCAAAAGAAAATTACTATTAGAAATAAGTTCTACCATTAGGAGCCATTTTTCAAAAGTTTTTCTACCATAACCTAGCTTTTACTTAAAAAAATGTTTGAATGGTTTGTATACAAATCTGTGGAACAGATAATAAGAAAAGAAAGTACATATTCGTTATCTTGCCTTAATATCGCAAGTAAAGTTGAAAGCATAATCTTTTGCATTATCTCAGGAGCTAAGATATCCCAGATTTTATCTAGCAGCCATGAACTTACAATACTAAACAACAAATTTTTATAAGTGTGTGTCTATGAAAAAAAAAACATGAATTAAAGTCTTATGTCTAATCTCAGGTATGAAAAGTAGCGTACCCATTTTGTATCAACAAATTAAGTCTCCTTGAAATTGTATACCTATACCGCTTAATAAAAGCAGATGCTTAGTGAAGTATGACCAGCTGATGGATGCAATAGTTCCGCAAGCACATAACACGGAAAACCACTCCTTCTGATTTTGCAGATACACATAACATGCATTGATCTATGTTATTCAATTGTCATTCAATGTTTATTAACTACAAAACAATTACTCGTTTCCGTAAGAAATTCAATAAACTCCACAAGTCGGAACAGAATCACGCCGTACCGGCCGCACCGTGCCATGTCGGCTTCACTCCAAAGATGCACTCATTATCAACTTTCATACCTCCAAGAGCATAAGTGAACCTATATGCGAATCGAATGCGTCCTAGATGCATTTACAAAAGCTGTTCATACATCGGCATCTTGGCTTGTGATTTGTGAATGGCTCTCCAGGCCTCAATCAATCTTTTTTTACACCTTTACCTGCACCTTCCTATAGGTATCTTCTTCCAATAAGTGCTGGAAATCACAGAGAGCAGGCGAGTAAACTAAACAAAATAATTTCTATTGTGGTATTGTATCTGTATCTCGATAACTGAAAAACATTCTATCATTTACAGTCTTAAGGGTCAGGTCTCGATCTACCCTCATATTATACACAGATTGTTCCGAGGGAGACAGTAAGGCGACCTTTGTGTTTGCTTTATTTCCTGTGACCGGATGTAACTTCCTAACAATCCTCAAAAATGAATGCGCTAAGCAAAAAGATCGAAATATGTATTTTTGAAAGTACATTCTCTTCAATTATTTACCGGACAGCAATGCCAATTGAATCTTGACAAATGGGTTTTTGGTGTTTTTGAATGGATTTTTTGTATGTGTGTTGTTTAATACGTTTCCATTGCAATTCGTTTCGAATAAAGGTAGACGTATAGTGGTGCTCTATAGGGATTGAGCCTAACCGATGTCTGATTTGCTAGAAACATTAAGCACCACAGTGAGTAATTGCCTATTTAGAGTTTCCCTTAATTTCATTATATTATACCCTTGACACCTTTTACAATAAATGTTTGCGTGCAGGGAATGAATTTAGAGGATGTGCAGTGGGACGGTTTTTGGTGGTGAGAATTAGCTTGGCAAATAAAAAACGACATTTTTGAATATTTTTGAAAAATTATTTCAAAGCAGCTATTCATTAAAACAGGTTTAATAGGATTACAAATAAGAACGAAAATGGTACTCAAAAAAACACTATAGTAAAGACTTTAATACAGATAATGAAAGTGCTTCACGATTTGTTTTTAATAATTAAGCATTATGTTAACTAAGAAAACTGAACAAAAAAAAAACAAAATTATGTTAATCAATCTGTTGGAAATTGGGGAAGACAAATAAAATTTCTACGAAATGGCTACAAAACATACATATCTACATACATATATCCTTGAAGTGGAAATTCATTTTCACTATTGGGTCGAAGACATAGATAACATGACACCGTCCTCCTTTACCGATGTAAATAAAAATGGTTCAAAAATATCCAAGGGTCTCTTACATCAAAATGCTTTGGTTTTTTCTGCAGAAGCTTTAGCTACCAAGCAACAATAAAAGCAAAAAGAAAAAAAAGCTTATATGCACAGATAGTTTGTCAACGCTAGTATCTAATGGCGATTGAAAATATTAGAAAACCATACAAAGGTGATAGACAACATTCGAGATAAGTTAGGTAATATTAAAACAAAAAATGTGGAACTTCCTTGGATTCTAGGAAGGAATCAATTATGACAAAACTGCTAAATCAGCTCTAAGCGAACCTCTCTCCCTTTTTTTACTTTAACATTACTTTAACAAAAAAGACACTAAAAACCTCATTATAAAAACATACAACGAAATAAAAAAAATAAACTGGAAAGAATACATACATACACCATCATTATTCATTGATCAATGCTCAACCAACCTGTACACATGCTCCGCATCTTCATGCGAATGCAGTTAGGGCACACCAACTTAATACACAGCCACACCATTTCTGTAAATCAGCCTATTTTGTCAATTTTCTAACCAACAAAACATACTCACAATAACACACCTCCCCTCTGAAAGTCTTCAAGTGAACTCCACCCACAGAAACCTATTTACAAAAGATGAATTAGCTGGCCTTTTGATAACGCCGTCAGATCAAAATATTAATATACCTACATATGTATATTTTGTTAATACAATTTAATCTTTAAAAAAAATTATGCCCTTTTTCTTGTCAATTTATTTAATTCTTTTTCTCTCTGGGTAGTTGGTGCTATAGTTTTATGTTTGTATTGTAGTTTACTAATACATAAATTTAAAATAATAATAACAAAAAACTACCCGGTTCATGTGTTTCTGAGTTCTCATACATTTTCAACAAGTGCATCAGATCTAATTCTCAGCTAAATTCAGAAAATGTCTGGTTTATGTTTCTTATAAATTGAACTATGTGGCTGGTTTGATTTATAAGTACTTAGTAGTCAACACAGAAAGAGATAGAAATAAAACAAAGAAAACATGAATTCGGAAATGACCAATATTTCACAATTAGTATCATAATAATATTTCACAATATAGTATCATAAAGAAATGTTCATTTTGAGGCTTCTTTAAATCAATTTTCCAGAAAAAAAATTCGAATAAGAACCGATTTAAGCAGAGAAATTATTATTAGTTTTCAAAAACTTTTTCAATAAACAAACTCTTAAAGTTTTAAATAGAAAATTTTAAATGTATCATTTATGAGGCCTAAAGCTTATTTAAATTTTAAATTAAAATTTGTCCAACTACATAAATTAATAATAATAATGAAACTATACAATTTCTGTTTAAATGTTTGAATTCTTTGCTTATCTTTAAGTTCTTTAGGTAGGCTGTTGAAAAATAAAAGTTCATCAGTGAATTTTGCGTGCTGCTTCTGTTTAATCTTCCTAGTATAAAGTTATTGCCCCTTCTCAGATTATAGGGCTAAAAGTTAGCCACAACAACCAAGTCTTTTCTCAAACATTCACAAACTTCACAACTATGATCAACCGCATGATGATAAGGCGCAGATAACGCGCACAATTCACACATTCCAAAATACTTCATTGACACTGTAAACCATCTTCTTCACGCTCTTCGCTACTATTTAGAACACACTTTTTAAGCCGACATTCATTTTCGATATGGTTAATACCTTCCTAGACAATTATAACACCTTTTAACGTAAAACGCATTACTTGCATCACACCTATCCCAACCTAAGCTCACAGACCCGATCTTTATTATTTCGTTGAAACATTCACAGATCAGTTCCACCACTGTTGTGAAAGAGTTATATCTTCTGTTTTTTATTTTTCCAAATGGCTTTCACATTTAATTTTTTCTTTTAAAATCTCTTTCTCTTCGTAAGGAAATTTATTATTTCACTTTCACGCAAATCCGAGACTGCCAGGCCATTTTGTTTACACTATGAGATGTGCCAAGTTTCGATTCAACATCACCTTTGAATTTTGCAACTGATTCATCATTACAACAAGCAACAATTAAAGTTACACTATTTAGCTTTTTTATTCCCGAGATCTAAATAGCGCAATCCTCAGATTTGAGATTTGACTTTACATCGGCTTCCGTTCGTTTGCAGACATCATACTCCCGTTTATGATAAGATGTTCAAAAATTTGAAAAACACAGCACCACACCGTATTTATTCGATTTAACTCACTATTTGTTATTAATACCTCAGTTTAACACCAGAAATATTAAAAATTGTTTAGCCGTCAAAAAACAATACTTTTCCCTTAAGCTTACACTCTTTTCAAATTTTCTATTAAAGAATAGCTTTGGAACTTGATTTGCTCGATTTATTCTATGACTCAAGAAGTATTCAATTTTTCCAAAAAAAAATTTCAAGTTGAATTCAACTTGGACAAAATTTATACTCCAAATGAAAATCTTCGAAAGAGAACTTCGACCAAGATTAATATCAAAATCTTTTCCAATAGATTTTTGCAAATTTCCTTGGGCAAGAAAACGTAAGACCGCGACCAGCTGCAATCTTGCAGGAATGGAAGTTTTACTGATTAGGAGGTCTGTTCCTATAAATAATACTTGCTCACCCATATTCTGTATTCCGAGTGAAAGTGAATTGAAAACGAATTTCAATTTCACTTTAAATGAAACAGCATGCTCTGCATTCCGAGTGAATTCAAAATTCACTCCGAATTTATTTTCGAAATGTCAAAATAAGCTGAAAGACAATTTGCATCATTTATTCAAACATTGTTTCTTGTGCAAAACAAAAATAGATTCACAATTATTATTAAGAAGTGGTAGAAAGGACGAAAATCAAGGATAGAGAGTTCGTAGACAAGTTTAACGTCGTAAAACTAAAATTTTAGATCTTCCAGAAGCAGTGTAAACTGAATTGGGAATGAATTAACATGGACATTTTGAATTGTTTGTAGTTTCGAAAAAGCTTCTGCTAAAGGATGAAGCATTTGTTTACATTGTGGAAATAAGTCCCTTAGTAAAATCGACTTCAATTTCCTTAACTTATTTCATAAATTGCAACAAAACTTTTTCTTATCGTGAGTTCTTGTGTATTCCCCTGTAAACAACAATTTATTTTAATAAAATCAAGGGAACATTTCAAAACTTTATTTAAATGTTTGTCAATTAGCGCGCAAATGTAAAGTGAATTGAATTCACAGTAAGTGAAATGCAGAACATGTGTGGCTATTTTAGTAAAACTAAATGAGTATCTTAGAACGATATGTCTCTCTAATTAAATATGTATGTATATTGAGCATTAAATAAATATTATTCTTGTTATTATATTCCGAGTAATCAGACGTCTTTTGATTCAATTTGGTTGTAACTTAATTCTTGGGATTATTATAGAGTGACCTTTATCAAGTCGGTAGTATCTTTTAACCACATACGCACTGTCAGCAATTCTTAATGCGTTTGAATGATCTCCCAACATTTTTTCTTTTACATATTCACGCTGGGTCGTTGTAATGCCAATGCAAGCAATAAAGCACTCATTACAATATTTTATAGAATTACTTTTAAATTTACAAACAATTTTAATAGCAAACAAAAACTTTACAAACAAAATAGTTTTGTATAATAGTATTATAGTAATAAATAGTATTGTATTCAGCCATGCCAACTGAGAAGTGACAGATGACACCTGTTTTCAAATTCAAAATTTTGTTTCGAAATTATGAAAGCGAGTGAAATGTAGAACACTGAAAACAAATTCACTAGATTTCGAAATTCGTTTTCATTTCGATCTCACTCGATTTTTGGAGATTGGCTGTTAATAGCTTTTTCAACCCAATTAATACCATTGGAAGAAGAAGGGAAGGTTGAATACTTGTATAGCTTGACGTCTAATAAGCCGTATATATGTATGTATTTGAAAAACTGAATCAAACTTTATTGTTTGAAATCCATATTTGCGTATATTCTATATTTATAAGTTTACTAGCTTTTACCAGCGGCTTCGCCCGCATTTAAGTCATTGAATAAGTATCAGACATCATCACAATAGAAATGAATCAATATGATACGTATATTTTATTGATTAGATGGGATTATCAGTTTTTAAAAATTACTACATACAAAATACAATGAAGTTTAAAAAACTTAAAATATGCTTTATTGAATTGCAACAACAATGTTAAAATATATCTCACTGTAACAAAAATAAATAATTTCGAAGTCTAACAATTTAAAAAGATAAAATGCAGTGTATTAATTTAGGATATTTTTGTAGACTATATTATAAGTTTTTCCGTCTGGTGCAAATATGTGTAAATACCGGGCATAAGACACTCGCGAACAGGCTACATATACATAGTTGGCCATGAGAGAAGCATGGCTTTTCTAAATGCACTCCCGCTACCTGTAATGTCTGCCCTTGTGCTTTGTTTATAGTAACAGCAAAGCTAAGCTTAACGGGAAACTGAACCCTTTTGAATTGGAATGGAAGGTCAGTGGGAATAATTGGAATCCGAGGTATGATAACGCTTTTTTCCTTGCCGACACCTGTTAAAATAGTACACCTAGTATATTCTGCCCCAATTTCGTTATCCGAAGCCTTGTTCCATTACATGGCAGAGGGGCATTTAGATTTCTTATAAGCATTACTGTTACATTTAATTTCAATTGAAGTTTATGTGACGATACACCCGACAGTTCAAGTGAATTTAAAAACTCCACAGGATATAAAGTACTTAGTTCGTATCCATAATTGTATCCATTGACAAATATTTCTTCATTTCTCCTTGTAACTCTTTTAAAATGTCGGTGTTGATCCTATAAACTACTTCATTTTTTGGTGCTAATATCGCTCTTACACACAACCACTCATCACAACTCAAATTTTGTTGCAATTCCGGAAAAACATGAGCAATGAGATCCACATCATTTTCCACTAAATTAGAAAATTCTCTACCATTAAATACAGACCAATCCTTACGCATGAAATTTCGACGGCGCGTGGTCTGCATTTCTGCATTATAAGTTCTTCTCGCTTGTGATTGTTCTGGCGTTTCTATCGCTCTTCTAGCTGCCTGCAGCGCAGCTTGTCTTTCTGAACAAACTCGCGCCTGAAGAGGCGTTTCAGCTGCTTTCAAAACCCTTTGCCGTTGTGCTTGCTGTTGTCTTCTCAGCTCTGCGTGAACAGAAGATTCTTGATTTCGTGCAACTTTTGCTGCACGGGCCCGCGACGAATTTTTGGATAGACCAGGGGCCAAATCACCGCATCCGTGATCGAGTGAGTGAGTCCCATCAGTTATCGAATGAACTAGTGAGCACTTTGGCATGATGGCATTCGTAGACTAACGTATCGTGTAACTATTTTAAATTGTAGTAATTCTATTCTACTACATCGAGTCTCTATTGATTTTTATCGAGTCTTTCTTGTTTGACAGATGAAATTTGTATTCATTTAATTTATTTTTGGACAAACAAATTTCATTTTTTTGTAAAAACAACAAATTTTTCGCGAGTTTCCAGTTTTTATTACAAGGATTTGAGGATATTTCGAAATATCCACTAAAAATGGATTATTTCTTTTTATCAAGCGATTCAGATGGTAAGGATTTAAAAAATATTTTTATACGTATGTACATACGTATGTACATAATAACTAACATTTAATTCACATCAACCAGAAGATGAGATGACGAAGCTATGGAGCGCAGACTCCTAAGGGACAAAAGCAATCCTCTGTCTTTGTCAAATTCTGCGTAAGTATCCAAAAATTATATTATGTACATATACATATACGTACATGCATTATAATTACAGAATATTTCTATTTAAAGTTTCATTAAAAGGTTTAGGCTGAATAAAGACGCCTTTGTATATGTTATGTCCAGTTTAGATACGTTCTATCAGTCGGCTTCTCATCTGACGAATAAAATTCAGTTCGATAACTGATGAGAGAATGTCAAATTATTGTACTAGACTGCTCGATAACGTGAGCGGTAATGCCAAATTTACATAATTCAGTCACGTATGACTCGATAACTGATGCGGTAATTCGGCCCCAGATTTCCGCTTCCGAGGCATTTTTAAAGAAGAACAGAGAACGAATTGAAATCACAAAAATAACACCTAACCTCAAATATTCAAATAGGTTTATACTTCATATAATAATGACAGAAGAAAAAAAAAAACAATAAATATAGAAAAATTTCAAAAAGTTGAAACTATAGTCAATCGGAATGGATATTGACATGATCGTCGGTAATTTTTTTTTTAAATAAAAAGTAGCCTATGTTACTTCTAATACCTCCAAGAATATGTGTACAAGGTTTCATGATGATCGGTTTAGTAGTTTTTGCGTGAAAACGTAACAAACAAACTTACATTCACATTTATAATATTAAGTAGGGATAGTAGAGATAATTAAATAGTACTCGTATCAAAATAAAACATAGGTTCTAATGTTCAAGCTAATTGTGGGTTAAGTCCACTAAGTTTGGCCCGAGAGAAAAAAATCGAATACATAAGTTAATAAGTCGTTTAAGTTTTTGTACAGTTTGAGACAATCTAAAGACATCTTTAAACAGAGTGAAATTTTAAGAACCAAAACTGATTATTTAAATTTATGCCGTTAAAGCCAAACGAAATTTCAACTTGTGATTAAATTGAAACAATTGCCTGAGAAATTGCGGCTTTCCATCCCTTGAGGATTTATTCTTTAAAGCGGAGGCTTGTCTTCCTTGTCGCCTCGAACTAGGGGACTCAGATTATCACACACTCTTTGTTGAAGCATTCTTATCTTTTCGTTGGATTGGCCTAAAAAATAAAGTCGACGTGTTTTGGTTTTGTGGAATATATCCAGATCTTGTTACAGCTCATAGAGCTTGTGGTTAAAAATATTTTATTCTACATTCATCCTTCTTGCATACAGAACCAAATATCCGTTTAATAAAGTATTGCAGTATTGTCAGCATAAGGATTTTGTTGAGCATGTAGGAGTTTTGAACTCTTGTGTTTCGCCAATCCGAAGAAGGAAATCCCCTTGGAATTACCCGTCGGATCTGCGATTAAGTGTTATGTCTAACGTTAATACTCCGAGGTAAATGAACTCCTTAAGTATTTCGAAGGTGTAACTATAAATAGTGGGTTTTATCGTTTTGTGGTTAAAAAGTGGTCTTATGCCAAGGCAGCATTCAGCTGCTTGAAGATACCATTTATTTCTATTTGAAAATTTAATAGAATGTGGAGGTGTTTTGCAGTTTTTGATCATTTCAAAGATAGAAATGTTTAATTTTGTTTTAGAGATATGACAAAACTCTGAACAAACAACAAAGTATGCACCACCAATAGAACAATAGAGCGACTCATTTGTTTTGTTGAGTTTGATTTGTATATTTTTCTTCTTCGGTCGTCTTATTTTTTTCTTTCTGTCGGCTTAGTAATATTACGTATAAAAACTGATTGAACTGATAACAAAGTCCATCACAAGTAGGTACATATATGACTATCCCCAATATTACTCATTTGATTAACGCTGCGAAATATTTATTTGCTTAAAATTTACTTGCCGGTTGCAGTGCTCTAAATTGCCATACTCTCCGCTACATCAAATAGTTTTACATTACAATACTCCAATCAGTACGGTAATCTAAATCGATTTTGGGCTTTTTAATTCTAAAATATTAAATAAAGTCAAATGCTTTAATTTTGAAAAACTAAGTATACGAAAGGCATATTTAGTTGTTCTAATTGCCCACTCTGCACTTCACAATTACTGCAATGCCTTTTACAATTAGAAACAACAAAAACACAAGACAATATACAGGGAAGTGCTGTAGCATGTTACCAAGTGCCAACACTTGAACCGGATACAAAATCATTTTGAAGTCAAACACTTTTCTTGAGTAACCCTTATTGCCATTTATATAATGGCTATGACCGTGTAGGGCTATATTTTTATTTAGATTTTTGTTGTTATTATTGAACAAATATCAATTTTCGCTTCTTATGATTTTTATGCGCCGATGTCACGAAAACCACTTAAAAAAATTTACTTTATAAGACCCCAAAATTGTCATGCCATGAGTACCGTATCGCACGTTTGCATGTTTGTGGCGCATCCTGGATTTTTTCACGTGTATCCCAGCACTCGTTCTATGCAAGAAAAAAAAACATGAATCCCGTTTTTTTCCGTGCCAGTGCCATTTGCAAAAGTTCTCATCATTTCAAGTACACACATAGTGCTGCGCCACCGTTTGGGATTATAAAAGCCACTAACAAAAATTTATTCTGACTTCTTCATAATATACGAGTATATCCTCGCAACTTCCAAACGAAGAAGACCCCTTAATGATAATAATTGGGCGGGCGAAAGAGTCACTACTACAATAATAGTAGCACGATACTCGTACTACTTGTAAACGGCAATAAAAATAATAAACATAAAAAGAAAAGAAATTAGTTGGATATATACCTGCTGCGGTCTCCCAGGATCTTCCTGGTTTAGCCCAAGCCACCTCGCCTCTGCCGCCGTACCACCAGGAGTTAAACACGGAAATTCCCTTCAACCAAAACATATGTGAGCTCGGTTATTGTGTGTGTATTCCATCAAACAAAACACAGCTTAAGAGTATTTCTATAATTGACATCCTATTTTTGCAAAACAGCTCAGGTATTCTTGCACCTTGTCTGGATATTTCGTCCATCAAAAAAGGAACAAAAAGTTGAAAAACATTTTCGTAAATTCCATTATGAAAACTGTATTAGGTGAGGATTATCCGAGGGTATGATTTGAAACCAATTACAAGCGATCGATTCTTTGTGAGACCGTTTTGTGGATGATCCACCTTTTTTGGTGTTTGAGTTTGTAGATGCAATTGATCCTTAAGCAAATTGGAAAGAATGCCAAAGGTGACAGAGTGGAAATAATATTTTTCTCGGCTATTTTTATCAATGAATAAGAAATGCTTGCAGCGTTTAATGCGGCTTTGACATATTGAACGCAACACATTGAATTTTGACAAAAGTGAACATTATTTTTTTGAATGGAGGAAAGCATGACATGGTGTTTTATAATTTTGGTTGTTGTAAGTTAGCAAGTTGATGTTTATTAAGGATTTGTAATTAAGGATTATTGTATTAAATATTTCGCAAACCCAAAATGAAGTTCATTGTGAAGGTTCAGTTTTTAAACATTCAATGAATGAAGGCCATAACAACCTGCAAACACAAATACTTGCATAATGCATAGGTATACGGGCAAATGAAAGAAAGTGGGAAGAATAAACAATTCTGATATGGAGCTTGAAAATTATTATATACTATGTCCAATAAAATTTTTCAGAAACCATCTTTATAGATAGATTTTTATTTCGTTTTAACTTTTACAATGGTTTGTTACCGCACATTTTACATTATAGAGATTCGATATTATATTCATATCTTTCAACTAAAACATTATTTTTAAGGGTTCTATAAGTAATTTTGAATTTAAACATTATATTTGGAGGAAACACGATAAAACCTCCATTAGAAAGGAAAAAAAAAAATTGTAAGATATACATAATGTATATTACTAAGGATAACTTAATACTAATGACTAGAAGAAATGCATAAAACATGCGTTCAATATTAAATAAATTAGATACATTTAATAAATATATACAAAAAAATATAATATAATAAGTTTAAATAAATTAATAGTACAAATTTAAATTAACATACAAAAACATGAATAAATAAAGAAATAAATAAATTAATAGTAGATAAATAAATAAATTAACAAAACGGAAGAAATAAATAAGTAAATTAATTAAATAATAAATAAATACATAAATAAATAAATAAATAAATCAATAAATAAATAAATAAATAAATAAATAAAAAATAAATAAATTAATTAATTAAATAGTGAAACAATAATAACAATAAATAAATAAATAAACAAAGAATAAATAAATTAATAAATAAATAAATACAAAACATGAATACAGAATTTAATGAATAAATAATCACAAAGTTAGATAGTATATGAACAAATGTAATTAACAGTAAATAAAAAAAAGAAAAGAAAAATTCATCATGAATCAATATAAAATAATTTTTATGATCATATTAAGATCGATTAGCTAGTTGGCTTACGAGAATATTCTCAGCAAAATCAAGGCGATTTAAAAATGAAATATTTAATTTTTGAATTCTTTCCGAAATCAATTCAACATTCGCTCTCGCGTGGAGATCAGAAGTCGAGTGATGCCAAGGAAGATCTTGCATCATTTTAAGGATTCTATTTTGAGAAACTTGTAACTTTTGCATGTGACATTTAGCCACATTATTCCAAACGGGACAGCCATACAACAGAATTGCCTGAAAAACAACTTTATGAATAAGTATTTTGTTTTCGTTTGATAGTAATGATTTTCTATTGATGAAAGGAAAAAGCATTCTTATAGCAATGTTGACTTTTCTTATAGTTTGTGTTATATGGTAGTTGAATGTTAATTTGGAGTCAAGGTGAATTCCAAGATATTTAACTTGACGTTCCCAAGAAACTGTTTTCCAAGGATACGTAATTGATTGCTTGGAAGATAACAAGCTTTTCTTTTCCGTGTGAAAAAGATGGCTTGCATCTTATCAGCATTTAATTTGATTTTCCATTGGTTGTAATATTGTTCCAAAATTGTAATCGCATTATTTAAGTTCGTCTCAATATTAAGACTAAGCTTATGCGAAGACAATATGGCTGTGTCGTCAGCAAACATTGCTGCTTCACAATCAGTTATTTTGGGAAAGTCAGCTGTATATAAATTATATAAAATCGGACCTAGGACTGAACCTTGAGGTACACCATAATTAAAACATACTAAATCGGAGACACCACTACTGACGTGAACTTTAAAACATCTATTGGACAGGAAACTTTGTACAATTTTACACAGGTAAGTTGGAAAATTGAAAGACAACATTTTATATATCATACCATTGTGCCAGACAGAATCAAAGTCTTTTTCTATATCTTTATTATAATATTTTGTGTGTTGAACTTTTGCTGAAACAAGGGCCTTTATTCTTCGGGCATATTGTTAATATCTACACGCTTGAATTGTAATTTTGAGCTTGCTATTGTTCTGCCACTTAGAATTAAGCTTTTCCACAGTTGGTTGTTATAGGGGTTTTTGCAACTTTGAGCTTAAGAAGCTCCCAAGCGTTTTCTATGGGATTCATATCCGAAGAATATTCAGGCCAGTCCAATATTTAATTTTTTTTTAATTGAGAAAAGCCGTAACACTCTTGGCTTAATGGCAAGAAGCACCGTCGCGTCGTGCATGAATATTGGACCTTCATGGCTCAAAAACCACTTCCAAATTTGTGGCAACAAAACGGTTTCAAGCACTTTCTTGTACTGGTCCTGGCCTCATGGTATTTTCCACAACTTAAAGAGGACCTACTTCTTTCCCTGATATTAAAGACCAAACAATTATGGATAGAGGGTGCTTGATTGTTGGAATAATGTGCTCTGGTTTGTTCTGCTCGCCAGGTCTTCTACTCACAAATTTTGTCTTTTCAGTCAAAAATTGGAAAAACGATTCATCCGAAAAGTAAACCTGGGAAAAATGCATTTTTATTGATTTATTATCTACAGTTGAATGTTTGTACTTATGAGCCTATTCCAGCAGCTTCTAACTCATTGCAGGCGTTAGTCTTGGCTTTCGAGCAGGTTTCATTGCGATAAATTTCATTTCTGCTGAGCGCCTTTGAACTTTGCGTTGCGATATTTTGACTCCTCCATCTTTGGTTATTTTCGTGAGCAAACGCACTGTAAATTTTCTATTTTTAAGGCAAACAACCCTGATTTTTCGATCCGTTCTTTGAAATGTGCGTCGTGGTCGACCACAGCAACCTTTTCTTCGGGGACTTAAGGTCATCCCTAGGTTAAACTCTTTTTTTAATTTCTAACAGAACTTCTCGTAACTCCGACTGTGAACGCAATTTCATATTGGGATAGGTTAGTAGCCTTTAAAAGTCCAGCTACTTGCCCAACATTCTTTGGAGGGAGGTCAGACGTTCTTCCCATCTTTAAGCAATAAATAGTTTTTTTATTTTAATTTTAAATAAATATAAATTACTAAAGATTTAGCACTCACACTTACTATAAATTTGTAGAAATTGTACTATAAAACAACTTAAAAATTAGGTCAATCAATTAAATTTTCCTATAAACTTCCGCACAAAATGACCTCCATGAAAGAAATGTGGCGTGTTGCATTTGGTGTAAGCTTTAAAGCATGAAACTTATTTTACATTTAAAAAACAGTATTAACAATAAAGAGTAGTAAAACTTTCAACTATAAAGTAAACATGTAGGCAATTATCGAGCTATGTTTCCGTTTAATTATATTTGTTCGCTTGGGCCTAACAATATGACAAGGTACTGTAGGTTTGATTTCATTCAATAGAAGTCCAAGGAAAATGAAATTTTATACTCTTGAGTTCCGAAACATCGATTAGGCAGTACCAAAATCCTTAGTTTTGTAAGCGTTAATCAGAAAATTACGTTTCTGTTTGCATAAGACAGACAGAGTCAGATAGATTTACAAGGAAGTGTAACAAGACGTGTAACACTGGAGAAAAGTTGTTTTGAATCAGATCTTATAGACTATATCAAGCTCATCAAACAATTTCTTGGGGACAACGAACTATAGTAAATAAAGGCGAATAAAATAGTCTCTCGACAATGAAGATTTAAGTCCTTTTTAACGTTTTAAAGCCGCGTTGTAGTCTACAGCAGAACCGTATCCCATGTCCCAGGTCTAAAAACCTAGCGGTGGAAAATCAGCGAAAATGAAAAAAAAAACACCAAAATTTGTGGCTTTTTTGTTGCTAATTAGTTGCTGGAATACCGATTTTGTTACTCGAATCGATCGCGAGGAATCGGCAACAGTTCTAGATTTATATTAAGATAGCGTGGAAATTATTAAATTTTGGAATAACCGATCACACAAATGAGAGTAAATTTGTTGCTAATTTGTTGCTGTAAGATGTTCTAGGAAAAAGTTGACAAAAAATATTTATTCACAGTTAACTAACTCAAATTTGATGTCGTCCACGCTAGCTTAACTCTCGATTTTTCTTTATGATATGGGCCAGAGGACATTAACTGAGAAACAATCAATCTTCACCCCACAAACACAATTTTCAGATACATCTTTCACGTTATTTTAAAATTGACGACGATGAAGAAAATTATTTTTTGAATATAATTCAATTGAGGTCACTTGAACTTTCAATTTAGTTATCTAAGGAATATTAAAACTAATACATACATAAATATTAATATTAAATAGAATATTCAAGTCTGCTTTTATTAATTGATTTAGGTTTTAAAAAATGAGCATGTGCTGAAACTGAGGATTAGCTATAAAAAAAGCTAAAGACATAAGAAAGGGAGCAGGCTTATCAGCAGAGCTCGTTAAATAAGGAGGTGATGTTTTGAAAGGGTGAATGAATCAACCAATTATGGGTTAAGAAACGTGTCCAATGACTGCACTATCAGTTCCATATGCCCAATCTAAAAATGATATCAAAGACCAAGTACATGTTATCAATAAACATTACTATTGATAGCAACGAGTTCTAAGTATTTAGGGAGTTCATCTACCTCGGAATAGACGACAGCTTTGTGAAGATTCCTAGATCCCTAGAAAACCGCTAGTATTTTGGTTTGGCGGAACAAATGGGTGCAAATCTCTACTTCCAGCCCTGCCTTATTACGTTGAGTGTTCGACCATAAACAGAAATAGAGACTTGATACGGTTTTTTTTTCGAAAGACAAAATCCTCGGCGAATATTTGATCGAATGGAGGACGTGATACCGCCACGAACTCTATAAGTTCTACCATGATATTTATTAAGTCCAAAAAATTAAAACACATTGCGACAGGTTTGTTCGGTTTCGGTTTGTTCGGAGTGATTGAATCACAATATTCCAGATAACAGAGTCTTTGAATTCCAGCCCCCAGGTTCGAGGTGGCAAGAAAGACCGAATCTCATTGTCTAGATGACTCAAAACCGCGTTCTCGGAATACTAAAGCTTGGAACCGCCACAGTGTCTCAACTCTCAAGCATAGATCATTCCTTTTACTATAGAATTAGTTCATTATAGTCTTTTCGTTAATATCCATAAAATAATTCTTCTTTTCATCTATTTGAACGCAAGTGCTTGTAGAACTTTCATTAAAAATATTTAAAATTCTAATTTTAGTCACAAAATTTTGAAATTTTAGAAAATCCCGATTGAGTTATACAGAGATAATTTATAGATTAAGAGATAACACTTTAAGTATGGTTCATGGTCTTCTAATTCAAGTAGCCTCTTCTCTATTGTATTTATGACGAAAAAAAGATAATAACTAGATCCAAACAGCACATACATTGTATAAACGAGTTAAATTATTGTCTCAAAAAAAAAATTAATAGAATTAAAAATAGTTGCTCATTAAATCTAGAGTCAACATAAATAGTTAAATTATATTTTTTCAATTAATCTCTTCAAAAGATAAAAGGTAAAACCTTAATTAAAACAATTGGTCAAAGCTCGTTTCCTTTCAATAGATAAATCTACTTCAAAATTATTTATATTAATCGAGTATGGTGTAATTGTTTTTTTTTTTGTTTTTTTTTTTTTTTTTTTTTTTTATAAATCTTATCACAATTAATAAAACACAAAACAAACAAACTGATGTTGTTGTCACAGTATTTTCAATTGATATGAAACTATTGGTATACAATGTCCAGTTGGATTTCGTAAGACTTTTCCAGTTTATCATAAGAGAGGTTTTGATCGAAATCGAAAAGTTTATCGGTATACGAGCTTAACCCTTATGATTGACTTAGTTTTTGATATGGGTGCGAAAGATTGTCTTGTTTACATCATAAATACATACATACATAACGCTGTATGAAAAAGTCTTATTAACTTTTCAGACTTGAGTCTTCTTTTTTTTATAATTCACTTGCGCTCTAGGGTATGTTAAGAGACCCTTATAATGTTAAACACAGCACGGGCAATGGGGAAATTAGGGAGGGAGAGAAAGGAGGTGACGATGAACATTGGTTTTGAATGTTTGCAAATTGAAATGGCGAGGGAAAACCGTGCCGGGTAAGTTATTCCATAATCGTTTTGTGCGACTAAAATACGAATCTCTATATTTGACGGTACGACCAATGTTAGGCTCAAGGGTGAACTGATGAGCATTCCTAGCGTATCACGGGTGAATTGATAAAAGGAGGAGTGCAACTGGCTACTTCGAGTGAGCATTGCTTGTGAAAGAAGCGATAAAAAAGGGAAATACATGAAACATTCCAAAGGTGTTCAAGAGATAGGAATGCATCCATGATAGCTCTGGTTCCTATCAGGTTTTACGCTCTGTTCTGAATTATATCCAATAAATAGAGAGAAGATTGTGCTGCACCTGCCGAAAGGTGGGAGTTATACTCGAGTTTTGGACGTGTCCGTCAAGTTAGCACTACCACTTCAAAATTTTCAAGATGTAATAATTGGATTAAATCTCGTGAATTTGTCGTGAAACGAAAAAATTTGTCACGCTTGTTTTTTTAAAAAATAACCCCTGGTAATGCTAAATTGACAGTCAAGTAACTGTCGTAAATTTGTCGTAAATATGCTGTATGACCAAAAATTTTATAACGGTATGCCTCCGGCTACGAACGTTAATTTATTAAAAAATGACCCCTGGTAATGCTAACTTGACAGTCAAGTTAGCACTACCACCTCTCAAAGTAGGGTGAAATTAACTCAAAAAGGACAGCGTTAATAATTGTCGTAAATTTGTCGTAAATATATCGTAAAAGAAAAAAATGTTCGCATCATTTTTTCTCAAAAAAATGCCAAGAAAATTCAAAAGTCCTTAAAATAGCATTTTTTCATAAAACCTAGCACTACCATACCAAAACTATGACTTAAAACTAATTTTTTACTCTACAATTTGTTTAAACAATTGTCGTAAGACGTCTTTGAATAAGTTCCGACATAAAATAATTTGTCGCCCTTCTTGCCCAAAAAAATGCCCTAAATATATGACAAAAGTCTTTCATGGAATTTTTTGAGAAAACATTTTGCGACAATTTTTTTTTCTTTTACAATATACATATTTCAATATATTTACGACAGATTCACGACAATTATTAACACTGTCCTTTTTCTTTTTCGAGTTCATTTTACCCTATCTTAACAAATTTTTTCGTTTCACGACTAATTTACGACAAATTCACGACAATTAATACAATTATTACATCTTGAAAATTTTGAAGTGGTAGTGCTAACTTGACGGACATGTTTTGGACGTATAAACGCCTTATAAATTGTAGCCAGATCAGAAGTGGTGAACAATTTCTGACATAGATATAGAAATCCTAAGCATTTAGCAGCATTTTTGGCGGTCTCGAGAATGTGATCATTCCAACGAAGATTGTCGTTAACACACATACCGAGTATTGAGTACCGGTTTCTTCGATGCAAATGCCATTTAAGGACAATGGCATAGGGGGTATATTTTGCTTTAACGACAATAGACAGCATTGAGTTTTCAAAGCATTAAACTCCACACGGTTTTTATACCCCATTTAACAATGCTGTCAATATCGGAGTTTAATGAACTTATCATACTCGTACGATACCGTTGCAAATTCACTTCCGAAGGAGATGGACGTCAATTTGGGAACGAGTATGAAAAGCTGAGAGTAGAGTCGTCGGCAAAACAATGAAGTGGATTAGAAGTTTCAGACAAATGATCATTTATAAAAATGAGGAAGAGAGTCGGAGACAAAACGGAGCCCTGGGGAACACCAGCATTTATTTTGTGAAGATCAGACTTAAAACCATCCAATACAACATGTATTGAACGATCTAGAAGGCAATTTCTAATCAAAGGAATAAGGGTTTCGTTGATGCCAAAATTAAAATTAAATTTATGATTGAAAAAACTACTACTATTTTAATTTGACTAGGGTCTGTCAGATCGGTTACAAATGGATGAGAGATATATAAGTATGTATGTATATTTAAATAAAACATAGTATGATATTATTAATCATTTTTGGATTAATAAGCATTTAATGATGAACGTAATCCAAAAATCTATTGCGAACATTAGTCTTGAATATTATGGTGCTGTGAGTTGTTTCTTGAAGGGTGAGAAAGATCTTCGAGAAAAAACAGTCTTATTTCAATTGAAAATGGATATTCTGCGAGGAAGTTGAAAATGTCTTCAGCTATTCGTACATACAAGCTACAAGCTTTAGCTAGATTTTGTCTGTCTCACAAAAAATTGAGGTAAAGGTATAGAGTTTCAAGCCTAATTTCGAATATAGTGAGTTATTTGTCAAACTGTTAATGAAATATCTGTTAGAGCCTAAATTAATGTTTTATATAGATTTTTAGATTCAGAAAATCGTACCCTGTTTACACAACTTTCATAGAAACTTTCATAGAAATATTGAGCTTGGTAATTATAAAATTTGTTTGTTTTTTGGCTGTCATTTATCTTTCCGGTATTAAGGTAAATTTATACCACATTCTACAGTGAAAGCTGGAACAAGTCTCTAAAATGAAACGGGTTAAATAGAAAAGCATATCTTAGCGTTTGATCGCTTGATTATTCCTAAAAATCGAGGTTGTAATGATTTTCGACCAATTGCTATATTATCGTTTCTTTCAAAAGCCATGGAAAGGCTAATGAATAAACAAATTCGTGTTTTTCTTGAACGTAAACAAAATGATATCTTCAAAACAGTCAGGTTTTCGAACGAAACATAACTGTACGACAGCTTTAATCGAAGTAGTGGAGAACATAAGAAAAGCTGTAAATGATGATGCTGTTATTATCCTTACACTGTTGGATTTCTCTAAACCATTCGATACTGTTAATAATAAAATACTTTGTAGGAAACTGAGAGATCAGCTAACTTAATTTATTATCTTATTATCTAACTAATACATTCCAATTTCCAAGCTGTGTTTGTCAACAACTCTCTGTCCACTTTTCTTCTTTTGCTTTGGGGTGTTCTTCAGGGTTCTACATTAGGTCCTTTACTATTTTCAATGCATATCAATGAGAATTTGCATAAAATTGTAATCTGGTCTCGTAAAAATGACTTCCTTTTAAATCCTATGAAATCTAAATGCTTAGTAATTTCAAGGACACCTATGGACACTTACTATTTCCCTGAAGTGTATCTCAATAATAAAATTATTGCGACCGTTGATTCTACAAGAAACCTTGGACTTACTTTTAATAAAACACTTACTTGGAATAACCATTTTAGCATAACATTAGGCAAGGTTTACGGGCGTCTTCGCATGCTTTGGGCTTCTTATTACTTAACACCGCTAAAAACCAGTTCAATATTGGCTAAGGTTAAGGTGTTGATTGTGCCAATTATGCTTTTTGGTTGCGAAATCTTCAGTAACTGTGACTTCGAGCATAAGCGGAGACTCAACGTTGCATTTAATAGCATTGCACGTTATGTTTACGGAATAAAAAGATATGACCACATTCCACATCTCCTCTTATTCGAAATCATTGTATGGCATTACCTTAGATAACCTATTTAAATTAAGAACATTAACCTTGCTTCATAACATTTTACAATTTCGCCGGAATACCTTTTTAATAAAATTAACTTTCCACGATCCCATAGATCTTGTGATCTCCTACCAATTCGCTGCTCATTCCTCGTATCTGAACGCCAGTTTTATGTGCATGCCAATGGATTATGGAACTCTATTCCTCGTTCTATAAGAATACTAAGCTGTACGCCCCAGTTTCGAAAGGCACTTGGAAAATTTTTTTAACACTTTGATTGAACTGATTGTTTTAATAGTGATGATGATGATTTTTGTATTCTTGTTTGATTTTTTTTATATAGATATGTATATAATTCATTTTGTATTTTAAGCATAAATTTTATTTTTATTTTTCATATTATTATATTCTATAGCATCATTTAATTGAATTGTATTTCTCATTATTTTCTTATTTTCTGAAATGTACTTACACAAATTGAAAACTTTTGTTCGTAATTAATTTTAAGTCCCTCTTTGCAACTTGCTTAATATTTATTTACTAATAGTAGGTACGGTGTCTTGCTACGCCCGAAGAAGGAAAAACATGTATTTAAGGTAATGGGTTTTTCAATGAGAGCGCTACAAAGGTTTTTTTAAATAAAACAAAAACGGTTTTGGATATCAATAAAATTCTTTATTCCTGTGAAAGTACGTTCGATGCCATTATGTATGGAACTCGATTTCTTTTGCATGGCCACCACGGGCACGCTTGCAGAAGTCCAGACGCTGAACTCAATTTTCGACGGTTTTCAATTCGCCACAACGACGTCACAGAGATGCCCAAAGCTTGAGAACGACGTGTGAGAGACACATTTGGGCTTTCTGCAACTGAAGCCTCAGCGGCAGCAATATTCTCGACCCTACGGGCATTTCTTTGTCTCACTGGCACGGGAACATTTTGTACTGTGTCTGTGGATTCAAATTTTTCCACTAGACGCTCAATTGTTGATCTGCTAGGACGATTATGACGACCATAAATTTGATGTAACGCTATTAACGTTGCGGCCACTGACTCCAAATTTCGGTAGTAAATTTTAATAATTTCGACTCGTTGTTGGCTCGTATATCTTTCCATCGTGGAATGGCAAACCTTACTGAAGAGAAATGTCAAAAGAGCGGCAAGAAATATGGCGTCGTTTGCTGTCCCCGTCGCTCTACTTTTATAGCGTCCCTGTTGAAAAACCATTTATATAGGAAACTATACGACTATATCTATTTATTTTTTCATCTTAAGGCCAACGGGTAGACTAACTTATTCTCAATTTTAAACGTTCTATAACTAGTACCGTATTAAGACAAATTTCTTAATAATTTGCTTCTGAATACACCCAAAACAATGACAGTAAGTAAACAGGCCTTTTTGAAGTTTATAAATGTCAAAGAGTCATATAAAGTTAGCACGAAACTAAAAAAATAAAATAGTTATTCGATGATTTTAACTTTAATAGAAGGGTAGAGAAAGTATAATGCTACATTTATTCGATTAAGGGGCCAGTTATAGCTATCATTGAAATGCATCATTGGAACAAATCAGTGGAATGCTGACTTCATTTTCGTGACAAGCCAGTTATAGCAATCATTGAAAAATTGGTTTCAGTAAAAGATCCTGTCAGTGACTGATTACAACTAATTCTATGCATTTGAGGTTAGAGTTGATCATTGAAAGGAAAACTGACATTTGAGAATAGAAATAGAATCAAACACATTCAGTGGAACTATTGTATTCCATGTTGAAGAAACGAAAATCAGCTGTTCATTGAAACTGATTTCTATCAGTGAAATAATAGTGGATTTAAAAGAAAGTTTAAATCAGAATTTTGTATTTTATAGAGTAAAAAAATTCTACTAGTCATTATCTTCATTTTGTTACCAATTAAATCCATTGCAATTTGTTTAATTGTCTTGAAAATAAAAATGAGTATTTTCACGAAACACGATGGTTTTTTTCTCGATCACTGTCGAACTTAAGTCAACGATATTTAAAATCACTAAAAATATATTCTCTTGACCATTTTCTTTTTTTATACTTCAAACTTTTGTTCACAGGAATATTTTCTTTGATTGTTTTTAGAAAGGTGCGAACAGAAAAATTAAGATGTCAAAAAAATGAAAACATTAAAAAAAATCGAGACAATCCGTCTCCTTCTTATCGAGTGAAGTGAAATACCGTTGACAAAGTGGGCCTAATCTGGAAATCATAATTGAAGTGTTTTATAAAACCTCATTTAATTTATGCTTTTTGTATACATTTTAGAATTTTTAGATTCTCAAAAAATTCACTTCAAATTTATAGGGCTTCTAGTAAATCGATTTGTTAAAATTACGGAATGATTATAAGAACTAGGTATACTTATGTAGATTGCAAGAACTTAATTTTATTTCAGATCAGTATAATTCGTATTGACTTCGATGAACGCATGAATTGGCCGGAAATGGCTGGAATTTTCGTTACGCTCAGGCGCAAATACTATCAGCATTCAAATATACACCTACGTATTTTTGTTTACCAATATATGTACACTGAACCAAATTTGGTAGTCATATTGAAGAAAAAGTAGGTAGAATTAAAGAAAAGGTGATCAATATACGGTCAATGAAACCTATCCGTTGTTTTGAAGAAAATTTTGTTATATTCAAGAAATATTGTCATTTTGAAGAAATGCATAAAATTTTTCATTATGGTGTTAAATCCACAAAATTTTGTGAAATTGATTAAATTTCATCCTTCCTAGGTATCCTTTATGAAAATTTCCTCAAAAAATGATTTTTTTAAAACTGGTTTTATCTTTTTTCCTGCTTTAAGTTGATAAACATGATAGAATGTACAATTATTTGTCTAGGTTTTATCACACAACTAGCTCTAGGGAAGTCTACGATGAGAATGTCCCTTTTCTCATCGTTTCACTTTCCTCTAGACAAATCTTTATTTTCATTTCGTTCTAGTTCTAAACGATCAAAACGTTTGTTTCATAAAGCTTTTAGTTTTTATAACTACAGTAAATATCAACAAAGTATCTTTATCTATTACGGCCATCCTGCAATATGCATCGCTCTCGATGCAAAATTATAAAATTTAATACAATTTTAAACAATCAAAACTCATGAAGTAAACCAACATCAAGAATAAAGATAAACATAAAATAATATCACTAAACAATATTTAATACATAAACAGTTTGTTTTCGCCTTGGTTATACAGTCTGTTTATTCCATTCTCTTTTTAATTCTTGCCAGAATCTAAAACAAAACCATTTTTAAAACTATTCTAACAGGCTCAATAATTTTGAAAATGCTAACACAAATTAAGTTCAAAATTAAATCGAATATTATAAACAATCCTTACAATTGCTCAGAGGCCATATTAAGCTTGCCTATTTTACGAATTCAACACAAAAGTTAAGTTTGTTCTTAAATCAATCTCCACAATAGCTCATAGCTCAGAGGCAATCTTAAGCTTGTCTATTATTTGAACCAAACACCAAAGAAAAATACAAATCAAATGCTACCAGCAATCTTGGCAATAGCTCAGAGACAATTTTAAGCTTGTCTATTGTATGAAACAAACACCAAAAAACCAATAGCTCAGAGGAAATCTTAAGCTTGTCTATTGTAGGAAACAAACACCAAAAATACATACCAAATGCTACCAGCAATCTTAACAATAGCTCAGAGGCAATCTTAAGCTTGTCTATTGTATGAAACAAACACCAAAAATACAAACCAAATGCTACCAGCAATCTTAACAATAGCTCAGAGGCAATCTTAAGCTTGTCTATTGTATGAAACAAACACCAAAAAAAAAATACAAATCAAATGCTTCCAACAATCTCAACAATAGCTCAGAGGCAATCTTAAGCTTGTCTATTGTATGAACCAAACAAAAAGTTAAATTCAAATCAAATACTACCGGAAATATTTAAAACAGCTGAGAGTTAATTTTAGCTTGACTTTATTTTTTTTTAAATTTACTTTTGTATCTATACATTAGAATCATCTTTTATAATTGGTTTTAAAGATCCCGGTGATGCTGTTACAAGTGTGTTTGAGTGTCCTCGCTTTAATTTAACCTGGTCAAAAGGTTGACTTCCAACAACCTCAAACACAGCTTGATATTCATCCATTTAACCACCATTGCTTTTAAAGACAACTTTTGTTACAATTTCCAATCGTGTTGGTTTAATTTTTCTTAAGATCAAATCTTAGTTTCATTTCAACTGCGTTTTCTTTTATTCTATGATCGGCTAAATCTCTTATGAAAACTACGTTATCATATTCCGGTGTCTAATGCTAATTGTATTCGTTGTCCATTCCAAGTTTGTGTCAAGATTGGTCCTCAAAAGGTTCGATATTGTGTCGAGATATCGTTCTACTTGTCCATTGGCCCTGCTTATTAGCGGAGCAATTGTTTGATGTTCAATTTCATATGTTAAACACATTTTCTTGAATTGTTCACTTGTAAAATTTGTTCCTCTATCACTGACAATTTTTAGTTTAATTCATACACTGTATTGTTTCTAGAGTTTGTAATGATTTCAGTGGACATACAATTATAAATTTGGTAAACGTATCAACAATATTATAAGTACGTAGTGATGTGTTCCTTCACATTTTTCAACAAATGAACCCATACAGTCAGTATGTATCGTATGAAAAGGAATCGGTTGTTTTACAATAGGATGCAATGTTATTTACTTTTTTTTTTTTTTTGCCGGTCTTTAGCAAGCAACTAAGCAAATCACCCAAGAATTTATGAATTTTCTGACACTTCTGGTCATTGACGGCATCCAAAAATGTACTTTCATTTTTGAAATTGTTTTTTTTTTTTTTTTTAAACAAAATGGCAATTATCTTCATGATATTTTCTCATGAGATCAAGCCGATAACGTTGGGGAATGAATAATTTGTTTAACTTGTTTGATTATGTCCAGTTTAAAAAAATTTGTTTTTTAGTAGCCTTACTGGAATATGCTACTACTCGTAATTATTTATTTTCTATACGACGAAACATATTAGCTCCATACCCAAGAGCACTACTTGCATCTTTGTGTAGTTCCGTCTGAGTTAGATATCGTAAGGAGAAGTTTTTGGGTTAGATAATTGGTTCACAATATATGTATGATCTGGACTCTTGACATTCATGGTTCCAATCAAAGGTCATAGTATTTTAGTAAGTCGCGTTATGCAATTAGTTTTTACAGTGAATTAAGTTATAAATTTACGAAATATAATAATAAATAATTGGTTAGAGATAAAGACAAAACTAGGGCATCAATTTTTTTAGTATACTCGGTCATATACCATCAGCAATATTTCTCTTTCAAACTACTCAATCTGTAGTTGTAAGAATTTACATTTTTCAAGATTCCAAGAAAATCCACTTAATATGAGCGCTTTTAATACAAGTTCAAGTCGCATAATGCATTATTCGAAATTGGTTGAATGTATAACTACATCATCTGTATAAATCTTGGCAATTTTATTATTTATTTCCCTTATAGGAAGGCATTCTTACTAATCCAAATGACATTCGTGAAAACTCAAAGTGATGTTCAGGAGTTACAAATTTAGTTTTTTTTTTTTTTAATACAATCTTCAGCTAGTGGAATCTAATATAATCATAAAGCGATGTTTAGAGACATGCCGGCTGGAATCTTTTTTGTCAGAAAATTTACTACAACTTTCCTTCTAACTACAGATCCTGTTGCATCCGCTACTATTTCTAATGTTCTATCTTTAAGTATATTTCATATAATTATTTAATCGACATCTTTCATTTTCCAATAACGTTGAAAGCTGCTTGTAGAGGTAACTGCTTTAATTCTAATAACCATTTTATTTTTTTCTGAGAGGACAATAGAATCCTTGTTTTTTCCTTGAAGTGAATGGCTACATGATTCTTCGATATTTTCAAATTTGGAAGCGATATTTTAACTGATGAGAGAACAATCAAAACTAAAATCTAAAGGACAACAAATTTTTTTTTTTTTACCATTTACATTATTTTTATTTAAACGTTATTGACCCTTCACATACTTTCAACGTGACCAGACTTGTTTACGAAAATTACTTTTTTTTAGTTCAATTTCTTTCGATTCGTTATTTACTGGAAAGTAAGGTCAGTCATTCTGAATGTGTCTTAACTTAATACACCAATAGCAACTGTTATCAATTCTAAAGCATTTATATGCTCATAGATAAGTATCTGCAGTTCGTTTTAGAAAATCATTTGAGAATGGTGTACTTGGTCTTTGCAAAACCGACGTATTGAAATTTGGAGTATTGCATAACAAAAGTTAGCGAGTTTCATAAACTTGAATCTGTTACTCAACCAATTACAATAAGGATTCTTACATCTTCAGGGATTTTAAATGGCAACCGATCAATTTGAGAAATTATTTCCATATAATAAAATCATTGTATTAACTTTATTCACTCCTTTTCAAATTTCTACTACTTTTCTTAAATGGGTTATTATGTTTATACCACTGGGATATGTGTAAACTAGTGATGCACGGAAATCGCTCCAGAGATATTGCTTAAAACCACATTTTTCAACCCATAATTTGCTCTTTCAAATAACCATGACTGAATTCGGGAAACAATATCTTAATATTCTAAGCTTTTTCATTTCAACCAACAGTCAACATCGTCGCATCATTTCTTTATATAAATTCATGAAAAATCAGGTTCGAAAATAGGGAATCCGGGATTAGCTTGCTTTATATAACTAATAAAATTATATTCCCTACTCATTAAATTAACAAAAATTTGCTCATCGATTCACCATTGGTTTCCCCATCCTTTTTTAACAACAATTTAAGAAAAATAATCAAATTACTTATCTTTATAAGATTCTAGATGATCTCTTGAAATATCTGGTTTTTATTTTTTTGCCAATTCAAACGCTCGGAAGTAACCTTTCAATTTTCAAAATGTCTTGATTTTTCTTAAAATTTCTTAAATTTTCTTGATTATTCACAATATTCCTTTTAAACCTTTGCACATCCAACAAATTTGTACATATTCTTCGATTTTGAAAAAAAGTTCGTTTTAATTTTATTTCCTCAATGCTTCGTTATTTTTTTTATTTTATATTTTGTGTAGTATTGTTAGGTTAAATATCCCACTTCTGATGATAGAATGTACAATTATTTGTCTAGGTTGTATCACACAACTAGCTCTAGGGAAGTCTACGATGAGAATGTCCCTTTTCTCATCGTTTCACTTTCCTCTAGACAAATCTTTATTTTCATTTCGTTCTAGTTCTAAACGATCAAAACGTTTGTTTCATAAAGCTTTTAGTTTTTATAACTACAGTAAATATCAACAAAGTATCTTTATCTATTATACATATGTACATACAAAGTAAAAAAAAAACTTTTAATAAAAATTTGTCTTTTCGAATAATTGCTTCATCAAAAATTAACAAATTGTTTTCGTAGATATGACAAAATTTCATTCGTTTGAATAAAATACTAAATCATTCATCAGTTGAAGAAACCTTATTCATTTTGAATATTCAGTCTTCAACATGAAGAAAAATATTATGAAAAATTGTTGATTTGAATAATTGATTCTTCAAAAATTAGCAAAATATTTTCTTCAATATCACCTACGCGATTTGGTTCAGTGTAGGTGCTTTAAAAACTGTATCTTAGAGGAGATCATTGCTGCTACTTATATAGATTATTATTTAAACTCGTGATTTAACACTGGAACCTGGTTGCCGTGATTAATTCCATATCAGATTGTGTCTGGCCCAATCTTATCGGTTTCTATTAGGTTACCTTAGAATAATAACAAAATGTATGTTTATTTGGATTTGTTTAACAAAAAATGTTGACCAAATGCAAAATTGGTATCTGATCATAAATAAAATTCAAGATCAAGTCGAACAGACCTTATTGTTATAGTAAGTGATTGGTTTATTTTATTATGTTATTTATATTTTATATTAATAGGTTATACTCGTAAGTACAAAAATAACAAAGATAATGTGACAAAATGTTGTAACATAATGCTGAAATGAGGAATCTCAGCATAATATTGATCTTATCCTAACAACATTAGTATTAAGGTTACGTGTTGCACTTGATAACTTATGTGTAAGCATTATTTAGTGTATAATTCGGTACGTACATGCTCTTTAAAAAAATAAAAGTATTTGCCATTGGTGAGTGTTTCCTAAATTTTAGATATTATAAGTTCAATTTCAAATCTATTAGGTACTTTTCATCTGAAAATAGAAGTTAGAAATATTGGCAAGATCAAATTCTGTCGGTTCGGTTACATTCTTAACTTCAATATCGGTTTTCCCTTGAAAATGCAATAAATTATTTTAAATAAGTGTTATCTTTATGTCATATTAAGTTCCCGCAAAATGGTTCTTAATTGAACCATTTTTTGTATTCAATTTTCTATGAAACATAAAAGCCGATATTATTTTATATGCAGAAACTTCTAAAACAAAATTTGTTGAAAATCACATACTTGATTTATTTAAACTATTTTAGCAATATAACACAACAAAATGTATTATTATTTTATCAAAAATAACAATAGTTACAAATATTAAAACCCCTCCATAAGAAAATCTTGTTTTTCTTGAAAACGACTACAAGAGGTTTTGTAAAATTTGTTCTCTGTTTTTAAATTTGAGCGAAGTTCCATTTAGTAGTAAATAATTTTCAGTTAACTTTTTAAAGATGTTAATGTTATAAAACGTTGTTAACTTTTCTGGACATTTAACTTGTGATGTGCTTTTTGCTTTCCAGCCGAGGTTTTGCTCGTCGGTCTTGCCAGGGTCGTCCTGAAGAAAACACGAAACTCCAGATTTCAAGGTCTTCAAACCTTATTACAAAATCTTTATTGGAAATAACTCTTAAATCTATAACATACAATAATCTGCTACTAATATTTCACTTAATTCAGGAACTGGAACGGTTCACGGGCATCAATCCTTCTGGCTTCTAGTCTAGCTGCTCTGCATCAGTTATACTGTTAATGTTCTGGATCTGGTACTTGATTACGGATATTCTGGCTTCTGGTAATTCGGCTACAAACGGGCCCTTTCATTCGGATATCTGGTTCTTGACGGGATCCCTAGGTATAAGGCCCCTGGTGGCACTAAACAGCAGGCTAAACGCTCTGGTAGATCAGCAGGTTCGAGGCCCCTGGTGGCACTAAACAGCAGGCTAAACGCTCTGGTAGATCAGCAGGTTCGAGGCCCCTGGTGGCACTAAACAGCAGGCTAAACGCTCTGGTAGATCTGCAGGTTCAAGGCCCCTGGTGGCACTAAACAGCAGGCTAAACGCTCTGGTAGATCAGCAGGTTCGAGGCCCCTGGTGGCACTAAACAGCAGGCTAAACGCTCTGGTAGATCTGCAGGTTCAAGGCCCCTGGTGGCACTAAACAGCAGGCTAAACGCTCTGGTAGATCAGCAGGTTCAAGGCCCCTGGTGGCACTAAACAGCAGGCTAAACGCTCTGGTAGATCAGCAGGTTCAAGGCCCCTGGTGGCACTAAACAGCAGGCTAAACGCTCTGGTAGATCTGCAGGTTCAAGGCCCCTGGTGGCACTAAACAGCAGGCTAAACGCTCTGGTAGATCTGCAGGTTCAAGGCCCCTGGTGGCACTAAACAGCAGGCTAAACGCTCTGGTAGATCTGCAGGTTCAAGGCCCCTGGTGGCACTAAACAGCAGGCTAAACGCTCTGGTAGATCTGCAGGTTCAAGGCCCCTGGTGGCACTAAACAGCAGGCTAAACGCTCTGGTAGATCTGCAGGTTCAAGGCCCCTGGTGGCACTAAACAGCAGGCTAAACGCTCTGGTAGATCAGCAGGTTCAAGGCCCCTGGTGGCACTAAACAGCAGGCTAAACGCTCTGGTAGATCTGCAGGTTCAAGGCCCCTGGTGGCGCTAAACAGCAGGCTAAACGCTCTGGTAGATCTGCAGGTTCAAGGCCCCTGGTGGCACTAAACAGCAGGCTAAACGCTCTGGTAGATCAGCAGGTTCAAGGCCCCTGGTGGCACTAAACAGCAGGCTAAACGCTCTGGTAGATCTGCAGGTTCAAGGCCCCTGGTGGCACTAAACAGCAGGCTAAACGCTCTGGTAGATCTGCAGGTTCAAGGCCCCTGGTGGCACTAAACAGCAGGCTAAACGCTCTGGTAGATCTGCAGGTTCAAGGCCCCTGGTGGCACTAAACAGCAGGCTAAACGCTCTGGTAGATCAGCAGGTTCAAGGCCCCTGGTGGCACTAAACAGCAGGCTAAACGCTCTGGTAGATCTGCAGGTTCAAGGCCCCTGGTGGCGCTAAACAGCAGGCTAAACGCTCTGGTAGATCTGCAGGTTCAAGGCCCCTGGTGGCACTAAACAGCAGGCTAAACGCTCTGGTAGATCAGCAGGTTCAAGGCCCCTGGTGGCGCTAAACAGCAGGCTAAACGCTCTGGTAGATCTGCAGGTTCAAGGCCCCTGGTGGCACTAAACAGCAGGCTAAACGCTCTGGTAGATCTGCAGGTTCAAGGCCCCTGGTGGCACTAAACAGCAGGCTAAACGCTCTGGTAGATCAGCAGGTTCAAGGCCCCTGGTGGCACTAAACAGCAGGCTAAACGCTCTGGTAGATCAGCAGGTTCAAGGCCCCTGGTGGCACTAAACAGCAGGCTAAACGCTCTGGTAGATCAGCAGGTTCAAGGCCCCTGGTGGCACTAAACAGCAGGCTAAACGCTCTGGTAGATCGGCAGGTTCAAGGCCCCTGGTGGCACTAAACAGCAGGCTAAACGCTCTGGTAGATCTGCAGGTACCGAAGCCCCTGGTGGCAATTAGGACATTAATCTTCAAATTAAGACCCCTTACCGCTGGTGGGGGGAAGCCTTAATAAGAAATAGCTGGACAATCTCACCTACCTAACTTGTCTTCATACGAAACCCCTTACCACTGGTGGGGGGAAGCTCCGCAAAAAGCAAGGGAAGCTAAATGACCAACTCGTCTATACGTCTTGTCTACGACTGGACTTCAAAAGATTTATTCAATCGATCTACTGTGCCGCCTGACTGTATGTATGAGCGAGGTGAGGTGATTTTCGTTCACCCGAGTAGGTCCTCTTGATAGTTTTTCAGTAGAAACTGAATGTGAACTGTATGGGTGGCGAACGAAAAATATTATTGTTTGCTTTTTGTGTGACGTCATAAGCCTATGGTGTGTGTGAATCTTATTCGGGCGAAGTATAATTCTTAGTATTAATTACGATTCTCGCTGTTTATGCAGAAGTATGTAGTATAGAGTAGAGCAGCATGGAACGCTTCGTTACAAACTTTTTATAGAGTTAGCTTTTCCGAGACTCCAAAATCAACCTGTAAAACTAATTTGAATTTATTGTTCGTGTAAACTTTGACTTGAACTCCTGCAGTTAACGCCTAAAAAAAAAGGAAGCTTTTCTTTTTAAGTGTGAAAATATAAAAAAAAACTAATTTTAGGGAACTTTTGGGACACTTAGTATAGGAGTGTTATAGGTATTGGAAGTTATTAAAGCTAGAGCAACAAAGCAACAACAAAATGAGTGGCATGTTAATTTTACTGCACTAGGTATTATTTTTAGAAGTAGGCAACCCATTTCGTAATGATTAGTGCATGACTGTCATGTTGGATATCTGTGTTCGATTCTCAACCGTTTCCGACTAACTGGCTGAACACAATAGAATGCTGCAACTGGAGCTGCAGCTGCAACTGGAAGAGCTGTCAAAAAGTGTCGTACGTACTTTTTTTTATGCGCCCACAATGAGGCTGTACAGCTTTCATGTTTTGTTGTCATTTGTTGGATCAGGTGTTGAATCTTTGGCAAATTGTAAATATTTTAAGTAATTGAAACTATAAAATGGACACTGAAATTGAAGATTTTCGTCCATTATTTTAATTAAAATCTAACCACGAAATCACAATACAACAAAACAACACTTAAAATCACAGACAGATATATAAAATTTGAAATGTCAAAAATGCTGCACGAAAAAGTTAAAAGTTCGCCAACTCTTGCAGCACCGACTGCAGCACCGACTGCAGTTGCGTTGTGTTGTGTTGTGTTCGTAACATTGAATTTACGTGTATTGAATATTTTGACAGCTATTCCAGTTGCAGCTCCAGTTGCAGCTCCGTCTCCATTGTGTTCAGCCAGTAAGGACGAAAGATGTGTTATTAGAGGTAGGTACTGTCTATTGACAGGAAGTGACAACTCCTCCAAGAGCGCCTCTTACCATCGAAACTGCTTCTCATTTAATCCGTTTGGTATCGGAAACCAAACAAATTTATTTCTTCTTATAATTTATTATTTTATAGTATTTACGGTTATATTTTTTTTTAATTTAAAGATTATTAAAAATTACTCGGAACAAGTATTCGAAGACATTCGTATTGGAGTAGATACAAGAAGTAAAACTGAGTTCAGAAATAGTACTTAGAACTTTCAAACGAAAACGACATTATTGTGAATAACGCACTTTACATACAATCTGCCTGCGTGAAAAATGAAATCCAATATGTTGTTTAAACTAGAAGATCCGAAATTGCAAGGCCAAACTAAATTTTATTTGGTCAATTCATATTTCAGACTGGAGAATAAATATTGCTGAGCGTTCGAAGTCCTCAGAATTATAAACTTGTAAAGTGTCCATAGTTCTATTAATATTTACAATTCGAGTTACAATTACAATTCCAGTATTTACTTTCAAAAATAGATAAACAAAAAATATTTCACTAAATAAAATGAAGGCTCTGACATTTGTGAAAAGACGGGATAAATATATTATATTTCTATTTGGTGAAACGCTATTTATGATCTTAATAATCTTACAGACGACAAGTGTGGCGATATATGTATCTTCATAGGTAGGTACATATTTAAAAAACAAATTGAAAAAAATAAAAAAATATAATCAATAAATTGACTCTCGAATTAAGACAGGCTGGCTATGACTATAGTATCTATACCTAGGTACTAAACAATCAAAAATTACGGTCTCAAGGTAGGTACCTACCTAGGTATACATCCTTGAACTTTTCTAATGTTTTGTTTAATATTACTTTTGAATTTGAACAAAAATAGAACAAAAAATGTATCGTGTCAAGCTCAATCCTAATCACTTCTAATCTAAAAACTCAATGCGAAAAAGGAAACCAACAAACCATGTCAACAAAATTAATGCATTACACACAAATTACTGTTTATTAGGTACTAGGTACCTATACATAGGTATACTCTCTATTCAGATACCTACTTAAATAAGTCGTGCTCGAGTGCTAGAGAAAAAAAAGAATGATAATAATAACCGAACCACTAACTATTTCGAATGGCACTCGTGCTTTAGGAATAAATAAATTACGCTTCTCTTCCCATACCCTAAAACTATATAGGAATAAGGATTAAATTCGTTTTTTTTTATATTGAAATGAAAAAGTATCCAACTACTATACCTACATCTGCTCATTGAATAGATATCCCTCCTTAATAACAATGAAAACGTCCTTTTACACGGCAGCAAAAAATAAAAAATAAATAAATAAAAGGATTCACTCTGGCAATAATAATAATAAAGCTGGAGCCTATAATGCCAACTATACAAAAGAATATAAAATATTCGACGAACAACAACAAAAACTGCAAAAAATCAGGATACGGTTCCAGAATAAGGGGCGTGCCCACATCGCTTGGTTTCTGAAGTGTCGAAAGTACCTTCTTATGTAACAATAGCTTCATACTCTGCTACCAACCCTCACCACACTCAAATCCTGCAGCTTTTCGGTTGTATGTAGCGAAAGGACTCTTCAAAAGTATCGCACTCAAGTTCATTCATTTATGCGCTTGCCTACGAATACACTCAAACGAAAAAACCTCTTCACACACCACTTCAGAGCGGGGCCCTGTGATTGGCTCAGGTCTCATCATCTTCCCGTGTAATCCCTGAGTACCTAAACAGGCCTCCAGACAATGGCCGGGGGTTATGCTATGTTCTGTTGGTTGGCTGGTTAGCAAGCTGAATGTATGAGTCTGTTGTCAGTCGCTGTGCACCATCGTCCTTGTTCGTTAGAGAGGCTAACCACTTTCCAACATCATAAGTGGCCTGCTCGACGAGGGTTGAGTCGAATCAGGCACTATGATGTTGACGGCATATTGTACTCAAAAATAAATAATGTTTTATGTAAGTGTATATATGTATGTGTATGTGTTAAGAGGAGGACATTCGAGAGGCCGCCAAGAGGACATGAGAAGCAGCCACTTAATGTGGACTGTTTTAGTTCTTGATGACACTTCAGATCGTTTGAAAGCGGAAAATATTTATCTTCTCGTGTCGTGCGTCGTCGGGAGTTCGTTGGGCAGACATAACGCAATAACTTATAGTGGGCTCAGTCGCGTTTATCTTTATTTCATATGCGCCCTCTAAATTTTATGTGAAACACTATCCACCTTTAAACAGTTTTGTGCCTGCCGAGATTTGTCCTAATTGGTTTGCATGCAAACTAGTGAATGTGATTTTTGAATTGGAATTTAGTTGCAACAATCAAAGTGGCTGAGAAACGTAAACGGTCTCCGTCGACTTCAAGGTCGCCGATTGAGACAGCTAGCATAAAGGAAGAGCTAAGAATACCATCGTTTGGACACGCAATGGGAAGCCTTATGCATCATCATCCTGCGGCGGCCGCAGCTGCAGCTGCCCCATTTTTAACCTGGTCACCCATATTACTGCCTCCGTGGGGGCATGCTTTACTACCAGCTGCTTTTTACCCGGCCGCGCTGAGGAATGCTTTACCAGGGTAAGGCACACTATAAATTTGGATATTTTTTTTTTTTGAAGCTTGTAGAATTCTTTGATCTTCTTAAAGGGTATTGTTATAATGTAGTTACCTCCTAGATACCTACATGCTGTCAATAATATATTGTGTTCATTAGTTTTCCTGAAAGCTTGCTATCACTGTATAACGCGTTGTTTTACAAGGCTAACAATCTTGGATTCCTGGCATAGGTAATACTCGTACCTATCATAATTAACTTCACTCGTGCCAGCATGTAACAACCTATTGGAATTAGTGTTATCTTCACATAATACCTACCTAAAAAACTGTGTTTAATGAATTGTTTAATTAAATGACAACCGTTTTTGTAGATTGTTACTTTAAGTTTTTTCGAATACTTACTAATTTTTCATTCAATCAGATACCTACTGGCAATTAAGACTTTACTTACATAATATATTGAAAATTATTTACTTTGCTTCAAAACTTTCCAAAACATTTTTATAATTTAGTAGATTGCGAAAACTAATGAAAAATTTAAGTAGGGCAATTGGTTGAAAACATTGAATTAACAATTGATTTCAATTCTCTATACTAATACCCATGACGCTTCCACTATGGAAGGTCTGGACACTTCCATATCTGCAACCTTAACAGGTACCTATGGAATTCCAGACTTAAGAATATGAACAAAAAACTCAACTACCTACCTCTCCCCAAAGCTGTTAACCCCACAAACCCGGGGTGCAGCGAGACCAAGCTCTCGGAGACGATGCCATAAAAAATCCAAGTAGCTCTCCCCAAAGCTGTTAATCCCACAAACCAGGGGCGCAGCGAGGCCAAGCTCCATTTGTCGGGTTAACAGCTTCGGGGAGAGCTGCTTGGAGTTTTTACGGCATCGTCTCCGAGAGCTGGGCCTCGCTGCGTCCCTCGCCGCTGCTTGGATTTTGTATGGCATCTTCTCCGAGAGCTTGGCCTCGCTGCGCCCCGGGCTTGTGGGGTTAATAGCTTTAGGGATAGCTTGGTCTCCGGGTCTTATGGGGTACTGAGTTTTAAAGAAACGACATACTAAAGGTATGCTCATAGTTTCATTAAATTTGTAAGTCTTTCATGTAAGTCACTTCATACTGCACGTCTAATCTGGCATAAAATACGTCTTTGAAATTCGGATTGGGATATCAACATCGAAATTTGTATTTTTCTTACATTTACATATGTATCTATATTTCGAGATTTGATGTTCATCATAATAGTGAAAGTAATCGTGTGTACTGTATGCAAATTCATAGGATATCCGAATTTCTATTGATATCAATACTCGATATATCTTGCCATAAATGTAAAGTTTACACCTACTAAATATTTGATAAGCCACAAATTCACCATGAGAAATAGATCAGACCAAAAACATAAATGTTAAAAAAAGAGCCAAGTTCTTCTATACAAAAACCTTTGTGTAACAAGTCAGCCGTGAAAAGTACTGAGATCTAAAAGTACGCCAAGTTCTTACTTCATGAAGGTTTAATACCTATACCGAATATTTAAAGTAGAATAATATTAAAACAGCTACAATGTAATAGAGAAATTTTATTATTTAATTATTACTGACTAAAATTGGATGGGTTCACTGGTCAAGTTTTTAAAACCTTTCGAATTGGACATAAGAAAAAATTTGCCCATCAAATTTTAGTCAGTAAATCATTAAAGAATAAAATTTCTCTATTACATTGTAGCTATTTCAATATTATTCTACTTTAAATATTCGGTATTAAGCCTTTATGAAGTAAGAACTTGGCGTACTTTTAGATCTCAGTACTTTTCTCGGCTGACTTGTTACACAAAGTTTTTTGCATAGAAGAACTTGGCTCTGATCTCAGTCCTTTTTGCAAAGATTTTAATATTTTGCCATGTCAAAATCTCGAAAGATACGGAAAGATAGAAGGGTGGACTCTACCTACTAAAATCAACTTAGTTTAAAGCTTCCTATTTTTGTTTTGATTTGCGCTTTAATTATTTCTTCTTGTCCTGGCAAGATACCTAACACTAATTTAGCTACCTTAATTACAGCAATCGGAAATGCTCCGTATAAATTAAACATTTTGTCAGAAAGTGGGTGGATACCACGCCCTTGAATGGAAAACCGCTAATTTTATATTTTTTTCTTTGTATGCAATTTAAGGCCTACAGGTTTTACCAAATTTCATGGTTTTACAGCGGAAATGCTCCATTCAACCAACACCAATTCGGAGAAAGTGGACGGATACCACAAGACCTACCGTGGTGCAAAATTACAAGATTCTACCATGTCGGGAAGTGCTCCATAATTTTGATGATCTGTCAGTCAGTCAGTTACGGTTTTTGTGATTTTTGAGGCCTTATATCTCAGGAACCGCTTATGCTAGAAAATTGAAATTTGGTGAGGCGCCTCGCCTATGCCTGACTAGCTTAGAAAATATTCTGAATTTTAATTTTCTGACTTCATTGGTACTGAAGAAAGAGGAGGGGTCAAAAATCGCCTAGTTTGTTCCTGTAAAAAGGGTGTAGTGCCAGAACTTGGCTGGAAAAGAAAAAAACTAATTACAAATGACGTCAAAATCAAACCTACAATTGAAATAGGTACATAGGTGAGCTGGCCTTTATAGTATTTAGCAGAAAGGCAATTTCTATAAGTTTGGTTGAACCACCATTTTGAAAAACGCGTTCTAGCGGCTCATCGATCACCGAAATTCATAAGTACAGTGGACGCTCGTTAACTTGAACACGGACGAAACCAGGTGTGTTCAAGCTATAGGATTGTGCAAGTTACTGGATCAAGTTAAAAAATTGTTTTTATTTAATAATGATTCATTTTTATGATTTTAAAACATAAATAATGATATTATTAATAAATACTTTTAATTGAAACGTTTTTCGATTCCTAAATACGCACGTGTTCAAATGAAATTCAGAAATTCACCGATTATGAAGAATAAAACCTTATACGGAAATGCTAAAGAAATTTCCTGGGATTCCCCTTTACAAAAACCGTTTGCATTCTGTACCAAAATCCCAGGTACCTTGCATCAATTCAAAAATTTAAGAAATTCAATATTAAACTTTGTTCAAGTTACAGAGTTCCTATAAATTTTACTTTTGTTCAACTTATAGAGTACTTAGGGGAAAAATTCAAGGTATTGAGTCTTAAGAATAGTCCGTTCAAGGTGTAGAATGCGTAAAGGGAAAAAATATTTGTTCAAGTTATTGGAATGTTCAAGTTATCGTATGTTCAAGTTAACGAGAGTCTACTGTATTAACTTTTGCGCGACGGCTTATGTACAGTACCTATTTGGTCGGCAGGAATGGAGGTATTTTGTATTTATGATAGGTATGCTTACAGTGTAAGATATAATACCCTATTTTTATAGAAGCTTTTTAAAAGATACAAGTTTTATTACATTTAGTTAAGTAACAAATTTAAAAATTAAGTCTACAAAGTTACAAAGGACTCAATAGTTTTTTATATATACAAATTTCCAAAATGGAGTTTTAGTTATTTCTTTAATAAAATCGTGCTATTTATGCTTCTTAATTATCGGATAAGTTGCTTGTGCACCCATTGGCATACGGATTAGTGCGTTTGACTTTCATGCAAATTAGGTTTTCGGAGGTGTAATGCCTCTTGCGAGGAATTGACAAATCCTCCAAGAGTATACATATCTCTTGTCATGAAAATTGCGGCTCATAAGCCGTTTGGAATCGGCAGAAAATTGAAGGTCCCATTCCCAGTAACACGCACACAGGAATGGTTGAGAGTTGTAAGTTACTAGATCCTGGTTGTCTTTGAGTATACCACATATTTTTATTTGAATTCTGTGATATAAGATCTTAAGTCAAAAAATTGCATTTAGGGTTTTTGATTAGGTTTAAATCAGGTTTTTTTTTTTTAAACTTCCGATTGGTATTTACAACTTAAGTCTAGAACATCTGCTTCAGGCTTAAGGCAATTAGTCAGAAAACTGCATATTCTGTTTGACATTAATGTCTTAAGTTCACTTAAGTCTTTCTACGCGATTTTAAAGTTCAGACCTTTTTTCCTATAGTCAATGGATTGTTGTAATAGGCATTCCGGCTTCAAACAGCTTAAGCGAGGAATCAATAATTATTAAGCTTTACTTGAATCTCTGTAGCAGGTTGGTGTGTTAAAATATTTTTAAATTTTTTGTTGATTGTAATTTATATGTAAGGATAGTTTTATGCGTATAAAAATTTTATTTTGTTCTTTTATTTTTGTTTTTTTTTTTATTAAGAATTTCGTTTACATACAATTTGACTTAAAACTAACTCATTACTAAATAAGATCATGTTGGCTCAACAATAGGGGCCCAATGTTCTTCTTTTTGCTTTACATAATACTATTTGCTAACAAGATCACAGGTATCAATGTTTTCTTAATCTAATTCATGATTTTTTTGAAATATTAGCAGCAAAATAAATTTTAATGAGAGGGCGTTTTATCCCCTGTAGTACCGATTGTTGTTCTTCTCGTAAAAGGGTGCGTCGCGTCGTGCGTCGTAATGGATGATTTCTCCAAATTGATCGCCAGTGATGGCTCGGGCGTATATAGATACCTGTCACTAGGCTCTAGTTCATGCTGGAGGAGTTCTTGCAATTCTGAGTTGGGATGATCCTCCAGTCTCCTGCTGATTTTTCAGAGAGCTGCAGCAAATACTTGTCCAGTTATATTATCGTCAGTGGGTTACAGTATAGTCCAGTGCAGTGCAAATGCGGAGCATCTTTCTTTCAAAATGCCTCATCTTCATTCCTATAGGTGAAATAGTAAACCAGATGGGAAACAGCTTGGCCTTCTTACTTAGTCCACCTCGCCTCCTGAGTAGCGAATTGGCCTCTTCAACATCAAGCCTGCTTGCTTTTTGAATTTCAGCTTGTTGGAAAAGTTGATTCCCAAGTACTTCGTTGATGATTTAACTGTAACTTCAGTGCTGTCTGGAAGCTTTAGTTTGATTGCATCACAGAGTGTTGCAAAGCCTCTTCTTCGAATGCCTGTCACTAGTGTTTGGAAGCTGTTTATCCTCATTCTCCATTTGACATATAGTATGCCCATGGTTTTTTTTAATGTTCCCTTGCACTCTTCTGACAGTAATTTCTGGTGAAATGCGGTGGCGTATGTGATGGAGTCGTCTGCATAAATCTTCGTCTTTGTACCTGGTATGTTGGCTGTTGATTAGCAGTCAAGATGTTGATCAACAGCAGTCCAAGTTTCGATCCTTGAGGAACTCCAGCGTTGATTGCATTGGTTGATGATACATGTGATGTATTTTGCTACATGCACATAAAAAAGTCTATGGGTTAGGAAATTTTTGATTATTCTTACCAAGTAATTAGGAAAGGAAGTCCAAGTTCAGAGAGTTTGAATAGTAATCCTTTTATACAAATGCTGTCAAAAGCTTTTTCGATGTCCAGCAAGCACGCTACATTCGTTTCCTTTTTATTGTGTCTAAGTGTAACAAAAGTATGGAGTCCAAGTAGTGGATGTAGAGTAGAGTGTTTATTTCGAAAGCCGTACTAGAACTCCGGTATAACACTTCTTTCTCTATAGAAAACATTGAGTTTCTTCAATATTAACATCTCCATTTTCTTGCTCATACAGCTGAGCAATGAAATTGGCCGATATTTTTTTTTCGAAATGTATTTTGTTCGATTATAAAAAGAATTGGTCAGAATCATTTTTGTTGTAGTCTTTTGATAATAGTATGTGTAGCCTAAATGAGGCATATTTAAGACTGCTCCTAGCAAAGAATTAAATTAAATGCACAATTGGATCTGGTTTTGTTGTTCACACCTATAAAAGGTTATAGTTAGGTATTGAAAACATAAAGTACTTCCTCCTTTGAAAAGCGACTAAGCACTCAAACTTCCGTTAACTTGTAATTATTAATAATAAAATGTAATAGTATGCAACGAGTGATAGCAAACGGATAACTTGTATCCGCGAGGTTCAGATTTCAAGAAGTGGAGAGCGAACTATTTAAGAAAATTGTGGAAATATGGACTGATTTATATGAAATTTGGTGAGTCAGTCCTTTAATTTCATTATGTATCATTAGAAGGTTTCCACTGTTTATTTGATATATCATTAGAAGGTTTCCACCTATCCTGCCTATATTAACATTAATTTCAATTAGTTTTCTACCATTTTAACTAGTTTCGTGAAGAATGTGCGCTTATAAATGTTTTAAATCCCATTTGTTTGTGTTTGTTGGTCGCTCTCATTTGAATAGTCCTTTGTGTTAAGGAGCGCCAAGTATTTTTTCATCAATACAACTATTAGTTTATAGCTAAAATTACATATATTCTTGATTTAAAAATGTGTAGAAGTACTAAAGAAATAAATTTTTTTATTTATGGACAATTTATTTTTTGGGAAATTTTGGAATACAAAATTATTTGCAATATATTTATAAGAAGATTTTACTTGTCTGTAATAGGTATTGGAACAAAAACACTTTTCGATTGTATCTGATTTTCCCCAGGAACCTGAAATGACCTTACCAGATGTGAAGTTTAATTCAAAATGAACAGCCGCTTTCGATAAAATTTCAACCACTGTTTAGCAACTAATAAACTAATAAATCCACTAGAACATATCGCTCATGAAATATAAATCCATCATTTTTAATTAAAAGAAATTTTTCAAAATTTTGTCTATGAGCTTAATGAGTTTAAAACCACAAAAAATATAGAAAGTTAGGAAGGATATTATGGTTAAAAAAAAAACAGAATTATGTACATATGTCCAAACAAAATTGTAAGGATTATAGAGAACAACGACTTGCATACAACAAAAATATTTCTTTTTGCAATGAATAAAATTTAATACTACTTCATATTTTCTGTATTATAATATTTTTCAAAATTATGTAAACCTAATTTTGCACTTCAAATTCCGTTTTCTTTAATTGTGTTCATGCATAAATTCTACAAATTAAGTGAAGAATATCAAAATTCATTATTCAATGACAAATTTCTAGAACCTTTAGAGGATCTTGAAATTGATCCTTCCTTCTTAAAACGCTTGTAAGTCATCTTGTCCAAAAACATTCCTGTAAGCACTGTGGAAACTATTTTAAATACGACCATTGTTCTATCTCATCAACTTAACTAGATACCTATCCTGGCTTATTCCATTTCCGGAAGCATTTAATGAGTTCCTCATTCGATCCGATTAAAATTGACAGACTCACATTTTATTTCAAAACCCCTGAAAAGCATCCTTAAAAATTGAAATCAACTTATCCCGGTTGTTTCGTTTGTTTATGTAAATCAAAAGATCATCTTAAATGTTTGTCAGTTGAGGATAACAAATTTGTTTTTTTTTTTTTTGTTTGCAATCTGCAAAGCAAGTGCGAGTAATCCCCTTAAATTCTAACCTCAAACCTATAAACACACAAAAATTTAATTAAAAATCAAAAAATATATGGGAAAATCCTCGAATAAGGTTGTTATATTAGACTCATGTACCTGGATGCATTGACACCTTTACATTCACACAATACACATGGAATGCGTGAAATACAAAACACGTGTTTTAGATTGCTCCGGGTTTTTCAGTCAAATTTCCATCGAGGGTCTTGTGTCTGTTGGAAATTCTAGAATTCCCCAGTTTCAGTTCGCCAGGTTGTGCCATATCATCTATGAGAATAAGCGCGAAAATCCTGTAGACAAAATTGATCTCGAAAATTTGGTATAGGCTTCTGGGAACCAAGAGTGTTCACGCATTCTTTTTTTGTTTATTATGCACTCGGACGATGATGGGAATTCCCTTCAACCATCAGATCGCCAACCACATCTGGAAATGAAGTGGCAACATCTTTTTATGTGCATTTATATATACAAATACATAATATGTATGTACATTCAATAAACTATCCTTCCTAACAATTTTTTCAATTGTTTTCATTTACAGCCTCTTCGATGCTAAAGTTCCACCTTCGCAACGTTCATCCGGATTTCACATATCGGATATTTTAAATTTAGATGGTGCTGACCTGAAAGTAAATGGAAGTGAGGGTGTAGGTGTTGTTGCTGCCGTACCAACCGAATCCACAGCCCCTGTAATTGTAAATAATAATAATAATAGCACGAGCAATAACAATAATAGTTTGAATCAAAATTCGACTGATGGCAGTGATTCTGTAGACACCCAAAGCAATAATAACAACAAATCAAATACCGACAGCAGCCATGATGTGAACGGAAGCAATCATATTCATGGAGCAGCGGTTGCGGCGGCCGCCGCACATTTGATTGGAGCCAGCGGCCATAATACCGGACAATACCTGGCAGGCAGTGGGAGTTTCAGTGAGGATATGGCAACGTACCCTCTGACTCATCCGATGCTGCATCCTGGACGGCCTTGGATGAAAGAAAATGACCTCTATGGTAAGTTTAAACTTAAAATATGCCGTTTATATAGAAAATTAAAGGACGCCATGTTCTGTGCAGAGTATAAAGTATTCTTGGCGACTAATGAGTAGGTATGAAATTGTAGTTGGTTAAGATCCAAATGACAGTCAAATAGTTTTTTGATGTATAAGGATTTATTGGAGCGCGTTTCTGACGATTTTCCGTCTAATCAATTTCAAATCGGCGACCAACTTTGTTGAGAGGTGCACATTAGCACTAGATAGTCGCGCGATTTTATTTGTTAATTTATATCGACTACGTAAATTCTCCTTGCTGATGGTGTCTGCATTTGTGTCGATGCAGTTCGTAACTAAAGGGTGGTTAAATTTTAAGGGCCGATGTTGATTTTGAATAAAACAAAAATTATTTAGGAAATAATTGTCATTTCTTTCTATTATGATAATACTGGTATGGAACAGAATATCGGCCAAATGACCGCCGCGACCTCGGCGGCACACCTCCACCCGATGGTCCAAATTTTCGATGACGCTGAGGCATAATTGAGGTTCTATGCCGTTAATGTGCCGAATTATCTCATCCTTTAGCCCTTGAATTGTTGCTGGCTTATCGACGTAAACCTTTTCTTTCAAATAACCCCAAAGAAAGAAGTCCAACGGTGTCAACTCACATGATCTTGGCGGCCAATTGACATCGCCACCACGTGAGATAACACGCCCATTGAATTTGTCACGCAAAAGAGCTATTGTTTTGTTAGCTGCATGGCAAGTGGCACCGTCCTGTTGAAACCACATATCGTCCACATCCATATCTTCCAATTCAGGCCATAAAAAGTTCGTTATCATATCACGATAACGAACACCATTCACAATAACTGCCTGACGCTGACCGGCCTCATTTTGGAAAAAATACGGCCCAATGGTACCGCCAGCCCATAAACCGCACCAAACAGTCACTCTTTGTGGGTGCATTTATTTTTCGACAATAGGCGTTTTTCTTTTTTAGTTCAGAACAGAGCCTGAGTTGTCAAAAAATAAATTGTGTTTCCTTTTTAGTTCAGAGCGTTCAGAGCTTCGTAAATGTGTTTGTTTTTTCGTTCTGGGCATGTTCTGAGCGTGTTGAGAGTGCGCTCTATAAGCTCAGAATAAAATAACTGAGCAGACAGAGTACAATGATTAACACAGGCATTTTACAGATGGAAATTTAAAAAAAAAAATGTCGACAGCTAAATGTTCAGGTGTGTTTCAAAAAATACTCAGAGCGCTCAGAGCACGCTTGGTTCAGAGGATGTTCGGAACATGCTCGACATGCTCGGACTCTGTTCGGAGCTCTATACTGAACTAAAAAAGAAAAACGCCTAATCACTCTTGGATTATCATTCGCCCAAATGCGGCAATTCTGCTTATGGACGAATCTACTGAGGTGGAAATGTGCCTCATCACTAAAGATGATTTTCTTCGAAAATTGATCATCCACTGTTGCCATTTCTTGCCACTATTCTGGCCATTGACGACGCTTGAAATGGTCAAGAGGCTTTCGTTCCTGAGTCAATTGCAGCTTGTAAGCGTGTAAATGCAAGTCTTTATGCATCAACGACGAGCGTGAGAGGTGCGATTGTTGGGCACGACGACGAGTTGAGGTGGACGGCTCTTCACCCACACTATCGCAAACAGAAGCAATATTTTCTGCAGTACAAGCTGTACGAGCATGCACTGGTGTTTTCACATCTCCTACAGACCCGGTTTGCTCAAATTTTTGCACGATTTTTCCGATTGTATGCACATTTGGACGATTAAATTGACCGAAAAAATTACGAAGTGTACGAATTGCATTTTGATTTGAACGCTCATTTTCATAATAAGCCTGAATAAGTTTAACGCGTTGCTCGATTGTATATCTTTCCATGGTTCAAATTGAGTTAGTCTGAAATTGAGAAATGTCAAATGAAATGCAGAAAAAAACTTGACGTTTAGGTGTTGTTCACATTCAACATCAGCCCTTAAAATTTAACCACCCTTTACGTTAATGAACTACTTCAACTACAAAGTAAAAGTTATTGGTTGCAGACAGTACTGTAGCAAGAAGGAATAACAGCATAAGTCGATTTATGCTAAAAATGAGTTTTTGATATCATACGATGCGCAATAAGCTATTCTGTCTGTCATATTTTTATCTCAAACGGTTAAGGAATTACAGACAAAAGAAAAAAAAGTTTGGAGGTACCTGATTTGTATTGCAAACTAAATATTCAAATCGCTCTCCTGAAAAGTAGTAAAAACTAACTTATGTCGTTTTTCCTTGTTGCCACAGAGTACATTTTTGAACCCAAAAGGAATGCAGATAAGTTTCAGTTAAAAGAATTTTTTTTAGAAAACACGGAAAGAAATTTATAATTCAAAAATGCAAATGATGATATTTTGTTTATGAGTAAAATAAATTGATTTCTTCCTTCGAATATCTAATTCAAATCAGAAGAAAAACTTCTATAACTATAAGCAAAAGAGGAATTCAAAATTTAAAAAAATGGCTACAAAGGATTTTGGATAAGAAAGCCAATTCCACAACTTTCTTTTGTTCAATGATTTTTTATATCATTTACACCGTCCGCCGTATAAATATTTTACTGGACGCAGCAACTTACAATTTTCTTACCGAATTTCAGCCTGTTTTTAAAAAATACAAAATGGTTATCAGATTCATCTTTCGAAATAGATAAGTTTTTTTTTTTTTTTTTTTTTTTTTTTATAATCTACAGGCGCTCAAGGGATTATGATTACCCTTTAAATGTTTAAACACAGCGCGGGCGTGAAGTTAAGGAAGAGAAAGAAGGATAGGAAAGATGTGTGGCACGATGTTCTAAGACTGAAGTTTGTTGTCTCAGATATTTTATCTCCAGGGATGGCGGCTGAACTAAAGCGGAGAATGCCGTGTCTTATTTCTATGTCGCTTATAATTCACATTATTTTATTCGTGTTCATCCTTGTTGGGCATACTAGTTTAACTCAATTACATGTTGTTAGTGTTATGCCTGAACAACATGTAATGAGTAAACCACCACAACCCATTGATGACAATTTTAGAAGGTTTTTAATGGAATTAAAACGACATAGACCACGGCAGGGATCGAACCTGTGATCATGAGGTTCACAGGCGAGCACACATCCATCGCGCCACGGCCACCCCCTGAATTCATAACGAACTTTTAATGTCGAATGGAGCAAAATATTAAAAAGAATTATATAAAAGTATTACTATGGTAAAGTACTTAATTTCTAATTCGACAGCAGTTTGCTAATTTCCTTTTCATAATTTTAAGAACTTTGTAAATCTGTCGTGCTAATGCTTATTTTCTAAATCTAAACAAACAGATCTTTTTTTGACATTTCGAAATGTCAAAGTGTCATATGAAGTTAGTAAGAGTACCATAATAGAATGATAAAATCCATGTTCGATGATTCTAAGTTTGATAAAATGGTACAGAAAGTATGATGGTAAATTCGATTCAAATTTGCAAAAATGTGGTTTTAACATATCATATTAAATCTACTCTACTAAAATGTTGCGCCAATACTTTTAATTTTTTAATATGATTAAGTTCAGTGTGCGTTGTTCTCATTGACACATTCTTCTTTGAACTCATAAGATAAATTGAATATATGTATATTTGTATATATAGTACTATGTATCCTTCAGTGCAGTGTTCGAAATAAGAATCTTAATTTAATATATGTAAATGAAATGTGTTTTCAATTGTTTTTGTTGGCGTTTATCTCAAATCATTTTATATTTTTGTTCATATTATCTCGCAAACGAATAAAACAAACATATGCTAACTCTAACCGTAGTTGTTTTTATGCTTGAAATATATTCATTAAAGTTTTATATATAGAGGAAAATAATAAGATGGAAAAAAATGTCCGGTATGTCTAATTAAGATAACTATTTTTTTTATGTTTTATACTTTACATTTTCGGCACTTCTTAATTCCTTCTTCTCAGGGCCAATTCGATATCATTTGAACTTGATGATAATTCAAACTTTAAAGAACCCTAAAGAATTAAAAAAAAATCAATACATTTATGATGACAAATGTTAGATTTCTGACATGAAAATAATTATGACGATTTTGTATAGTATATTGCTTAAAAGACCAAAATATTCCTCTTGTTTTACTAATTAGTTTACCTAACTTTTGGAAATCTTATAAAGTGACGTTAATTGATAGTCATCTCTGAATTTAATTATCAAATTTATAAAATCAATGCAATAATCAAAATTTAATTACCCAGGAAAGATAATTCCAAGAAATTGAATTAGATTAGAAACCTAGCCAATGATATGAATCTGTTTGTCGTTGGTTCTCAAACATATTCAATTTATAATTGCTAAATATCAAACCCATGGTAACTAGGAGTTCTCGTGCTTTAAAAAAAAAAGGTAAAAAAATGTGTGAGATTGTGGTAGATCTCTGAGATCGCTTAGAAATAAAAATAAGTCATTCATTAATAAATACTTCTAAACATAAATAATCAGATACATTTATATTAGTTCGATAGTATACGTACATAAGTTTGTAATCTAATACAAAATGGGATTTTTCGAGACAGTATGTTTTATAATTAATAAAGATTAAGAAATAATTGAATTCCAAGAAGAAAAATATAATTTACTCAGAGGATTGCATTCTATTTAATATACGTAACTACATAATATGTACATATAAATATTGTCATCGCATACAAGATATTATCCAACAAACCATGCAAGTGCCTTTGGTCGTATTCTTGAGGAAAAAAAAAAAAAAAAAAAAAAAAAGAAAAAAAAAAAAAAAAAAATTTTGATAAGCCCGATGATGGAATAAAATTCCGAAACGCGTCGCTTTCTACGTTTAAAATTATAATAAATGTTGTTAAAAATTGTAAAAATAAAAATATTTAAAATTGTTTATATAAAAATAAAATTTATTTCTTTTATTTAAAATTAAATGTATTCTTGAAGGCTTTAATAGGATGAAGCTTTTGAGTCGACAGATTGGCCAAATATCAATTCTTCACACTAAAACGAATATCAACAAGTCGGAATGGAAACTCAAGATAACCAGAATACAAAGCCCATATGATAGCATTCATATAGCTCCAAATAGCGATTGCCGAACTCGAATCCCAAAAATTCGCGATGTAATGCGCAGGGTATGGGGATAGAGTGGATGAAAACTAAGAGAAGCTTGGCATTTCGTCAAAAATTATTTTGCAAATCCTTACTTCGCCATATACACAATTAATGTTGCACATCTCGCTATTTTAATTTTTGCATTTTTCCTCCAATTAAAATTAATCTTGACTTGTTGTTTTGCTAATATTTATTTTGCGAACCGTTATTTCCCGTTATTATTCTGATATTGGTCTTTTGAAATCAATTGTCCCAAACATAGAACTTTATACATTTTTAACAACATAAACCTAACTGGGGGTCAATTCTCTATCTGTTAAACTGTGAAGTGATAAGTTTTTTCACAACTTCACACACTATCTGATTCGAAATTTATGAAAAAATTAATAAAATGTCAACATATTTTCAAATACTAAATTTGTTTTCACACTAAAACGATTTTGTGAAGAGTCATGATAAAATATGAAAATAACAAACAAAATTATATGTATTAAAAAATTAGTATCGTGTATCAAAAATGAAAGCATTTCTCATTTTAGTACTCTTTAGTACATGTTTTGACAAACATTTATCAGAATGAGTTCCAGAATAGAATCGCATTATGTGAGTTCATGAAATGTAAAAATGAAAAATGGCTGTGAAAACTGAAATGATAACTTTTTTATCACTTCACAATTTCACAAATAGAGAATTGACCCCTGGTTAAACAAAAAATTAAACTTTTTTATTCTGATTGTGTTTTGATTGGTTCTTCGTATAAAACGAATAAGTTCTGTTCAACTTAATTTTTATTTTTCTGTTAAATAACAAAACGTGAAAAAAATCGAAATAACAAACTGTGAAATAACGATATGCTAAGTAAAAATTGGTCGGATTGATATTAGCGAAATAAAAATTCCAAACGAAATTCTCCACTTAAAGCGAAGACTTTCAGCCAACTTTAAACATTTCTCTAAAAACTGGGACCTGACAATAGTGAGGCATGCACAAATCTGTGCAATTTTCTTTCAACTTGGTTGACAATTCGAATTATTACTGCTTTATCATTAGCATATAATTAAATTTAATACTCGTAATTATGTTACATCACATTGGTAATAATTATGTTACATCACATTTGGTCTTTTAAATTAAAATTTAAATTGAAACAAACCTTCGTTTCCCTTTTCTGTAAACAATTCGAGAAAATGTATTTCCCGATATTATACTCTGTCCAACAAAAATTGTCAGTACAGGGAAGATAGGACGTTTGTCTCTCATTCTGCCCAACTAACAATTTTACTTCTATATTCATCTAGAGAAGCTTCTTATTACTATTTCTTGCACACATTTAAGGGTTGTATAAAACTCCAAAGAGTTAAAAGGGCGACTTTTTTTAACTCCTATTCCACCTTTATGGAGTAAATTGTGTTACTCCGAAGAACATACTTATCGTTATGTTATAGAGGTAATATATGCTTTATTGCAGCAATTGCATCGATAGTGGAAATGAAAAGAAGATTTACTGTCACAAGAATAAAATACTTATAGGAGTATGTGGAAAATAAAAAAAAAAATATTTATTTGTGTGCTTATTTGATTTCATTTTTATTTTGATGCTTTTCTTGCATGTTTTTCGGCTTTTTCCGCATGATTTCTGTAAAGATCTTAGAGTTGATTGTTTTTTATGATATCATTTTTACTTTTATTTTTAAAATTAATTTAAAAATTACTTACACGTGAAGGCAGAATGTGGGAATCGAACTCGGGTCCTCTCGCACCAAATCTCTTGCTCGCTAACCGCTCGGCCAAACTGGTATATGTAAGAACGGCGTTGAATTGGAATCACTTTTATCGTGAATTAATTCCTATACAGCCACATAGACTTTCTTTATAGGTGCTTTTAAGACTAAAATATTAGAAGATAGCGATATTGAAGAAAGACTCGTCAATCAATCCACAATACATAACACTCTCGCTAAAAAAATTGTAAAAAATACTTTTTTCCTTAAAAAACTGCATGATTCGAGTTTTATATCAATGAAAGTTAATTTATTTTTTCAAATAAATTGCATTGTTCACTTTTTACTTGCGACATAGACACTATATGCGTTCGTAAAAATAAAACCTCATGAAATTTTTTTGAAAGCTTAGAAATTTTATAATACAGTCTATAAGATATGACAAAAAAGTGTTTCCAAACACTGTCAAGAAATGGTTTTTAAAAATTGTATTTTTATCGAAAACGGCACCTAGAATTTTGTTCTTTTCGATTAATTTTAACGATCTATTATTCAATAAAAATTTTGAAATTAAGATATTACTAACTGTGTCTGCCATAAAACTATTTTTTCTAATATTGAATTTCTCACTATCGGCTTGTCGGATTTTAAAAAACATTTTTTGTAGAGAGGCTTGATAAAAGTTTAAAAAAAACTTCTATACAAACTGAAAATATTTTTTTTGGTTTAAAAAAAAAAGTCAAATATTTTTTTTGAAAATCTGTTATCTTAAAAGCAGGTCAATATTTTTTGAGATTCAATTTTTTATCCGAACAATAACAAAAACTTAAATTTTGCGTATCAAATGTTTTTCTCAAGAATTTTTGTTCTGAGAAATCACATGTCATTTTGTTATTATTTATTGCTGCTAGAAGAGTGAACAGTTTCGACCAAAAACCTTAATTTTTTAAAATTGCCAGTCTACATTTAAACAAGTTCGTTCGACACAGTCCTACATTTCGTTTATAAAGATTTTCTCAGATTACGCATTTTGTTGTTGTACTCTTGAGTCATCCTAATATGTACAAAAGCACGAGGTGCACTATGCCTACATTTGCACAGTTTTATAACAGTACTATAGGAACTATATACCACTATAAAAGTCCCACAGAAAAATTGATCATGATTATAGTGTCTTGACTTAAACTGTCCAATAATGATTCTATAAAGATGACAAATACTAAATTATGATTTTTAAAGCAGTTTATTGGGCTGACTATTGGAGTATACACTGCCATGTGATTTTATAGTATGATTATAGAATGATTAAAGGAAAATTGAGTCTTTACGCCTATAAAGGTGATACAAAGTGCTACAGAGAATATCTAGGTGATGTGTTATATCAACTTTTACTCCTATAACTATTTGACTTCCAGCAAGAAAGGTTATATGAGCACTATAGCTACGAATGATTCTTTAATTTCAGAAATAGGAAGCAAAATTGTTAGTTGGGTGGTTGCATTGCCATGCATAAGTTTATCGCCTTTTAAAGCTCTCACAGGGATTCCGTAGTTTAAATTATAAATCGCCGCAAATGAAAGTAAAAAACGCGTAGGGCTACCGTCTGCCGATTCAAAACGACTGATAACAATATTCAATTTACCATTTCCCACAACACCAAGCGGTAAGATAATAGGCGCGTTTTTTTTTTAAGTTGAAAAGCAATACGACAACACTCAACATACTCATCTTCTTAAAATGTGTTCTCAAAAGCTTCAAATCCCAAAAGCTCCTTAATAAAAACCACTGAAAAAGCTTCTTGTTTGCAATTGAGAATGATAATGGTAACTCTGTTTTGATGTAGATAAAGAGCGCAGGATCGTATTGAGTGAAACTTGACACTCTTGACAGTATCTCAATATCTCATCAGCAGTGGGATACGACGGTCGTGTTGGGGTGTACAACTTTTTGCAAAGAATTACAACAACAATTCCTTAAGAAAAGTCAGTGGCTTGCTCTTTTTTTAGTGGCATTTTTCATAACACATTGTAGTGAGGGTGCATCAGGCGCCACTGCTTTAGAAAAAGCTCTCCCATAAGGCCTGTACTAACAATTTTTGTTGGACAGAGTATAGTATAGTTTATCCAATTTATCAAAAGGCGTTGGTCTATTCCAGGGTAACAAATTTCAAAGTCATATAAAATCTATATACATTAGTTAAATTCGAGAAGAATAAATTAAAACATTATTGCGGAAGTACTTCTCTGAAATATATGCCACTGGGCTCTCGTAAGATATTCCAAACTCTTTCAATTAAGGAAGTGAATCACAAAGGTAACTTACTTTTTGTATGTAAGAAGGTTACTTCCAGGATCAACCGGATTTGGACAAGCAACGGGGATCAATTTTAATAAAAAAGAAGCGACACAGCTTGACTATTGTTTCATTATATCACCTAGAATATCACCGGAATCTCATCATCGTCCTGATCTTTTAGAACAATCCTACTTTCTATACTTAATAAGTCGCATTCACACATAAAAAAAACACTTAGAACTGAACTTAAATACTCATATATTTACCAACTTTTTAAAAGACTATCCTCATTGGATATTAAAGAATCACTTATATTTATTTTGCTTTTTAACTCTTTTATATTTTAATAAATAAGTATTTTTCGGATTATCCGCGTTATTTGAAATTTAATATGAGTGCAATTTAGGACTCACCCCGAACGTTTCGCATCAAATTGCATTGAGCGTGGTCACCGGGACCCGGTGATGCGAAACGTTCGGGGTGAGTCCTAAATTGCACTCATATTAAATTTCAAATAACACGGATAATCCGAAAAATACTTATTTATTATGTCCAACATTCGCGAAAACCTTAAAAGTTATATCTTTTATATTTTGTCGTATTTTTTTCATTTTTTTGTTTGCTTTAAACAAGATTCCAATTATGTTATACTTAATAAACTCCATCGTAAAAGAAACACTAAAGCAAACTGACAAAGCATAACCAAGCGACAAAATAATATCTTTTAGTTTTAAAATACCAAAATTCAAATTTAATACTCAAATACGTAATTTTCTGCAGTATTTGAAAGCAACACTGAAGGGGTAGAAAAGTATTAAAACGTTTAAGTAAAATACTTGAACATCAAAATGAAATACTGAATTATTTTAAAGTAATATTTTTTCTATATTGAAAATAATTTGTGCGAGGGTAGCGCGCTCAAAAAGTTAAAATAATACCAGAAAATAAAAATGTAATACTCAACGGTTGACGAGTAATTCTTACGTTATTTAAAAGTTGTGTTAAAGATCAACAAATTAGTTTTAGTTTATAACATGGGTGACGCGCTTAAAATGTTGCAAGATATTTCCTGTTCAAATATGAAATGCCGAAACACTGAATATTAATACTGGAGTAGTAAATAGTAATTTGTATTAAAAAGTAATGCCGTTAAAAGTTGTTATGAAACTTAAAATAAAGTAGATATTCAAAGTAAACACTAAAATATTGAAATTTTTTATAGTACACCAAATATTCATTCACTAAACTTCATGTTCATTATTATATCTTATTATTATATCTTAAGTCCACTATAATTTTATTGTAATAAGTTCTTGGTTGAAGTGTAATAATTTTAATTAGGATGGGGTTAGATTCTAGAATTAAAAAACTAAATTTTAAACTTTTGTTATTACAGCTTAGGAGACTAGTATTAAAATGAATATTTTAATGAAAAAAATATTGAAATTTCAAACAAAAAATGGTAATAAATTGAAAATATTAAAAACAAATTTTTCTTTTAGGTGTATGCACTTATAATACTGAGGCATTAAAAAACACCCCCATAATTTTTCATATTGTATAATTATATTGCTGGTCTTTATTTAAAGTATACATATACTAATTCCAATTGGTTGCGAAATTTTGAAGGAAGGCACATTAAGATCTATTCAGAATACATCCATTTGACTCAGCTTGTATATTTCCTAAGACAAAGTAAGAACTTCTTTTCTCTATCTGATTTAGGAAACATTTATAAAGCTCAAATTCGCCAAACTTAAGAGTATAACATCTTTGCATCTACTAAATATAAATATAATATAATCCCGCTTTTTAAAATCCCGTCTCTTATAATCCCGGATGGTCCCTTTCTTATTACGACGTGTAAGCAGTGAGGTATGCAACCCCCATGATTGGGCACATTATAGGATTTGGGGTAGGTGTGAGGTTGGGTGTATGCAAAGTTTCTTTAGCATTTAAGGAATCTGGAAAATAACCAACATAAAATCAATAAGTTTTAGCTACGTACTCCCGCGGGATTTGGCGGGATTTTAAAAAGCGGGATTATAATAGATCGGGATTTTGAACAAGCGGTATTTTAGCAGACGGGATTTCAAAACCTTTTTTTCGTTTCCTTGTCTTATCGTTTCTTTTTAAAATTGTGTTCTCCGAATATGCAGTCTGCATGGCGCCAGTCTCTTAAGCAATTTTGCTGTAATACTCGCTCCGCTAGGAATGTTCATGTATCATGTGTATACCCTTAAGTATTATTTCAGACACACAGTTAAGCAAATAAATTCCTTTTTTAGCCATATACAACACGTATGTGGAATTCCCTACCAAACACTATTGTTTCTTCCCAATCCAAAGTCCAGACATTTAAAGAAAATGCACATCGTTATTTTCTACTAAATCCTGGCTCTATTATCTAAATGCTTTCACTAAGTTAAAACATAACATTTAAGTTTAGTTATGGCCTGTGATCATTTTTAATGGCTTGTTATGAACTTAAGTGGGCGTCAGCTATTAAAAAAATTAATATCTTTTTATAATGTGTAATATTTAAAAGAAAATAAGGGTTTTTTGTCAGTTCTTTCGTTAATAAATGCAGTGGTTTTTTACAATCTGTGAACTTATTTCCAGTAGAAATAGAAAAAATTGTTAAAATATAAAACAATTTTAACAAAACGTTTCCTAAAACCACTGTATCTATTTGTATAACAGACATGTACCTATATAAAAGACTAACACACAATACAAATGAGTTGAATAACAAAACCTATTAAAAAAAAAAACATCTGCCATATTTGTGCTTACAAAAATCAGATCGATACCAAAACCAAACCAATATTCACTACATACTCGTATATAACTTTTTAACTTACAATTAATGAGATGAATAGGCAAACGTGTATCAACTCAGACTAACACGGAAAATTGTTGTGGGGTTTTGTTTCGGTACACACCCTTAATTCCTCAATCATACACGATAGAGTCGATTTATTCTATTATGTCAAATAGATAGCTCGTATAATTTGAGGCCAGACGCATTTTGTTTCTGGGATGTTTCCGTTTACACCTTTAAATGTTCTTAAAATGCTTTCCATCCCTGACTCTCAACTCTCGATTCTTTGATGAATGGAACCCGTCGCCTTTTTTATATTTTGATTTGTCACTTTCATTTACCTTTGAATTGCAGCTCTGTTAGCTGTTATAAATATAATAGCAGCCCTCCGGAGTACAAGGACACGATGATACAATGAAATAACAATGACAATATAAATTCAGGACGAACCCCTGGTGTCAACCTCAAATAGAGGTGTGATCTAATATGCCATCCTTCCGGTCTGAGTCCGACAACCGTTTAGTTTTTTCTTCTGTCAAATGCCATGCCATGTATTACACAGCTATGGGGAAGGTGCTGTACCTACGCGACAATTGACAACATTTAACGCAATATAACGGCAATTTGAATCAACCCTCCTATAATAGGAAGAAAAAGTACGAGTTTCAATTTGTTTGGTCTTTCTTTACATTTATGATATTTTGAGAAAAAATAAGACGATAAAATATTAAAAGAAAATTAATACAATACAATTAAAATACATATTTACATATTAGAAATTCTGCAAAATAAGAATTAATGTTTTATAAAAAATAATAAATTAATATTTTTTTTTATTTTAGGTATACAACAAACAGCCAGTCCAGACAGCACATCGCCAGTCACTTCTGAGGTTTCCTATACCTATATCGGTTCCAACTCAAACTGCCAAACATCACCAGCGCTTTCTTCGGATTACAAAACCTACAGCCGATCTGCTGACGAGTCTGCGGATCAACTTCAAAACCTCTCCAACCCCAATGCGAAAAACAGTGATGACAGTATAATTGAGGATGGCATCGATGAAGAAATAATCGATGATGAAAACGATCAGGACTCTTCAGGAGGCCCTGGCCAAGATCCATCGATACCCCACAAGAAACGAAAACGTCGAGTTCTTTTTACCAAATCCCAAACGTACGAGCTGGAACGAAGATTTCGACAACAAAAGTACCTTACTGCCCCTGAGCGCGAGCACTTAGCCAGCTTGATACGACTTACCCCAACACAGGTTAAAATCTGGTTTCAAAACCACCGGTATAAGACAAAACGTGCTCAAAATGAGAAGGGAGTATATGACATTAACGGTTCAATGCACCATCATCCGCATCACCCTTCGGCACTTCCGTCACCAAGACGAGTGGCCGTACCCGTTCTGGTCAGGAATGGAAAATCATGCCTCGATGGCAAGCCACAGGACTGCTTAACCTCTTCGATGCAATCCCATCATCATCTGGTCCTTTCCGCAAATGGAGCTTATCAACATGGCCTCCTTCCGCCGCCGGGTCACCCCAATCGCGGGTGGTGGCCTTAATGGTTCTAGAACAATCGTTTCACGATTGGAATAAAAGAAAAAATACACAAGTAGTGCGACTCGAATATTGGACAATAAAGTAAAAAGAAAAAAAAAATAAGATCAGAAATCAAGAATTATATGATTTGTAAATTTGGTGCAATAAAGTAGATTAAAATAAAAATCAAACAAATCAAATATAAAACTCCTATGCACTCCGCAAATATGGCAGCCGCTGGTTAGGTGCCACAAATAATAGAAAGAAAAATTATATACCTAATTAAATAATATATTTATTCATTCTAACTGTTGTCTTTTGTAAATATTACCAAGTCTTAATTAAAACCAACATCTTTTGTGTACATTATAATAATTTGTTCATATTAATAACTAATAATACTGTGTAGGTTAGCATGTACAAATTAAAAGATGGCGTATCTAAGAGTGACCATAATTATTAGTATTTTATTTTTAATTTATAATTGTACAAAGAATGTAAAAAATATTTGCAAGACAAAAACCACCAATTTATTAAAATTAGAATAATGAATATTATATGATTAGTAACAGAGAATTGTGTACAATTAAAAAAGAATAATTAATAAAATGAGCTATATAGATAATTTATTTTAAAAACAATAATTTTGTTTGCTTTTTATTATACGTATAGTAAGAAATTTTACTTGATTTTTAACTTAAGGAAGAAAGGCCATATTCTTTGAATGCAGTAATTTTCGCTCTTTCTTTCGCACTCAAAATTCTTCAACGATAAATTCTGGAGTTACATTTATTATTAAAATAATGAAAAAAAGACACAACTATTTGTGTCGTAACAACTTCAATACAATAATTCTGGCCAATCTAGGTAAAGTCCACTTAACATTCACTGTTATTATGCGAATTTCCACTTTAAAATGTCACTTTTGTGAGATGGTTTTACAAAAAGGGGACATCAAAAGAATTAGAAAGTGAAAACATAACAGTTCACTTGCATTTGGTGTGCCACATGATTGTACTCGTACATCCATGAAGAAAACTGTTGAACATTCTGTAGTAAGTGCAATAGATGTATACGAAATACAAAATGGGGATTTCCACGATTCTACCTCTGATGCTGCTCCATTATCACCTCTAGTTATAGTTTGCAGTCAGGATTTTGGGGGCTTAAGCATTAGGATTAGAAAAGAAACCTGCCTCACTTGACTATCTGCTCTCAGTATGATGTTGGAGCGATTTAAGTTAAAGAGACGTCAAAATAAGTCACGCGAAGTCAGTTGAGATCGTGACACGTAAATGAATTCCACAATAAAATTTGATAATATTCAAAGCAAAAATGCATTACATTACAAATTAAGTTTTATTCTGTTTGTTTAGTTCAATTCATATTTTCATTAAAAGTATTATTAGTCCATTCCGATTACCTTAATTTATTCGCACTACATTAAAATCATTTCATTGCACTTTTTTCTTTATTTTCTGATTTCGTATTAATTAAAATTGGTTTGATATCGCTATCGCAATGCGATTTCTCATATTGGATCCGTAGACCTACAACAAAAACCTTGTCGCTCCGAATGTTTCGCGTTGGTAGGAGAACCTTGATTATTTTGATTTTAAAAATTTAATGTTATAATATTGTTCTAATAAAAATAATATCAATATATAATCACACAATCCAGGTATTTGCTTTTAAAAACAAAAATCGGTTATTAATCCAGTAAAAAACAGATATGTATCATATCGAAAAATAGCTTTGCTCAAATTTTGATAATATTTACGCCAAAAAGTGATATGTAGAAAGATAATTATAATAATTATAACTATTCATAATAATTATGATAATAAATAGGTAAGAGTTATTCCGAATAGCATTCATCCTTTAAATGCTATAGGTAACTATTCCGAAAATCAACATGTTTGACACTCGACCCTGCATACCCTTTAAGGCTTTACCAACCCAGTGTAAAATCGAACTGAAATGGATAAAAAAAACACATACCTACACAATGATAAATAATCGGCCCTAGCGAGGTATCCGTTCGGAGCGGAAAAATGTCCGCAACGCATATTTTGTCGGAGATTCAAATTGTTTTCGAGGTATCCTATCGGAAAGAGTAATAACACACAAATGCGTTGGCGTAATTTGTTCCGCGAAGAATTTGTGTCGGACGAAATCGGAAAAACAATGGCATTAAGCTGTCAGAAATTTCACAAATAAAGCACTTGATCGCACTTCAACGCAGTTCACCGGGTGCGTTAAAAAAATGTCGGAGAAAAATTCCGAACAGCTGTTCGGAAGAATACCTCGAAGCGAAAATCCTCCGAATCGCACGAAATCGAAGAATTTTCCGCTCCGAATGGATACCTCGCTAGAACCGAATAACAATAATTTACCGGTCTCCCAAACCGGCGTGAAATATTCGAGCGACAACGGCAGTTATTTAGCTTATCTGTGATTTTTAATTTTTGTTTTCATTATGAATGATTCGCTATGTTTCGCGAACCAACGCGAAAGTGGTGCGGAACATCCGTCGAAGTCAGTTATTGTTGTTATTACGCATTGTTCATCTGTCATTTTTGTTATCATTGTGAACGATCCGTTCGTAGAGCTAATGTTTGTTGCTGGTTTGGAGAGATTTCCTCCTATCAACATTAATTAGTAGTAGTAGTAAGTGTGATTTTTATTTACATTTATATAAGATCTAATTACATAGTTTGGTATAATTTTTCACAAAAGAGCATTGGCATGTGCCGTCAGCCGAAAAAGAGCATTTATATTTTGGTATTACAAAGTATGAATTAGTTCAAAGCCAAGTTTACATTAATTACAAATAAACAAAACTAATAAAAAAAAATATAAAGAATAATATATAATATAATATAATATATAACATTAATTAGTATTACAATAATTGCGAGTACCCATTGACGCGGTGTGATTTCCCATACTTACTTAGGTACGTAAACAGAACTGTAAATTCACCGCTTAAGATCGCTGCCACCGAAACCATAGCCTTAAGATCTTAGAGTAGGGTCCGTTTTACCTGCAGCACGAAGTTCGGTAAAATGTAATCGCATAGATTAAAAGAAACGAAAAATAAGAATTGTATGCGGTTGTTTTTGAAACTAGAAGGAAAGGACCAGCAATAGGTTAATTGAAAGCTTAGGTTAAACAAATATTTTCTTTCTTCGTGACCTTTTATTTAATTGCTTAGGTTAAACGATAAACAAAAACGAAAATTAAAAGGGAAATATTCACCCCTATTACAGAATTCGGCAAATGAGCTAAAGGACAGTTTCAATTATTTTCCAAGCTTTTGCTATTACTGAATCCGACAAATTAAAGTTGAATAAATGTAGGTAGCATGCCCTGCACCACCGACATTCGGTTCAACTTATCTGGTATTACTAAATCCGCAATCCATCCGCACTCCCTACAATTCCTATCATTCGCACCGATTTCGAGACGAATCCATCGAATTTCATAATTCAGTTTTACAGCGAATACGAAAGGTCAACGGATCGGGACAACTCACCGGGAGTAAAATTCTGGGAATTCTGTAATCGACATAATTATTTAAAACCGTAAGTATCTAAAAAAGAAAATAATAATAAATAATTAACTTATGTAAATAGGACAACTGAACACTACTAAAGCAACAACTAAAATATTCACTTATGCAGAAATCAAGTCAATTACAATACGTGCATATTTAAAATGAACGAAATACGTCTATAAAATAAATATTCACACAAGCGATATGCTATCACGACAATAAGTAGGTACATAGAACAATAAAGTGAGGCCTTTTCTCATAATATCTTTGTAACCTATAGTATTATCATGGAGCGTGATTTTGTATTGCGAACTCTAGCCTGGTGGTAACGCTGAAATTAGCGCTAGATTTTATAGTGAAGAGTAGAATAAGAAACAAAAAAAGTAGTAAAAAAGAGAATATTTTATTAATTAATTTAGCAGACACAAATCTAGCAAGTACTGTCCCTATACTTAAGATGTCGCCACAATGTTTCGTCTTCTTGATAGTACCTACTATAAGTTGTATATACAAAGATAATACGAAGCTTCAATCATTTCTCCCAGTAAGACGGGGTGTGCCACAGGGATCTATGCTAGAGCCTTTAATGTTAACGATACAGTGAACAAATTGAATAAAAATTCCCATCCAGTTGGTCTCGTCAAAACCTGCTTCTATTAAACCCTGACAAAACCAAATGTGTACCAATCGGTATGTATCTATCAAATCCTTTAGATTTTCCACCAATTTTTTTTAATTAATTCACAAATCAAAATGGTGAATAAAATAATTAATAATAATTTGGATATAGGATTTAACAGCAATCTGACACGGGACGACCATATAAACACGACTTGTGCAAAAATAAATCCTTCTCTTGAAAAAATATCTTGATAAATATCTCGAAACTTTTTAAGCGTTCAGATGAAACTTCATCTCAGTAAAACTCAGGAATCGCCTGCCCCTTTCAATTAGAACTACTATTGTACAAAGCTAGTTTCTGACAACAATCTTTAATCATATAAAAGGATTTCAAACTCATTCTAATCAACTTAATTCACTTTAACTTACTATAGGACAAGTTCTGCCTTTGGAAAAAAAAATCGAACTCGAGACTTTGATCAAAGTTAACGATGATAGAGAACACAAAACAAAACTGGGTTCACCAATACTGTTTGTCTGTCTGTATGTCTGTACCTCGACCTATACAGCCTTAACTACTGGAGATATTTTCATACTTGGTACTTAAGAGCCTTCGGTGATTCCCTAGATGCAAAATTATAAGTTTTTGCTTTAGCTCCAAAACTTACGGTACCTGCCATATAGTCATAATACAAAATCTTATTTATCTTGAAAACATCTCTTGCGATTTTGATAAAAAAAAATTAGTGTGCTATAATGAGCTACATTTGATCAAACAAAATTTTGGAAAAAATAATATTAACGGTACCTGTCATAGAACTGTATTTTCTTGTATTTTCGACTTTCTCATTAAGGGCTCTTACGATTTTGACCAAAATTTTTATGCAGGAGGTCCTTTAAATTTAAAATAATATTACGTTACCTACATAAAAGTATTCGAAAAAATAATGTTGGGTTTTTGAAAAAATATTTTTTGAAATTATTTATGTATTACTAAATACTTAAGATTGGCATCCCAAATTTTATTTTATTTCTTGTAAAATTTTATTTGTTAAATTAAAAATTCATGATTTTCTAGAAATCAGACGACATTTTTATCTCATTAAATCCGTGTTTTTTTTTTATTTATTTATAAACAATTTTTAAATTCCAAACTACAAGTACGTGCGATACAGCCGTGCATATTATTTTTTTTAGTAGATTTTATTATTATTATTTATTAATTATATTAAGTTACGAAATTCTCTGTTCTATCAAATAAATGTGGTTCCCAATGTACAAAGCCATAATAATATATAAAAATTAAATGAAAGAGAAAAATAAGAATGCATGGTCAAGCAAAATTTTAGATTAGACGATACGAATCTACCAGAACCAAAGGCAGCATTCATGCGGCAAATCCTCGAAGAATATCTTTTGTCATGAAAAGTGCTTTTCAACCGTTTGGAATGCAAAGAAAATTGTATGTCCCCTCTTTTCCCTTTCACGCACGTACGAATGGTTGGGAGTTGTTAGTCACTAGGTTTTAGCCTCTCTAACAATACTTTAGATACAGAGTGTGCCAAATAAGACCTACCAATGTAAAATACGAATAAATTTTTCATTTTTTAATATAATTTTTGTTTTCTTTTTGCAGGTTATAAAGTACACAACAACGCGTAAAAAAATATCGCAAATTTTTTAATTTAAGATCAGCTCCCATAGGCTTCATGATTTGGATGCTCTGTTTGGTGCGGCGTTATGGTCGATATAGTTATGGTTCCATATTTATTCGAAAAGGACGAAACGCCAGAAACAGTTTCCGGGGCATTTCACAGAACAATCATCGAAAACTTTTTGTGGTCAATAGCGGAGCAGCATCTTAATTTGTAACTCCAATAAGATGGAACGACTAAGCACACTGCTAGGCATTTTTGGGAACGATTTTCACCAGATTTAGCTGAGCCCCACAAAATAATAAGCTTAGGTATGTTAATCCGCCATAAAATATTAAACAGCTGAAGCAAAACGACACGAAATACAGTCAAAAACATTACGTGTCATGCAAAATGATGGAGTTTTTGTCATATTTTATACATCGTGCGCCTTAATATCCATAAAATGTATTAATAAAATTAAATAAAACAAATGAGTATTACAAGAGTTATAAGGGTTTAACATTGTAGGTCTTATTTGTCCCACTTTATATTTGTTTCAATGTAAATAACCACAAACAATAATTGATGTTCACAAAGTCAAAATAACGAACACTATCTTGCAAAATTTTAAAACTAAAAAAATTAGTGAATATCTCACGCACTATTTTTAGTTCGGTATCAAAAATTTAATGATTTTGCTTTGTTATCGTCTTAAAACATTCAATAATGCTACTCGTATCAATTTTATTATAGATATAAGTGGCGCCATAGTGTCTATTTTTCACCTATGTAGGTACTTACCAAAAATCAATGAACTGATACTTCAAATGGTAAAATATTAATACTTAAACATCTTAAATACTTGAATTTTAATAAAAGAATCGACGAATGCAATCTTTGCCACATACATAGGTACATACCTAGTTAATATTATAATCTAAAATACTTTGCATACAGAAATCAAACTATAAAATGATGTATGTACCTACGTTTTTAAATATTCAAATGCTTAACTTTTCTTCTTATGTATACATATGTACATATTAATCCAATTTTTTAATTTGGCTTGGAAAGCTATAAATACATTTTTCAGTCGAAATTCTGCTGATTTGGAGATTATCATCAATAAAATATTCTTCATGTTAGGTATAAAAATGTTGAGTATCAACAAACACCTATTACAAGTACTACAAACCTATCGTTATCTGGTTAACTATTATCTTGACTCTATGACAGGTTGGTTGATAATATTCATTTAAATTTACTGAGTTCTATAAAATGAAGTGCAATTGTATACTTATATAGGTACGTACTCCTATAGTTTCTTTTTTATTGGAAATACTCCTCGGTAATCAAATATCAGATATCTGAAAATGGGTTTGGCATTTAATTTCGATGGGAGGAGTCTTTAAACCTAATTTGTTGAAAATCAAATATGGGGTACAGTTTCAATTTTTAACTTTAATGCACAAATGTGCTACAAGCCTTAAAAATTGCGTGAACTTTCCGAGGGACCTAGTGGAAGCTTTAGGTCTAGCCGAGTGCATCCCGGAGAATTATTTTATTAAACTCCAAATTGTATTATTTTGCATCAAAATATGACCGTTTTCGAAAACGTCAAATCGATGTCCATTTGATCTTCGAATAATCATATGTTTTTGACGGTGTCGACTAGAATCTCAAGTAGTTGGAAGTTGACCTTCTCTTTATGCCCATTTTTACTTGCGATACCTATATGTCATATAGGTCAAATTTTGTATTTGGAACAAAAATAGAGCTTGAGATTTTGAGCAAAGTTGACTTACGACAGAGAACACGATAATAGTGGGTTCTGCTACTACTGCTATTATTAATATCGTTGAAGATATCAGACATGCTTTGGATGAAGACCATGTCACGTTCCTTGTACTGCTTGATTTTTCTAAGGCTTTTGATACTGTGGACCACTCTAATCTCTGTTTCAAACTCTCATCTCTTTATGGTTTTTCACCCCCCGCAGTTCTTTTGTTGTCTTCGTATCTTCGGGATGGAAGACAAGCAGTTTCAGTTGGTAATAATATTTCAAGTTTCCTTCCGACCACTAGAGGAGTCCCTCAGGGTTTAATCTTAGGACCTCTTCTTTTTTCTTTATATATAATGAGCTCCCTACTAAGATTTCAAGTTCTTCCATTCAAATGTATGCTGACGATGTTATACAAGAGCTGTTCTCTGGGACTTAAAGAAGATTGCGCATACAGAATAAATGATGACTTAGAAAAAATTTCGCACTGGTCTTTGAATAATGGTTTGTTCCTGACTCCGCTGAAATCCAAATGCATTGTGATTAGTAGAAAAGTTTTGAACCTCCATTACTTCCCCAACTTATATTTGAACAATACGAACATTTATTATGTATCAACTGCAAAAAATCTTGGTCTGTTATTAAATAGAAAGCTAAGTTGGGATATCCATATAAACTCTGCAGTCGGTAAAGTCTATGGTGTTCTCCGAAGATTATGGCCCTCACAATATTACACCTCCCTGAAAACGCGTATGCTTTTGGCTAAGACGCTCGTTTTACTAATACTGACATACGAGTGCGAGATATTTAGTAACTGTGACGCCATCAGCAGAAGAAAGCTTAATGTCGCATTCAATAATACCGTGCGATATGTTTATGGGTTGAGAAGATTTGATCATTTGTCGAATTCCTCAAAGGAATTTTATGATATGTCCCTTGATCATGTTATGCGTTTTCGTACCCTTATATTACTGTTTAACGTTATAAGTTCACAGCAACCCTGCAGCATTTTCAACAGGTAACAGTTTGGTTCCTCTAACAGATCTCAACAACTCATTCAACCCCGCTTCTCTTGTCTAGCATCAAGGCGACAGTTTTTTGTCAATGCCACCCGATTGTGGAACTCCCTTCCTAAGCATTTAAGGAGAGTGAGTGGCGAAACACAGTTTCGTAGAGATCGTACAGACTCATTTTAAAAATTAATTCTGTTTTTTTCCTTTTATAATTTTCTATTTTTCCCTTTTCTTTCTTTTCAATAAAGATGTATTGTATTTTTTTTTTCTCTTTAAAAATTGTAAAAAGCGTATATAATTATATAATTATCTCTTCTTTTTACTAGTTACTTTTTTTTTAATTTCCCTTTTCCATTTAATGTAAATTAATTTAAAATTAATAACTTAGTTTGAAGTTAAATTATGATATAGTATTTTGATTTATTATTAGCTTAACGCTAGCTTATAAGAAGTATATTCTTAATGTGTATAGACGTACATTGAATGAAATAAACTAAACTAAACTAAACTCAAGATTTCTATGATTTAGAAACATCAGAACTGTCATAGCTTACCTAATGATTGACCAATGAACAGATTAGCGCTGAAGATATACAATAAAAACTTCCCACTGAATGTTACAAGTTAATACTACTACAAGATATGACGAGAAAAGACATAGCGTCATCAAATTTGGTTTTTAAATGCAAAAACTACTCGTATTTTTTTTTTAATCTAAAATATGTTAAAGATGGAACGACGTTAAACTAAATAAATTTCAAAATACGAAAGTTTTGAATATGGGAATTTGTTTGTGACCTCAACTGTATATAACAAAAAGTTTTTATAGTGGGCTCCGAAAGTGTGAACCGAAAGTGTGACGCCGCCGGATAGTGATGTAGTTGATAAATTTGTATTGAGAACATTTTTTTCTAAAAAGTTTGTTGTGTACAACCTGTGTTAATGCTTTGTCGAAAAGTCAATTAATTATTGTTGCCTGATGAGTGTATTCACGCTCGAAACATTGCTTATATAACCCGACTTTTATTGACCTGGAGCCCAATATACAAACTTTTTGTTATAAAGTTTTGAAGATAAATAAAAAGGATAGAGAAAACGGAATCTATCATGTGTCATGACTTATTGCAGTTTGGGTTCCAATAGTCAATATCTCCGGCCAGGTTGTTTTCTTCAAAATTAAATGCTTTGTTTGCCTTTCACCAAAGAACTTTGTTTTGTTTGCCTTTCACTAAAGACCGTCAAAATGTCAAATCCTCTCAAAAAACAAAAAAACCGGTTTGAGTTACGAGCAAACTTCATCGTCTCATGCACACGTCTCCAATCTGATTTTGGGTTCAACAACGATATTAATATTTTATTAGATTTTTTTTCAATAATATACAAAATTTATTTACTACTTCCGGATCTAGCTGACCGACAAAAAATAACAACAACTCCTAAAAAAGAAGAATCAAGTTATTTCTTTCGTTATTGTTTGATGATTTTCCGGTACCAGAATTTTTATAAAAATTAACAATGGAATAAAGGAAGTGGAAATAAAAAAGAAAATCCTAACAAATGTAACTATAATAAGAGTTTTACTTTTCTTGCTTTTCCGCCGTGGCTATACGTATACTCCTTGGACACTGCCATACGAAGAATATATACAACTAGGCTAAAAGTCAATCAATGACATCCTTCTCTATTGTATCTAATGGCATACAATAAAGGAACTCTTATGGGAAGATAGATGCAATGTATCTTTGAACTGCGAGAATACATAATATCGGTGGGGAGGATTGCCACAGGAAGAATGTACAAACAAAAAATATTTTACTGCGCAAAGACGATTAGCCTCGTTGTGATGCTATTGTGGAGGATATGGTCATCATCGCACGGAATTAGCCCTAAAGGGTAATAAATCTTTCAAAATCAATTTTTGTTTTGTATAAATGTGTACTATACCCTGGGTCTGGAGGACTTAAGTCAGCAAATTAAGAGTGTTTAATGTTGTTTTTCATCAAATACATAAAAAAATAAACGAAATAGTGAATAGTGGACGCGAATGGAAATCGATATAAAAACAAATTAAATTGAGCATGAAATGGCTGAGGCGCAGTGTGTGTTTTTTCATTTTAAATGTTTTTTTTTTTCAAAGATTTTGCTTTTACGTTTTTGAGAAAATCGTTATATATTGGTGACAATTTAACAAAAAGGTACTTCTAAAGCCAAACTTTTGCAAGAGAGATTATTATTATTATTTTAAGTTTTAATTATTAATTTATTTACAAGTCTTAATAAATTAAATAAATTTTTTTATTCTTTATACGTGAAAAATATTTACGTTATATGAGTATGAACATTCCCTAAACTTATCCATTTTCTTCCGTCAAACGCGTCTCGGCGAAATAATGGGCATGTTGCTCGGATGTCATCCTTCCAGTGTTTGGATTGTCTGACCATGCTTCTTTTCATGTCTAGTGGAACCTAACCTCCAGCAAATTTTGTCCATTAGTTTCATAAGTTTCTATGGTTTGTACGTTGAACGATACTTATGTTCAAAGATAACTCTTTCCATTGCTCTTTGACACGGCCGAAGTTTAGTTACATTATTTTTTGTAACGTGCCAGGTTTAGAACTCATTTTGTTCAAATGGTTAATAGCTGGTTATATCTATAGCTGCTCCACTCTATTATATATATATTCAATTTGTCTTTAAGACAAGGTGTATTTTTGGATACTCCGAAACATTCCTTGATAACTTCTCTGCACAAGTCTGTATATCAAAATCTTCTGTTGAAAATTACAGACCAATTGCTAAACTTCAGCTGATACCTAAAGTACTTGAATCAATAGTCAAAAACACACTTTATAATAAAATCATATTTCTAAAAACCAACATGGGCTTATGAGTGGACGATTGACAACAACTAATTTATCCTTATTCACTTATTGCTGTCTTCGTAGTTTAGAATACCGTTATCAAGTTGACTTTATTTATACTGGTTTTTCAAAAGCTTTCGACCGGGTACAACACAATATTCTAGTAAAAAAACTTGAATTACTTGGATTTCACTCCGCACTACTTAAATGAATCCATAGCTATTTAATGTTTCCGGTGTACTTCAGGGCAGCCATCTTAGACCGCTTCTTTTCATTCTTTTCATAAATCATTTGCCTAGTTACATTTCATATTCAAAGTATATATTATATGCCGATGACCTCGAAAATTTTAGTGGAATAAAATATTTACTAGAAGTGTGTAAAATTCAAAATGATCTTAATAATAATATAGTTTACTGGTGTAATCTGAATGGATTATATTCCAATAATAATAAATGTGGTGTTGTAACTTATGCAAAAATACTCAATCCTATATGTTGTGATTACAAAATTGATGATTAATGAGTCAAAAGGACCTTGGAGTTATCTTTGATTCTTAAATGAATTTTTCGCTTCAAATTGACCAAGTTATCTCTAGAGCAAATTCGATGTTGGTTTTCATAATAAGAAATTCAAAGTCTTTTAAAGATCCTTACACCCTTAAGACTCTGTATTTATCCATTGTTAGACCTCTGTTAGAGTATTGTTGCGTTATTTGGAATGAATATACTCAAACAAGCATCCTTCGTATTGAAATAAAATGCACAACTGGGTCGCACGAACGAATAAGAATTTCAGAAATAAATGTTATTAGAGATCATAAGCATAAAATTAATTTTAAAATGACTAAAAGAACTCCTTTAGTAGTTGGAGCTAAACACAGGATGCAATGCGTTTTAAGCAAATTAGTTTATGTAAGAACAAAATTGTAATTCGTTGTAGTGGTTTCCTAAATATATAAGCTTTTATATACAAAATGTTTAAAGCATTTTTAAGAAAAAATTTTGGTACTCCAATTTAAAGTTTTTATTTTTTGTTCGAATAAAAATTAAATTTTCCAAAAAAAGATATTGAGATATCGAATTTTCCAAAAAAATATAATATACGAGTATGTAGTTTTTTTTCAAAAATTCAAAAAAATATTTTTTTTAAGTTTTGAAACGCAATGTTTTTCAAACTTTTAAGGAGCTTCTCTTTAAAAAATTTCATTAAACTCCGATATTCTGATAATGAGAAATTTAAAATTCGAAAAAATCGTTCTATGGTAGGTACAATCAGTAATATTTTGATTTCAAATTTTGTCTTATTAAATTGTAGATCGTAAGAATTAATCGAAAGAAAAAAATTTTTAGCGAAATTCTCGGAACCGTTTTCGAGAAAAAACAACGATTTTCGAAAACCATTTTTTAACATTTGTATGAATGAATAAATTGGGGTATGAAAACACTGCGAAACACTGATCAAAAAAAAAAAAAACAATACAAAACCTATTTAATATTTCGTAATTTCATAAATTTATATTTTCTGAAGATATCACAAAATTAATTTTTGTTTTTTTTTTATTTTAGCCATTCAAAAAATAAATTTTATGTTTCTGATTTTTTTTCCTCATGATAACCATTTTTTTATATTAAACATTTTTTTAAAATTTAAAGTCTTTGCAAATTATAAATAGTAGTGTGTTTTGACAGGGATTTATTTTTTTGGAGAGCACTACCATTACTATCTTAATAAACTTTTAATTTATCAACAAGCTTCATGAGCGATGATAAATATTTTTTGACTAAGAATTTAAAGTTTAAATAACGTCCTATGTGTAACATGTAGAGTAAAGTCGGGTAATATGGACCATCAATCATATTTTTGTTAATAAAATACAAACGGTGCAAGTTTTTTTAAAGATATTTAAATTAAAAATACATCAGTTAATTCTGATTAAAAAAGTAGCAACAAAAAAATTAATTCACTCAATAAAAAAATAACAAAAAACAAAAAGTTAAGTAACTCTAAAACGTAACAAAAAAAAGTGGAGGGTAATATGGACCACCCGGTCTTCAATCCATTGACGGCTATTTATCCAGTTTGGACACTGACATATGCCTTGCTAAACAATTCACATATATCCAAATCATCAATGGTCGATCATCCATCCTCATCCAGACCCAAAACTTCTTATATTTAAATGGCGGGTAATGTGGACTAGTCCATATACTCCTTTCCTCCCGTGGTCCATATTACCCGCAACGTAATGTTTGGAAAAAAATCAATTTTACTACAAAATGAGACTCTTTACAATAGTTTTATTAATAAAAACCTTAAAACAAATACTCACTTCTTATATTTAAAAAATAAAAAGAGAACAAACTATATTTTCAACTATAAAAAAAAGGAGAAACACCTACGAAAAAAAATAATCAATGCCTTGGATTTTCTTTTAATCCAAACCACTTCGTGACGCGCTACTCCTGAATACTCAAACTATACTGAGTTAAGTTTTAGCAAGTCACGCACAATCGCAACCAATCTTCTCCTCGATTGCATTTGTGTAAGGCGAGAAAAGCTGGTGGTCCATATTAGCCGAGTGGTCCACATTACCCGACTTTACCCTAATGTTTTTCTCGCATGATATTTTGTTCACATTATAGTTCCCTCGCATTGATGTTTTCCTGCATGATAGTTTTTTCGAATGATACATTTCTCGCATCATAGTTTTGCCTGATGATAGTTTTCTCCAATGATAGGTTTTTCGTGTGATATATTTCTGGCGTCATAATTTTTTTGTATGATAGTTTCCTTGCATGATATATTTCTCGCATTATTGCTGATTGTTTTCTCGGATGAATGACATATCACATTATATCATTGATGCAGACATTATTAGATCAAACTCAATACTAAGCAATTCAACTTTCATTCTATTTTTAATATCGAGTTTTTTAATCAATGTTGTTGTCGTTAAAAAAAAAAAAACAAAGTATATTATGTACATAAAGATTAACTACAATTGAACATTATCCTTAATTCAATAAATCACAAAGTATCTACAAACAATTTGCAAACTGGATTTGACGACAACAGAATCCTTTGGTGCGGAAGATTGAATTTTCTGAAGATATCGAACAATATCTTCGTGGCGCATCCTTTATCCCCTTCTTTGAAATCAAAATCAATTGACAAGAATAAAAAGACCAATCACCCCCGTTTGCATGGTAAAAAAATCCCTCTAAAACCATCACTTTACTTAATGAAATTTTCAATAGAAATAAAAAAAAGGATTCAAGAGCCCATCGGAAGTCAGGATACTCACACGCAAAATTTTAAAATCAACGATTTTAAATTGCCCATCATCCGATTCCCGAGTTCCGGAATTTTAAACATTTAGAAAACTGGCAATATGTCGGCCGAGTAAATATGGGAAAAGGGGTGGATGACAAAATCGTATAAATGACAAACGGAAGACAAGGAAATTAGTGCGCACTTGAAAAAAACCCCAGATTGGCTGTGGGTGGGATAACGTATTTTAAAGTTAAAAAATAAACAGTTTGTTAAAATTGTTAATTTATTGGGCGGAAGGGTTGATGATGTTGGTTGCCCGTCTTAACGTCGGTTATGCAAACAACCATGTCATTGCTCTATGAACATTTTGTTTGTTATTTGGGTATACGGTTGTTATTGGACATACACAAAAAGAACTGAAGTTTTTCTAGACGCTTCCGGAATTTAATGGTCTGAATCCTTATCCATGGAAAAGCAGTGTACATTCAGATGCACGATTATACAGGAAAAGAACTCAGCAATGATTTCTTTGTTTGGCCTTGTCTGGGTTATAGGTTAAAAGGAATATCTTATTTGTAACTTCATGCCAAAAATATTTATGTACAATGAGAAATAACTCTTAATTAATTTCATTTAGCCGAAACAAAATGTTTGAAAATAGGTAGAACATTTTAGCATTTTAGGAGAATGGAGAGAAGTTGAAAACGCTAGTAAAAGTTTTGCGTATGTAAATGAACACTGTTGCATAGTAATACTGTCTGTTTTTGAAGTAACAACGAATTACTCTGCAGTAAAAGAATGTTCAATAAGTTTGCACTACATAAAATAACATCTTTTGCCCATTTCTAAGGTGACAAATATTTTTTTTGTTTAAATCATTTCTCATAGCCGTCAGCCAAAAAATATAGTAAGAGAAAATAAACAAATTATTTAAGATAAATGAAATAATGAAGCATAAAGCCCTATTTAAGCTTCATTTAGACGAAGAACGAATAATGAATGTGCAAATTCAACGGAGCTTGGAAATTTCGGTGTTTGTTGTTCGTTGTTACCCGGACAACGTGTGTTTAAATGTGAAAACTGATTAAATAAACATTGTTTTGCAGTGCCGTGCAACTTGTAGGGACATTTTTGAAGTTTTTTTTTATTGGAGAATGGAGCATTAAAATACTTTAAAAAAAAAATGTTGGTACACTAATTTTAAAATTTAAACATTCTGCAGATCAAAATCCAAATTGCAAAACAAAAAATCATTGACCAAAATCAGTTGTACCACTTTTAAGAAAAATGAAAACTAAAAAAATAGTTCTATGGGGGTTAATATTAATATCAATTTTTGCTATCTATATTAGAGGAAAAGTAATAGTTAGGGCCATAATCTTATGTAATGACATCATCTTTTTTGTTTGTATCTAATAGATTTTCCCTAAGAAGCTTACGTAAACTGTAAATTTTACACAATGCAAATTTTTGAGTTGTCGGATATATTGCAAAAATATCTGAAAAATTTCCAGTGTGAATATGCAAGGAGGAATCAACGTTGGATGCCGAATCTTGAACGGGTCTATGACAAGAAGTTTACGAATCGCCTTCCAGAATGCCTTACAATACACACGTCCAATTGTTCATATATTTTAGCCATCGGCGTCGGTCGGCTCAATAAGTGTGAATATACACATGTCATACGTTTTGAGTGACCCTAATCAGGGCTATCTTTTTAGATTTTGGCTAGACCGCCAAAAATGCTGCTTAAAGCTTATATGATTTCTATATCGAAATAATAAATTTTTCACCCCTCTGATCTGGCTACCATTTATAAGGCGTTTCTTTACGTGATAAGCGTTTCGCTAGGAATGCTCATCAGTTCACCCTCGAGCTTAATTTTGGTAGTATCATCAAATATAGATACTTCTTTAATCGCACAATACGGCTCGGTTTTCCCTTGCATTTCAATTTGCAAACATTCAAAACAATGTTTATCGACACCTCCTTTCTCCCCCCCCCCCCTTTTTCCCTATCGTCCGTACTGTAATAAATATTATAACAGCTGTCGTGTCAACCTGCGGCTTTCAAAGACAAGATGAAACCAAGTTTAAAAGTCTGAAAAAACGCTTTTATCAGCCTAAGACACAGCGGTTTTATATCCACAACGATTCCAAGCACGATACTTCTATTTTTTCTATTTTTTCGAATATTCGGAAGTAGATAAACTCCTTAACTACTGTTGTTATTGCTTTCAATACTGACGTTTTTCCTAGTCGACAAACAAATTGTTTGTTTTGTTTCGTGTACTTCAAGTTTCGCTTGATCGTCAATCGCCGTGAGGACTCTATTAAGAGACGGTAACGTTCGATATCGTTCACATATCCTAAGAGTTGGAAAGATTTGTTGACTATAGTCTCCCCGGCGTTAACGCCCGCTCTATAAACCATCTTCTCCATAATGATATTTAAGAACTAACATGATAGCGCACCTCCTTGTCGGAATCATATGCATGTTTGGAATAGTTAGGAAGAGCTATTCATTGTAGCCGGGTTAATTTTTTGGGGGCATTTGTATTTTATTCTCCCTTTAGCAATTAGCATTGCATTTCAGTAGGAAGATAATTCATTGCAGGAGTTCATGTGCTCGCCTTTTTTCAACCTAGTGTAAGAAATAAGACGGTGTTCTTCGACTTATTGGTTTTTTTTTTTTTTAATATGTCATATAAATAATATAAATATGGCATGTGGGTATTGTTGATTCTTGATTTTGAATTTGATTTTGATTTGCAAGCTAATGTAAAATGCACGATTGATATTTTTGCAAATTTACTGTGATAATTTTGAATTATGAAATAAATCATGGTAGAATATATGGCAATTTGTCAGTAGTGTAAATTTAGCATATCGCTACTCTGGACAGATAAAATGCATTTGCTTTTTTTTAATAGGAATTTAAATTTAGATTCAATTGGCATTTAATAGAAGATTGTGTTGCACAGGTTCAATAACTTCAAATAAATCTAGTGTTTTGAAAAGCCAATTTGAACTTAATTAAAAATAGTGAAAAGTTAGATGTTAAAGTGAAGGTTAAATTCCTTTTATTACCCACTATAGTGATAAAAAAAATTTAGCTTCTTAATTTTAGTGAAGTTCTAGATTTTGTCTTGGAAATGTCTTTGATAAATGTAGATTGCTGTTTAACAGATTACCTATCGGAAAAACCAAATAATTTTAGTAACATGCGGTCTCCACTAGCGATGAATCCAGAGCATGCTTTAAAGCATGCGTTCATTATCGCAAGTGGAGACCGCCATCGCAGCTATATTTTCATCGCTTGCGATAGAAAGTATGCTCTCATCGCATACCATCCATCGCTTGCTTTATCGCAAGGAGAACTGTCATATTGTTCTGGCGTAACCAAATTTAATTTAACTGAGTTTGAGTTTTGCGTGCGAAGAAAGCTTTTGCTTGTGGTTTACGTTTTTCTAACAAAATTAAAAAAAAATCTGATTTGAAACTGTCCATAGAACTCATTTATATCCATTAAAATTATTCACTATACTAAAAAAGTATGCGATGAAATGCCCAGCCACAAAAAATCTGACTGTTCTTCTGCTCTCTGCTTTCTGCTTTGGCTATTGCGATTGCGATGGATTTATCGCTAGTGGAGACGGCGGCGTGTAAGGATAGTTAATAGTTTATATTTTATCCTTTTTACTTTACACACCAGGGATTTCGATCGAAATTTTTTGTTTGGTGTGCGTGTTTCATGTATACCTACATGTAAATCCCTCTTTAAATATGGATTTAAAGATTTTGATCCCTGTCAGAGAAAAAAAAATTTTTTTTGGGTGTTTAGGAACGCAAAATCTGGCGAGGGATCAAAATCTTCACACAGAAATTGATTTCTTATGTGTAAAGGAAATCAAGATATAAGTACCTATGACCTATTTAGAGTAGTGTTCTAGGCCAACGATATTCAAAATGACTTGATACATAGTATCGCGGCTGTTATTAAATCTGAAATTAAAACAGAAATGATAGAAGCTCGGTTCGTGTCGATTATGATCGACGAAACATCAGATTTGAGTCATAGGGGTCAACTGAGTGCCATATTTCGGTTCTTGGCAGAGAATGGAATACAAGAAAGATATCTTGTATTTTTTGACGTTAGGGCGAGTCTTAATGCAGATGACTTGTCCCATCATATATTTTATATTCTTGACACATATGATTGCAAGAAAAAGTTAATAGGACATTCCTAGGAAGGTGCCGCAGTTATGTCCGACGAAGGGGGTGGTGTTTAAAAGGAGGTCCTTTTTTATTATGTTTCAAGCTAATTGTTGATTGAAATATTAATGTCTTGAAGTATAAAAAATATAGCTACACATTTTTCAGGATCCTCCGATCCCCTTGAGGTGGGAGGATGCGTACGCCCCCTTCTTTCTACTATGATCTTCTTCTCCTCTCCTCTTCTTACTCTTCTCTCACATCGGCGACCATTTGCAGGAAAATGAAAAGTAGACACTTACATTTTTACAAAATATAAATTTTTTAGTCACTTCCTTTCTACTAGTAGGTATGTAATGTATGCATATGTAAGAAAAGAAGTTAAGATTTAAACAAAATTAGATGTACCTCAATATCAAAATTGATTGTCTTTCCACTTCTGATTAGAAACATGACTATGCACTTAAGGACAACTTTAGTTGCATTAATGGTCTCCATCTGGTTCTTTTGTTCTGGTCAAGTAAAAATAGCTTATTATATTAAGTTTCTTTGACCACTGGCTTGGACCTAATGGTTTGTATCTTTATTCATATCCTTTTCGCTGACACATTGTTTTTATTTCTATGATGTTTTATAGTAGCTAAGTCACATTTCTATAAATCATCTCGGTTATTACCTTCTCTCTCACACAATCACAAGCTTTTTTCTATATCTTCACGTTTTTATCTATACTTTCCACTTAGATGGGCACACACTTATACTATATTGTGTGTGGGAATAGTGGTCATAAATTGAGATACAAAATTGTCAACACAAACATGTTCATATTGCTTTCGAAATCATCCAGGACGCTACTTGATCGGATCCGGAAGTATAATATTCAACCCCATATTCAACCAATAGAGCATGAATACATAAATCATAAATCGAGAGAGATTCTAGAATCGATTAGATTGGATTTTTTTTACGGAAATAAGCATCTTGACCAAATGATGTGTTAACTTTAACATACATATACATAATATTTTAAGATACTGATTTGAATAGGATGTATTGAGTATAGGTTTTAGGGTAAACCTTTTGTTTGTAAACTGTCTCTTGTAACCAGCCGTAGATCTAGGGGTGTCGCTATCAATTATCACCATTCAAAATAGTGGAACCAGGAAGTTTACATTCGACAGAAATCTCAAAAAATTATGAAATTTTCTTTAGACAATTTTAAGGGGGTGGAGAAGACACGTTAAATTTTTTTTTTTAAACTGAAGTTACAGGCATAGTACTGGAATCATAACCACTGTTAATTCAATTACTTATACTTACTTTACTTTAGATAGCTCTACAGCGCAGGGTGCTCATGTGCGTCAAGTAATAGACTCCGCCAACTTTCTCGATCTCTAGCCTGCTATCTCCAATATGCTTGAATACCAAGTCGGCGTGTAACTCTCTCAACTTGGTCATGCCACTGGAGATGTTTCTCGTTACCTCTGCCTTAGCGTTGAATGCTTTGCGTGCTGGATGTTCATTTGCTCTACATCCTATAGCCATCTTAACCAATGAACACGTAGTTTTTTTACCAGAAGCACGTCGCTGCACAGCTCGTTTAGCTTGTGTGGTTGTATAGTCTTCGCCAGGTGATATTTTGCTAATTCACACAAACCTGGGTGTTGCGCACCACTCTCTCAAGAACAATATTGAAGCAGCTACATGAAAGCGCGTCCCCTTGTCGCAGTCCTCTGGTAGTTTCGAATGTTTCGGTTGAATTTCTTCCAATTTTATCGGAGCAGCGAGCATGCTCCATCCTAATAAGGCGTATCAGTTTAGCAGGAATACCAAAACTTGACATGGCATAGCTCATCCCTTTTCATAAGCTCTTGAAATCGATGAAAAGGTGGTGTGCACCGATATTAAATTCTTAGATCTTCTCCAGGATTTGACGCAATGTGGAGATTTGGTAGAAACTTGAATTTCCAGGTCTGAATGACTAATGTTGCGATCGATCACCTTTTCTATCGATCGGGCAGATGGTGCTTAGGTTCCACTCGTCAGGCATACTTTCCTCCGACAAAATTTTGTTTACGAGTTGATGTATGCTCCTTACCAGATCATCTCCAGCGAGATTGAAAAAGTCTCCTTGTAGACCATCGTCACCGGCTGCTTTGCTCGCTGCAGTAATCGCATTTAGGTCAGATGGGTAAAACTCCAGATCATCAACCAAATTTTACTTGACGGAACTGCTCGTTGACGTACTCTTAACCTTCATCGGTCGAAGTGATCTCTCCAGATTTTTAACATTGACTGCGTTTCCACTATAGTGTTTCCTTTCTTATTTTTGCAGGCTCCAAGGCATCTAGTGAATCCTGTTGTTATCTCTTTGACTCTTCTGTAGAATTTCGCAACTTTTTTCTGCTAAAGCATCTCTGTATCTCCTCGACCTCACGCTGCTCATTATCCTTTTTCTTTTTGCTGAGAAAAAGGTTTTTATCACTTCTCTTGTCAACGTAGACCTGACAGGAAGTCCGTGTCCTCCTTTGCTGCCTCCGTTTTGGCTTTGTTTGCCTGAACACATTCGGAGTTAAACCAAGCCTCACTGATATTGACATATCAGGTTGTTGACGAAAGGCCACAGACGTTCACATGATATGGCAGAAAAGATATTGTAAGTAATGTTCAGTAGACTGATGCCTCCGCAGTTCAGAGGGTCTCCTTTCTTGAGAAACGGCCAAACAATGATGACGTTCCATTCATCGGGCATGCTTTCGACCGACCACGTTTTGTAGATGAGTTGGTGCATACTACAAACTAATTCATCGCCTACCGCTTTGTACAGCAGCGAAACCGTAAGCTCCAGCGGCTTTATTGGACTTATGTTTCGATACACCTATTTTCACTTCCTGGGTTTTCATCCAGCAAGTCAGAAGCTGCATCTCTGATGCTGGGAAATGGTGGAAATGGTTCTCAATACTTGATGCTGTCGGCATAGGACTTCTTATGATGTTGTTCGAGACTTGATCTGAAAAGGACCTTACAACATCGAAATTCCTCACAGTATTGTCTTGTTTTGCCGCAGTCTTATCTTGGCTATAACATGGTAGTTACCTAAGTCGATGTTGGAATTTCGGAACGTACGTCGATCGCTTATAATTATTTGATCATATTATTATTTATGTTCCTTTGTGAATATCGATATGTTTGAAGTGCCTATTAGCTATCTGCCACACAATCAATCCGTTATCGGAAGTAATGTCGTGCAGGCTGAATCTTCCGACCATTCCAAAAGATGTCTTTTCTTTCTAGCTTTTGGGTTGGGACATTTTTCTATCTATGAAAACGCACACTGGAATTGTGGAGAGTTGTTTTCATTTTATTTTCTTGATCTTGGATGTGTGTATATACAAATTTTCAACTTGAAACTCCAAACATTTTTATGTCTCTGATCAAACTCTTTGTAGTAAGTACCCAAAGACATAAAGATCAGACATGGTCCCAGTTTTTTACTTAAAAAAAAATAAAATAACAATTTTTTGAAAACCAAGTTTACCCCATTTATTGGGTACATACTACCCAGAGTTTGACCAGAAACAAGAAATGTTCAGAATTTCAAGCTAAGTTTCTTGTGTTACCATTTAAATCCTTTTTTTTTTTCTTTTTTATCTATACTCTCCGACTTGCTGGAAGCGAATTGTATCGATTTAAAATAAAGTGGCCAGAGCACCTTGGAATTTCAAAAATTGTATAAATAAAAAGATGGATGGTTAGAGAAAAAACTCTTTAAAAAATTTAAGCTCATAAAATAGAACTTCGAGTGAATGCTTGCAAACTAAATTTAAAAAATCGTTAGAACAATAATTGATTATTTACAAAATTTCCTTGACATTTTTCGAAAATAAATTTTGGTATGCCAAATTTTTAAATTGAATTTTCTATTGAAATCGGTAGAGCCATTAATGAGAAAGTCGAAAATAGAGTTCTATAACAGGTACCGTTCATAAAATTGTGTATACCAAAATGAAGACCATATACCCTGTAATGTGCTTTTTGCTTTCCAGCCGAGGTTCTGCTCGCCGGTCTCGCCAGGGTCGTTCTGAAGAAAAAACGAAACTATACGCCCCTGGTGGCACTAGAACAGCAGGCTTAAACGCTCTGGTTGATCAGCAGGTACAAATCGCCCCTGGTGGAACCAATCAGCAGGTACTATACGCACCTGGTGCCACTAGAACAGCAGGCTTAAACGCTCTGGTTGATCAGCAGATACAAATCGCCCCTGGTGGCACTAATCAGCAGGTACTATACGCCCCTGGTGGCACTAGAACAGCAGGCTTAAACGCTCTGGTTATTCAGCAGGTACAAATCGCCCTTGGTGGAACCAATCAGCAGGTACTATACGCCCCTGGTGCCACTAGAACAGCAGGCTTAAACGCTCTGGTTGATCAGCAGGTACCAAAACCCCTGATGGCAATTAAGACATTAAACTTCAAACTAAGACCCCTTACCACTGGTGGGGGGAAGCCTTAATAAGAAATAGCTGGACAATCTCACCTACCTAACTTATCTTTCTACAAAACCCCTTACCACTGGTGGGGAGAAGCCTCGCAAAAGCAAGAAAAGCTAAGGTGACCAATTCGTCTGTACTACACACTTGTCTACGACTGGATTTCGAAAGATTTATGCAATCAATTTACTGTGCCGCCTGACCGTTTGTATAATCGAAAGGGTACTTTCCGTTCACCCAAATAGGTGAATGATGACTTTTCAGTAAACACTGAATGTGAACTATATAAGTGGTGAGCGAAAAATATCAATGTAGTTGAATTGAATTTGGTGAAGTACAATTCTCGGTATTAATACGAAAGTAATATAGAGTGGGGTATCATGGAACGCTTCGTTACAACCCACAATAGTCCACTTACCAAAATCGTTGGAACAGCTTTTGACATAATTAAGCCTTTTCATAACAGTTGCATGGTAGGTATTTCCTTATGTCCTGGACTTTAATAAACCATAAAATGGAAAGCCTGTAACAGTTGTCTTTTATTTATGAACTCCCCATTTTGGTTAACTTTAACATATTTTTTTCTTATAGGTGAAACAAAGTACAGTTTTATGTAACTGCTAAAAACATTTCGCACATTTTTTTAATTTAAATATAATTCAAACCTTAAATTCATATTTCTTGCTTAATTTTCATAAAAAATACAACTTCTAAAAACTTCCCTTTGCTAAATACTTGGTCCCTAATAGCACATAATACATTTAATCTAATTAAGATTGAAAGCTGTTTTATTAGAATTTTGTTGCAAATGTATCCGAGACATTCAGACCCCGGATTGGCTTAGTAAATACACAGTTGTTAAATGAGACTTAAAATTATTTAATCAACATACCAAACCGCACAAATTGAAAACCACATCCCTTTTTCCCGCAGTTGAGCTAGTTGCTTTTTTGGCCTGCTAAATCCCTTCATGAATATATGTATGTATGCATAAGCCTGGATATAATGTATTTTGGTTTTTTAAATTAATCGCAACTTGATTGATGACGCTCGACAATTGGTTTTTGACGATGAATAAAATTTAGTTGTTGTGTTAATGAATTTGGTGGTTGTCGAATTTTATTACCACATTTCCATAGGCAAGCGGTTGTCAACACACCCTTCTTCGGATCGTGTGAAAGCAAACGTATGCTTTTAAGCCCGTCTGCCTCCCCATTCGCAGTTGGTGGTATTTAAAGGCATTTATATGCGCATAGCATTTCAATCTTGTAACGAGATCTAAATTGGCCCGACAGAACATATTGGCTTTATATAGCAACCTTATTAAATCGGTAGATACTAACAAGAAGGGGATGTATTTGTTCAAAGAAATCTACCCTCCCTCGATAAATGTAATCTATGAATTTTATCACCCGAACCGGATTTAAAGAGAAACAATATTGTCTTTCTTATTCTATATTATTGTTTAAGTAGATACAACTCAAACTTTCGAATACAGGTACCTAATAAGACACTTAATTTCTAAATAAAAAAGAAGGAGACAATATTAGATTCAACAGCTAAAGTACTAGAATTGTCACCGTGTTAACTTAAGAACGGGTCGTTGTTCGGTTTTAAGTATCCGGTATCATTTCTCATTCAGTGCAAGATGTTGTTTCTGGTCTTCCAACTCGCTCTGCTCCTCTAACTCGAATTGCCCTTACATAATCTGTTCTTGCGTTTGGCATCCATAAGAAGCGTACCTTTAAAACTCTACGATTTTTATCTATCGATCCTAAAGTTTTATGTATACTTAGCTATAAGGCTATTTTTAATAATTTACAGATATTTATTAATAATAATAATTCAATGATATTAATTAATAATGTTATATTAGTAAATTTTGTTCGTTTATCTGTTTTTAAAAAAGTATATTTTAAAATAAACTTTTCAAATATAGTTTCTGCTACTGAAATGGCTTATTTTGTTACTATAATAGAAATGCAGAGTATAACAGAAATGAATGGTATAACCATTTTCTGTACTCATGAATCCTGCCTTGGTAGATTTATTGGCGCAAAATTTTAATTGAATTAGTACGATGCTAAAGCTGTTTTAGAATGATACTAGGTTAAAACAACGAATTTGCAAATTTTTATCGAATATAGCATCATACTTTCTCTACCCTTTTATTAAAGTTAAAATCATCGAATACCTACTTTATTTTTTTAGTATCGTGCTAGCTTCATATGGCTCTTTGGTATTTGCAAACATCAAAAAAGGTTCGTGTACCAACTTTTTTACACGAAATGTCATTGTTTTAGGTTACGATAGTTAGAAAATGTTTAAAATTGAGAATGAGTTAGTAAACTACTATAAAGTTAGCAAATTGTTGTAGTATCATACTAATACCTTAATAATAGGCTGTTTAAAATTTTTCGCCAATAATTTTAACTTCATTATAAATTCACCAACTATTTATATAATTTAAAACCATCATGTTCATACATATTTTTATTTAAACTTGGCTATAGATCTTCTTATACCAATAGTAAAATCTGTCAACATGATAATCTTTTATTGATTAATTCATAGTTTTTGTATCCTCTTTTCTTTTTGGTGGATTATAGTATATGTAAATGCTAAAACTTGTAGCTAAATTTAATTGATAACATTCTTTGAAAACTATTTGTTGAAATTTGTAATCCTCTTTACCATGTATGATACTTTTTGACACTTTCTTCTTTTATTTAGGTATATCTAAGCTTATTACGTGAATGATCTCTGATCTTGGTGGTATTGATACATCCACAATAAATATATCTGGTATTCATGTCGTTCGCTTCGATCTATTTAAGAAACACTATTGAGCACTGAACTGTCAGCTTTGTCTGAGAAATTGGTGTCTTCAAGAACTTCTGGTTTTAATTAGTTTTTGGTAAATGCAAACCAAATTGAACATATATCCACAATTTGCCGCAAGCTTGGACCAATCCTTATACCACATCTTTTTATATTCAACTGCATACTTCAAGAGTTGTTTCGGCAATCTTGAGTTTTTTATACCTGCAATTTTTATGATGTAATCAGCGTTCATTTTCAAAGATGAAATGAAGAGTGTTGGCAGGCCAGTTTCCAGGTAGTACATATACTTAGGAGTGTTTATTGGTAGGTAGAAGGTCTTCCTCAGAAAAAAAAACTTAAAAGATTATCTACAGTATCATACCTTCTTACTCTCGATACTTGAGCTCCATAAAGTAGGACAGATCTAGCAGTAGCATTAAAAACTTTGTATTTCGCGTTTATTGACACATGTTTGTTATTGAATATTTGTTTCCAATTAATGCATATTGCAGCTCTAGCTAAGTCTGCTTTTTGTTTGAGATGTTTTTCCATATTAAGGTTGTAGGTTAATCCTATTCCCAAGTAAGTATATGTTTTCACTACTTCCAAGCTTCTACTTGCATACCTCCAGTTTTCTTCCCTCGAAACTCTCCCACTTCCATTTTGAAAAATCATCACTTTTGACTTCAACGTGTTTACCTCCAAACTCCATATCTTGCGGTATTCCGCTAACCGGTTAATCATCATCTGCAAGGAAGAAGGCGACTCAGCTAATAGCACAATATCATCCGCATACATTATGGCTTTAATCTGGATGTCACCAAGCCGTACTCCACATGGTAAGAATTCAGTCAGGTCATCAACAAACATCAGAGCAAAGAGCAAAGGACTCAAATTACAACCTTGCCTAACTTCACGATTCACTTCAAGCTTAACTGTTGTAGTTTGTCCATCAAAAACAAACGCCTCAGTCCGTTGATAAAGTTTTTCCAAGGCTTTAACGAATTTTGAAGAAATTCCCAGATGTACAGCTTATAGAAAAGAGCGTTCCTGTCAATGGTGTCAAAGACTGCCTTAAAGTCCACAAAAAAGGAGTAAAGTTTTTTATTGTGACTCATTTTAATCCGTGCTAAACTACAGAGGACGTACAAATTGTCTGCCGTTGAATATCCTCTTCGAAAACCAGATAGGAACTCACTCAATTTAATGTAAATTTCTACCCATCTTGTAAGCCTGCAACAAAGTAGAGAAGTACGAGTATAAATTTTCAAGGCGGCGCCGGCGTTAAGAAAAGAAAGGCCAAATAAGAGCTTCGTAGAAATGTTCAGGAGGGATGCCAAAACTAAAAATGATGTTAAGTTCTTCAGATAACTTTTCTTTGAAGAGATTTGAATTGTATTTATAAAATTCACACGGGATACCGACTTTGCCTGCAGCTTTTCCATCCTTAAACCCATTCAGAACTGCTTCAACTCCATGTTTTAATATTTTGGAGTCTAATATGTCGTTCTGCAAAAAAGGCCTCGCGTAACTTATGTAGATTGGAGCCACTGAGCAGTTTAATAACTTTGCAAAATGATCATAAAGAACATGTAAATTGATGTAAGCATTAGATTTCGAAAATTCATTTCCATTTATTTTCCTTGTCAATGCCGAAAACTCCTTAGAATCCCTGCATTGACTCAAAGACATGGCCAAGTTTTCCTCATGCTCATGCAGTTTGAATCTCTTATTCGCTTCGACATAAGACGTTTTAAGGCTTTGTATATTGAATTTCCTCAGCAATTTCAGCAGGGAACTTTTGTCTTAATTTTTCACAACTCATATCGTACCATTTGTTTTGTTTTTTTCAAGACTGAAGGTCGCTGCATACAACTGGCAGCATCACTGATAATGTGATCTAGCTCATGTAAGGGTAAGTAATTTAACATCAAGTTGGATTCTTTTATCTGCAAGCTTCTATCAATATTTGCTTGAAACTCCATTTTTCGGTTTTTTTTTAAAACCTGGTAGTCATTCTTTGACTCCTTTGAAATTGCTTGCATGCAATCAGTTCCTATTTTAAGAACAATTGGAAGATGATCAGATAAGTTGAGATTTCCAACCCAAAAATCTTTGATAAAATCTAAAATAAAATGCACGACTGGGTCGCACGAACTTGCTCCTATGTAATAGACTAAGAATTTTAAAAACAAATGTTATTAGAGAAAACTGTTCATAAGGATAAAATTAATTTTTTAAATAACTAAAGCAACTCCTTTAGAGAAATTCAAAATTCGAAAAAATCGTTCCATGGTAGATACAGTCAGTAATATCTTAATTTCAATTTTTTTTATAAAATTATAGATCGTTAGAATTAACCTAAAGAAAAAAAAATTACCAAAATTCTCGGAACCGTTTTCGAGAAAAATACGATTTTCGAAAACCATTTTTTAACTTTTGTATGGAAGTGGAGGGTACCGTTATTTTTAGGTAAAATAAACATTTTTTTTCATATCTTGTGGATTATATTAAGAAACTTTTATTTATCAAGTTTTAAAAGAATCGAGCATGGGGTTTTCAAAATATTGAGTTTTCAAAAAAAATTTTTAAAAATCCAAAAAAATACTTTTTGAAAATTTGAATTCACAATAATATTCAAACTGTTGGGGAATTTTAGCAGAAACAAAAATGATTAAAATCCGTCGTACCGTTTGAGAAATTCAAAAACCAAAAAACTTTAACTCAATGAAATTTTTTGAATTTGATTTTTGAAAAAAATCTGTGGGACAGTTTTTGAGAAAAAAATATTTATAAGATTTCGAAAAAAAAAAATCGTAAGCATTCATTTTTTAAAGAAATACTAGCCTTTGTAATTCTTTTAAAAAAATTGATATGTTACGTCGGTCTTGAGATATCCAGTTTCTAGAATGTTCCATTTTTCCTGCCCATGCTAATTTTATTACCTTGGGCACTTGGGCTATATTTTATCCAAAAACTGCGTAATAAACATAACCTTTGACTATTTATTTTGAATGAAGATAACAATTATAAAAATAAAATTTAACTGTATGAATTTTTCTCTAATTTATTAGATATCTACTCACTTTCCAAAATTATTTAAGTTGTTTTCATTCCAATTACCTATGTGATATTGTTGGGTCCCGATTCTCACATTATATAAGTTCGTGAAAGTACAATCATTTATCAACACGAAGTAATTATCCCACGACCTTCCTTTCCTCAAACAAATTATGTAACACAGTTCACTCCAATGTCATCCTTTTCTATCGATTCCCACGCGCTGCACAACACGAAATCGGCGAAAAATATGCATTTGAATATGTCTCTGATGTCTTTCATATCTAAGTTGATCTTTCGAAATACTGAATTGATTATGGCTTTCTAATGGCTTCATGCCTACCTATTTACACTTCTAAAGCAAAGTTATATGAAGACCATTAGGCTTGCCAGCAAGTCCTCACTCTCTTACCCCATACAGTCGAAGGTGTAAAACAACAAACAAATAACCTCATCGCTGACATAATTGTTAAGCTCGCTGCACACACGCACTCCGGTTCAGAAATGTAAATGAGCACACTAATTTGAACAGTCATTTAGATGCGTTCATCGCGGTTGCTGAATCCTGAAATAAACGAATGTAGGGTTTTCATCCCATGTTAACAGAAACAGACAGACAATACCAAACAATCCCATCATGCAACATGCAACAAGAGAATTTCAATTTGAAAACCCTGCTGGCACGTGTCCACATCCTCACACAAGCCACCAAATGCGATTGTGTTGTTGCTCACTTTGATTCGGTGCTGCTTGCTGCTCCTGTCCTGATATCCTTACTGAACCTGATCGAGTGCGGGTGGTAATGGTGCTGATATTTGGTATTTTTGATTCCTCGTATAGTCCTTTTGTTTTGCTCGTGTCAAGCAAACGCTCTAAGCCATTGTTCGGTGGCAGCACTTAATTCGTCTAAAAGGGCGTGTGATTGACTTAATTGACTTGGAAGTTACATCAATAAAAGGATACAACAATATTTTTTGGGAGATAGACTGCGTGTTGTGTTTTGGGTGCAGTTTGATTATTCTTCATACAGAATTTTAATGGGTGCGGTGAAAGACTTTGGAAAGAAAAGGCAATTCAAAGTGGCTTGATGGCTTTATTAGATTTTGATGAAACGTGCAGGAACCGGAAGTGAATCGACACGATTGCCAGTTACAGCAATACTGACTATGGTGATGTTGATGTTGTGTTTTCTTTAGTTCTTGATACCTACGCAAAAATATTTAAATATATTTGAGATATGGGATATCTTGTCGCCCCCTTTTTTAAAAACACTAGAATCAGAATTTTATATTTTTTTTAAATTGTAGATGTATATGTACAACATGCATATTTTGTACATATTATATAGTTCGTGAGAAGCTAAAAAGATTTAAATCTTATTTCCTTCGGCTATTTGGTCTTAATGGTTATGGAAGGCAATGCTTAAATTAACATTTGTTTTTATGGCGTTCCGGCAGGGGTCGCTGTCTTCTTCAGATGAACTTTTTTTTAACAAAATATGTACATATATAATTACAATTGTTTTGCAACTTTAAATATATAAGAGAAGAAACTTAGGTATACATCTTGTAACAATAAAACAATTTTTTTTAATAAATCAATAAATTACTTTCAATAAATACAAATTACTTGCAAATTAAAATTTAAAATAAACACTTCAAGATGAAGTTGAGTCTTTTTTGGTTAAAAAGAAAGACTATAACTTTGGAGCAGTGACAAAAGAACATTAAATCATGGATCTATTTGTGTATATATTTTGCGGTTCATATTGTTGATTATGTGGACCGTTTTGAGTGTCTATCCTATAGACAATTTTTTTTTTGTTTTGAAGAATTGGAAGTTCCCTCGGACAATATCAAGCAAGTGATTTTGATATAATTGTTATCGTAGAGCAACTTCAAACAGGGAATTCACAATAGCTGTACAAACCAGTTAAATGCATGCATATTGGCAACTTTTGATACTTCTCGCATTACTCATCCATTGCAAGGTAGTTAGTTATTGCTGTTTAAGAGACTGATTTGTTCTCTACTTAGATACACTATTTATTTAACACACAAGACAACGCTCATTTAAATAAAAAATAATATTATCGTCATCACTGCTATCACTTCCTCTATGCCTTCGTCGTAAGGCCATTTTAAAAATTTAAATGACCGAAAACAAATTTGTAACAAAAATATCATTGTGAATTTATTTTCTTTGGTGAAACCGAACTTGAAAGTCAACAAATTCGTCACAAATTTTTATTTTTGATCACAAGAAACATTTTGTACACACAAATATGGTGAGATGAAACTTATCGATCTTTCCACAAGTTTTTGAAATAGGGCCTGGACAGTCCAGCAAGATTGAAGCTCTAAATGCCTCAATACCTGATGGGCTGAGGCGAATGACTCCAGTTATTGCCTTGTCAAACTTGGGGCTTGTCCGCGGGTGACCGATGGACAAACCGTCAAACAGGACTACCAGGAGGGATTTCGGAAGGTACCTAGGGCTGAGAATATCAGTACGAAAAGAAGCCCTTGACAGCAAACCAAACTGTGCTCCTCAACGTTTCAACGCCTAAGCGACTGATCTGGAAGGAAACAAAACTTTAGTACAATGCCTGCTAAATAAGAATCAAAGTCAATTTCCATCTTGCGAATTGATTAAGAGAATTGAATGAGATTCAATTCACATTTTCCATTCCAATACCATACAATTTTTTACTTCTTCTTCTTCTTTATACTTCTTTAAGGACCTTACAAAAATAACTTGAAATTTTGTTCACTATCCACATTCATAAATTTATTATAGAATCCTCAATTCAAAAATAGCTTCTAAATTGAATCTGATCAAATTCATTTGTATATAAAGAGTTTGAGAATTGATACTCTTTCATTTACGAGCTCATTACTGACTTAGGAACAGCTTTACCACTTCCGGAAAGAAAGTTGAAGTAGATTTGAAGAAAAAAGTGAAGTTAATTGAGAAAAATCGAAGTAGATCTCAAAATGACTTTTTATTTGCATTTAGAAATAAAATGCACAACTGTATCGCACGAACTTGCTATTATATACTTTGGAATTTAAGATACATTTTATAAATAAATCGTTTTATTATTAAATACATTTTTATATAAGAAATTTCTCTAAAATTTTTCAAGAAAAAAATGTGGGATGCGAATTTTAAGTATTAAATAATATTAATTTTAGGAAATAATTTCAAAAAATAATCGTTCATAGGTTTTAAAGATATTGATTTTAAAAAAAATTTTTTTTTTTCAAAAAAATCCAACAAATACCTTTTCGAATATTTTTATATACAATATTATTTTAAACTTAAGGGGACTCCTGATGAAAATTTTGGGTTAAAATGAGAAATGAAATGAGAAAGTCGAAAATAAAAAAAAAACGGGTCTATGACAGGTACCCCTAATAACATTTTGCCCCAAAATTTTTTTTGACCAATATGTAGCCTGTGTTCATAATATCACACCTAATTTTTTTATCAAAATCGTTAGAGCCGTTTTCGAGATAAATAAGATTTTGCATTACGGGTGTATGGGGGTACCGTTAGTTTTGGAGCTAAAAAAAAAATTTCAATTTCTCCTCTAGGGAATCATCGAAGACCCTTAACTACCGAGTTTGAAGAAAATACCTCCGGTAGTTTAGGCTGTAGTTCGAGGTACAGACATACAGACAGACAGACGGAATTGTCGGACCCACTTTTTTCGTCTTCGCTATCATCGTAATTCAACTTTGATCAAAATCTCGAGTTCGATTTTTTTTCCAAATGCAGAGCTTGCCCTAGTACCTATATCGCAAGTAAAAAATTGGACTCAAGATTTTCATCAGTTACTACAAAACGAAAAAGTGGTGATTCAGTCTGTCTGTAGGTCTGTTACTCAACCTGCCGTATAGAGGAGAAATTATGTATTTGTACTTGTGTTGTCGCTCATATTTTTGTATGGAAGTTCTGGGCTTACATACTACCTATAGTGAAAATAGAGAAAATGAAGTAGTTTTGGGCTTTTTTTGTAAAACTGAATTAGGTTGAAACAGAGATTTTTAAAAGGAAGTAGATTTCAGTATTTTGCTGATGGTGCGAAGTAGGAAGTAGATTTTAAAATATTTTGAAAAAAAGAAGTAGATCTACTTCAATTGAAGTACAGTGGTACCACTGCTTAGGAATAGAAAGATTATTTAATTTAAAGAAGAGCTTAGGAGTCATGATCTCGTGACCATAATGTTGATAAATATTAAAAAATAAATAAATTAGAGTCCATGACGGTTCACAGAGACACTAAACCTAGTGACTTACAGTTCTAAAACATTTCTGTGTGCGTATTTGGAGAAATGCAGTGAAATTACAATTTTCTGCCGATTCCGAAGCAGCACCTATGACAAGAGAAACTCCTTGGAGGAATTGTCAATTCCTCGCAAGAGGTAGTATACACCCGTGAAGAACTTTTTTGCAGCGGCTGAGAAGGACTATTGTAGCTCAAAAGACTAGAACTATTAGAGTTCGAACTGGAAGTTATAAGAATATTGTTTAACTATAATATTTTACAATTATTTATTTATTCGCTAACAAACAAACGAAAAAAAATAATAACAATATTTAGATAAAAATTGAAATAATATAATAAAAAAAAAATATTCTAGACTTAAACTAATGAATTGGGAATATGGAAATTATATGAGCATGGATTTATGCCAAAGGAGGGGATAATAGGATTACAGACAGAGGGGAGTGCTGTTCACTGTTGGGTGGGTTGTTTATTTATTCGGCCTAATTTAAAGTAGATACAATATTACAAGCTGAAAAGTAAAGTTGGTTGAGGATTTAGAGAGAGAGAGAGAGTCTGTTGGGTGTTCGTCGGATTGAGGAAGAGCTAAAGGAGAAATCAAGGATATGTTGTGCAGTATTCTCTAATAGCAACATTCTGGACATTGGGTAAAAATGGTCGTAATTTGTGCGGTGAGTTGGGAGGCGGAAGAAGGGGGCAGATCTTAAGTTACGGCGATTGTTGTTAATATTTATTAGCACACGGTGAAACGGAGAAATCTTCATTGTATTGCTTCAATCCTAGCCAAGTGAGTGATATGGAAGGGAAACCAAGCCTGACTAGCATATTCTAGTACAGGACTAACGTAGTTGTGTATAGATATATATATTTGGTAGCTTATGGATTGGAAAATTCTTTAGACCACAGTTTGATAAACCCGATCGATGATCGGAAGGAAGGCGTTTGCAGGTGAATATTATTGATTGACATGTATTTGAAAAAGAGTGCATTAGCGCATTTTTTAACAAAAATTGCTGGGATGCCAAGAGGGCCTGGTGAAAAGCTGACGTTCAATAAGTTTAACTTCTCACCGGTGGTAAGGGAACTAATTTGATATATTGTACAAATGATTAATCTCTGACTATAATCGCTTTTGAGAAAGAAATCATTATTGGAAGTGATATTGATTTTGCTATTTTAAATAAATAACATAACTAAATTGCTAGTTTCACAAAAAATTTACAAAATTTCTAACAAAGGTTTATAATAAGATTTTAAACAATTTCATTGAAAAAATGTTGATTTAAATGGACATGAATTTATTATTGTTTTATCAAACAAATTGTTATATTTATGATTGTAGAAATTAAATAGTTTAAACATTTTATTTAATGGAGAAAATTTCTCATAATTGGTACGATAGTTTGAAATATGTATAATCTCCGGTATGTTCCTCAAATTTCTTTGAGGAATATTAAAGTTTATACGGGACAGAAGGTGCAAACAGTCTATGTTACCGTTGATTAATTTTACAATGAAAACAAAACATAAATAGGAACGTCTTTTCTCGAGACTGGGTATGTCAATAAGTCGAAGTCTGTTGATATAAGGTGGGAGATCATAAGGATTATCCCATCCTAGTCCCCTTAGCGCAAACCTAATAAATCTTTTTTGCACCTGTTCCAGTCTATTTTTATGATATTCATAATGAGGTGACCAAACCTGACAAGCGTATTCTAGAATGGGGCGAACAAAAGATATAAAAAGCTGCTTTGTCAAGAAAGGGTCTGAAAATTGTTTCGACTCTCTTTTTATCCAACCAAGAATGGAATTAGCTTTGTTTGAAATGGAGTTTATATGTTGAATGAATTCGAGTTTGCGATCAAATGTGACGCCAAGAATAGATATAACGGTTTCACGGGATATTGATATGCCATTAAACAAATAGTTGAACGAAATAAAAGAAAACTTTCTTGTAAAACACATAGTTTTACACTTATCGATATAATGAAGAAAATAAGAAGATGCAAGATTTTAAGAAGCTTTCTTTTTAATAAATATATTAAAATAAAATTAATAATTATTCAAACCTACGAATTATCAATTTTCTTTTATTTTAAAATTGATAAAAAAAAACGAATTTTGTATTGAAAATATTTTATATTACAAACAGTAAGCGCCAATGAGTGCCAAGACAATACAACTTTATATAATGTAAAATGATAAACAACAAAACACTACATTATGTAAGTACACATATATTTTGTATATAACCATCCATCCATTCATCCATCACCCATTTCATCCATTTCAGGTGTTTATTAAAAGAAAACCTTAACACGAACAAGATTATCTCATCCCGTAAGCATCCTAAGTAAACGGATATCAGGAAGTCTCTCATCATTTTTACTCAATCATCCCTCACCATTGCCTCCTATACAGGGCTGTCTCATCAAGGATTACATTAAACGTGCTAAAAAAAATCTTTAATACCCCGTTTTTCTCCCACTTATCCATCCGAGGAACATGAAGAATCTTAATTAGAAAAAAGGTTCATAAATCTGAGCCCATCACAAAAATATAATAGAGACGAAAAAAGAAGAAGGAAAAGAGAAAAAAGAAAAGCGTTAAAGAAGAAATTAATAAAGTCATAACCTGCCAACGCCTTAATACCCTGGCAACAAAAATACAAATTTAATGAAAACAAATTATCACCCTCCCGCATCCTTAGTTTGATCCTACTCCTTCTCAATGTAGTTCTTCGGTTCTTCCTCCACCTTTTTGAAAGTACATATTTACTTTCGCAGCTGCTTTGGTATGAGAAATGGATGCCTTGTTTAGTTGGAGCAACCCTCTTTTATTCCATTTTTCTAAAACAACATATCTTTTTCTGAATCCTGAGGGTTGGTGTTAGATATTGTCTTGCCCACCACCCACCATCATTTTCCAAGTAAACTTCTCGCAGTCGGGCTTCGTGCATCGTCTTAAGTGTATTAGGCGTGTAATTTGTGTGTTCTACGGTGTAAACAACGTTAACTGATTTTTCATTTCGACAACAAGGGTGATGATGCAATGTCGAATACCGAAAGGACGACTATGAGATGTCTAATGAAATTACACACGTGTTTATTATTCATGGCCATTGCAAACGACCTATCAAGCCATAACCATTACCAACCGTGTTACCAAACTCATCGTCGTCGTGTCGATGTGATGTGGCCAGGGGAGTCACAATGAAATCTTTGAGAACTTTTGGTGTATATAGTCAACAAGGGGGAGGATGTTCGCACCCGCAAATCAAATTGTTAGCTTGGAAGGTGAAGAGAGTTCACCAAATTAAATGCTTTGAATAAACAAGGAGGATTGAGGGAAACTTCTATTATTGTGCGATTTGTATTTGAAGCTCTTCTATTTTAGACTTTATGTTGAATTTTTAATAGAACATGAATCAACAAAAAAAAAATATAAATTTTAAATAGTAATTTATTCGTCAAAAAATTATTCGAAAAAAAAATTATTTACCAATATTACCATATTACTATTCTTTCGGAATAAACATATTTAGAACTAGGTACCTATACTTATATGACATACGAGTACATAATTTGATACCTATTACATACATATAATCAAGCTTTGGACGAATTTAATAGATTACAGCCAGATCAGAAGAAGTAAAAAACTTCTTGCATGCATCGGTGGAAAAAACCTAAACATTTATCACCGTTTTTGGCGACGTGTCGTCCAATATGTGATTACTTCACAAAAGATGGTCTGTAATGCACATACCTAGAACTGAAAGCTGTTCAGTCTCCTCCATGCAAGTTCCACTCATAGAAAGTGGAATTGGGCATGGTTACGCTTTAATGACAGTAAACAGCATTGACTTTTCGAAGCATCAAATTCTACATGATTTTTGATTCCCCATTGGACAATGCTGTCAAGATCAGAATTTAATGAGCTTACCATACGCTGTCGTTGAAAAGCCACATGCGAAGGACAAGGATGTGAATCTAAAAAAGATTTAGAAGTTTCAGACAAAAGATCATTTATGAACATAAGGAAGAGTGTCGGAGACAAAACGGAGCCCTGGGGCACACCATCGTTTATTTTGTGGATATCAGATTTGAAAACCGTAACTGACTGACTGACAGATCATCAAAATTATGGAGCACTTCCCGACATCGTAGAATCTTGTAGTTTTTCACAACGGTAGGTCTTGTCATGCAAGTAGAGGAACAAATCGAAAATTTGAGGTTTTCCATTCAGGGGCGTGGTATCCGCCCACTTTCTCAAAATTGGTGTTGGTTGAATGGAGCACTTCCGACTGCTGTAAAACGATGAAATTTGGTAGAACGGTAGGGCTTAAATTACATATAAAGGACCAAAAATATAAATTGAGGTTTTCCATTCAGGGGGCGTGGTATCCACCCACTTACTCCGAATTGGTGTTGGTTGAATGGAGCACTTCCGACTGCTGTAAAACGATGAAATTTGGTAAAATGGTAGGACTTTAATTGCATACAAAGAAAAAAATATAAAATTTGAAGTTTTTCATTCAGGGGCGTAGTATCCGCCCACTTCCTCAGAACTGATGTAAATTATATGGCACACTTCCGATTGCAGTAGAACAATGAAATTTGGTAGAACGGTAGGGTTCAGATTGCATATAAAGGACCAAAAATAAAAATTAAGGTTTTCCATTCAGGGGGCGTGGTATCCACCCACTTTCTGAGAAAATGTTTAATTTATATGGAGCACTTCTGATTGCTGTAATTAAAGTAGGTATAGTGTTAGGTATCTTGCCAGGACAAGAAGAAAAAATACCAAAAGAAATAGGAAGCTATAAACTAAGTTGATTTTAGTAGGTAGAGTACACCCTTCTATCTTTCCGTATCTTTGTAGATTTTAAAATGGCAAAATATTAAAATCTTCGCAAAAAGGAGTGAGATCAGACCAAAAACATAAATGTTAAAAAAAAGAGCCAAGTTCTTCTATACAAAAATCTTTGTGTAACAAGTCAGCCGTAAAAAGTACTGAGATCTAAAAGTACGCCAAGTTCTTACTTCATGAAGGTTTAATAGCGAATATTTAAAGTAGAATAATATTGAAAAAGCTACAATGTAATAGAGAAATTTTATTATTTAATGATTACTGACTAAAATTTGATGGGCTTACTTGGCAAGTTTTTTTTTATGCCCAATTCGAAAGGTTTTAAAAACTTGACAAGTGAACTTTCTAACTTTCTAGTAGTTTACTAACTCTTTCTTAATTTTAAACATTTTTGTAAACCTATTTTTTCCATAAATTGCTTCTGCACACATCACCTAAAACAGTGACAGTTCGTTCAAAAAACTAAATGAACAGACTTTTTTGACGTTTGTAAAGCTCATAGTCATAAATTACACAAGTTCAAAAAATTTAACCGACCTTGAACTAAATTTCCTTCATACTACTACTTCTGTCCATAAAGATATATATGTATTTGAAGTTTTTCAGGTATACTTTTTCATTAAACTTGGAGGAATCTTTAATTGAAATTTTGTCAAAAGTAGGGTTAAGGAAGTCAAACGAAATTTAGAAACTACATGAAACTATATGATTTTCATGGCGTGTATTTACTATAATGGTTTTACCATTTACCGTACAGACGCGTATTAGTAGGGTGTTAAGACTATTTAAAATATTTGGTTGACAATGGTTGCTATGTATATGTAATTTAGGAAATATATATACCTATATATATAAACAGAGTTGCAAAAGCTTAAATCACTTTTTAGCTTAAGCTTGGTTTAAATTCACAAGCTAGTGGGTGACTTATGAATTAAAAAAAATGTAATTCAGTAGCTTCAGAATTCAAAAAATTTAATTCATAAGTCAGTTGGTGACTTGTGAAATAAAATCATAAGCATCTTAGTGACTTATGAATTAAAAAAATTAATTCACAACCTACTAAGTGACTTATGAATTAAAAAATTTAAGTTATGAGCAAGTGACTTAAGAATTTAAAAAAATTAATTCAAAAGTTACCTAGTGACTTTGAATTAAAAAAAATTTAATTCATAAGCTAATGGATAAAATATGATTAAAAAATTATTAATTGAAAAATTTATAAGCTAGCATGATAATTTTATGACACACAAAAGCTTGAAATCTACTTTCGTTAATAATTAAATAATTATGTAGCCAAAACAATCTTAAACATTTCCAATCTACCAACTAGCTTATGAATTAATTTTTTTTTTATTCATAAGTCACTTAGTAGGTTGTGAATCAATTTTCTTTAATTCATAAGTCACTAACTTGCTCATGACTTAAATTTGTTTTGATTCATAAGTCACTTAGTATGTAGGTAGAGGTAGAATCAATTTTCTTTAATTCATAAGTCACTAACTTGCTCATGACTTAAATTTGTTTTGATTCATAAGTCACTTAGTACGTAGTGAATTAATTTATTATAACTTAGTTTTTTTTAATTCAAAAATTCGCAACCCTGAATATAAATGTGTCTCCTAGATTCAAAAACAACGTATTCCACTTTTTTACTTGCGATATAAGTACTATAGGGCAAGTTCTGCATTTGGAAAAAAAATCGAACTCGAGATTTTGATCAAAGTTGACATTACGATGATAGCGAAGACGAAAAAAGTGGGTCCGACAATTCCGTCTGTCTGTCTGTATGTCTGTATGTCTGTATGTCTGTATGTCTGTACCTCGAACTACAGCCTAAACTACCGGAGGTATTTTCTTCCAACTCGGTAGTTAAGAGTCTTCGGTGATTCCCTAGAGGAGAAATTGAAATTTTTTTTTTAGCTCCAAAACTAAGGGTACCCCCCGTACACCCGTAATACAAAATCTTATTTATCTCGAAAACGGCTCTAACGATTTTGATAAAAAAAATTAAGTGTGATATTATGGACACGGACTATATTTTGGTGAAAAAAAAAATTGGGGGGAAATGTTATTAGGGGTACCCGTCATAGAACGGTTTTTTTGATTTTCGAATTTCTCACCAACGGCTCTAACGATTTTAACCAAAATTTTTATGCAGGAGCTGCTTTGCATTTTAAAAATTATGAACTAAAAATTTTTTCGAAAAAATAGTTTTTGGATTTTTAAAAAAATAATACAATTTTTTTTTGAAAATTCAATATCTTGAAAACCGATACACGATTAAATTTTTAAATTACGTTTTAAAATGTATTTTATTAAATACTAACAATTTGCATATCAATTTTTTTTATAAAAATTTTAAGGAAAATTTAGTACACAAAAAACATGTTTCAATGTGTCTGTATGTCTGTACCTCGAACTACAGCCTAAACCACTGGGGCTATTTCTTTCAATCTCGGTAGTTAAGACTCTTCGGTGATTCCCTAGAGGAAAAATTGAAATTTTTTTTTTAGCTCCAAAACTAAGGGTACCCCCCATACACCCGTAATGCAAAATCTTATTTATCTCGAAAACGGCTCTAACGATTTTGATAAAAAAAATTAAGTGTGATATTATGGACATGGACTATATTTTGGTGAAAAAAAAATTTGGGGGGAAATGTTATTAGGGGTACCCGTCATAGATCGGTTTTTTTGATTTTCGAATTTCTCACCAACGGCTCCCACGATTTTAACCAAAATTTTTATGCAGGAGCTGCTTTGCATTTGAAAAATTATAAACTAAAAATTTTTTCGAAAAAATAGTTTTTGGATTTTTAAAAAAATAATACAATTTTTTTTTTGAAAGTTCAATATCTTGAAAACCGATACACGATTAAATTTTTAAATTACGTTTTAAAATGTATTTTATTAAATACTAACAATTTGCATATCAATTTTTTTATAAAAATTTTAAGGAAAATTTAGAACACAAAAAACATGTTTCAATGTGTCTGTATGTCTGTACCTCGAACTACAGCCTAAACCACTGGGCCTATTTCTTTCAATCTCGGTAGTTAAGACTCTTCGGTGATTCCCTAGAGGAGAAATTGAAATTTTTTTTTTAGCTCCAAAACTAAGGGTACCCCCCATACACCCGTAATGCAAAATCTTATTTATCTCGAAAACGGCTCTAACGATTTTGATAAAAAAAATTAAGTGTGATATTATGGACATGGACTATATTTTGGTGAAAAAAAAATTTGGGGGGAAATGTTATTAGGGGTACCCGTCATAGAACGGTTTTTTTGATTTTCGAATTTCTCACCAACGGCTCCAACGATTTTAACCAAAATTTTTATGCAGGAGCTGCTTTGCATGTGAAAAATTATAAACTAAAAATTTTTTCGAAAAAATAGTTTTTGGATTTTTAAAAAAATAATACAATTTTTTTTTTGTTGAAAATTCAATATCTTGAAAACCGATACACGATTAAATTTTTAAATTACGTTTTAAAATGTATTTTATTAAATACTAACAATTTGCATATCAATTTTTTTTATAAAAATTTTAAGGAAAATTTAGTACACAAAAAACATGTTTCAGTGTGTCTGTATGTCTGTACCTCGAACTACAGCCTAAACCACTGGACCTATTTCTTTCAATCTCGGTAGTTAAGGGTCTTCGGTGATTCCCTAGAGGAGAAATCGAAATTTTTTTTTTTAGCTCCAAAACTAAGGGTACCCCCCATACACCCGTAATGCAAAATCTTATTTATCTCGAAAACGGCTCTAACGATTTTGATAAAAAAAATTAGGTGTGATATTATGGACATGGACTACATTTTGGTCAACAAAAATTTTGGGGCAAAATTTTATTAGGGGTACCTGCCATAGACCCGTTTTTTTTATTTTCGACTTTCTCATTAACAGCTCTAAGGATTTTAACCCAAAATTTTAAGCAGGACTCCCCTTAAGTTTAAAATAATATTGTATATAAAAATATTCTAAAAAATATTTATTGGGTTTAAAAAAAAAAATTTAAATTCAAAACCTATGAACGATTATTTTTTGAAATTATTTCCTAAAATCAATATTATGAAATACTTAAAATTCGCATCCCATTTTTTTCTTGAAAAATTTTAGAGAAATTTCTTATATAAAAAATGTATTTAATAATAAAATAATTTTTTAAAGGTTTATTTGCATAAATTCATACTTTTCCGGAAACCAGACGGCAATTTTATGCATTTGAACATTATTTTCTCATTAAATCCATGTTTTATATTTATAAAATGTGTCTTAAATTCCAAAGTACTTTTACATAAGAGCAAGTTCGTGCGATCCAGTCGTGCATTTTATTTTAGTTTTGAGATAATTAAAAAAAAAACGTATTTCGAGATGAGGCCTTAGAGAATCCTTAAATAAAATTGTTTTTATATTTCTGTTTAGACCTTCAATCCTTACTGAATATCATTTTCCTTTGGCAATCAAAACGTCTTTGAAATATTTAACAATGTATTTTGGAATACTGGCGTTTTGAAATTTTCATTTTGGAATAAATTGTTTTTGAAAATGAAACAGATACAATTTGGTTTAATTTTTTCATTAAATTTGGATTTAAAAAAAAAATAAGTTATATTAAATATCAAATTAACTAAAACGTAAAAAATTAAAGAAATTCATATACTTTGTATTATTATAACGGTTTAAAAAAGATTACATATCCTAATAAATTCTTTGTATTAAGGCCAACTTTCAGCAAAACGGTTTTTATTGCAAATTATTCGTATTACATGTTTTTTGAGCTAGCATAAGGGTTCTAAAAGTATTTGTGTATGATCTACCCCAGCTGGAAATTCCATATTGCAGCTTTGAATGCGCAAGACCGTTATAAATTAGTTTTACAACTTTTTTCGAGCAAAAGTTTTTTGAGGTACAATTTACGAGTAACCAACATCATGTGAGATTTCAGGGGGCGAATATGTTCTTTCTAATTTAAGTTAAAATCGATTAGAACACCCAAGTATTTAAATTTCACCACTGACTCAATTTTAAAGCAGGACCCGTATTACAGATTACGAAACGAAACGCAAAAAAACGATACCCTAGAAAACGATAGTCAACACATGGACCGATTATGGTTTACGATAATGGATGCATCAAAATATTGCCTGATAAAATAAAAAAAAATCTATTTTTTTAAGCGCATCCAACTTCATTCTTTCAATATTTCTGTCGACAATAGTACATGTGTCAAACAATGAAATACAAGTGCCAAAAGCAGTCGTAAGAGAAAACGATTTTCGTTTTAAAAAAACGAGTATCGTAAAACGTAATCGCAACTTAACGATAACGAGGGATTTTAAACGATAATCGTAATTCGTAATACGGGTCCAGTTTTCGGAACATAAACTATGAGAATAGAAATTACATTCCCCACATTTATGAATAGGTAAGCAATTGTGGGCATGAAAGCAAAGGTTATAATCAAAAAGACTATTATCAGAAAGTTTAAATGTTACTAACTTAGTTTTCTAGGTTATAATTAGCTTATGAGCAGCAAATTATGTCTCAAGGATTTCTAAATCTTCATCAATTTGGAAACACATTCAAAAGTAGTATTAAATTGATATGTGTATGCTATATCTTCAGCAAAGGCAGTAGGGGAACCATTTAATTCAAGATTGAAAAGAGAATTTATATAAATTAAGAAAAATAATGGGCCGAGAACAGAGCCTTGGGACTCCATTTTTTAACAAGAGTGAATTGCTAAAAGTTCCGTTTACATTTACTTTTTGTTCTCTTTCCTTAAAGTAGGATTGAAGCCATTTAAATATAACACCTCGAAAACCAGCATTATACAATTTGCTTAACAGAACGTCTTGGTTAACCATATAAAAAGCCTTAGTCATATCAACGAAAAGAGCCATCCATGGTAGTTTCATTGTAATTTAAACTGCTATATAATTGGGTACACAGCCTTAAAATAGCGCCTTCAGTAGACATTCCTGATCGAAATCCAAATTGATTATCGCTGAAAAATTTATTTTTGTCCAAAAAGGAAATTACTCTTACCTTTATCAGTTTTTCAAAAAGTTTTGAGAAAATTGAAAGCAGAGAAATAGGCCTATAGTCGGAAACATTCTTTCTATTACCTTTTTTAAAAAGAGGCCCAACTTCAGCACACTTAAAGCGTTTGGGAAAACAACCATTTTCAACACTTGCGTTAAACAGGTAACTTAAAATATCGACCACATATAGGGCATTTTTTTAAGTAAGATACTAGAATTACCATCAGTGATCAGTAGTAGTAGTATATTTTTCAAAGATTAAATAGGCATGTAAGCTTCACGTTAAGATTAAGAATTGAAAACAAAACTATTTGGTTATAAACTATCAGACGTTATATTTGAAAATATTGAACAATCACAACTTGAGCAAGGATCAACTGAAGGTTTAAGTTTATCTGAAATTTCCGTGAAGTATTCGTTGAATTTATTTGAAATGGAGTTTAAGTCAGTTATGGAAACATCATTAATTTGCAAGTTATATCTATTTCAACTAGCCGCAATGCCTTACCTAAAATATTATCTACCACCTTCCATTCTTCTCTTATATTTCCACTTGCTTTTTCGAATAAACCCATATAATAATTGTTACGCTGTTTCGAATAAACCCATATAATAATTGTCTTATGTTTGATGGTTTTACATAAAGAGACATAATAACTTTTAAGATTTCTGTTTTGGGGATGTTTTTTGCACTTAATACTTTTTTTCTTAGAAACCTGCTTAAATAAATTGTTAGTCATCCAAGGCTTTAAATGTTTATTTCGTTGTGAGTTTTGACTAGAACTATAAGTACAAGATTAAAATTTTGTTGGTGCAACAGCTCGAAAAGAACCAGGACCTAGTGACTTACAACTCTGAACCATTCCCGTGTGGGTGTTACTATGAATGGAGGACACCTACAATTTTCTGCCGATTCCGAACAGATAATGAGCAGCACTTTCATGACAAGAGATACTCAAAAAGGATTAGTCAATTCCTCGCAAGAGGCAGTACACTAGACTGGGCCAAAAAAATTGATTATTTTTTTTTTGAAAGATATATCGAGAATATCATTCAGAATGACAAAAAAAATTTTCGTAAAAGTTTGAGCCCTTAATATCAATTTTAAGAGGGCTTTCATCGCTAATTTTGATTTTTAGTCATAATTTCATGTTTTGAGTCAGAACTGACAAAACATTGAAGTAAAAAAAATTCATTTTGACTTACTTTTATATAAAATTAAATTCCCTACAAAAAAGGTCTAATTGAAAATTTTCGTCAGACAAGCCGTTTTTGAGTAATTAAGCTTAATAAATTGTTATTTTTCTTCGATTTTACTTTTTTAATTTGGAATTTTGTAACTAACGAAAAATAACAATTTATTAAGCTTAATTACTCAAAAACGGCTTGTCTGACGAAAATTTTCAATTAGACCTTTTTTGTAGGGAATTTAATTTTATATAAAAGTAAGTCAAAATGAATTTTTTTTACTTCAATGTTTTGTCAGTTCTGACGCAAAACATGAAATTATGACTAAAAATCAAAATTAGCGATGATAGCCCTCTTAAAATTGATATTAAGGGCTCAAACTTTTACGAAAATTTTTTTTTGTCATTCTGAATGATATTCTCGATATATCTTTCAAAAAAAAAATAGTCAATTTTTTTGGCCCAGTCTACAGTACACCCCTAAAAAACTTTTTTGCAGCGGCTAAGAGTCGAACCCAAAACCTTCTGCATGAAAGTCCAATGTACTAACCATTATGATAAAATTACTACCAATTACTAGTTACTCGTTCGAATCTTGACTACACCGCTTGACAAATAACACTAGTTTACAAATTTTCGGTTTTTGGCGAGTACCTCAAAAAAAAAGTATTTTCTAGACTAATTTTGGCTCTCTGAACACGAAAATGGCAATCATTTGTTTTTCCACAGAAGCGTTTTCTAGATATGACCAAAAAACGTGTTTTTCTGCTCCTTTTCCATGTACCTATAAGCCTCATTCTCAAAAACGGTCGAACTAATTAACATATACATACTTTATATTTTTGAACAGATATTTTGTTTGTCTTTCCAACAGTATACGACTTGTGTAAATCGGCCCAACAATCATCAAGAAAAAGCCGTTCAAAGTTTCAAAAAACACAATTTTTTGCCGTTTTTTGAAAATCGCTTGTTTTAAGTCATTCCGTAAGGATAGGAAAAAAAAATATTTAAATTACTTTTAAGATCTCACCTGGAAGATATTCTTTTTACAAAGCTGAAACGTACAAGATCAATGAAATCGAATAGTAGCCGTGTTTTTTTGGAAAAGTTATCCGTAGTACAGTAGGATTTTATATGAATAACAAATACAACATCCGCAGTAGGATCACTGCCGATAAAAGGAGAAGTGGAATCCTGCTGCGGATAGAGATTTGACGCTTATTCGAGTATCGGCAGTGATCCTACTGCGGATGTTGTATTTGTTATTCATATAAAATCCTACTGTACTACGGATAACTTTTTCCAAAAAAACACGGCTAATAAATGTGGAAGTTATTAAACAGTACGTGAAGGCAGACCATTTCAGTTTTTTTCTTTTTTTCATAATTTTTATTGAAAATATGACGTATTGCTTACACTTCTTCTTTTATGTGGCGTTGAATCTTCGCGGAGCTGCATCCAGCAGTAGTCACGTACTGGCCTGCGAAGGCCAAGATGGATCTCAAACTGACGATAAAAAGAAGTGCGCATAACAATTACAGCCCTAGCTAATAACTCTATCAACCAGAAACTTGATACATATCAACAAATTGAATGAGTTGGTATCATGACTAACAACACTATCAACATTTTTTATCGACTGTGAATTTTATTAGATTTTATCATTACTGTAAATGTTTTTTTACTTGCGACTTATAGGTACTATAAGGCAAGTTATGCATTCGTAAAAAAAATCGAACTCGAGATTTTGATCAAAGTTGTCATTACGATGATAGCGAAGACTAAAAAAGTGGGTCTCGCAATTCTGTCTGTCTGTCTGTATGTATGTCTGTTCGACTACAGGCTAAACGGCTGAGCCGATTTTCTTTAAACTTGGTAGATATCATTTTTAATTTTTTCCCCCCACACGTTTTTTTCTTTTTTTTTTTAGAACCAAAAATAACGGTACCTGCCATAAGAATTTTTTTCGAAATTTTATAAACATTTTTTTTTCTCAAAAACTGTTCGACAGATTTTAAAAATAAAAATACAGAAAAATTTCATTTAATTAAAGCTAGGTAATGATTGAAAAAAATTTTCCGAAAAATGGTTACTGAGGGTACCCCCATGGAACCATTTTTTTTGTTTTTGACTTTCTCAAGAACGGTTCAACCGATTTTGATCATTATTTTTTTTTTTGCTAAAGCTCTCAAAAAACGTGAATAGAATTGTGTACTCAAATTTAAAAAAAAAAAATTTTTTGGATTTTTAAAAAAAACTTCAAATTTTTTTTTTCAAAACTCAATATTTCGAAAACCCCATGCTAGATTTTTTTTAAACTTGATAAATAAAAGTTTCTCAATATAATCTACAAAATGTGAGAAAAAAATTTTTATTTTACCTAAAAATAAAGGTACCTACCATACAAATGCTAAAAAATTAAAAAAAATGGTTTTTAAAAATCGTATTTTTCTCGAAAACGGCACCTAGAATTTTGATAAAATTTTTTTTCTTTCAATTAATTTTTACGATCTTTAATTTAATAAAAAAAAATTGAAATTAAGATATTACAGCTTGTACCTACCATAGAACCATTTTTTCGAATTTTGAATTTCTCATTATCCACATAACGGATCTTAATGAAAATTTTTATAGAGAACCTTCTAAAAAGACTAAAACACATTACATTTCAAAACTTTAAAATAAATATTTTTTGAATTTTTGAAAAAAAAAATCTATTTTTTTCTTTTTTTTGAAAATTCGATATCTCCGAAAGGTCGATTATATAGGAGCAAGTCGTGCATTTTATTTTTTGATAGACATGGTACAATGATCTCTATAATACTGTATTATAGAGATCAGTGACATGGTGTTACGGATATCAACAAAATAGATACACATCAATTTTCTTAACCACAAATTCTTGATCGAAACTTAAACATACAAATTTACTCGGGATTTTTAAAAGCGAACAAAATTAAAAACAATGTTGACTTCGATAAATTGTTTTTTTTTTAGGAGTTATGATGAATTTTTTTATAAGAACAACTTACATTTTCGTACAAAGAATTTAACTTTTCGTGGCCGACAAAAAACAAATAAACAAAATAAACAAAACTCATTCACAATGAACTTTTTGATAAGTAGATATTCACAATCGGTCTAAAATTACCACTTGATACCCATAATACCAAATTATCAACTAACTGATAGAAATTATCGACTATCAAATTGATACTCATAATAGGGCTGTTAGTCTCGTAAGGATTATATGAATCTATTGAGTCTTCCAATTTCAACGTAAGTGAAGTCACAATTGTTGTCGTTCCATTTTATTAACAGTTTCGCTGATTATTAAGGCCACTGAGCCACTGAAATGGAGCTAATTTCCGCGCATTAAGTTTAAGATTGCATTTAAAATCTTTCCATACTTAATGAACAATTGAATTAATAAACGCAAAAAAATGTATTTAAAAAAAAACACACTTTTCCAACCATCTATTGGTTTTTTATGTAGGACCAAATCCATTTGGCTTGATCAGTCCAAGCCCTCCAAAAATGTTTGGCTTTGAATTTAGGTTGGCAACTCGTTAAAAAAAATACGAGTATTCTTGTTTCTAAGATTCTAGTTATAGCAATTTGACGATTACGCGCTACTACAATCGTTTCTCAAAATTACAATTTAACAAATACGGAGTATTTTGAATGACTATCATTTTTCATAATAAGCTCCCTGAACTTTATTAGTTGCTTTGATTCCCTTATCAGGCTTCTTAGAATTTCAATTTTTGCTTCAAAAAGAAAACATTATTTTTATTATATTTTTTTCTTTTTTATTTACGATTCCATATTTTTTTATCACATCAACTTAATTACAACTTAAATCTTAAAAATCATATTTTTTTCTAATATAATTTTTGTATCTACAAATTTCTTTTCTTTTAATGTTTAAATATATACTTTTATTTATAATGAATTTTGTTGCGATATTATAAAACTTATTTTATATAAAAATGATACTTATGTTACCATTCACATTTGTAGACTATATAATATTTTTTTTTAAATATACATATATATATAAAAAAAAACTAAAAATAATACATAACTCAAAAAATGTTCCACATAAAGATACATTGGTAACTTAGTCTATAGACAGATTTCTGTTGTTTTTGTCTTAAATTGCCAACACAATTGCTCTATAAAATAGTTAATGTATTTTATATATACATAATATGTTTATAATGTTTTTGATGTTTTTTCTTTTTTTTATTGGTAAAATCTAAAACCTTAAAACTAGTAATAATAATAATTATAACTACTTGCATTCGAATTAAAATAATAAGACCATGGAGCTGCTCTGCACAAGTCAACAACTTTTCTTTTCTCTTTTCTAATTTTTGATATATGTATGTTGTTAAGTTTATTATTAATAATTTTGTTGGTAATACAAAAATAATAAGGAAGACTCTTCTTTTTTTTAATTTGTTTTAAGATATAAAATAATGAATTAATAGCATTTTCTTACTCGATTTTATTGCAGAGGTATTTTTTTTCCTTTCGCATCATTGCGTTTATAAATTTAGAAAGTTTTTTTGTTGTTTAGGAACGATATTGCTTGATTATTCTACTTTTATGTTTTCTTCCGTTTCGATTTTGTATTTTAAATTCACATTGCCCCTCTTCAAGTTCATTTTAAATCAATATCTAGTTAATCAAAATTTTATTTCAAAATAATTATTAAATTTATTTCATTTTTACAATTAAATCAGTTAGCATTGTGAAGTTTAATATTTAATGAATATTTTGAGTGTAACTTTTTTGGACTACTAACAAATTTTGTAGTTCAAAATTTGGTGGAGTTTTTGAAAAAAAAAAAATACGAAAAAACCTTGAAACCTAAGGCATAGTTTTTGCAAGCCTGGGGTGCCAGCATGTAACTTGATATAGTCGAGTGTATTCGATAGAATCGACTATAGGCAGTATCTTATTTGGTTGGTTCAGTCGAAGCGAAAACAATCGCCTGATCCTTATAAAGAACTGCTTCTCTCGATTGTATCAAGTTACGTGCAAGAGCCCCTGTATGGTATTGGTTCCTGAGAGCACCATTTTTATCGGGGCTGAGAGTGAACGCCGCACTTGGGCTTTGATCAGATTAGAATGTATGGAGTTTTTTGGGACGTTTTTTTTAATACTGAAAGACCTTTTTATTACAAATATAAATTTTCCGTAACGATCAAATAACTTAAAACTTCTTTGGAATGTCTAAAAACTAAAAACTAGACTCCTAGTTTTATGAATATGGGTTCTATTTTGACTGCAGACAAAAGAGCTGATTTTTTGCATTTATTAAATAAATCACGATTGGACTTGGTTGTCAACTGAGTCGGTGAGGCTTTGTTATTTGATCAATTTGTTGCATCAGATGCAATCAGCTGTGTTTTCACAATTGTTTACAACAACATAAAGCTATTCAGAGAGCTTTGGATACAAACTTTAACGCATCCAACGTTTCAATACGATCGACTTTTACCGAATCAAACGTTGACCGACACTCGCAATAAGAGCCTAAGCACATCTTTAAACTTACGTACATCTTTAAACTTATATTTTTTTTTTAATACTCGTATCATCATCTACACATTGTGCAACAAATTTTAGTCGTATAACCTCTTCATCCAAATAACATTTTTACAGTTTACAAATAGGCAATAGTCTGCAATTGGCCAAGGATCAGTTGGTAAATCACATTGAAACGCGTATGGGCTGCTTTAGTGAAACAGAAACAGAAATGTAATCCTTTTTATCATCCAAAATTGAATATCTGGCACGCTCTTTTCGGACTCATAGTCAATTTATATACATATTTTTATAAAATTAAACTATTTTATTGAAAATAGTTCGCAAAATAAATGAAAAAAGTGAAATACAACACAGCTGTAGATTCCGCTGAGTTCTATTTTGTACACGAATTATTAAAAAAACAAAATTTAACTTCAGTTTTTAATTTCTTATTGTGTTATATACATATGTATGTATAAGATTAAAGGTTTGTTTTTTCTATTTTAATGCTGACCTTATAAGAAACTTCTCAATTACGAAATCTGTATTTATGTTGAGAGTTCTTTTTTTTTTTGTTAATTTTTATTTGGAGATTATAATCAACAATTATAATCAACAATTATGTTGATTATACGATAAAGAAAATACTTTTTATTGATTTACTATTTACTTTTTTTACCTTTGGATTTTGTTCTGAGCATACAATTTACGATATACTGGTAGTCTACCGTACAATTTGTTGCTCTAATTCAAGTTGGTGGTGGGCGCATTCGAATGAAATAATCGATTATAATCGATTCAGGCAACATCTCGAGATATCTCGATTCTTCACACAAATCATTCGAATACTCAAATCATTCGAATGATTTTTTCTTATCTACTTTCTCTAAGCGAAATGAGGATTCAACACTCGAGTGCCTATTCGAGACCAAAAAGCGAATATTGAACGAAAAGACAGAAAAGAAAACGCACAATAGGCGTTCTTTTTTAGTTCAGTATAGAGCTCCGAATAGAGTCCGAGCATGTCGAGCATGTTCCGAACATCCTCTGAACCAAGCGTGCTCTGAGCGCTCGGAGTATTTTTTGAAACACACCTGAACACTTAGCTGTCGACATTTTTTTTTTTAATTTCCATCTGTCAAATGCCTGTTCAGTTATTTTATTTTGAGCTTATAGAGCGCACTCTGAACACGCTCAGAACATGCTCAGAACGAAAAAAGAAACACATTTACGAAGCTCTGAACGCTCTGAACTAAAAAAGAAACACAATTTATTTTTTGACAACTCAGGCTCTGTTCTGAACTAAAAAAGAAAAACGCCTAATATAGAGAACTCGAGAATTTGGTTATTTTTGTATTTCGTGTGTGACTGGGTTTATAGTTATATTCATTTTTGCACTCGATGCAAGGTTGAGGGTTGAATATGGAATTGCAAAGGAAAGACGAGAAGCAAGAACCATTATGTTATGATTTTTTTGTTTTGTTTTTGCTTTGAAATTGAGTGTTTGTTTCCTCCTTTTTTTTACTATGATATTCCTTCAAAAATCATTCGAATGATCATTCGATTCTTTAAATCATTTGAATACTAATATCTCGATTCTTTAAATCATTCGATTGTTCCCAACACTAGTTCAAGGTTCAAGTACATACTATTATATGGGACCGCCTACTAGGAAAATTTCTTAAACTCATAAAGCCATTTTAATTTTTAAATTAATATTTTGAAATTAATTTTTGTTTGTTTTCCGTACATTTTTTTGTTTGTTTTAATTTTGAATTGAAAACTTCTATTCGCTGATTAATTGATAGCATATCAAACTTACTTGTATTACAAAATGCCATCATCAGGTTTCAATCGCAAACGCAAATCAGAGTAAAGGAATTAAAAAAAAAAATTAAAAAAATCTAGCACCGAGAAAATGTGAAAACTTCGGCATCATCGAAAAGAAAACCAATAAATTTGTAATTTGCTCAATTAACAAAAACCTTTTTGGTTTCATTTTGACAGTCCTGCTGTCACATGTTCACATATTAAAAGATAGTTCAGTTTGTTAACTGTAGTGATCATAAATTTGGGGCATTCATAACCGTAAAATCTTTCAATATGGTGTGTTGCAAACATTCAATAGGTTTCGTTTCCTGTTTTATTTCTTTGAAAAAAAAATAATCCAACAAGGAGACATTAATCACCCATGTTCTGTATTCCGAGTGAAAGGAAATTGAAAACGAATTTCAATTTCACTTCAAATGAAACAGAATGTTCTGCATTCCGAGTGAATTCAATTTTTTTCAATTCACTCCGAAATTACTTTCGAAAAGTCAAAATCAGCTGAAAGACAATTTGTAACATTTATTCAAATATTGTTTCTTGTGCAAAACGAAAATAGTTCACAATTATTATTAATAAGTGGTAGAAGGGAGGAAAATCAATAAAAGAGAGTTCGTGGAAAAGTTTTACGTGGTAAAGCCAAAATTTTAGATTTTCCAGAAGAAGCGTAAGTTGAAACGGAGAATGAATTAAAATGGACAAATTTGAATAGTTTCAAAAGAAGCTTTAGACTAAACAAAGAAGCATTTGTTTACATTTTGGAAATAAATCCCTTAATAAAATTGACTTCAATTCCCTTAACACATAAACTTCTTCCTTATTTCATAAATTGCAAAAAAAAAATGTTCTTGTCGTGAGTTCTTGTGGATTTCCTTTTTAACAACAAATTATTTTAATAAAATCAAGGCAAAATTTCAAAGCTTTGTAAAGCGTATTTAGACTTTCGGTGTTGTGCTCTGTGTACGTTGTTGCTCGTACGCGGAACAACGAGAATGTAAATAATAAAAACCATTGAAGAACGTACAAATTCAAAGGAGCTCGAAAATTTCGGTGTTCGTTGTTCGTTGTTACCCGGACAAAGTGTGTTTAAATGCGAAAACTATTTAAATAAAACATTATTTTGCAGTACCGTGCGACTTGTAGGGACATTTTTGAAGTTTTTTTTTATTAGAGAATGGAGCATCAGAATGTTTCATTATAAATTGGGGTACCTATAGGTAAATAGATAAAATATTTTGTCTATGTGTTTTATCTTTCTAGTACGAAAAATAATACTTCAGATATAATAATCAGAGGAACAGCAAAAAAGGACGATATTATTATGCTAGTTTAAAAAACAAAACAAGATTTGTATGCTATAAATGTTTTTCAGCAAACCAACCATTCGTCCAACAGTATCTTCTTTTTTTTTCTCAACTATTAATAATGCCGCCACAGCCAACAATGTGTTTGTTGTTAAGAACGAACTGAAAAACAAAACCGAATTAATGTAAATGCTTCTTCGTTGTACGTTGTTGAGAGAAGAATGAACAACGTACAGCGAATGAAGAACGAAAGTCTAAATGGGGCTTTAACATGTTTGTCAATGTTTGTCAGTGTATTCGAAATGTATCCGAAAACTCAACTCACAATGTTCATTTCGGGTGGAATTCAGAACACAAACATTTCACATTCGGAATGAACGAATCACAAAAGTCATTTTATGCGGAATGCAGAACATCAAAATTCACTTTTGTTCCTCGAATTCACAATAAGTGAAATGGCGCCAAGCAAGCCAACTTCATGATCGTCGAGTCAATGAGACTGACGAAGAGCGTACGCATCGTTGGGAGATCAAATAAGAATTTATAAAACGTGATAGATTATGAATTCGGAACAACTCGCACAGTTGAAACTTACGCACAAAATGATTTGGAACGTCACTCAACAAAACAAACGACACAACGTGACTATTCGAAATAATAGATATTTTTTGAAATATCAAATCAACGTTAATTTGATCGTCATATATGCAATCATAGGTCTAGCTTATGTCGTTTTCATTTGGCAATCCGGAAGCCTTCTGGACTCTTCTGAAAGTATTCAGTTGGGAAAAAAAATTACATAAATATTTGTTACACATGGAATTAAAAATAAGTAAGGCCGACTTAGAATTGGTCTGGCCGTCACAGCAATGTTTTTCTTTAATTCTAATTATAACAACAGAAAAAAATAATATAGAAAATCAATAAATATTATTTCAAGTAGACATGTTTGCTCAATTAAAACATGGCGGAAAATTGATGGACTTAAGACTAGGTAAAAAGGAATGAGATAGAACAAAACAAACTACGTCAGTCTTTCTTGCAACCGCATTTGACGGTTTATGAACACTCTTTCTGGCTTATAAACTCAAATTTCTAATGCGGAGTGATGATGTTATGCAACATATAGGTATGACTTTAGAAAACTGCGGTATCGAAAATAGTGCTTTTGCGTTTTTCCGCTGCAGTTTTTGTTTGAGAACATCTTTCAATTGAATTTTTGATGCAGATGCGTTCCAACATTTTAACCCAACTATAATATGACAAACAATATCATTCATTACCAAGCGTTGTGATTTCATTAAAATATCAATACGCATTAAAAAAAAAAAACAATAAATGATTGCAAAAACATTGAAATTCGTTTTATAAATTCTTGATTGTACTGAAGTTGTTTTATTTTATTTTACATAAATTCAAGGATAGATTTGGTTGGATGAATACTTTTCAACGAACGAACTTTCCCTGGGCGAAGACGCCAGGCATGAACAGCTAGTTTAATTTAATAAAAAAAAAAAGCTAAACAAATTATTCGAGTAATTATAAAGTTAGTCTTTATCCAAGAAATTTTCAAAAAATTAGTTATTTGTGCGGACTGAAAAAGGGTTATAAACTACTGAAATATGATTTATAACATAGGATTCACGAGCATAACATTTTTTTAAAACATTGGAATCATATCCAGGATTTAAACTAATTAAATTTTGTAACACATTCACTCATAAAAGAAGCACCATTCACTACAATAAGAGACTGAAAAATACAACACCTCCAAAAACATCTTCGTTCCATCCCAGATGAACATTTACGAGCAAGTAATTGGTCAATTCTACAATTCAATTCTACCCATGATAACGACAGTGTGACAACGAAGATTGATGAATAAATTACCCAGTTCACGTTTCTGATATTCAACAAACGCTGATAAAACCAGATTATCAGCGGCCTTGTTCCATCACTTACTAATATTCTGCTGTCATTCGAACTAAGTCGTTGTACTATTAACGCGACATAAATTCTTCCCACCAAATTCTGATATAGATATCAAATGATGCGCAGTTGTACTTTTTGCTTGCAATCAAAATTCTTGCATCGAATCGCACATTGAAAACAAAAGTGGCACTATACAAAATTTTGCACATTTGAGTTAAAACGATATCTGGGTTCTGACATATTTACGCATCCTTTATAAAGATACTCGTCCTGATAATTCGTCTAATTGCCACAAGAGGTCACTTATTAATTTGACGTAAATCATTCGATATGTAATCGATAGTGTCACTTTTCGCAAAATGTCGATTTAAATTTAAGCCTAGAGTTATTATTGTACAGAACAGATACCATGGTGAGTTCATAGATATCATATTTGGTTTAGTGGCGGTTTTCTCCACAAAACAGTGATTTGATGTTCAGTGAATTTAATTGACAGGCACTTTTGGTTTAAAGCCACTCTTTTAATAATATTTTTAAAAAAATCGAAGTAAAACCTTAGTTAATAACATTCATTTTCGTTAAGCATTGAACAAAACTGACACATATTATATATTATAAATATATGTATATAAAATTACATTTTACAAAAAGATAGTGATACTTAATTTTGGCCAAGTAGCATAACTGATGTATTTTTTTTTCTTAGTGCTATCGACCATTGCAGTGAGTCCAAATATTATTCGGCCATATTCAAAAATTATGTCTTTTGTAAAGTATTACTTAAGTTTTCAATGTTTTTAATCTAAGATGAAGGCATGTATTTGTGACAAAACAATGGAATTCTAAACAAAAGTCCATTGATATTCATTCAGCTTTTTTTACAAGCATATTAAAATTATTTTTATTATTTATAACATTAGCCGTGTTTTTTTTTGGAAAATTTATGCGTAGTACAGTAGGATTTTATATGAATAATAAAAACAACATCCGCAGTAGGATCACTGCCGATACTCGAATAAACGTCAAATCTCTATCCGCAGCAGGATTTCACTTCTCCTTTTATCGGGAGTCATCCTACTGCGGATGTTGTATTTGTTATTCATATAAAATCCTACTGTACTACGGATAACTTTTCCAAAAAAAAAAACACGGATATTGTAAGTAAACCTTTTTGTGGAAAACCAGGGCTGTCACGTACAGCTCTCAACCATTCTAAAATAGACTTTAGGTGCGGCAGTTCAAAATACTAACTGGCTACATATTAAATTTTTAAATTAAAAAAAAAAACTATGCGAGAAGTGTTTGAAAGATTTTTTTTTTATTTCCTAAAGGTATGACTTTTGGACTTGTTCCCTTTTGTAATCTACCAATTCAATGAAAAACAATTACGTTCAATTTTGGAGAGATGAAAACGATTAGTTGCCCATATGCAAAATTTTTTTTTTGATGGCTTATGTCCTGTAAGTACTTTGTGAGAGGAGCGTAATTGTTTCGGTGCATTTTTTTTCCAAACAAAGTGAAGCCAATTTTACTCTATCGCACAGAACATGCAACATAGAACTAATTTAGCTAATACGAAAATATCGTGGTATTTTTAGTTATTTTCAGTTATTTTCTACCAAAAATAATATCTCAACATAAAGTAACACAATTTTTTAAAATTCAATCCAAAGAAGTTTTTTGTTTTAATTATTTTGAATTAAGAGTTTCAAATGATAAACTAATCTCAATGCTTAGTTCTAATGATAGTGCCCTTCTCTTTTACCCCATCACGATTCATCAGAATGTTATATCACGAAGCAGTTTTTCTATTTTTTTTCTTTCGGAAAAATCCTTCAATAAAATTTATGAGTTCAGTTTAATGTATTTTATTGGGGAACTTAGAATGGCAAGTCGAAACTTTATAACTACTAAGTAACGAATTCCCGAAGGTGAAAGAATGGATTTGAAAAAAAATGAGTTTTTAATGAGAATTATAGAAATGTTGTAACGCGTTTTGCAGAGAAAAATTAATTCGTGATATAAAAACCCTCAAATATAAGGAAACACATTTTGAGATTGAGATTGAAATATCGCCAAAACCAGGCGTATCAAAATCTTCTCTGTATGGGTAAACAACTGAACTCGACAATGAGTGTGATTATATTTCTTTAAAACAGAATTTAATGGCATTGTTTTCCTTAAGGGGAATTTATGAAGAAATTTTTTTAATCCAAAAAGAAAACATATTATTTGAAATAATAATAGCAACTTAAAATGTTCCTTGAAACATACATTCATTAATTAATGTTTAAAATGTGTACAATCAAAACCTTCTGTATATGGGTTAACAACTTATCTCGACAACGATTATGATTATCTTTCTTTAAAGGAGCATTTAATGGCATTGCTTTCATTAAGGGCAATTTATGAAAGAATTTTTCTAATCCAAAAGAAAACATATTGTTTGAAATAATAACAGCAACATAAAATGTTCCTTAAAACATACATTCGTTCATTAATTTTTAAAATGTGTACAATTTATTTTTTTATATATTTAGTTTTATACTATGTTTAATGTTTCTTCCTCCACTATTAGGCTATTATATAAAATTAATTGAAAATATACAAATACAAATAAACAATCCTCAAGAAGAACATATATAATACATTTTTGCTCTTGTGGGATATAAAAATATTAATCCCGGTAGTTATGTTTTAATTTTAATTTTTTTTTAAGTCGGTTAATCAGTTTTGAACTGAAGTAATCTTTTTTAATGTTATTTAAACATTGTTTTTGTGCACAAAAATATATTTGACATTTTTTAACTTATATTTAGAAGAAAAAATCAAACGAAAAAAAATCACACACAAATTTTAATTTAATATTCGGATTTAGAAGAATTTACAATTAGTTGTCCGTGAAACTTGGCTGTATGACGCACTAAGGCTAAATGACTTTTAAATACATTGCAGCACAGATTGCATAGGTAAGTTTGTTGGGGTTGCATTCTCATTAGATATCTGTTCTCTTCTAAAATAGCCTGAAATATATACATGAATATATATTTTATATACATATATTTATATTGGAAAAAATGTTTATAATTGCACTGACTTTTTTCATAATTAATAATAATAATTTTTTTTTGATTTATTTGTTTTTCGTTCTTAAATTTTAAGTATATATTTTAAGGTAATAGTTAGACGAGAAAGAATGCGAGATGGCAGAGTTGTATAAAAATGGAATCATTTTGGAATGCATTATTTAATCATTTTAATTTTTGTAAATATATAATTGTATGCATTCTTACGAACTGTTACATTTAAGGAATTTGATTTTAGTCATTTGCTCATTTAAGACTTTTTTATCTTAAGTTGAATTAATTTAGTACTGTAAAGATTTTGGTATGGATATACCAACAAATTATTATCAAATTATGCTTCCAATGAATTTAAGACAAGAATACAACAATTTGATATCAAATTTTAGAATGTATAACAAAATAATTTCATTATTTTACAACTCTGCAAGAGTGTGTGTACAACTGCGTCATGCTAATGTTTGAAATGTGTGTAACGTGTGAAATAACAGTGTTTTATCAGAAAAAATTGAGCTTTTTAATGTAAAATTTACAGCAGTAAAATCAAGTAGAAATGGCAACACTTAAGCTTTAACTTTAAACTAACAGAAGTATTGGATTGATTCAGCAAGAAATAAAAAGTACGTTTTCGTAGCAGTTAAGTAAAGTTTATTTATATATAGAAATGTATGTATTTGCCAGACTAATGCAATTTATGTATTTACTCACAGAGGCCAACTAACCAAAAAACAAAACAACTTTTGATACTCAAAATGAAATTGATGTTTAATTTTTTTTTAAGTTTTCAAATATGAAATATAATTCCATTAAAAGAATAAATACGTTATTCATCCAATTGCATTTCAAAAATGGAACATCTAAATGGTTAAGTTCATAAATATCCTGTCATGATAAATTTTCAGTTAAAAAAATCCAAACCAATGAGATAATTGAACCAAATTGTACAACTTAGTGGATAAATTGTTTCCCTTCGAGTACCTTAGTTTCGTGGACATAATCCTATCTACACGGCAAACATAAGGACTCCGTTTATAGAGAAGAAATCAAAGTGGTATGTTTTTTTTAGTCATTGGCTGAGAATCGATAGCCACAACTCTGGCTTGACATTTCAATCAATACCAGACGCTTTTCATTTGGTTACTTAGAGTTGTTTAAATACTGCGAATTTTAACCTTAAAAAAATATTGAATCTATATGGACGAGATGGTTTGAATTCCACATCTCTCTTAGATATTTTGTTAAGAGATAATGATATCTATTTTTTGATTGGTGGAAGAATAAATTCCTTACGATAATTTTGGATAAAATATTTTTTCTTAATATCTGGGTTCATTGTTCCTATTTAAACCATTTGACATACTGGAATATACATTTTTCAATGGAAAACAATTCTAGACCAGTGTTTCCATTTTTTACCTTAATTCCGCGATTCGAATTCTGTCAGTGAAGTCGGAAATTTTAATTTAAAATTATTATACTAGACTAAACAGTACCAAAGTGGTCGCTACAGGTTAATCCCCGTGAAATAGTACCGACTAGTTGTTTCTAATTTAAATGTAATTTCCGAACTTACATTAAATGCTTTCTTAATTTAAAAGTTTTCAATTTCTATATCAACTTTATAGGACTCAGTTAAAACCATAATGGAAATTTGCTTAAAACAAAATAGATCGCATGGTATGGTTTCTGCAATAACTAGACCCAAGTGTCAAATAAAATTGGAAGTGACAAGTTTCGAGATATTAATTGTTTGAAAATAATATCGCCGAGATCGATTTGCTTCACGTAACTCGACCACTATCTTCTCGTCTATCGATCGTAGTTTTAGAGATTTTGATGCATTTCAGAAACTCTCAAACTGTAGTTGAAAAGTCAAATTTGTAGTCACAATTTTCAATAAAATGCATCTTTAAATTTTGTTTTGTGTTTGGTGCCGATTTGAACTGAAGGAAAATCATTTTAAAATGTCAGTTGTTTTTTTTTTGTTATATTTTTACAAATTAACTTGCGATTTTAACTTCTTTTATGGATGAAAATCCTGATTTGCCCAGAGGATATAAGCTGAACTTCGTCCAAGGCAAAAACGAAATAATTCGATAAAATATCTCAACTGTCGTCGCATGCGTATAAGTTGTATTTTTTTCATTTTCATTTCCTACAATAAGAAAATTGCTTCGCCGAAACATTTTAAACTCAATTTGTCAATTCAACAGATAACAATACAAGATGTCAATTAACAGTGGAAACTCAATCATTCAACCACAGTCACCTACAAACTTCAAAATTAATGCAAGACGATACCAATTTTCTATCGTCTAAACGCTATCGTTTTGACGATTATCGACTTACGTGAATCCAAAAAAGGCAACACTATCGCTCAACCGATATCGCCTGACAATAATCGAGTTACGGAATGACACCCCAGTACGATTGAAATTTTTTTCAAAATTCGTAAATAAATAAAATTTTGTGTGAAGAAGGGCATAACTTAGACAAACCTCAACTTTTATCGCATATACTCGTACTCACTTACTCTTCTACTTTGCAGATCTTATAAACTTTACTTTATATACACTATTGCGTCAACTTCGAAGCCAAATAATTATTAAAAAAAAAAAAACATTTTAAAATATGAATTCTAAACACGCTTTTCATTAAATAGGGACCAATGTGCGTCGTTCGTTTAAAAAAACCTATCAAATGAATTGCTCGAATGTTAAGTTTTATGTCATTATAATGTTTTCACAAATTTAAAGGTTTGTTGTTTGACAAGATCAAACATTAAAAGCCTAAAATTATTTATTAATGAGACTTCTGTTGGTAGAATTTGGAAATAAGTTGGCTTAAGAATGCAAAACAACTTTACTTTAAAAAAATGTGTGTTCTACAAATGAAATTTGATCGATATACATTATTTAAAATGATTAAGCACTGGCACATTTATGCTCAGTACATTTAAGGGTCGAAAAAATTCATAAATTTAGATATTTAAAGCAATATTGTTGGGTTATTTACTACTACTACAAAATAATCCAGTTAAACATCATTATTTGCTCTTTAAAAGCAGGCACATCTACTGACTTTATATACATAGTCATTTAAAAAGCGATTAATCCATTAAATTATATATTAATTTCGAAATGCTTTTATATTCAAAGGGGTCTTCTCGTGAGATAGTGAAAATTTATTTACACATCATATAGTATTTTTAGTACGAATGTGCTAATATTCCAACCTTTTAATTTTTTTAGTAAACAAAATAAACAAGGGAATTGAATGACATAAACCTAATGAAATATCATTTAAAAAATATGTTGTAAACAAGTTATTGAAACAATTTAAAGACAAAACATTTCGACCAAATGAAACGACTCTCTCAAATAAGATTTCGTCATATCTTTTGTCTACATATGTGTATGTAATGCGGGAATTTCGGATATTAGAAAAACTTAATTAAACATTAGTAATTGTGTTGTGTTATATCTAACCTCTATTTGCTTAGTAGCTTCTAGAACAAAAAGTAAAAGAATTCCAATAAAAATTAAACACAATATTCTTTCTTTAAAGTAAGATCTTTGAAAAGTTGATGTGGTTAATTAATCTATTTGAATTGTTATACAGACATCTCCCGCTTTGACTTATGACTTTGGAGTTCCACCAATTTGTGTGTATTATCTATATTATAAAAATTGTACTCCGAAACCTCATAAACAATTGAGCTCAAATTTACAGGCAATATTCTGTATTGAGACGAGAGTTTCAATCAAATTCTGGCTAAATTGAGTATCCATCATCTAATTTGTAGATAAAGAAAACTTTCCACATCTGGGAATCCAAATTTTGGAAACCACACTTCACAAGTAATCCCTACATTTTCCACATGCGCTTCCAGTGAAATAAAGACTTAAACCCCGAAATTGAAATTGAAATTTCTGATATTAATACTTGTATTTCAAAGACCTCAAAACATGATGCATTGAAATTACTCATTGTTTCTCCAGAAGGGTAATTCCGTTGCCCTGTCAAAAGCAATCGGAAGATATTTGGCATATCTTATAGTTGTGGTTAACCACCAAGGAACAGTAGTTCATTTGGTGAACCAGGCTTTAGTTGCGAAATATGTAGATTATAATTACAATTGCATTTTACATAATTTATTTACATTTTTTCTATTGAATAAATATATACGCATTTTGATGTTTCTAACGTCAGTTTTGTGCACAAGTTTAAGAAAAATTTACATAACTTTCAGTGAGTTTCTGAGTTTCTGAGATCTAAAACATTTACATTTTCAGTTCATATTCAATAGTTTGCGGTAAAAACATGAAAATGTAAACACTCTCTAACCTTTTGGGCAATAGACGTAGACAGTTTGTCCTATTACCTGGAATCTGTACCACAAAACAACTATTCAACTCTTTGTAACCCTGAAGCAGATTTTTACAAACTTTAAGCACTTTTTCAATTAAATTTAATAGAATAACTCTGTTGCTACATTTGTAGAATAGTCAAATTAAGAAATAAAATTGCAATTTCCAATGAACGAAATTGTTCATGGGTATGTGTTTTTGAGTACATCCCTCATCTAATAACCAAGTTGTTCAATTAGAGCGCCCGAATAGGGCAGTTGTGTTATGGATAAATGGGCTAGTTTTTTCCTGCTTCACGGCGTCGAGTGTTGGAATAAAAGCAGAAAGGGATGTATGGTACTGGTCTCTTTAAAAAGAAAAATTCTTCTAGCCAAGAGTCTTCGAATCCTAGCCCCAGGTTTGAGACGACAAGGTAGACCGAACCTCCAGTTTGAGGAACAAACCATCGAGAATGCCAGAGCGCTTGACCTAAACCACGGGCTCTCAGGGGATGGAAAGCCGTGTCGCAGGCCTTCATGAATCGGGAGCCGGATAAGTTAGTAGGCTAGTCTTTATGAATTTGTTGGTTGGTAGGAGTCACAAAAATCAATCATATTGTTTGTATAAAAACAATACCATCCCCTATTTCACCACATACCCAGCACATACTATACATATAATTTCGTCAATCGAAAAATGCGACCAATTTTACTGCAATATTGTAATATTTAGGTTTATTTGAAACAAAACTAATTTCTTTTAGTTTTTAATAGGATCAAACAATCAAACAAAGACCAGGAAGTAAATGGGTGTTAATAGGTTTCCTAAAAATACAGGACCATAATTTCAGTCTTTTTAAAAAAATAGGAAAGAGAATCTGTTGTTTAAATGCAACTCACTATAAACGAAGCAACGTGACATTACGAAACCAATTATCTCGAAAATTGTTTGTTGATTACATGACGAGAAGATTCTGCTATTTTATGTAATAAAAAATGCCTCTAATTTGAACTAAAATTACTCCACGGAGCTTGGACTTCTACAAGAAGTACAATTCCCCAAACAACTACCTCCAGTCAACAACAGAACATGATTGCAACAATGCGGGTGGCTCACTTTTTCGTTTAGGATCATCAAATCCGGAAATCTAACCATTACTTCAAAACTACTCAAAAACAAGACTCCTCAGCTCCCGAGTGATTACCAAGCCATTTGACATTAATCCAAGGTATACTACGATAAGTAACCTAAAGTAATTAAAACGCTTTATTGTTCCAGAACAAAAAACTACAATTACCTAATAACATTTCAATAAACAAAGACAAAGTCAATCTAAAAAGATTTGAAGAAAAAAAAATACGTAAATGTATTTGAAAGAAAAACTAGTTATGTGATTAAAATTTATAAAGTATTGTTTTTGTTAAGTTCGTACATTTTGCTGATGAAGGTAAAAATATGTACCTATTGCAAATATGGAATATACTGGATTTTATAAGCTTTGGAAAAATGCATATTATTTGCAATATCTGAAAGGATTTTTTATTCGCTTATAAAATATTTAAAGTGGGGCTCGTATTAATTGTTTTTTATTAAAATATTTAAATCGTTGTTCTAACTGGGGTGTATTTTAATTTCTATAGAATAATAGTGAGGAAAGTGAATTTCACTTGCTGAATAGCTAAACTAAGAACTGATTTAAGCAAGGGAAAACTCTTGCACGTAAAGCTATTGATATTTGAATATAAGCAAATTCTTAGCATCGGACGAAGTGTGCCCGTTTTGTAATAGTACCTGCATGAATCTCCGCTCGGGATGTTTGTAGAAGATATGCTCCCTCAGTTCGTTTTCATTTGTAAATAATACACCGCAATCTTGGCATTTAAGATCTTCGCCGCTTTCGACTTGTGTCTCGTGTTGGTCTTGTTCTTGTTGATGTCGGTCATTACCATTTGTATTGTTGTTGATCAAAGCTGCCTGTTGTACGACTGTTGTCTATATTGGAATTTTAATTTGTAATGATTTTTTGTTTGGTTTGTTATTTGTTTTGTAAATAACGAACTTTGACTTGGCTGCCGCCAACAGATACTTGTTGTTGTTGCTGTTGTGGTTGCATATGATTAAATTGTATTGTTGCACCACCGCCTCCTCCAACATGATCCTGCAACTGAGTTGGCAACTCGATCTTAATTGTTTGAACATTTGAATGATTTAATTGTTGCTGCTGTTGATTCTTCTTTTTCGGTGGACGACCACCTAAAAAATAAAAAAGACAAATAATACATTAATATTTTTTCTGAGGTAGATATTGAAAATAATTATTTCATACGCTGTCCCGGTGTGTGGTGTTGTATCGACAGTGGCTGCCCAATCATTTGTACTGGCTGATGAAGCTGATGGTGTTGATGCTTTTTAGAACGCTTAGGCGGCGGCAGTTCACTGTGAGAATGGCGAGTAAGAAGATGTTTCGATAAGTGTTGTTTAACGGCGAATGCTTGGTTACAATTAGCTACCGGACATGTAATGTACCTTTCAAAGTAGAGTACATTGCAAAATTTATGTTTCAAACAATTGTTTACACAATTCGCCTTTTAAATGACAAAAATATACAAGGAGATAACAGGCTTCAAGACAGATAGAAATGAAGAAGCACGCAAAAAACAAAACACGATGACAAAGACAGACAGACTTACCTTCCTTCAATGTGTCGCTGAACATGCTTCTTAAGCAGCACCTCTTGATTAAAGGAGCTCGGACACATGTCACACTTGAATTTAAATTCATCATGCATTTTGTTGTGTTGGTCGAGGTGTGCTTGCTGCAAGAATTTTTCATCACACTTCTGGCACTCGTAAGGGAAGGCCAGACCGTGAGATTTCATGTGCGTATGCAGTTGGGATTGCTGTTTAAAAGTTTTCTCCGGACATCGGGGACAATAGTACCCTGTAATGCCGGCATGAGCTTGAAGGTGCTGATTGAGTGACGTCACTTGTGTAAATTTCTTCGAACATTGATTACAGCAGTATTGCTGGACTTTGTGATGGGTCTTCATGTGATTGTTGAGATTTGTGACCTGTAATTAGATGAGATTACTCGTGAAATCATTAATTTCCTTCCATCATCGGCATCCAATGGATTATGAGTACTTTGTACTTTTATTAACAAAACTACGATGACGACTGGGTCATAAATAAGGAACTTACTTTAAACATTTTGCACTAATTTTACCTTTAACATTGGAACAATAGAGCTCAAGTTATAAGCCTTTTACTCTAAGTATGAATTTGTATACACAAATTACAATTGTCAACTGTCACTGCCATCACTTTTAATTAGTAAAAATAAGATGGTTATTAACTTCCCATAGGGAGTTATTAATTATGGATTGATATAAACTTGCAGAACCTATTAAAAGACTTAAAATTGACATTCAAGTCAGGCTGGAAGTGAATGAACAAGATTATGATTTTTTACACAAAATTATTCTGATATGGGCTTTGATTTAAAAGATTTATAAAACCTAGGATATGAAAATGTTTTGGCAAGACAATTATTGGAAAAAATTAAACATTATCTAAAAAGAAGGAAAAAGGAAAGGAGAAGAGGAAAGGAGAAGAGGAAAGGGACGAAAAAGAGAGAGAACAAAAAAAATAACTATGAAATTGTTAACAAACAGAAAAAAACAACACTTTTAGAAGTGGGTTTCATTTTGGGCTGTAAACTTGAAACGTCGTCTATTTATGTTATGTTCCGCAGAAGAAGCGAATGGAATATACAAAAAATTAACGCTCGGTGAGCATTCGTGTCCTTTGCGAGGACGACATGGTGATCATATCACTGAGATATTGTGGTTTCTGATTGATTGTCTTGTCATTGGGCCAAATTTATTCGAAACTGATGCAGGTGCGAGTTTTTCAGTTAATGGATTTCGTTACTGAGCGATTTTGACAGACATTTTTGGCAGACATTAATGATATGGACTAAATGACTTTGACTTTCAGGAAGGGGCGCCACACGTCCTACAAATTGCCTTGACAAGCGATTTTTGAAAATGAAGACTGCAACCGCCCTCTAGATCGTGGGATTTAACACCATTTATGCAGGAACTCATCTGAATTTAGAGAATACTGAATACTGAATACGATATGTGCATTAATAATTTTATAGTGAAGGTACACCTCTAATAGCCTTATTCGGTATTTATACTCCATCTAAAAAACTAAGGCTTAGAATAAAAATGTTCGTCTATATTCGTCCGCACACAAAAAACTATGGACCATTCACTAACGCTTTTGTTAACATTAATCGATATGCTTATATTATCGATCTTAGTTTAAGCAGATATACATACATAGTTTTAAATGCTGTTGTTATTCTTTATAAAGAACATAACCACTGGTTTCAGTAATTTCCAATAATTTGATGACGCCCATTAATTCTTCGATGCACGACTACGTGGGAATAAACAATATTAAATTCATAATTTTTGGAAAGGTTATTTCCAATATTAAGATAAATAATTAAAATTTTATGAATTTATGTTTATATCTTATCAATTTTTTTTTAATTAAATAAGACGACTTTATAATATGTACATACATATATTGATCAAATCTTCAAATTTCAATGTATTATTTTTGTATGGGCTTTTTTGATCATTTTTTTCTTTATGCGAATTAAAACAATTCCATATTTCCTCGCTACGTTTCGTTGAAAATTCTCAACATCCTCAGGGGTCACACTTTATTGAAACTTAGTAAACACAATTATTTAACACTTTGAAACATTGGCAAGTTATTTTGTAAAACTTACTTGTTCTTTGTATGACTTTACATTACAAATTTTTTCCAAATTTTTAATTTAAAATTAAAAAAAAAAATAATTTAATAAATAAATAAATACTCTATAACAATTTAATACAACAAACTAAACCAAACTTTTTTCTTTTTTTCTGTTCGCCTTTATCTATCAAAATAGGTCGAACTGTAAATCTTAGTGACTTTGAATGAAATCGAAGTTTTTGTGTTTGAGATTTGAAATCGTTTACATATGATAGTGAAAATAAAAGAAATTATTTAAAGAAATAATTTATTAATAAAGCTAACAATTAAACAATTAATAACATAAAAAGAACGTTCAAAGATTGTTGAGGTTTCGGAAGCAAACCCCAACAAGGCCAAAGGTGTGTGATCGTTTCGATCAAAAGAATATTGAGATCGATTTACTATTGACCTAACTCCTTAGGACCACTTCACCAAAAATTATTTTCAAAGGTTTGGCTTGACTACAAATTAAAATTTAAAAAAAATATCAACCAACAAGAAAGACAAGAGGGCCTTGTGGGTAACTTTCTTTACATCCCTTGGAACAGGCTGTGTATGGGTTATTCAATTTTTAACAGGCTGTGAAACCTTCGGGCAATACATTTGGACGCGTCCTCCTGAATGTTGTAACGACAATTCGATGTGGAAGAGTTGATGATGAACGAGTGAAAATACTGCGAAAACAAACGGAGTCACAAGAGAAACTTTTTTCTGTATCGATCAAAGATCTAAAAAAAACAATGAGTTCAACTGAAACATAATTAATGATTTTGTTCTAAAAAATTATCTGGAACTTAAGTGGGTTGGAGCTATGTATCTCTTAAACTTCTTCTCAGTCTTCACATCTCTCGTTTTCATCCTCATCTTCGAAAAACAAATCAATACTACTAATCATCTTTTATTTTATTTATGTATTTAATTTGTTGAACAGTGAACAATATTCCATCAACAAGAACAAATATTTTTTATTGAATTTGAAATTTTACTAAGTAATGCCATTCGATGACATAACATATTCACTTTTTGACTCTTTTAGTAGTGAGAGATAAAAACAGAATGACATGTGATTTCAAAAGCAAGTATGAATTTATACAAGAACAAAAATTATTTAGTATTATTTTTAAGAAAATATTTTGGTACGCCTACTTTAAGTCTTTATTATTGTACGAATAAAAATAAATTTCAAAAACAAATATTGGCCCGTTTAAGAGGTATCGAATTTTGAAAAAAAAAAAAAGATTTTTTTTTAAGTTTTGAAATGCAAGATTTTTCAAACCTTTTACAAGCTTCTTTATAAAATAATTGCATTAAAATCCGTTATACCGATAATGATAGATTAAAAATTCGAAAAAATGGTTCTTTGGTTGGTACAGTCAGTAATATGTATATTAATTTCAAATCTTTTTATTGAATTATAGATCGTAAAAATTAATTAAAAAAATTATTAAAACTCCAGGCGCCGTTTTCGAGAAAAATACGATTTTCGGAACCCATTTTTTGACATTTGTACGTATTTTGAGTTTTGAAAAAAAAAATTGTATATTTTTTTAAATCCAAAATACACAATACTATTCAAACTTTTGGGGAGCTTGTAATGAATCATTACAAATTAACCCCGCCTCCCCCCGAACTATGCGCCTGTCGATACAGAATATAGCTGACCACATGCTAACATGAGAACTTACTCTTCTCTACCTTCACCCCCTCCCTACCTACGCACCTGTTTCCGAAGTATATACTAAAAATACTTACCCAACCAGCCGCATGCTCCCGTACCATGCGTACACCACGAAGTGTGAACAACAACTGAATAAGAAATTAAGAAATCCTCTTATCAGTTGATAACATTTTCCCCACGCCACTCAAAGGAACCAACCAAAGAAAACCAGTGTGGTGAATTTGCACACACAAAAGATCAACAACCAGTAAGGCCTGTACTGAGGACAACAGCACGACAACTTTGGTGGTGAATATCAAACTAAAATATATGTTGCAGAAGCTTCCCCGCATATCAATAGGAGATATAGGATGACGTCGCTCGCGTTATTGATTTCTAAAGGAAAATAAACTTTAAAGCCATAAAGCTCACATTTAGTTTCACGAGAAAGCAATATAAATAAGAGTCATGCGAGATTGCGAGCCACTGAAAGTCAGTCATCATCAGGTACCCAACGAGGACAGGACTCCGCCAGCTCCAGTAGAAGAAGGTAATTTATTCATTGGCTACCCCCCACCAGAGGTAAGGAGCCCTTGAAACAAGAACATAAAGCCGGTGAATGCCGTTGATAGCCGGCGTAAGCCGTTGATAGCCGGGTAAAACCGTTGATAGCCGGTAAAACCGTTGATAGCCGGCGTAAGCCATTGATAGCCGGGTAAAACCGTTGATAGCCGGGTAAAACCGTTGATAGCCGGGTAAAACCGTTGATAGCCGGGTAAGACCGTTGATAGCCGGCGTAAGCCGTTGATAGCCGGGTAAAACCGTTGATAGCCGGGTAAAACCGTTGATAGCCGGCGTAAGCCGTTGATAGCCGGGTAAAACCGTTGATAGCCGGCGTAAGCCGTTGATAGCCGGATAAAACCGTTGATAGCCGGCTTAAGCCGTTGATAGCCGGCTTAAGCCGTTGATAGCCGGGTAAAACCGTTGATAGCCGGATAAAGCCGTGAAAGCTGTTGAGACCGTAAGCCGCTGAAAGATAGCGTGGACCGTCAAGATCGAGACCAGCCGGAACTCCTGAAGAAGCCAGTTGCAGAACTACTATACGAGGACCGTAACCAGTACCCGCTGCAAACAGTAAACCAGCTACGGAGCTCAAGCCATCGATAAAATCAAGATTGAATACCAGAATTATAGTAAAATTAATATTGTAACCCTCTGTATGTAATAAATGTTAACTATTTTAATGAATTGGATTTGTGAATAAAGAAACCCCTTTAAACTAAAGCTTCTGTACTTACTTTAGTTAGTACCCTGGACACCGGCGAGCGAAACCTCAGCCTTTGACAACAAAGTACATCACAAGCTATAGCATAAAAAATTATCAAAATCCGTGGAACAGTTTAATAAGAAAAATAAACTTATGTCAAAAAGCCAACGAAAATTTGCTTGTTTCCAAAATTAATTGACTTATGCAACATTTGAAAATAGATATGTCGTTCTTAAAATACAAGTGCAAATGTAAAACAAACACATATTTTTCAAATCATTTTTTAGACTTACAAGTTACATACCTAATATAAAATATACTAAAAAGTAAAAAACTTCACTTAAAAGGCACGGGCCGAGGTCCATGCATGATTTTAGCATTAAGTACTTCCTCATCTTCACTTTCCGAATCAAAAAATATCAAAAGAATACCAATTTGACATTTCACTTTATAGTTCACAATGATATTTTTAAATGGAAGTCACAAAGAAACTCGTCTCAAATTACATGCTCCCAAAAATAATTTGTTTCGAGTTGACCTACGATCGACAATGCTCGATTGTATCAAGTTACGTGCTGGCACCCCAGGAACCAAACAAAGTTTATTTTGACAAGTATCACACAAAACCATACCCATATTATGATTATGCCGATTAAAAATCTCGCTTATAAAATGTTAATGTTACTAAATTATTTGTTTAAATAACATGTCAAGTTATTTGCATACTATTCGTTTAAAGAAAAATAATAAATGAAACAAATAAAAGATGAGGTTAAAAAACTCAATAAATCAAGGGCGATTCGTTTCTTAGAAAAGGGTGGAGATGTAAGAGATTCATGAATATTTTCTTATGGGTCTTCTTAATTTCCAATTCAGTTTAATTCAAGCATATATCTTAAAAAAAATTCTTAAAGCTTTGAACGAAAATAACTTAATGATAATTATGAAGCAATTATTATGGATGGAATGTGGGAGAGGAAAAAGGATAGATACTGGAGAGCATTCTTAAGGGCTGTTTTTTAACAGACTAGATCAAACATAATTGAATTGTTGTCTTTTCTAAGCATTCTTGTCAGTGGCTCATTCTGGCTGTACTCGGCACGGTGTAAGGGTACACAACAATGGTATTGATCTCAACGATGATTTTAAGTAAGTCAACACAGTCAATACGACCTGCCAAAAGTTGCAGTGACCAAAACGAACAGATCAAATAGCATACTTCAAACATTAGAAACTAGAAACAGTTCACAAAGCTCATGAAACTGAATTAAATTTTTTAGTTCTTCTCTCTGATGCGGCGGGGAGAAGAACTAAAAAAATTGAATTCTGTTTTATGAGTTTTGCGAACTGTAAAAATTATTCGGTCTGTGATTGGAAAACGCAAAAGGTAATGCCTTGTAAATCAAAAATCAAAGCGACAACACGCATATAGGGCGGGCAGATTAACAGAGACCGCTCTGTTTGAACAAACAAATAAGATCTAAAAAGCCTTAGATGTAAAGGAAACAGCATTAGCTGCGTTCTTAGAAATAGAGGGAGCCTCCGACAACACAAGCTGTAGGCAAAGCTTTTCTTAGGAAATGCGTACCCATTACCATAACCAGATGGATAAAAGTAATGTTAGGCACTAGAAATGCAGAGGCACAAGCAGTTCGAAATGTAAAAAAAGTAATCACAACAAGAGGCTCTCCTCAGGGTGTTGTATTATCACCCTTGTTGTGGAGTCTTGTAGTGGATGAATTGTTAGAAAATCTTACCGAAGGGGTTTTTGTATGGTTACATACATGCAGTGTGCCTGCGAAGCTTCATATATTTATGAATTTTTGAATATTACAACAACAACTTGAATGAACTACCACCGAGGGGGTTCTTATTTGGCTGGAGTTATAGCTATTTCACGGTTGCCAAGCCGATCATCAGACTCCTTTATTAGTAGTGCTTAGCCTTTATACTATCAAGTTTAATCGAAAAACTTTTTGCCTTGACTGAGATTTGAACCCAGACCTAGCGTCGTCAGAAGCCAATGCCCTACGCATCACGCTACCGACACCACATGATCAGGTCCATCCCAATTAAGGTTTTATCGTTTATCAATTATCACTTGAGGACTAGCGTTTTTATTAGTCATTCAAGTTTGTTGTTGTAAATTCGGTTTCTTTCTAGAAAGAAAACAGATTCAAGAACTTTAAAGAACTCCCAAAACTGAGTCAGTCGAATCTGCTACTGGGCAATTACAACCAGCAACGTTTCGAAAACTGCATTAACTTAAGTAGAAATAACCTAAGAATAATAACATTTTTTTTTTTTTTTTTATAATCTACACGCGCTCAAGGGATTTTTGATTACTCTTTAAATGTATCAACACAGCGCGGGCGTGAAGTTAAGGAAGAGAAAGAAGGATAGGAAAGATGTGTGGCACGATGCTCTGAGACTGAAGGTGGTTGTCTCAGATTTTTTTATCTCCAGGGATGGCGGCCGAACTACTGCGGAGAAAATGCTGTGTCTTATTTTTATGTCCCTTATAATTCGCATTATTTTATTTGTTTTTCATATTTGATGGGCATACTAGTTTTACTCAATCACATGTTGTTAGTGTATGCCTGAACAACATGCAATGAGCAAACTAGCAACCCATTGATGGCAACTTTATAAGGTTTTTATAATGGAATTAAGAAGACATAAACGACAGCAGGGATCGAACCTGTGATCATGAGGTTGACAGGCGAGAACACAACCATCGCGCCACGGCCACCCCCAACATATCCTAACTGGACACTGCAAACTTAGAAGACACCTAAGTTTACTTGGGATGGTAAGCAGTGCCACATGCAGAATTCTTTTGACAAGTGTTTATTAAGTCCAAGAGTAGAATTAGCTTTGTTAATGATATTATGAACATGAGAGCGAAAGTTAAGTTGAGAGTCGCATATTAAACCTAGATCACGGATTGAGGTGGCATAAGGAATGGGTTCGTTTTTTACAATGTAGTTTCTCTTTAATAATGGCGGGCGTTTTTGGGAATAGGATATGGCTTGACATATTTTAGTTTTTTAAAACAGGAATACTATCAGAACCGTAGGAAAAATCGTCTTTGAGGAGTTTCAACTTATTGATCGTTAAATCAATCTCAATATTAAAAAATAAATAAATAAATTTGGTGGTGCAACAGCTCGGAGTGAACCAGGACCTAGTGACTTACAACTCTCAACCATTCCTGTGTGCGTGTTACCAGGAACGGAGGGGACCTACAATTTTCCGCCGATTCCGAACGGCTAATGAGCAGCACTTTCCATGACAAGAGAGATATTCTTGGAGAATTTGTCAATTCCTCGCAAGAGGCAGTACATCCCTGAAAAAACTTTTCTAGCAGCCGATTCCGAACGGCTAATGAGCAGCACTTTCCATGACAAGAGAGATATTCTTGGAGAATTTGTCAATTCCTCGCAAAAGGCAGTACATCCCTGAAAAAAACCTTTCTAGCAGCGGTGAGAATCGAACTCGAGACCTAACTAACCATTATGCCAAGGGGTACTACTCAATATTAATGGATGTTAAAGAATTCTGAGCACAACCAATAATTTAATTGAAATAGCAAGGATCTACCTCAGTATTGTCACACGAGTGACCGAATTCAGCAAAAAGATTGGATTGGAAGAATCCAACAAATTAAAATACTGAAGGGTAACCATCGGGATTTCTTACTATTTATTGGAAAAACAATTTTGGGTTATAAAAATATTGAAACATAACACTTACTTGCGCAAAAGATCTTCCACATTCTGGTTCAATGCAAACAAATGGCCGCTCACCCGTGTGCAATCGACGGTGATTATTCAAATTTGTTATCTAAAAATAAGTTCAAGTTGATAAAATTTATAGATTTAATACGTAATTATTTTCGAGTAGAACTTTTCAACAAATCATAAATATTTAAAGTCATCACAGTAAAAGTACAATTTAGCTCCATTTGCTAAATCTAAGCTAAGACATTTAAATTCAAAATAAACGTTTGTGTATGATAGTTTATTTTAGTTCGTGCAAAGCTCAGCAAATGGATCTAAATATTTTATCTTTTAGGGAATCTGAATACTAAAAAAATAACGGAGCTTTATTTTTCTCACCTGTGTAAACGTCTTGCCACAATCAATGCAGACATAAGGTCTATCATTTGTATGTATACGCTCATGGTTTCGTAAATTTGCCGCTTGGGTGAAGCCTGATCAAGAAAAAAAAAGTTACTTTCACTCATCGAAAATAGTACTAATTTTAATTGCACCTACCCTTATGGCAAAATGAGCAAACATATTTCCTCTCAGCCGAGTGATTTCGTATGTGAGTTAGCAGAGATGATTTTCTTGAAAAAGTTTTCGAGCAAAGCGGGCACGTTCCCTCTTCGTTGAAAAGAAGATCGACCTATTTAAAAAGAAAACAATAATATACCTCATTAGTTTTATATCGACAAAAGCTTAAGAGACATATTTTTCATTCGAGAGACAAAAAAAAGAAATAATAAAAATTGTAATAAATACGTCTATGGTCTGAATGGTCTTCTCCAAATCAAATGACATTGTTTCGGTTTTTTTCACGCCGCCGTTTTGATTGGACATAGAACCACTTAGTTGTTGGCTATTTATCTAAATTGAACAGAGATAATGAAAGTCGCATTAGGATTCTACTCTCTAGCTACTCTCTTGACTCTTGGAACTTACATCGTCGTCTGGTGGTGTGCTAGCTGCTGTAGTTGTTTGCTGCTGTTGTTGTTGTTGCTGTTGCTGCTGTTGCTGTTGTTGAGTTATCTGTTGAACTTGTATTGTGGTCCCGCCACCACCATTGCTCGTTGAGGATGTATTATTTGCAACAGTTGTTGCTGTAGTTGGTAAATCTTGTCTGATTGTTTGATAGAAGTTGGCTGTTATTCCGGTTAGACCATTCGTGGTCAAATGCTCCGAACATTTGGCACAAGTTGGAAGATTATAGCCAGGAACCTGAAACAACTAAAAGAAAAACAAAAATTCACTTCTATATTGTGCAATACAAGACAATGAACAATGAAAGGCGGCAAGCAACATTTAAGAAAAGCCGATTGTGCGTAGATCAATCAATGATCTTCTGAATTCGAGTTTAGGTTAAAGCTTGTGTGATAGGAGATAGCCAAATTTTAGTTAGCAATGAACTAAAATGTCCATTCCTGCCAATAACACACACAAAAGGAAGGATAGTGTTGCATCTCAATTTTTTTTGTATGGGTTGTATGGGTTGTATTCCATTAAATATTTGATATCCGAGGCTCAAAATTTTAATTGCGAGGAATTGACAAATCTTCCAAGAGTAGCTCTTGTCATGAAAAGTGCTGCTCATTAGCCGATCGGAATCGGCAGAAAATTATAGGTCCCCTCCATTCCTGGTAACACGCACACAGGAGTTGTAAGAATTGTAAGTCACCAGGTCCTGGTTCTCTTCCAGCTGTTGCACCAGCCAATTTATTTATTGAATAAAAAGGGATAGTAGGCAAAGTTCTACCAATGGATAAGTATATAACCTCATTTCAGAAAGGATGAAAATCTGGTCATACAAATATTTATCAAACGTTGCTGAAAGAAGATCGAAAACAAATGAATTGAACGCAAACTAGTGAAGACATAAAACTTCGAACTGCATTTGCTATGGAGATAGATATTTTAGATTTAATAGAAAACATCACACCTGTGGAAGGCGAAGGCATCAAATTTTAATGTCATAAGAAAGCAAACTTTGCAACAAGATCGACAAACAAATACGAAATCAAAGTCATGGCTAGGCTAGTAATATAAGAGCAACAGTCTACTTGGTCACATCAATGAACAAAATTTGACAGAAATGACTACAAGTGAAGCTTCAATTGGAATAGGCCGTGTGAAGATTTTTGTTTTTGTGAAAAATGTAAGAGAAATCGCCGCCTATACTTTCAATAGAATATGAGGAAAAAACAAGAGCCCAATTGAGAGGATTCACGTTGATGTATACCCATGAAAGGGTCACCGTTATCTTTCTTACAAAAAAGAAATCTCAGCTATTTGAAAATGTCCAGAGTTTGAGGCCATGTAACCACAAAACAATATGAAAATATCAGTTCTCCGTTGTAACCAAGGACGTGAATATTGAAGAATCGATATAACCTTCAAATGAGCAGATAGAACTAATAAGACGTAATACCTGAGATCAAGTTCCACGAAAGTTTACAGCTGATTTTATAAGCTACAATACAATGCCGGATCTGGCGAACATTGATCACGACATAGAACGTGAGTATTGGATCAAAGCTGTTATCGAAGAAGCCTAATGAAAAAAATGATGTTTGGCAAATAACAAGCATTTGGTATTTTGAATAAACACTAACAAGGATGGAAAGTATAAAACACATTCTCCATGGACATCTCAACCAAGAAATATAAATGGATATACCTGAAGGAATTTTGAAGGATTTTGATATGGTATGATGAAATAAGAATATACATAAATACATAATACAACTTAGATATGGAAGATCAAGAAATCACTATTGCCTTTAAATGAAAGTAATCAAGGGCACTATCTATATATATGCATGTGCATGAAATTATTGAAATGAAAAAAGTAATTAATCAGGACAATTGAACATGTTTGAATCCGACAAACTTAAATACTTTCTTGAAGTACCCCTTTGCATAATCATATTATCATGTTTGAAAGACCCGCTCAATCAAATGGATAAACTTTTTTTTGTTCGTAATTGTCAGGACAAAAGAATGCTATTTGAATATTATATTTGTATGAAAATCTCACCTTCAATCGGCTAAGGCGATAGTTGATTGTTTATCATCAAAATAAATTTGTGAAAGTGATTATCAAATCGACTATCACTTTTTGCTATAGTTTGTGGGAGACAGCTATTAAGGGATCACATACATTTGGTTTAATTTTTCTGAAAGAATTCAGCTCCACCAAAAGTTAAAATAAAAAAAGTAAACATTAAGCTCCTTTTAGACGATCAGTTGCTGATTCAGTTATCAGTTCAGTTAAAAAAGGCAGTGTATTTAGACATCAGTCCGGTGTTAAGTTGAGCTTTCATTTTACTTGTGAGCATTCGAAAGTCAGAAAAAATACATTTTGTAGGAGATGAGGCATTTGCTCTACGTCGCAACTTCTTGAAACTATTCAATAAAAAGCAGTTGAATTATGATCGCCTGGTCTTTAACTACAGGTTATCAAGAGTTCAACGCATTGTTGAGAATGCCTTGGAATTATGTCAAATAGATTTCAAATCTTTCAATCTGCTATAAATTGAAAATGTGGAAGTTGTTGTTGACAAGCTGCTACATGCACAATTTTTTACGGAAAAATGTCGAAATACGTATACAATCCACCCGAAATCGACGAAGAAAAAGAGATCTAGCAAATCAAAGTAGGCATGTACACAGCATTTGTCCCTATTCCACTTTTGTGTACGCAGGTACGCAGAATGAATGCTGTTAATCTTTGCCCTGACCTTGCCTTCGTCGCTTCTGTATCCTCCTCTTTTAGTTTTTACAGCAACATATTGTATGGTGCTTCTCTTTTCACTGAATTGTGATAAAAAGGGTCACTGCCAACTGCATTTGAAATGACGATTGAACTGACAACTGAACTGAAACGTATTTACACATCAGTTTAACTGATAGCTGAACTGAAAACTTATGGGAATTTCATCAGTTTCAGTTTTAGTTAAATGACTGAAAAGTTCAATTCCTCAGAATTATCTTAAGGAATAAACCTAATGTTGTGGAACTTTCTAACCCAATGTTTTGTTGGACAATCAAAGTTGGGATAGTCAACTTTCGCCTTAGTCAATTCCACTCCTGATGTCACAACAAAAAATTAAGCATCGGTAGGTCGTGAGTACCTACATGCATACATATATCTCATATCCTACTGCGCATTCAAAATTATAAAATTCTTAAGCTTGGCGAGTTCTAAGGATTAAATTGATTTTAGTTAGAAGTATACATACTTGGAAACAATTATCGATCAATTATAAATCGGGACCAACGGGTTCAGTCGAGTTCAACTCGCTAATTCGGGGCTTACGCACATAATAATTTGGAACTTGGACATAGGATACAGCCAATTGAACTTTTGGCGTTCATATACAAGCTAACATTCGATTCCCCCGCCTATATATCGGTCGACTTCGCAGTAATAATCATTGTTTATCAATATTGGACTGCTTTGAGGTTTCGAGAAAAACGGCAAGGATAAAGTTAGGCGAGTAATGAGGTAAGGCTACTTTCATCATTGTTTTCTGGCCAAGTACCTCTATGGAAGCATTTCGATGACAACGGGTATGAAAAGCTAGTAAGACAATACAAAGAACTGTGGAATAGCGGATTGCATTCCTCCTCTAAAATAATTCAACCGTAATACTCGCGCTCCAGAGAATACCCCCCAGTTAACCATGTACCAAAACATCGGACGTAAATTCAAAACATCGAAATTTCCTCTGTGCTCTAACCTTTTAAGGGTAGTCATAATCCCTTTAGTACTAAGCGCAAAATATAACCTCAACACTTTTGCTGTGTTTATTTTCAATGCTGCTTTAAAATGTAACAATTTGCATTTTTAAAATATCACACATATAAAATTTGAAAAAGCAAAATGCTGGAAAACTTAACAAGTTTTGCTGTTCAACTAGAGTTTAAAAAAACAGTGGCAAAAAGAGACTGATCTACGCACAATAGTCGTTAAGATAGGAAAGCGCAAGCGATATAAGGAATTGTCTAACTGGATTCGTAGCCAAACATTTATTTCAATGCAAAGATACACAGATAATCATATATATTTTTTTTTCCAGAAACTTGTGCACAACAATGAATAATTTAAAACCAACTGCCGCTGTTTAGCTTACCGGTAAGCCGGATTCTTAAAACATACTAGCATGCACCCTACAACACAACAGTAGCTCTAACTAAATTGTTTTCCACTTCTTCGCGCGGTCTTTTCTATTTTCTGCCGTGTATTTGCTTAGTACATATTCCTTTTTTTTAATTATTTCATTTTTTTATTTTCAATTTTTAACTATGTACCACTTTTTTCTTTTTGACAAAAAGACGATAAAAAAAAACAAAGCAAAACAATGGAGATGGAGAATAAATTCGAATTGCCGCCTGGTGGCTCGCTGGACTGGGCGGGCTCACGGATGGTGCACACAATTCAATGCGCTACGCTGCCACACGTCCCCCGCGCGCCGCACTTGCCCTGCTCTGACTTTGCTTGGAAAAATCGATAAAATAAACATTCAAGACGATTTGCTCGGCATTATTGCTGCTGGCTGTGCCTTCAAGTTGCAAAAATTTCTAAGATTGATTTTTATTGTAGGTTTTGAATGTATTTTCGTACCGCTGCTGGTTGAAAACATAATCTGCAGATACTCTCCATGGCCTCGGTGACCAAAATAATAATACCACATCGAGGCTCTCCGCGGTGGGAGTTGAGTTTTTGATTCTTATTTTTGTCCTCCTGTCTAGAAAATATTTTTTTTAACCTTTTGACAAAACAAAAACGAAACACTCGGATCGAATCGGATAGGAAAGGCTTTCTTTCCAATTAATTTACTTGCACTTGCAAATGGGTGGCGTTCTTTTGCGGCACTTCGCGGACTTTGCGAAATTTGGTAAATAGTTTTTGTATGTTTTGGACTTTTTTCTAATGCAAATGCGAAAAGGAGATTAAAAGTTTATTGTTTGGAAATTGAGGAAAATGTTAAACTTTTTTTTTTGGTTCGCGAGTCCGCCTCGGTGAGGGAATTCTGAATCTGATTCAAAAAGACATTTTGTTTCTTTTCAACGCACTTGTGTAGACAGTGGGAGAAGAGGCTTTATTTAGCTTGGGCTAGAGAGAGATGTATATAGAAGTGGGTGAATGCTCTCGTGAATGCTGGTTAGTGGTTAGAGACGTGTATTGATAAGGCACTCGTTAGTTGTGCTAAAATTCGTTAGTGTATTGAACTTATAAGGCATGCCATTAGCCGTGTTTTTTTTTTGCAAGTCCATATAGAATTGTAGAAAAAAACAACATCGGGACTTAGGACCTTCTTTCCAAAAAGTTGGAAGCACTGTGCACGCTATGATATTTGTCAGCGTATTGACGACTAGCATCAACCGGCATCCAAAAACGTAACTTTTGACTTCTCTGAACAAATAATCGATAACATATAGATAATATTATTTTGGCATCACCGTTTTTATCAGGTCTTAGGTAAAGTCTTGAAAATTATCTGGACTTAGCTGAGTCCGCATGGACTTAAGTAGTTGTTGTATTTACATGTAAAGCGCTTAGCCCCGATATTGTTTTTTTCTACAACTGCTTATGGACTTGCAAAATAACACGCCTATTGTATTTAGGCCGGTATTCACCGAGCGCTCATAACTTAAGAAGCTCATAAACCTATTCACCAAGCAATATTAGTGAAGATCTACGAGCGCTCTTAAAAGTTAGGAGTGGTCCCGACCACTCCTAACTTACGAGCGCTCTCTTCGAAAGTTTGTTCGCTTAGACGTGTGCCACGCACGCATTTGACTCGAATCCATGTGAGCAATGCCAAGTAGAAGAGTATCCATTTGCTGTCAAGACCAACATTCCACAATATTTCACAGTTTGGGTATGCCTGAACAAGAGAGAGTGGCTCTCATTTTCGAACTTCGAAAAACACTTGCGAGTGGTTGGTGAATACGCCACAGAAATTTCAAGTTAAGAGCCTCGTAAAGTTAAGAGCCATTTAGGAGCGCTCGGTGAATACGAGTCTTAAAGTACTATTTGTACGAGTATATAAAACTTATAGTGCTATGAAGAAGACGAAGGATTGTGTCGACATCTTAAGGCTAGGGACTGCAATTGCTAGATTTGTCTTTGCTTAATTTAATAATAAAATATTTTCTTTTTTACTACTTGTTTTGTATGTTATCCTACTCTCCACTGTAAAAGCGTGCGCTAATTTTTGCGCCACCACCAGGCTAGCGTTCTCAATACAAAATCACGCTCCATGATAATACTATATAGGTTATATATACAAAGGTACTATTATGAAGAGAAACGGACGACGCGCCACCATCAGAGGTGAATTGTATTTTTTGCTGTAGTATTGTGGAGTTCAGGGCAGTTGAGAAATTAGAAATAGACAATAGTAATGAATGTTACAGGAAACCACAAGTGATTTAACATAGAGACAAGAAAATAGCTATTTTGTTTTTTTCGTTTGGATCATTTTCTATACAAATAGAATGTATGATGTGACTTTTTTTGCTTTATGAACATAGAAAATATTATTCAGAAGAAAGTTTTAATATTTATATTTTTCTTTCTTCTAATCTGGTTATATCAACACTAATGAAACCAATAGCTATAAATAGGTGCGTTTTATTACCTACGGATCTATGTGGATCCGGATCTGGATTAACTTTTAACATGTATTACAAAAACAATTTCGGATCCTGTTCTCTATCTGGATTTATTTCAAAGATCCAAAAACTAGTTCATACTCTGACCAGTAAATGGCTTTTTATAGTAAGATAGTGTAAATATTATAAGCCGCGTCTTATTATCGCCAATGATCTATATAGATTAACCCTCGAAAATAAAACGATACGGATCCTAGTGACAGTTGTGTTGTATGCTCATCTCCCTCTTGCTTATGATTGTTGATTTTCAAACGTGGCTTGTCTTTTTTCTTTACACTGTAGTTTACACTACCTTGTCATAAAAAGCCATCTATTTGCCAGAAAAAGAACTAATCTTTAAAATAGATCCAGATAGAGAACAGGATCCCAAATTGTTTTTGTAATATACATACATGTTAAAAATTAACCCATATCCGGATCCACATAGATCTTCTTGCAATGAGCGTTTATTCTCCATTACATATTTTTCTGTTCCATGAGAGTACTACAAAGTGTATATACAATGTATGATAAAGGTCGCCATTTCCTTAGTGACATTTGAAATCCTCTGAGAATCAAATGCCCACCCATCCCACTATCTCAAACCAACTCTAACTTATTAATAACTTATTTTTTGTTTTAAATAATGAATACATGCGTCAAGAGTACAAGGTAAAGGTTCCGAGAAAAAAATTCCCAAAAATCGTACATTTTTTGGCGTTCTAGACCGTACTTAGTACCTTAAATGCTTGAATCCTCTATAATGATTGAATTAGTAAATTTAGTGGTTGTTTATCAGGTAACATCAATATTTAACTGATATATGTATGTATAACCACTTTCTTCAAAAACCAGCTAGGTATATGCTAATAATCAAAATTAATCAGCGAAGTGACAAAATTCTATCTGACATATCTTAGCATAAGACATAACATAATGTGAGTGAGGAAAGCAAACTCGTTATTAGGTGTGTTTTGTTGAGCTTCTTAATGTACACATTAGGAACTGTCCAAGAAAACGATTTAGCCTTCCAGTTACATTAAGACATTTTGATTCTAAATGTTGCACAGCCTGCTTGGTCTGTTTACTTCAGGATTTTTTTTTGTTTAATAAAATGGACGAAATCCCAGAAGAAGTAAGTTTGATTAAAAACAAAGAAGAATTTTTGATAATAAATCTATTAATTATCCATTAAATGATATATTTTATAGATAATGAGAGAATTGGCTAGATCCAGCAAATATGAATTTTTTTAAACAGTTTTTGAATCAAGCAGTTCGAGCAGTTCAAACTCGGAAAGTCCCTGTAAAGAAGAACATCCGAAAGTTATTAATTTTTTGTGTACAATTGATAATTACAGTGAAAATGAGTTCAAGTCACACTTCAGATTGAAGCGTTCAACAGTAGAGTATATAATTTGTAAGTTATCATATATGATGAAGCATATAAGGGATCACATTATCTAATTTTTTTTCTTTATAATCCTAGCACTTTATTCCGAGTCCGGGTTTTCCCAAAATTTACCACCCGTTCCGCCAGCCTCAGCAGTGGCATTATCGATAGCACAACCACAACCATCAGAAAGACGGAAATCAATACATTTATAAGGTAGTAACGATTCATCCCTATTTGTCTGTCTGTCGAATTAATGAAGATTTCAAACTTCATAAATGTATTTTCAGTCCAAAAGTGTACCGTACCAACCAATGTACTATATTCGAAGAGATGGCAGCTACAGCTATACATAAAAACCTCCAAACAAACAGATAATTGTAACGCGTTTAACGTGGTAATTCGAATTACTTACCGCTCGTTTTTGTTTTTAATTTGCCCTATTTATTTCAAAATAAACAAAAAAAAAACTTAAGTTTTCATTGAATTTGTTTTGCATTTATTTATTCTCTTATTTTCATCATTGTGAAAAGCGCTTTTGTGACGGTACCCGCGAGGAAAAATCAACTACAAACTATTCAAATACTTTGAAAACTGATATCATTATGGTTTAAATAAGTTACTGTCCTTTTTGAGCATTCTGTTTTAAAATCAACATCAATTTTAAAGTCTCAATAGCTGCAGTAATCCTTTGGATTTCACTTGACGACTCAGCTAGTTTGTCAGTATTTGCGGTCTGTACATCGGTTGGAACTTTTTGTAATAATCAGCAGCCGACATGGCTTGATTTAGTTTGCCGACAGTCTGTTTGATTTGTATTTTTTTTCTTCTCGAGCTTGGTTATTTCCTTATCGGCTTCAATCATACCTTTAAGTAGCAAATGAATTTCACACTGACCCGAGACAGTTAGAATAGCACAGCCTTGGGGTACTTCTGTGTCAAAATTAATTTTCGAACAGAATGCCACTGTTGTGAGATCATTTGCATACTTCTTAAGTATATCGTTTGGTTGAGAATCGGTACAGACAATGAAGGCTTCACTTTTAGTCTTATTTTGAATATTGTAATCGCTACGAGCTGAATGAATGATACATGCTGCTTTTTGGACAAAGTCTACTTCACGCTCAACTTTTTCATTACGGCATGATGTGTTTTCTAAAGAAAAAATTCACAAACTAAATGAATGCCATCTTAATTTGGACATAAATTGAAAACATACCTGGATAAGAAGCCACACATATGCTAGGAGTTTGCTCTAAACGTGGCAAATTTCTTTCTTTTTGGACAAAGAAATTCCGGCCTTCTAGCATTATAAAAATTGAGGAAGAATTGTGTTTCCTCTTTGGTGCAACCCTTCCTTTTAGCTGAAACAGACAATCAAAATAAATAAACACGAAAAAAAGATTTGTGGGGCAGTAAATATAGATACCTCTATTAGTTTTGTATTTTCTTTTTTCCGAACTCATCGCTGGATCAACTTTTAAATTAAACAAATCTGAAATCAAATCAGCCACAGGCACAAATAAAACCATATGTCATAATGCCATATGTCATCAAAAAAAAAAAATATTGAAAAAGGATGTGTTCATGAACTATAGGTCATTTGGCAACATAAACTAATCATTACACATTCTAAATATATTGAAATTGATAAATTGTGGGGATAAATTTCAAAGTAAATGTTATTGTTTTTATAATTTTTTACTTATTTCGTTATTTTTTTCATAAATTATTTATATATTACAGATTTACCTACTTCGTTAATAATCTTATCTAAAATAGCCATACTTACCGAACATATTCATGGAAATCTTGCAGAGATACCAACTTAACACTATTAAGAAAAGAAATTCATTGGAAAGTAAATGTATACATTAAAATTACTGAAGAGCGAATGTGCTGTTAACTTGTTGTTGTTGTATTTACATGCGCAAAATATGCTTAATGTGTAACATTTCTTAATGTGTACATTAAGAAGCTCAACAAAACACGCCTATTGTAGGTCTATATAGTATCTTGAAATTTAAAGCAGGAATTGATTTTTTTCCAGTATGGCTTAACAGTGAATTGAAAAAATTTTGAGAAATCTCAAGTTGCTGAACAAACCTTTTAGTTTCTAAACACTTTCTTTTCTCTTTTTGGCATCTCTTCTTTTATCTTATCTTATCTTCTTTTAGCTCACGTTCCACAAATAAATCATTTTCTATTTTCGTTTCGTCTCGTTACGTTCCGAATGGTGCTGGTTTTTTCGATCTCTTTTCCTCTCTTCATACGATAAATTTTCGCGTTTACCATCTCCTTCTTTCTAATGGAAATTAAACTTCTTAGCCGTTGTTCTATCAACCATGGCATTCCATTTGCCACTGTTCTTCTCCAACAAGTCCCGCTCTGCTCAGAAAAAATATTTTCTCAACTTTTCTAAACTGGACGAAGTGGAGTTGGAGATGCAATCGAAACTGGAATGGTATGAACACTTTTTTTTTTTTGCTTTACTAGTTCGTCTTCGTCGCTGTGTGCGGAAAGAAAAGTATTGTTTATTTTTATACTTTCGCGATGTAACAGAAAAAAAGACTTTATTTAATTAAAATTACACATTTCTATTGCAACGGAAAAACATATACCAAAGAGACGACAAACAGTGCAGTGAAATTATAATTAAATTATCACAATTAGATTTTGTGCAGATTAGACCAAGGAAGAAAAATAGAAATCCGCATACGAGTACCTACCTACCTAGGTTTTTTTCTATTTCGTGTATAAAAGTGTGGCTTTTTAGAAAAAAAGAATACAAAACTATCTTTAATAATAGTAGAATTCGTGTGGCAAGCACAGGTTCCGTTATGCTCTGTCGCGACTGGAAAACATGGCAATAGACGGCAAGCAGAAGGAACTTGCTTAGATGGGAGCTGGAACTGGGAGTCTATAGTCGGGTTAACTATTCATGTACATAGTTATGGGTTTGTGGTTCTACTTGGTATAGAAAAAGAGCTGCACTCCAGCAAACGGCGGAAGAGCAAAAGCAATGAAAATAGAAAACAGCTATAATAACCCATTTGGAAACGGTAAGTTTATTTTTTTTGCTGTCATCATTCTATAAGGATTCATCGATATGTGGATGGGAAGGCTTTAATAAAATTATTAATTTATATTCTATCCTCCCTCGCACTGATGACGAAGAATGCGTTCTATATTTTGTTTAATTTAAATTGATGGCCTTAATTGGAGGGAATTGCAATTAATTAGACACGGTGATGATGGGATGGTCACAGCTCTCAGCTCTCAGCTGAAAACCTTAGTGTTCCGTCATCATTGAAAAAAATCTATTATAATTTGCTATTGCTGGCTTCTCGGATGACAACGACTACGATTCTGCTTCGGCATCGACCGACGAGAAGACAACAAGTAAGACTCCACAAGAACACCATGCACACCCCGTAGATAATGATGGTGATGCGATGGGACGATCGTCGATCGAGGTTTCAGGGCTGCGTTTCGCTGCTCAGTTTGAGTATTAGTGTTCATGTTCATTGATCCGCCGGCTGCCGCTCGGCTGGAGAAAAACGATACGAAATTTATTTCTGGTGCCCAAATAAGAATAGCACACGAAATGTATATTAAATCTTTTCTTCGAAAGCGAGCATGGAAAAAAAAAGAAACGATTAAGAAAAACAAAAAAACATAGCCGAGAGAAATAGGAAAGTAAAGAAAAGAAAGAACTATATAAATCAAGAAAATAACATAACTTGCATACAAAATGTGATATTAGAATGGTTGGCATGGAAAACTAGACAAGAGGACAGGGAAAGACAGCAAGCTGTTGTTTCTTATTATTATTTTGCGACGGTCGATGATGGCAAGAAGATGATGGTCGGGCCGGTGTACCTACATTGTATTTATGTACATATGTATATTTAAGCTCTTAATATATATGTATATACAATCCTTCAGTGTGATGTGTGTGTTTCGCTTTGAGTTTATAAACAAAAACATGGGATGAGTGGAAAAAAGATATAATTTTGAGTGATTAAATACTGCCCTCATCCCGTTACAGCCTTCACCCATCGACATCCATTCAATTCAACGTCCTCGTGTGAGTGGAAAGCCATATAATTAAATAGTTAATCGGGGACTGCTGTGAGGGAAGAAGCGAAACAACACAAATGGAAAGTATAAAATACAAAAGAAAAGACATTTTCCAAAAATTGAATAAAATGAATAGAGAAGAGAGTGGCTATATAAGAAAAGAAAGGTAGATTTAGGGGTAAAATCCTTTTAGAAATGGTGACATAATTCTAGGTCCTGGGATTGGCTTTGGCATAGGTCAAGGCTGATGTGTTGAAAAAAAAATATGAGATAATACCTACAACTTAAGTACCTACACAAAGGGAGCATAAATACACCCGTGTGTAACTAATTACAAGATTACAAATAGTACTCCTTTACTCAATAACATTTTATCTTATATTTTACAGTTTCTTTAGTATTATTGCCTTATACCCACCTGGTAAGGTAAGCTTGATTTTGGGAATAAGTTAAGAAAAAAATTTTCATTCAATAGAATAAAATAATGTGATAGAGATATCGAAAAAAGAGTGCCCACGCTGAACCAAATCGAATGGAGCTATATAAAGGATGGGCCAAATACCTACTCGTTTCTTTTTAAAAATGCAATAAAATTAACAAAATTAAATTTTTCCCATCTACTCGTATTAGGGCTTTATTAGTAAAGCCTAGTACCTACTCAGTTCAAGTGAAAATGAAAATTTCATATAAATGTGGCGGCTGGTTCACTCGCATGAAATCCCCAACGAGAGGTGAGTACCAAAATGTGAATTGGAAAAACAATTATGTCCCACAACTTTTTCCACGCCAAATTTTCATTTCTCAATGTACAACCATCAGGAAAAAGTTTAAGGCAGCGTCGAAAACTGTGACATTTGTCAGTTAATTTAAATATTGGGGAGAGTACGATAACTTGGCCGCCAAGATTTGATGACGGGTTTTTGTAGAGGGGTCAAAAACAAGCACTTTTTACTAAGGGAGGGGGATTCTATCTCCTCCGTTTAGGAGGTAGGGGCACTTTTAGAAAAAATGGTTTAAATTGAAAAAAAAAAAAAATATTAAAAAACAAGGGCAACACTTACAATAAAGTGCTAGGTATATTGCATTTGAAAGCCAGAAATGACCGTCACCACCAAAAATCAAAAAAAGCAGTTTTGGTAATTTTCGATTTTCTCAAAAACTAGAAGACATGGGTAGAACCATGCGGATTTTTGTGTTCGATTAAGAACTGATAGTTACATGGAACACATATAAGCTAATTTACAATACCATTTCATAATTTTGAAAACAATCGGTCTAAACTTTTTTTTTCACATTTTTTTTATCAAAATTTGGACTTTAAATGCGAATTTCTCAAAAAACATTGACATGAGTAATTTAATTTAAATAGTACAGGATTATAGAACACAGAACTTTTGGCTTTCAAATGCAGTATAGCACTTTATTGTAAGTGTTGCCATTGTTTTTTAATATTTTTTTTTTCCAATTTAAACCATTTTTTCTAAAAGTGCCCCTACCTCCTAAACGGGGGGAGATAGACCCCCCATCCAATAGTAAAAAGTGCTTGTTTTTGACCCCTTTACAAAAATCTGTTATCAAATTTTGGCGACCAAGTTATCGTACTCGTGCCTAAATATTTTGTTTCAAAATAAAAAATTGAAAATTTATAAACAGAAATAAAGAATGGATAACGAATTTTTTGATACTGATCTCGAGAGTTTACTTAATGAAAGTATTCAGTATTTCAGGTGAGTATCAAAAATTTACGTGGAAAAGTTTATTCTATTTTCATTTTTATTCTCCGCGTGTAATTTGGAACGTATTTATTTTTTATTTCAAGCTAGGTGAGTACTAGGCTTAGGAATAAATATTTCCATTGATTATGGAACGCAACGTAGTTTAAGTGACTGTCTCGGCTGGAGTCAATTGGACCTTGTAAGCGAATAATCCGAGATCTTTGTGCAGAATTCTCTTCTGGCTAGTGCCTGAAATGTTGAGCTGTTGAGATCGATGGCGAGTTGGTGTTCGTGGATTGAATCTCACACTCTGCTACAGCACCCACACTCTCATCTGTGTGCACCGTACGAAGACGGGGACCATGAGTGTTGTCCACTAGCATACCAGTCTCATGAACTTTTCGCACAGCAAGCGCTTCATTTCTGCCAAAACTTCTTTTCAAAAAACGCACTGTTTAGGCTACACAGCGCTCATTTTGGAAATAAATTTTTAATATTTCCCAACGTTGTTCAAGCGTTGAGCGAATCGTTTCTTTTTGTCAAGATCTCGAGCGGAAAAAAATTGTGAGTGTCAAAATAAGCTATGGTTAAAAAAAAACCCGCCATGGTCCACCTTATATGTACCTATTTCTCATTACAGCTGCAACTTCACATCGTAATGCGGTACACTATTTTCAAATTGGGCATGCACAGTTAAATTAACAATACCCACAATACTATAACCGTTAAAAAATCGTTTTTATAAAAAAAATTAGATGCAAAGTTCAGCTGTTGCAATTGTATAGGGTCATCCCCAAACATGGATGTCATGATCGGTCAACATTTAGATTATAAACCCATTCCAAAGTAGGTATGTACCTACATATAATTGGGTCTTATTTTCGAAATGATACTGGTGGGGCCTTTTATTTGTCAACTGCGTTACCGACCAATTATCACTAGGTATTTTACCTCAGTCAAAATTCAAATTGATGCTACGGACGCGAACGATGTAAGCTCTTAAGTGCGAAAACGGTAAAAGGCTCTTAACTTTAAATCAGTGGTATTAGAGGATTTGTAAGATTCTTAGGTAGGTAATGTACATTCTTTATTTTATTTTAATGAGAATACACAACGACCTTCCTCAGCAAAATTGTCAGATTTCTCGTACTCCTTCAGACGGAGTAAAACCTCTGAGATCTTACACCCCGACTCCACAAGATATCTGTCTCTCCAACTCAATGTCTGACATCTCTATCTTCATATTTTCTAACAACTTCGCTGGGCAAATTATGTAATGATATTTCATTTCTATCCCTACTGCACGGGATGTGTTTTGTGCAGACAACAGAAATTAGCAAAACGTAAAACTAACAAAAATTATATATACCTATTTGAAAAAGAAAGAATGCACATCTACTTAAAGTATAAATAAATAACACGAAACATAACTAAACAAACGAATGAATGCATAACATGACACGCGAATGTATTTATTTACAAAATAAAAAAAAAAAATTGCCGACGGAATACTTGACAAGAACCAACCAAATGAGAAGACAAAATAATGAGAATAAAATGTCATTTCACGACAAAAAGTACGAAAAAATCATCTGTCAAATTTCATATCAGACATCTATATCAAGATAAAACCGAAGACATAGATCGCTGACATCATATCATAAGAGAAAATATATCGCGTCTCCATTGGAGATTTCATATCAAGATGAGCATCTTGAGAGAATGTATCTCCTGTGGAGTCGGGGTGTAAGGAACGTTACTTAAATGTGAAAATTGATTATAGATACCGATTTTATACTTAAGAGCTGTTTGGAGGTATTTTAAAGTTAAGCACCCTTTAAAATTTCTTTATAGATTCGACTGTCAGTCAAATATTTATGTTGGAAAAAAATTAACTCCAATAGTTTTAGGCGTTTTTCAATCTTGTACGTTAGCTGTAGATAGTTTAGTTTTATAAATATCTTATGAATCTGTCTAGGTTGGTTTCGCAATTTTGCTTGTATGCGTGAGTATGTATTCTTAGACATATAGACAAAGAACTCCAGAATAAAGGCATTTTAACTTCTAAGTGTGTCCTTAAAAAGACTATCAAGTCACGTGGAACATAAGTTGTCCATTTTTATTACAACACATTTGCAATGCATTGATAAAATATTTGAGTTTGCAAATCAAGTCTAAAATTTTTCGAAATTGATTGTTAATACTCGGTAAAGAAAAAAAGCTAGACAGGGGCGCAGAATAATTATTAAATACAAGTACGCTTGGGTTGTTGTTTCGCTTAATTTCTAAAGTCAAAATTTGGAATATTTATATTTGAGGGAAATTCTGTTAAAAAAAAAAACATTATTGAGTCACATAAAAGGTTCGTTCGTTCAACTTTACCCAGTGTTTTCAAAAAACACCCAAGGGCTGTCAACTATTTTGTTGGCAACTAAAAGCAAGACAAAATAATTCTGTGCTCCGATAAAACTTTGAATTTATTATAAATCAGTTTTAAAAATGAATGAAAACAATTTTGTGTTGTTGCTGAATGTTTCATCTGAAGAGTACAACAAACATTTAATTGCAAACACAAGCAATAACATGCAACATGCGAATCGCCAAACGACAACAAAAGAAATACATATAAAATCTCATATGACTTTTGACAGTTTGATCGTTACCTCAACTCGCCCCAGCAAAATACCTAGATCTACTTTAGGACGAGTTCAGAGCGACCCCATGTCTCAAAAAACACAGAATTCACTCACCAGGGTGACTTCAGGTTTTTCAAAAAACGATTTAGGGCGACCCCAGGACTTCAGGGCTCAACGAACAAACCTAAAATTACTCGTATAAATAAACGTAAATGTGGTGTAGGTAGAAAAATTCTAAAAAGCATTAAAGTCGATCTTTAAAATATCCTTTTCTTAACCCCCATTCTCTCTCTGTAAAACATTAAAATTACAAGTTTAAAGAAAATCGGTTCAGCTGTTTATGCTGAAAATCGATGTACGAATATCCAAACAGATGTCAGACACACTGCCATAAAAAAAATAATTTTCGATGTAGGTACATACAGTGCGGTTCACATGAATAGACGCACCATTGTTCTCTCAATAAATTGCAGTTTTCTTTTTGTTTTTCTTCATGAACTACGAAAGAATTGCATTCATTTGAAAGGTTATTAAATTCTTTGGGAAAAAAATATAAATTCAAGATTAGTGAGAGACACTTAACGATTATTTTGATCTCTTTCTTCGCATTAGTGCTAAAAAAGCTCAAATAAATCGGTTCATTTGAATAGACGCACGAATTAATTCAGTTAGTTTCTTAATGCTGGGTAATACAAATTAAATTTCGTTAATGATTGTACGTTATTAAAGTTTTTCCGAGTGTTTAAAGTGAAAATGGGTAAAAAGAAAATGTTAACGGCGGCGGAAATAGCAAAAATTGAGGCCTACCACTCAGAAGGGTATTCTATGCCGAAAATTGCAAAGAAAATAGGACGAAATGATAAAGCTGTTCGAAATGTTTTATCAAATCCTGCCACCTACGGAAAAAAACAACAAAAGAAGGACAAAAACACCCTTTACACCACACGAGAAGCGAAAAATTATAAGAATTGCCTCAAATTTAACTAACTCCACGATGAAAATCAAACAATTAACGGGGGTAAGTGCAAGCAAATCAACTGTTCTTCGAGCTTTTTTAGGTATTCAACACTTGAAATTCAAAAAGCTAAACAAAAAAAAACTTAACGCTGCAAGAAAAGAACAGCGGTTGGAGTTCGCGCGTCTTCACATGACATGGTATGCGCAGGTTGGAATTGTTTTAAATTGAAGAAATGTGCTGTTTTCTGATGAGAAAAAGTTCAACCTAGATGGTCCTGATGGGCATAAGTTTTGTTTCTATGACATCCGAATGCTTTTTGAACCGAAATCATTCCAAGCAGTGGCGTAGATAGGGGGGGGGATCAACATAACCAGTCATGAACCAAATAAGTTAAAGAAACGCACTCTGAAATTTTGTTTACGTCTCTCACCAATTGATAATAGGTAAACGTGCAAGAAAAAGCGCTTCCATCCAGCTACATATACAGGGTGTCCCACAGTCACCGCCCCAAACGAAAACCATGGATTCCTGAGGTCATTTTAAGTCGAAAAACTTATGATGTAATTTTCTCGTTCTCGTCCCGTTTTCGAGTTATAACGGTTTTTATGATTTTTGCTCTCTTTTCCCTTAACTGGCTTTATCTTTGCCAAACTACGTCCGATTCGTAAGATATTTTTTATAACCAATCAAGAATTTATTACAGTTTTAGTTTATCTCAGAACTTTTTTTTCTGCGGACAACCGTTTCTCCGCAATTTTGCATCAAACCCAATTTTTTTCGTTTTTTAAGTTGTTTTTTTCACTTTGATATCATTTTTTTCAAAAAAACACGTTAATGAGTATTAATTTTTTTTGTTAATTATTAAAGCCCAGTTCATTTTCTTAAAAAAAAAATATTTTTTTTTCCTTAAAAAGAATATTAAATGAAATGTAATTAACAACAAATAAACAAACTGAGTGAATTTAAAAAAAAATAATTTTTAAATACAAAATTAACTTTTTCTGAAGTATTGTGGTTAAGAAAAGGACAAATAGATAAAGTTGTCCCATTTCAGCGTATATTAATAACATTTCCAGATATAATTGATTAGTGTAATCCATTATTCGCAAATAATTGAAAAAAACTACAACTTGAATAACAAATCCAAAATGGAGTATCAAGTGAAAGAAGACGACGCGAACACTAGTTCACGCGAGAAAGACATTTACAACCTTCAAATCATAATGCAAATCTTTACTGTTTATATTAGGTAACGGTCTTACTAATTAACTTTATCTATTTGTCCTCTTCTTAACCACAATAGCTCAGAAAAAGTTAATTTTGTATTTAAAAATTATTTTTTTTTTAAATTCACTCAGTTTGTTTATTTTTTGTTAATTACATTTAGTATTCTTTTTAAGGAAAAAAAAATATTTAATTTTAGAAAATGAACTGGGTTTTAATAATAAGTGAAAAAAATTAATACTCGTTAACGTGTTTTTTTGAATAAATTGACATCAAAGTGAAAAAACTACTTAAAAAACGAAAAAATTGTGTTTGATGCAAAATTGCGGAGAAACGGTTGTCCGCAGAAAAAAAAGTCTTTGGACAAACTAAAACTGTAATAAATTCTTGATTGGTTATAAAAAAAATCTTACGAATCGGACGCAGTTTGGCAAAGATAAAGCCAGTTAAGGGAAAAATAATAAAAACCGTTATAACTCGAAAACGGGACGAAAACGAGAAAATGACCTCTTAAGTTTTTCGACTTAAAATGACCTCAGGAATCCATGGTTTTCGTTTGGGGCGGTGACTGTGGGACACCCTGTATATATTTTATTAAAGATATTAGCTACACTGCCGGTTTCAACGTCAACTCCCGAAAAAACTTTCTCCAGTCAGTAAAGAGAATAAAAACAATACAAGGATCGTTTGAATGGTTTGGCTGCTCTAGCTATTCATCGCGAAATACCTATAGTAGCAGACTAGGTTATAAGTGTTTTATCTAAAAAGAACAGAAAACTGGATTTTATTTTGTGATTTAGTGCCTTGCATAAGTATAATCGCACCTGTAAAAATGCGTTTTGTAGAAAATTAAAATGGGAATGACACTATACTATTTTTTATTGAATGGCATCAATAATTAAGTAAATTGAGAAGAAAACAAAGTTCTGTTAGTTTCTCTTCTGGTGGTTAAAAATTAAAACAGATTTTTTTTTGTATTGCAAAAGTAAAACCGCTTTTTTATTTTGATCTGTTTTTTTTTATTTTAAGTAAATCTTTTCGGCTAAATTAGTTAAGGATATTGCTGCCCCTATTTTCTACCAATCTAAAAATTGTTTTGGTTATTGGGGCATTATCATGCTGGAAGACATGCCGAACTCGACGAAATCGTCTTCAGTAGGGTACCAAATTATCCTGAAGCACCTGGGTGCAAGCTGAACTGTTCATCTTTGCAGAGGTGAAGGCAAGTACAACCTTACCACGGTCGCAGAAGGCCCCCCAAACCTTACAACTGCCACCGCCAAAGTTCCTCTTGAAAACAAATTTTTTTCCTTTTTTAGATCGTGCCAATATCCGTTAAAACTACCTGACCCATCAAGATTAGACTTTTTTTCGCCACTGAAAATAATCTAGAATAATCTAAAAAAAAAACATTCATTGAATTATGCCATTTGGAATAACAAGAGTTAAGGGTAAATTAATGGAATGTTACTTATGGTTTTCCAATTCCGTTTCATGTTTTGCTGGGCAAATTCTTACTTTTTTTGTAGACTGTTGTCAAGTTTGGAGCTGGCATCATTTTGCACCGAACAATCACTTTACTGCTTTTTAAGGCACGAAAAACCGTTGAAACCGAAATTCCTAAGCCCAATTCGTCACGAACGTCTGGCAAAGAATGCGCCGAATTGGATGCAGCACTTATTAAACGCCTCTTATCTCGACGTGTCAGCTTCTGCAGATGCCCGGGTCTTATTTTCGTCTCATAAGATTCTGGATCTTGTAAGAAATTTCGGACGACAAGATCGAATCTTTAAATTTTCCTACCAATAGCCCTTAAGCTTAATCCAGTGAACCGAAAAGCTTGAATTTTGACTTTTTCCGGATCGCTTAAATGTTTACCACGTGGCATTGTTTATTGTCATTTCGAAGCACATAACTGAATGAAGCTTCAGAGAGGTTTGCATTGTGCGGTTATACTTTTGCAATATATAAAAATCTGTTTTTAATTTTTAAACACCAGAAGAGAAAATAACGGAACGTTTTTTCTTCTCAATTTACTTGATTAGTGATGCCATTCAATAAAAAAATAGTAAAGTGTCATTCCCATTTTAATTTTCTACAAAATGCATTTTTACAGGTGCGGTTATACTTATGCAAGGCACTGTATATCAATATTCGTTCTATAGTTCATATTCAAATTAATGCGTATAGTATATTATCTTTAAAAAATATATTTTTTTTATGGCATACATAATAAATTCAATGAAGTCTTGTTATTTGTTTTTTTTTTTTTAATTATTAAGACTTTAAAAAATATGAGCGAACTAAATCTATCCCCCCCCCATAGCGAAAAGCTATCTACGCCACTGATTCCAAGAAAGGAGAAGTATGGGTGTGGGGTGCCATTTCGTACTACCGCGCCTTTGAGTTGGTTTTGTGTCTCACAAAATGACAGAAATTTCTTATAAAGCTCTTTTGCAAACAGCTTTTCCAGCCATAAGAGAGCTTTTTGGACCTATCCAGTAGATCTGACAACTAGACACTGCTCCGATCCACAACGCGCACGTTGTAAAAGCATTTATCCCCAGTGAAAATGTGGAATTTTTGCTGTAGCCACCATACTCACTTGATCTAAACATCATTGAAAACCTTTCGGAATGGCTGACCCATCAAATTTATGAAAAAGGTAAGCAGTATGAAAGCTGTGAGGAGATTATTGCCGCAATTAAAGAAGCCTTGTCTAAGATTTCATTAGATTATTTAGAAAAATGTATAAATCTCTTAGAAGTAGAATTTTTGATGTAATTTCAAATCGTAAAGTTTGTACAAAGTATTGAAACTGTGAAAAATAACTTCAATAACAATAAAAAAGTAAATAGAAAATGTTAAAAATTGACCAACCTCTTTTTTTTAACTTTTAACAGGTGCGTCTATTTAAATGAACCGATTTATTTGAGCTTTTTTAGCACTAATGCGAAGAAAGAGATCAAAATAATCGTTAAGTGTCTCTCACTAATCTTGAATTTATATTTTTTTCCCAGAGAATTTAATAACCTTTCAAATGAATGCAATTCTTTCGTAGTTCATGAAGAAAAACAAAAAGAAAACTGCAATTTATTGAGAGAACAATGGTGCGTCTATTCATGTGAACCGCACTGTATATTATGTATATTCTTAACTGACGAACTCACGAAATATTCATTTTCTCTCATGGGAAAGTTACAGGCGCTTACTGCTAGGTGCCGTAACACAATGTGCCATTTCTGTCAACAAATATGATTTGTCCAATAAAACACTGTCTGAAAAACAAAGTAGTATTTTCCAAAGATCGATATGTAGAGTACCCTGTATTAATAAAGGGATCTTACATAAAAAATATCTTTAAATTATGTAGGTATACAATGTCTCCATAGCACCCCTAATATTTAAACCCAATAAACAAAACATCAGATGAAAGAGAAAATCTGGTAGCAACCTACCCTAATGGATCTTCGGCACCTCGCTCTCAATCTTAGTTGTGCTTATGCACAATCTCTTCTCCAAAAATCAAATCATTATTTGGTCAGATCGTCGATTCGTCAGTGGTCAGTTATACACGACATCATAGGAGAACTTGTCTTGATCATCGTCGTTGGTTCTCCTTCTCATATCCATTCCGTTACCGTTTGCATTTGCTCTGCTGTGCCACTTCCAAGATTGTACCCCTACTGCTATTATTGTTGGCCTTTTCTTACCCGTTTACCTGTTCTTCCAATCGGTTTCGGTAGTCTCTCAACAGCAACACAGTTCGATGGAGATGATCACTCCGCTTTAGATCGTCGTCGGGTCTTATTTTCTTTATTTTTTGTTGTCGTGTATTATTTTTTTTCTTTCTTTCACATCGCTTTGATTTAGCTTGTTTTACGTTCTTGTGTCCATTTGGAAAAATATTTTCGCAGCAACTATATACATTTATATCACGCGTGTATCTATTTTATTTATTCGGCTGTTTACGCATTTCATTCCCACACTCAATATATGTACATAAATGCATACAGATCCAACGAAGGTCACGCAAAATGACAAAGAACTAGAAATTGCTCCATAAACAACTATTTATTATTTAACTTTTTTGTTTAATATTTATTCAGTGATTCATTGAAAGAAAAGATAACCGACATTTTGAAAAAAAAAGCAAAATGAATAAATAGAATAATCGAAACTACTGCATCTGGGATTGCTGAATAGAAAGAAGCTTGAATGCTTGCAATACAGAGATCGAAGAAGCAATAAAAGAGTTCAGAAAAAAAAAGAAAGGAAAAATCACAAAAAGAAAGATAAAGAACTCCCTTTTTAGTTGATTTTTTTGTAATTTTCTTATAATTTGTATACTTTACCTACTTGTTGCACATTTTTTTGGTTAAAGCGCATTAATGTATAGACACTTGTATAGTATACACGATCTTTTTCTTCTTTGCACATGATGCATGCAACATCGAGTTGGCGACATATTTTCACTTTTTAATCTCTTGACACACAAAAAGGGGGAAAATCATAAGAAGACGACAACGTTGAGAAATCTCAAAAAAAAAAGAAAATTTTACTGAAAAAAAAAACAAGAAGAACAACTAAATTTCCCTTCTGTAAAAAAAAGGGGGAGTGGCATAAGCAGCAGCACATAAATTCCATTTGTTCACTTTTTTTTCAAATTCTGCACAATATCACAAAAATAAGTCTAAAATAAGAAATTAAAATGATTAAACTAAAATCCCTGTTTCGCAGAGGGCAAGGTCCTTCTGGATCAAAACGTAGTGGCGGTGGAGGAGCAGCATCATCATCTTCGAGTCTAGACCAAGAGAGTGTACCCTCATCACAGCAAACAAGCAGAAAGAAACAAACTAACGAATTGGTTGATAACGCTGGATACAATTACAACTTGAAGGATAATCAGAATAACTATCGTACTACTAATACTGGCGGTAGTGGTGGAAGAAAGAAGAACAATAACAACAACGCCCAGGTGTCAAATGTAATGCCTCCAGTTGTTGCACCGGCAGCAGTAGCAGCGGGGCAACCACCACATTCAACTTCGGCAGCTAATGTAACAGCGACAGCTAATAATAATTTAAATAATGTAGATGCCAATGAGTGGAATAAGGACTACAAGTTGAATAATTATTTGGCAGCTGAAACCGATCATTTAGAGGTGGGTATTTTTCACAGATTTAATATCGAATTGTTTTGTAATTTGTTCTATTTTTTTAGGCTAAAATGATGCAAGAACTCCAGACACAGCTTGAGAGGCTGGGCAGAGAAAACATATTATTGGAAGCTAAAATAAGTGAACTGATGCCGTATCAAAGTGAAGTAGTAAAGCTGCGAAATGAACTACTTAAAACGCAGGTAAATTCAAATACAGAAATTAAAGGCATAGTTTTTAAATACAAAAAGGAACAACAATTGCTGCTAGTCAGTGAAGTGTTAATCAAAATACAAGAAGTTATAAATTCAGAGAATATAATTTGCGTAGCTCCATTAGCTAACTACAAACATATCGATACCTTCCCGTAAGAATGTATTAAGCGACATTTTTAAAATTGTTCAGGAAACGAGAAAAACGTCTCATTTCTTAGTTATTTTTTTGTGTATTTTATTGGACGAAACAGATTTGTTTCCCGTAAGAATGTATTAAGCGACATTTTTAAATTTGTTTCGTCCAATAAAATACACACAAAAATAACTAAATGAGACGTTTTTTTCGTTTCCTGAACAATTTTAAAAATATCGCGTAATACATTCTTACGGGAAGGTATCGATATGTATACAGCCTTTTTTATTAGTTTTCACTAATACTCGGTTCAACCTCGGAATACATAGTTAACATAGTTAAACTGAGCCGAAGCACTTACTTCGGGTTTACTCCACGTCAAACAAATCCTTATTTATGAAATATTTTCTTAGCCGTTTCAGCTACGCCTTCCTTATGTTATATACTACCAAAAAAGTCACCAATCTAAAACTCTGGTTATTATAAATGTAGGCGAACCCCAGCTGATTTCCATTTTTATTCATTTTATTATGATTGTATGCATATTGGAAATTGGATACATTTAAAATTGGATTGTAAAAATTTCAAATCCTATAAATGAATGCACCAACCCCATTGCGTCCCCAATACCGTACAACTATTAGAGCGTTTGAAAAATGTAAATCATTTATTGTTGCGTAGTACCCCTTGGCATAATGGTTAGTGCGTTGGACTGTCATGCGGAAGGTCTCGAGTTCGATTCTCAGCCGCTACAAAGTTTTTTTCAGGGGTGTACTGCCTCTTGCGAGAAATTGACAAATTCTCCAAGAGTATCTCTTGTCATAGAAAGTGCTGCTCATTAGCCGTTCGGAATCGGCAGAAAATTGTAGGTCCCCTCCGTTCCTGGTAACACGCACACAGGAATGGTTGAGAGTTGTAAGTCACTAGGTCCTGGTTCACTCCGAGCTGTTGCACCACCAAATTTATAATTTATTGTTGCAAAATATCTATCTATTTTATCTTAGTAACAAACGAAAAAAAATTCTTTGCGCAGCTTTTTGTAAATTTCACACGATGTCATGTCAAAATGACATTTAGATACTAATGTCATTTTCCATTGGTTGTGCAGAAGCGTCTGGAAGAGTCCATCTCAAACCATTCTATTAGGAAAAAAAATACTCTTCTGAGAAGAGAATTTCGCTTCTCGATTTCAAGTCAGAACCCACTCAAGAAGCGCTAATAAACATACTCAAATGTCAAAAGTAAAAACCGGCAGCAGCATTCTTGTTTCGTTTGTGTTTGCTGCAATTAAGTTCGTTTGGAAATAATTTACTTAATCCACAAATAATAAATAACTATCCCAGATTTTCACCGACACGACGATTAACTAATACAAAGGCAAAATTTCAAAGTTGGAAAACGACATAAAACGGCTTTAAACATCCTATGAACCAGTTTTTGCTTATTCCGCCTCTATTCCTCGTGTATTTTTTTTATAAATAAGCTTTTTAGGATTAGAGTCGTTGTAAAGTCGAAGTAACTTTACTCCGTCGCTAAAACGAGTTAGTAAATAAGACTGATAAAGTATAAGTTCAACTTACCATAAATCATGTCGAATATTTCAATGGGTTTGTTCAATGATCTCTGCCCCATTGTGCACTGGGTAAGTGAAAGAACTATCAAAAAACTGAACAGTTTTAATTTGACATCTAACATCTCAATGCATCATTTGTTTGGTTAAAATCCTCAATACCTATTATTTGGTGCAGCATTAAAATCCTCTCGCGGAAATAAAAATAAGAATCAATATATCATAACAAAGTTATCTCCAAGACATATCATATTTACCACAAAATGGTAACATTATGATGATTCCTTGTCCGTGGCATTTTTTGAAATTTAATTAGTGCGAAAATCTTTTTTCTCCTTGGAACTCATTTCATTTCACCCCTTTAATATGAGTAAGGAATGATACCCTTTAAAAAGAATCTAAATTGATTACCAACATCTGATTCCTTTACCAGAGAAAAAGTCTAGGGTGCCAGTGTATTCAATGGGGACTCCGAGCTCAAATAACAAAGCAAGGGAAACATTTCAGTTTCATCATCTTGATTGCAAAAGTGAGGAATGTTGCTGACAAATTGCTGAGTTTTCAAATTTTCCGATTTTATTGTAATAAAATTTGGTGCTCTACAATTCACTTTTACCGATATCGATATAATTTTTTTTTGAAGTGAAATTGATGGGAAGTTCCGTGTTCCAGATTTAGATTTTAACGTGATTTTATTTCGATCAGGGGGTCAATTCTTTATCTGTGAAACTGTGAAGTGATAAAAAAGTTATCATTTCACAGCCATTTTTCATTTTCACATTTCATGAACTCAAATAATGCGATTCTGGAACTCATTCTGATAAATGTTTGTCAAAACGTGTACTAAACAGTACTAAAATGAAAAATGCTCTCATTTTTGATACACGATACTCATTTTTAAGTATAATTTTGTTTTTGTTATTTTCATATTTTATCAGGGCTCTTCACAAAATCGTTTGAGTGTAAAAAAAAAATTTAATCACCCCTGTTCTGATTTTCGTCCCGAATTGAATTCGTTACCGAAATTGATTTTCGTACGGATTTGAAAACGACGTTCTTAATTTCGTACAAATTTGCCTTGCAGTGGTACCAACATTCGGACAAGTTTTCTGTTACACATGTGTCTTCTCCTTCATAAAAGACAAAAAAATAGTTTTTAAAGATTTACGAATTCAAATTCTCCAGACAAAATCGAAATGAAATGAAAACTAAAGTATTACTTTCGTAAACGAAAATCAGAACAGGGGTGAATATTTCAAAATATTTTGATATTTTATTAATTTTTTTTTTCATATGTGTAATTGCGAATCGGATAGTGTGTGAAGTTGTAGGTAGAGAATTGATCCCCAGATCTAGTTGCGTGAATTTATTTTTTATTGAAATAAAAATTTTTTGAAAAAATGAAAAATATCCTTTGCTACTATAGAATAGCTTTGGTATTTGATTAGTGTCCTATCGATGCATTATATGACTCCAGGAATATTTAATTTTTTCAAAAAATTAAGTTTAGATTTTCATTCCGCTTCATTGGTCATTTCATGACCGCGGCCAGATGTTACGATTCAGGAATGGAAGTTGTTATGATAATGGAAAGCCATAGTTTTTGCAATAGTTTATAAGCTTTATTAAACTGGAAATATGAACCTACCTCCACCGATTTATTGAAAATATTGCCCTAGATGATAACGGCTGCCCTCTGCACCATACCATATGGTCCAGAACAATATTGAAGAAGTGACATGAAAGCGCACCGGAGGGAATATTCCCTAGTTTCACATTGCACCGCATGTTTTTCATTATAACACAACCCAGCTGAATGATGAATACAATCATATGCTTTTAAGTCGTAGAAAAGATATTGAGTCTCGACTTGAAAATCGTTGGTTTTTTCTAGAATTTGCTTCAATTTGAAGATTTGATCTATGGTCGATCAGGGTTCCGGCCCACACTTGTATTGGCTGACTAAAGTTTTGCAAAATGGCTTTAGATGCTCACACGGAATAGGATCTTATATCCGACGCTTAGAAGGGATGTACCTTAATAGTTCTTGCAGAACGTATGATCGCCTTTTTTTAACTGGATGAAATGAAGCTGATAGTTCAATCATCGATCATGTTTCCTTCCAACCATACTTAGTTCATGATTTGATAATTATATCCTAACAAAATATTACCTCTCTTACGTAAAGTCTTCATGATGTCCGTGACTAAGTTACCTTCGCTGTTTCGCAGTGCAGTCGTCCGGTCTTAAAACCAACAGCAAGTTGCTTTGTTTCTCTTTAAAATCTCCGGTTCTTGTTTCGATCGCGAGAATCTTCAATAGCCTTAAGCGGAAAGGTTATACAAGCACTTTTCTTTCCGAGCATGATCTAAACCTCTCTTCTTCTTGTTCGAAAATCTGCATTCGCTGCTCTTGTTTTACGATGCAGCATATTCGCATGTAAATCAATATTATACACTATATTATTTCAAATTCAAAGTATCTCTTGATCAAAATCGGTATGGCCGCTTTAGAGAAAGGCGATAATAATTTTTTTAACAAAATATGCACCATGTCTACAATTGTATACATCATCCAAATGCAGAACTTGACCTATAGCCTACTTTCATACATACATATATCGCAAGTAAAAAAAAAACAATATTAAAAACTTTCACTTAAAATTCATTTCCTATAAACAAACACAAACCGAACTAATCTGTAAGGATTCTCCCAATCTAACTGTATATTTCTAAACAAGAAAACAAATAAAAAAAGATTCAGACTACTCTCAATTGATACATTTTATTCTTACTGTAATTCTTAACCAACATAAACGATTGTGAAAAGATATTTTTTTGACATTTTCAAGTTATGAATTTTCATAACTAGTGCTGTGTTTTTTTTTTTAATTTAATTTCATTATAATTTAGTAATATTTTAATTATAATAACAATGAACAATAATTGTTCAATAAATTCAGTGTCCTACTAATAAAAAAAACATATCCAAAGAAAGTGTTTTTCATACGCCAATAACTTTAACCGCAACGAGTCCACATTGCACCCATCATCCGGTAATCAGCCTCCAGGGCTAACTTAAATATTTTGATATGAAGGTTTTTATAATACAAACTATATTCTACTGAAATAAAACAGCCAAGTTGAACCCTTAGCACTATTATTGGACTTTTTGAATTATTGATTCAAAATAGCCATTTTGAATAACAGTGCTAAGTCTTGGCTGATTTAATTCAGTAGTATATAGAGTTTTATCATAAAAACCTTCATATAAAAACAATGCGAGGCCACAGGCAAAATCTTACAGAATTTTAATCTTGGTTGGATATATGGGTCATTTTTTAAAAATTGACATTTTTTTTTGATCGTTTGAAAAATTTTTTTTTCAGTTTTTCTTGGGTTTTAGTTTCTAAATCTATAGTAAACAAGTAGAAAAGGAGTTTTCCGTGTTGTGCAAAAATAATTTCAAATATTTTCCATTTTACGAGTATTTTTTGATAAAAATTTAAATTTTAAATTTCGAATGTACTAAAAATGTTCTTTTTTGCATAAAATAACAATAATCCACAAAATAAATAGTAACAATAAATAGTTGAAATTTTGTGGAAAGCAAATAAATTTAATAGGATAATTAATAAAAAAAGTTGTTTGTTTACGAAATGATTTTGCTTAAAAGCATGAAAGAGTCAAAAAAATATTTTTAAATAACGGCACATAACTTTCTTGGAACTTTTACGGTACCAATACTGTAAGGAATGATGAAATTCAGTATATTTATCTATAGAATATAAAAAAATTAATAATGATATGAGCCATTATAAACTAAAAGAACATTTATTAAAAAACAAATACGAAAATGGCCACGGAGATTACAAAATCGACTATTTCTTAATTTTAATATAGTAAATGTAATTCAATGTCATCCAAATTATATTAGGTTCAAGTATGAGTAAATACCTTTCTTTTGGCGGTGGTTAGACTAAAAAATATTTATACGGTACAAAGATAACAAGGCCACTGAATTTTTACTCGGATGAAAAAATTATTTTGTATGCAAATTTTAAAGGAATTAACTGCAATAATTAAATTATAATAAAACATGAAATTAAAGGTTTTTTGACGTACTATAAGATAAATTGTTTAGTTGTGTGAAAAAGCGAAAATGTTTAATTAGGTTTTTTTTTTCCAAATCTTGTCACACTCGTTCAACTAAGTATTCGGACAACAAAACAAATTTTTTTTTTTGGCATATCATAAAATTGAAGTTTGAGAGAAGGCCTTTCAAACGACAATGCCCAAAATTAAAAAAAAAATCATTTTCATCATTAAAAATATTAATAAAACTGATTAAGCATGAAAATCACATCCCAAAAAGGCCACGGAGATTACACATTATTAATTACCATGGCTATACGTTACTATCAATCGATCTGCAAATTTTTTCTTATAATGCTGACATATAAACACAGTTCCATGCCAAATTTCAAGTTTTTAAATTGAAATGCAAAAAAAATAGAAGCTATAACGCTAAAAATGTAATTTTTTTAAAACGACCCATATGTAGTTCTTATTCGATTTTTGTCAAAAAATCGATGTAAGATAAACTGAATTTAACAAAAATCGCGTATTGACGAGGCCCTCACAGTCAACTGATGACGCACATGTTAAATCGCCGGGATGAAACGCCAATTTTTGTGGACTTAAGACCAAAAATAAGCTATTTTGAAATATTTTTAGAACGATGGCTGTGGAAATATCATTTTCTACAAGACATACGTGAAGTTGAAAAAAAAAATACCACGGATAAAGCGAGGAAAATCCACTTTCCACAATCTAAATGAAAGATACTCACAACATGAACTAGAATAATTGAATAACATATCGTCACTGTAGATCGAATACCTCGTAACCCAGAAAAGTCGATTTTTCAGGAGAGACAAAAAACTTATTATCAAATCAATGAGAGGCAATGAGAGACGTGTTGTTAATTATGCGCGTGGCTCTGCAATTATAGTTTTTAGGTTCACAGGATATTTTTCATTAGATCCGGAATTTTTTTCACAATATAATTGCATCATTACCTAAAAATCGGTTTTTTCTGGGTTACGAGGTATTCGATCTACAGGGACGATATATTATTTTCTCAAAAAATGAGTGCAACTACAACTATGAATTTACAATTGATTGAAAACAAATATTTTTGACGAAAAGATCGAGTTTATCAATAGAACTATTCACTATAGATACCATTCATAGTTTATCAAAATGTTATAATGATAATGATTCATCAATTTAGTTGATAAATGAAAAATATCGTATTGATAATTGACAACCGTAAACGCCGTTAATTCTTCTTTTGAATGAGTTTATGAGAATATGACTATGTATTTATTCAATGGAATTTGAAGTTTTGATTTAAAATATATTTACATACAAGAACCAATAGCAAATTTGGCGAATTGATATCAAATGCTAAAACTAACAGGTTCTATAACTAGCAGATGGTGTGGTGTAAAAAAATTTGATTATTTTGTTTTTTACATTACTTTAATTTATATGTTTTTACGTACATATGCCTGTAGGTACGTATATAATGTATATACAGTGAGCGTCAAAAGTGAGTAAACACCAATATGATCTCTGGAGTTACATGGAATTCGAACAAACAAATAAACAATAAATTATAATAATAAAAATTAATAAAATAAATCAAAACACAAATAAAAATTCAAAATATAGCTTCTTACAATTTTTCCTAATAAAAAACTAAATATACTCCATATTAACGCGTCAGAAGTAGAAAACGTCATAAACAGAATATAAGGAGCACAGTAAAACATGATCGTGTGGGGATGTATGGCAGCATATTCGATCGGGGATCTTGTTTTCATTGAAAGTACAATGAATAATCAAGACTATCTAAACAACCTAAGCAATAACCTTCAACCGACCTTACGCAAATTAGGGATGCTTAGCAATTGGATCTCTTAGCAGGACAATGATCCTAAGCATAACTCGCAGTTCCTTAAAGAATGAATACTTTATAAGACTTTAAAGCATCTCCACCACCCTCCCCAATCCCTGCACCTGAGCCCCATACAACATTTATGGGATCATTTGGACCGAAAAATTTCACAAACGGGCCATCAAGAACAAAGATGACCTTAAAAGGCCTTAATTGAAGAACTGTCTCAAATATCCTCCGATGTTAGAAATAACATTGTTGTTTCCATGTCACGCTGACTAAGAGATGTTATGAAGTCTAAAGAAAACAAATGAAATACCAAGTTTTTTACTTGAGGTACTATATTTATAAATTATTTTAAGATATAACTATAACAGATGTTTACTTACTTTTGACGCGTAAAATATGAAGTTTATTTAGTTTTTATTGGGTAAAAATGCATTAGTTCGTTCTTTGAATTTTGATTTTGGTTTATTGCTATTAAAAAAAAATTTTATTGTGTATAATTGGAATTCAATTTTTGTTTATTTTTTGGTTTCAATTCCATGTAACTCAAGAAATCATTTAGGTGTTTGCTCACTTTTGACGCTCAGTATATATATTGAAATATTAGCTTTACTCACTTAATAAATTCATATTGTAGAGAAACTTATCTTCTGCAGACAAGCCTTGGCTCACAGTTCCTTATTTTATTGTAAATAATAAGTGAAATTAAAAAAAAATATATGTATGAATTCAAAATAAGAAGTAAAAATTTTATTACAGAAATATTATCTCAGATTTCAAAAAAAAGTGTGTAAATCAATCGCTGCTGTACAGATTTCTAACACTGCGGTCAGTTGACTTTAATCTTTTGCGAATTTATCAAAGTCATTATATGGACCAAAACGCGAAAAACGAAACCACCAAAAAAAAAATATATTTCAAATTTCGCGGGCTTTTCGCCATTTTTATTTTTTATACTTCCCAAAGTAACGAGTAACATAAATTTCAAAGAGATATTCGTTACTTACTTCGCGATAAACACGTTTTTCTTTGATTCCTTGAAATAAAAAAAAAATTAAAATACAAAACGAAATAAAATGGTAAGTTTTATTAATTCAAAATTAGTTTTTTAAGTGTTATCCGTTTTGGTCACATTAAGTAAGTTTTGTTGAAAGTATAGGGCTTAAATATTTGGAAAAACAAATTGAAATCAGCATTTAAAATAACAAAGAAACCCACCGCAATATTTGATGTAACGTAACAGCCCAAGAACCTTAAAAGTTTATTTTTCCAGCTTCTATTATACGAGTATCAACATATTAATAAAACCATATTTTCTCCGAGTAGTTTTAGTCTATTTTAAAAATAAATTAATAATTCTGTTGTGTACTAAATAATGCCGTTGTTTAGAACAGAAAACAGTTTGTAACGTAACAGTCTTTTTTCGTTTCAAATTAAAAAATTGTAACTACTATGTTGATTTCATAATCTCAATCATACTTCTAATGTTTAGGGAAAGCTTAGTAAGACCCAAAAGAACAAAAACTATGAGCCTTATCATCGTAAATAAAGTTTGTGTGCGTTGAAAATGTCAAATCCTTGCGTTGCATGCCGATGAAATGTCAAAATGGCAGCAACGCATGGTTTCCGATTTCTCCGACAGCAAATTATAAGTGGAAAATTTTCCAAAGAAAAATTAAAAACGAATAAACTTTTATAATTTTTAACTACGCTGTATCTGAGTTAGAAAATATTTGATATATTTTTTAAGAAAATTCTTTTTTCTTTATTTAATTTTCTTTATTCATATCTTTCCGCTTCCAATAACACTGCTGCACTATCCATGATTCTTCTTTGCTTATTTGACACGAATCAACACTTTACTAATTTATTGGCGTTTACGTCAAATACACGCTTTAGTAAACGTCGGTTTTTTCCGTTACGAAACAGATACCATGAAGGAAATAAACGTTACGATCATAAAGATACGATGATAAGGGAGTATATATGTTTGTAAATAGTTTAAAAAGGACGGAAAAGTTTGAGAAGTTGCTGAATTCCAAATTAGAATTGATTTATATTTATTTACAAAGCACTATTTATACTAAGAGTTTGTTTAAATTCGATAAACAAACTTAATAAATTATTACAATGAATGATTGATGAATTTATCTTAAATAAAGTAAAATATTATTATTTTTAAAACTAAGTGGAAATACTTAAAGTAAGTTAGTGAATTAATAGATCGCCACAATTTCGATATGTACTTACCTATAATGAAAAATAAAGTTTTTTTTTTTTATTTAATTTGTACATAATTTTTACATAAGTTGCCCTTTTTTTATGTCTAACGATAAGAAAACCAAATAACTCTAAAAAAAATACAATTTTAGCCATTTTCGATGCTGACTTTAACTCTTAAAATAGCCAAGATCGCACGTGTAACGTAACATACTTTTCATGTAACGTAACAGTCCCAACATTTTTCATTCCACAGAATCTAAAAATACAGTAATGCAACCTCAAAATCTACTTCCAAATTCATGTAACGTAACAGTCCCGCTAAAACATTTTCAGCGTTTAAATGACAGGCCTCACTGATTTTTAAATTAATAGAAAATGTTAGTTAGGAAGTCTATTTTGAGAAAAAAATAATAGATATTGAAAAAGTATTCAGTTTCATATATTTTCAGGTAAATTTGTATTGAAATATGCGTATGAATGTAACGTAACAGTCCGCGTTTTGGTCCATATGAGGAATTGAAGGGAGTTTAATGTCGATTTCCTTTACACATAAGAAATCAATTTCTGTGTGAAGGTTTAAAAAATCGATTTTTCTATGACAGGGATCAAAATCTTCAAATCCATATTTGATTTTATTGACTTGAGATTTGACACCCACCCAAACAACAAATTTCGATCCGGGATCGATGTCCCTAGGAAATCGACATAAGACTCACTTCAACCTTTTGTAAACTTGCATCGACTGGTTTGACTAGTTAGATTTTGAAACGTGAAAAGTGCTGCACTTAAGTTAAAAGTTGGCCAACTCTTGCGGTTACGGGTGAAGCTCTGTCTTCAGTTACGTTGTGTATTGTGTTGTGTTCATAGTACATATTGATTTTTTTTGCGTATTCAATATTTTGACATCATTCCCAGATGTATTGAAAAAAATCGTCAAGCAACGAAAAAACGACATCTATTATACACGTGTATCATTTGAGTGTATTCATTAATATTAACATAAGGTTTGTTCGTTGAGCCCTGAAGTCACCCTGGGGTCGCCCTAAAACGTTTTTTGAAAAACCTGAAGTCACCCTGGTTTGCAAATTCTGTGTTTTTTGAGACCTGGGGTCGCCCTGAACTCGCCATGAAGTAGACCTAGGTATTTTGCTGGGGCGAGTTCAGGTAAAGAATAAACTGTCAAAAGTCATATGAGATTTCATATGTATTTCTTTTGTTGTCCTTTACTGACTCGCATGTTGCATGTTATTGCTTGTGTTTGCAATTGAATGTTTGTTGTACTCATCAAATGAAACATTCAGCAACAACGCAAAATTGTTATTGTTCATTTTTAAAACTAATTTATAACAAATTTAAAGTTTTATCAGATCACAAAATTATTTTGTCCTGCTTTTAGTTGTCAAGAAAACAGTTGACAGCCCTTGGGTGTTTTTTGAAAACCGAAAACCCCAGTTTTTGTTGACAACTCTGAGGGTTGTCAAGAAAACCTGGGTCAACCCTGGGTAAAGTTCAACGAACAAACCTAATCAGGGTGTAGCCCTGTGCAAAAAAATTTTAATTTAATACTTTTCAATTATTTAATTGAATACCAGTATTTTTTAACAAAACCAGTTAATAAAAATAAATTAGAAAATGTGATAACTTCCCACTTGATAACTCGAGCATATTCTAAATATACCTTTAATAAGAGAAAGTTTAAAAAAAAAGACGAGCTTGTATACTTTACTTTACTCTACGATCTTAGATTCAGAAATGCGGAGACAATAAAATTACTGTTTGAATGTTAAGCCTATTTCTGAATTTGTTTTTAATTAAATTCATCAAATTGAATAGCCTTCGACGGCTTATAGTTAAAAAAAAGATTTTGAATTTGTAGATCTACTAGATGTGTCTGGTCCTTCAAATAATACTGTAATAAATGGTATCAATTCATCATTAAATACATCAACTTGTTTTTTATTGAATAGAAATCTTTTTTTTCAAACAATTTAACCTTATTGTCTTCAAATAAAAATCTATTTGGAGGTTATTTACAAAGACTAAAATAATAATTTAATTTTTTTTCATTTCTTGTGATAAATTAATTTCATGAATTTAAAATTCAATACCACAAAAAATCGTCAAAACAAGAAGCTGAAGTCTTGATTTTCAAATTCAATGTTGTTTTTTTCTGGTAGCTTCTTTATGAAATTGTTATGCAATTTTATAAATAAATGTTTAACTTGGATAAAAAAGGTATATTATTTCGTCGTCGTTCTATGAAAACTCCCTAAGTCCATTTAAAAAAAAAATGTGATTCAATTCTTATTTAATTCATTTCGGATAAACCATTTGTAAAAAAATTAATGTACAATGGCTACGCCAAACCCATTCTTCGATTGAAGCCTGAGATCGTGCTATTCTGATAACTTTTGGATTTTTTTATATTAATTTCCAAGTTTAAAAGCAAATATCTCAAAACACAAAAAATAGACTTAGGGAGTTTTCATAGAACGACGACGATTTGTTCACATAATTTTTCTTCGAAGTCATAAAACACTTACAAGATGAATTGAACATTTGACGCTTGTTCAGAAATTGTGCCGTGTCCATTTTCTTGGATTTTTAACAAACCTTCGAGTGTTGTTACAATTGCGAAATTAACCAGGGACATATTATGTATGACTGCGTATTTACATGTGTGTAAACTAGTAGTTATTTGTTTTGATAGCTATGCGTAACCTAAACCATAATCAATTTAGATTGAACAATTATTCATCCTTTTTATCTGATACAGTTACATTTGATTATTTCAAAATGCTTCGACCGAGTTGAATTCGTTCTTCAAGCCTGTTGCTTTGATATAAATGCGAATAAATTTCGTTTAAAATTATACTAGTGCCCATTCATTTTATGGAACTTTTTGCGTAAAGATCTTGTGTGAACATTTAAGATCCAGATTACGCACCAGACCCGGTGGCCACATGCCCGAAATCCTATTCAAGCATTATTGACAAAAGATAATCTTTCAAATAAAGCTAATTTCATGTATTTTAAGAACATTTTTCGGTGTTTTATTTCAAATTTAAGTTCTCCACTTCTAAAAAAACACCCTTTATATATATCTGCAAAAGTAAAGACCAAACAATTACATTGGTATTGTTGCACTTAACTCAAAGTCACAAATATTTTAGCTAAGATGCTCTTGTATTAAAAGAGCGTTACATGTTTATTTATTATATATAAATCTGAACTTACAAACTCTTACAAATAAATAGCATTTAAGAAACATTGAACTTCTCATAGCATCACACGTTTTCTTTATTACTTAAAACAACAACACTTAATAACTTTTGGCAAATTCCCAGTCTATTTTCAATATCTTTCAGCCTATTTTTTACTTAATTCATTAAAATCTAAAACGAGCGTATTTTTTGTTTGGGTTGGCACAGAACAGTTTTTTAGTGTTAATTAGTGTTTTGTTTTACGTCATTTTTTTCCCAAAACTTGTATTAAAAAAAAGCAAAACATTCATTTGAGAAATTGTGATCCATTTAGATGTATTTCTTACACAAGTATTGTATGTGTTAGTTGGTGCAGTGGCGTACGCATATTTTTGTTTATCTAACTCTTGATTCTGATAAGCATAAAGTACCTAAACGAAATTGCTGGTACCGTTATAATGGTTTACTTTGCCAAAATCGAGGTAACTTTGTACCATTAAAAAAAATAAATAAAAATATAATATTAGTTTTAAACTCCGAACACTAATTTCTAATATTTCAAAAAACTATTGTAAACTTTTTGTGCGGCAACTCAATACCTAATTCATAGAAGATATCATTCAAAATGACCTTCATTTGCCTTAACATCGTTCACAGAATACAAACTATTCTTCTAAACACACCAGATGATGTAATCCATCCATTGGGTAGAGCTCTGAACTACTAATCAAACGATGGTATAAGGTCCGGTGCGGTGTTTTTGAGCAACTCTTGAGTGGCTTTCACCTTTCGAGCTGTAGCAGGCTCATTTGGAATATACACTACTTATTGGCGGACGTTGTTAGGCTGTGAGGTCTCACAACGTCTTCCAAAATAGTATTTTATAAACTTACGAATAAGTTTTCACACAAAATTATTAAAGGTTAACATTAAAAGAACGCAAATGCCTTATTACAAAAAAATTGACGACTGGATTGCTATACTTGCTCTTATTTACAAGTACTTAAAAAAATATTTATGCATAGTTGTTTATTTCGTTAAAACATCTAAAATAGTATGAGGTTAAAACTATAGAATGCCGTTTGATTTAAAAAACGTAGTAAATATAATACAAATTGATATGATTAGATTAGATTTAGATTAGATTTTTATTCAACAGCAAAATCAATGTTACATTTTCTTGTTCAAAATATACAATTTGAATAGTTAAAGACTTGGCAATTTATGCCGTCAGCCTGAGTGACATTCAATATTAAAGCTAATTTTACTTGAAATACATTTTTTTTTATAAAAAAAAGGTATAGAATTTGAAAAATTTTTTAAATTAAATTATTTGAAGTTAGGCAAATCAAATTTATGCAAATTTATTATTTACAAATATATTTATAAATTTAATTGATATTAAAGGGCTTTGAGTTTAGCTAAAACGAAAATATATAATACTAAAAGTATTCATTAATTATGTTGAATCGGTATGATGACGAAATTTTACAGTATTCATATAGCATCCGCCAGTTGGCTCCATTCAACAGATCGAAAATTTCACTTTCTGCCAAGATGTTTTTACCAAACTTTAATCTCCTTATTTCCTGTAGAATCGGACATATCCCATACATACTTTAAAAATAGTTCCAATAGCTTCACTTGTCAGGCTACAGTTGAAATAATTACGATCGCGGAGATTGTAGTTAACCTTGGCGTAATAATATCTCTCGGTTGAAGATTTCGCTTGTTCTATAAAGGTATACCTTTCATTTTCATCAGTGATTTGTATGATTTCATATAACTGCTTTCTTATCTGTGTAGCACTTTTCCCTTAACGTTAAATGTTAAACCACAGTCTGCCGCCAATTCAGCCCAATCCTTAAACCAGTTTTTTTCATACTGAACTGCGTAAAGCCATATAAGTTTTGGTATCCGTAATTCTAACGATATAATCTGCATGCATTTTTAAAGTTGAGACGAATAGAGTTGAAAGACCAGTTTCTAAATAATACATGTATCTGGGTGTGTTATTCGGCAGATAGAAGATTTTCCTTAAAAAGAATTGCAGTACATTTTCCACTGCATCACATTTGTTAACACCCCAGACCTGCGCTCCATAGAAGAGTATCGAACGTGCAGTAGCGTTGAAAACTTTATACTTAATTTTAATTGACACATGTTTATTATTAAACACTTTCTTCTAGTTAGTACAAATTGATATGTTAATTTTAAGTATTTAATAATATAAATTAAAGGAAATAATTAAAAAAAAAACGTTCACCATTTTTCAAGATATTGAATTTTCGAAAAAAAATGTGTATATCATACAATATTATTTTAATTTTAAATACCTTGCCGTATAAATCGAAATCTGTAGAGCTGTTAATGAGATAATAAGATTGTTCATAACGGCTCTATTGCAGGTCCTCTTAAATTTAGACCTGTGTTCTCTATCATCGTAATGTCCAGTTGGATTAAAACCTCGAGTTAATTTATTCCAAATGCAAAACTTACCGGAAAGTACCTATGTTCATATATATGTATGTACTCGTATGTAATAGCAAGTAAAAATGGGAGCCTTTAGAGTTGTATCAGTGATTATTACTTGACTTGTTAAAACTTTTGATTTTTTCTGAAAAAAAAAATGGAAGAAACTAACCCGTTTTACTGTATTTTATAAGTAATTTAGTGTAACTGTATAGTTGAGTGTATTCATTATTTTGTTTAATCATTTAAAAATTTTACAGAGTTAGAATGTGATTAAAACCTTTTATTATGTGAAACAAAAATATATAATAGCATGTGATTGTTCATTCTCAAGAAAAGACACAACTGTTAAGTAATAGGTGTGAAAAAAATTTTGGGTCCTTTTAATCAAATTCTATTCGTTGTTCGAACAGCAGAATGCAAAATTTTCAGATAAAAGTGAATAAAAGGATAAAATATGTACGTCGCTCAGAAAAGGAACAATAATAGATAAAGAAACAAAAAAAATCAGGAAATGAAGCATTATTTCAAAACTGACGGATCCAACTGTATTTGTAGCCGGACATTTTGGTCCTAATTACAAGTATATACTCGTATATATTGTTTAAAAACACCCGAAACCTTGAGTTTATTTCAACTATTTTTGTATTCTGAATTTAGTCTATCTTTTTTTTTTTGTTTTTTTTTGCTCTTATTAACACTGGTCACAAAAAAAAATGTTACACCTGTTACATTTTCTTAAATTGAAAATTGACGAAATCTTATATGTACATTTTCATAACTCTAAAATAGACGCTAATAGATCTACCTTCCTGGACTGTAAAACATTCATATTCGATGAAAAATGATTAGGTTTAAGTCCACTTCGATCTTAAGATCTATTTTGCCCAACTTTGAAACGTCAAATACAGAGATTCGTTTTTTAGTCGCATGAGACGATTATGGAATAATTTACGCTGCACTGTTTCCCCTTGCCATATCAATTTGCAAACATTCAAGAACAATATTCATCGACACCTACTTTTTCTTCCTCTTAATTTTCCCATAGCTCTCGTGCTCAACCTAATCGAATCCTTATTGTCGATTATAAATATTTGTTGACAAGCTTTAAATAGTGATGTATATGAAAAACACAGGTGCAGCAAAACAAAAAAGTCGTGATGCCTTAAAGTACTTACCGCAATTATAAAACCCTTCATGCAAACTTTCCTATTTTTTGAAGTTAAGCTATACAGTCTTCGTCCTTGAAGTATTTTTCAATAGTTGTTATATAAAACTAACCTTAAATACAGCTCGGAATGACGTCAAGAAAGAAAAAGTAAATATTAATTTTATCCGAGGAAAAAATATTTGCATCCCTTCCTTATTTCGCATTGCTTTAACTCCCATCACTGTGTTTTGCAATTATTGTCTGTCACATTCGTTTTCCATCACCAGTTTTGTCTCATTTGTCCCCTTTTCCTCTTCGAAGCACATGATTTAACAAACTTGTGGTAAATATGGTCCATATTCAGGGTCTCTTACTCTCTGTCTAGCTGTGTGTGGCAGGTACTTCCATCCTCGCGCGCACTTTGTAACTTCACCCTCTTTTAGGCTTCAAAATGTAATCAATCGTAAAACCGCAGTGAACGAAGCGAACACAATAAATAAATAATTGCGGGACTAGTTTCTACAATAAACACCATTGAACAACAAAAACAATTTATAAATCATTTTTTTTTTTTCTCATTTTCTCCCTAAAAAAATATAACTTTAAACAGAACTTGCACGAGAAGAGCAACATGGAAATCCAAAAGCTTAAATATGAAAATGAATCTTTACGTAATCGCTTGCGGGACGTCGTCAACTCACCCCTGTCCGATGCTGAGAAGCATCAGATAATTCAAGATTCTCAGCGGTTGCACAGTTCCGCACCAGCATCTATTGCGTTGCCCAACGTAAGTGTGAACAAAGATAGATTTGCTGTTCCTCATAATAAAAGTGTATTTGGTTTTGTTTATTTTTCTTCGTCTTTGACAGGCCAGTGAAAATGATGGAACTCCGTGCGTTACACCAGATTGGGATAAGAATTCATCTTCCAGTGAAATATCAGTAGCCTGTCTCCAGGATAAAATAATTCAGGTGAGTTTTGGGAGGTATAATATGACATTGACAAATTAAGGTACTTCGTCTTACAGATGGAGGAGACCCATTACTCCACAAATGAGGAGCTACAAGCTACTATCCAAGAGCTTGCGGATCTACAGACTCAACTTACCGAGCTACAATCAGATAACGAGCGGCTTGCGGACGAGAAAGATGTTCTCTTCAAATCGCTATGCCGGCAGACGGAAAAACTCAAAGATTCCCGCACGCAAATTACTACTCTCCAAGAATTGCTCTTGCGAGAATCCAACCAAGTTGAGGTTGGTACTAGCGAACGAGAAAAGAAGCTTTTGGATTTAATCAAGAACTCGCAGGAAGAACGAGAAACCATTTTGATCAAGCAAGAAGAAATGAATTCCGAACTAAATGAGCTGCGTCAGTCAGTTGAGTGCGCCAGCAATGACAATAGTCGTTTTAGGGAACGCATCTGCCTACTCGACTCGACTGTAGATGCCGCAAACGCCGAACGAAAGCAGACAGAAAGTGAATTACAACAAGCCAAAGAGGAATCTTCACAGAAGAGCATAGAAATAAGCCGGCTGACAACTTTGCTGGAAAATGCAAGAGCCAAGATCGAGGAACTCGAACAGGATTTAGCGCGTGGTGAAAAGACTGATTTGACTGATCTACTAGATGCAGCCCGCAAGGAGAAGGATCAGTTGGAGGTTAAAGTAGCGTCATTGCAAGAGCAACTGTCTCGCAGTCAAAATGAGATTAGAAAACTCAAAGACAAGTTACTGGGCCTAACTGAAGAATGCAAAGTCGCCAAGAATAATGCTAAGTGTGCATTGTCTCATTTAGAATATCGCTATGAAACTCTTCAACAAGAGAAAGAAAAGCTTCATTCGGAATACCAACAGCTGCAGGACAATACCGCGGAACTTCAAGTGCAATGCAAATGTCACCTAGAGGATAAGGCACAGTTGCAAAATCTGCTCAGTGAAACACAAAAGCACTTAGACGATGCAGAGAGGAAACTTGGCGAAAAGGATGAACAACTGCAGAAAGAGACTAAATTGAGAAAACAAGAGGTATGCGTTCACAGTGCTGTATATTTAGTATGTCTATATTTTTTAAAATGTCTTACAGGCTGAAGAATGGCAGCAGTTCCAATCGGATTTGTTAATGACTGTTCGAGTGGCAAATGATTTTAAGACTGAAGCGTTATGTGCGCGTGAACAATTGGTGTTGGATAACAAAACACAACGTGAGAAAATACGAATGCTGGAGCAACAAGTTGAGAAACTAAATAAACGTAAGTATAAGATGTCAATTATCAAGTCCTGATAAATTTTTGATTTGTTTTTGTTCAGAAATTTCATCTGCAGATACAACACAACAGTCTCTACTGACAACTGTGCAACAAGAAATGGCTTCGCGACGCAGTAAAATCGCATTATCGAAGCAAGATTCTAGGTTGTCGGTAAAGACCCTGATTGAAACTATCGAGAATAATAAACAAGTAATATATTTAATAAGCTATGGCGATTAACTGTATGAATTCATTAAAAAAATACTCATATCATGTTATCCTTTTCTAGACCAAATCCGAAGAATCTGAGTCCCGCTACAGCTCTACATCGAGTCTTAACAGTGGGACCTCAGAGCTCACTCATGGAACAAATACTAACATTCCTTCTGACTGGTCAGATAATGTAAGTCTAAAATGTTGAGCTTTTACTAGTTGTGTTATATTCTTTTCGATTTAAGGTTCGAATTCAAACAACAGCCGGTGTTGGTGGGCCAACCACAAACACGACAACTACGCCGACTCCTACAAATACAACCACAAGCAGCAGTGCCAAAGGTCCTCTCCGAGAACAGCAACAACCGACCATTGTACCAAGCAGTATGCATTTTCATAGTATTAACAATGTCTCAAAGTCGTCGCTGCAAAGTGGTGGTGGTGGGGTTGTTGGCAACGGAAGCGCAAGTGTTGAAAAGAAAGACCCATTTATAATTTCCCGAACAGAGAGTAGCAGTCGGTTTCTGACGGCAGGCGAACGAAAGGATCCATTAAATATGCTCGTTAAAAATGGTGGTTCCAAACGAAATGCCCTTCTTAAGTGGTGTCAAAATAAGACAGTGGGCTATCGAAATATTGACATTACGAATTTTAGCTCATCATGGAATGATGGGTTGGCATTTTGTGCAATTTTACATTCCTACTTGCCCGATAAAATACCATATGATACGCTGAGTCAAGCTAATAAGCGGAGGAATTTTTCTTTAGCGTTTGGTGCTGCTGAATCGGTTGGAATTACTACAACTTTGGTAAGTATAACATTCTATCAACGTCAATCAATTGTTATCAAACCATGCGTATATTTTTGAGATTCCAACTAACAAGCTTCACTAGACATCCCGGTCCTTAGCTAGCTATTCCCAGTTTCTTGCGCCAACTGAGTGGCGAAAATAAATTTATAGAAACAAGACAAAACTTATAGATTTCATTTTGATGTGAAGGAAGAGGCAATTTTCAAATAAAAAAACCTACTTAGTTTTTGATACGCCTTCGGTTGATTGGAGCGTGAGGGAACATTCGCGCGGATTTTTTTTTTTGTTTTACATTTTACTGCAACGCAATTATTTTTTCTACAACTCTATCTAAGTTTTTCCGATTCCTCTTTAACTGCTATTCCCTCTTGCATCTAATGTCTGCGGAACTTCCTTATCACAAAATATCAGATCATTGCATGGTCTATTTATCCTTAGAACAAACTAGATATTAAGCACACCATGTTGTGCAAAATAATGGGTACCAGTATAAAGTTTAAATTGTTTTAATTCCCTTAAAAAAGGATCTATCAAAACCTATAGAAATAATTACACATTAATCTCTTCATCACTCTGTTGGTATTTCATATTTATACAGCCGTTGCTTTGTTTTCATTACCCGTTATTGGCTACAGCTGTTAAATTTTTCTCTGCAAAAAATATGTGGATTACAATAAAGTCACTTTTATTATAAAAATTATTTTAATCATTTTTCAAATGGTAGAGCAAATGAATATGGGACGTACCCGAGATTGCTCTCATGAGGCATACATGCGACTGCTGAATAGATTTGTCTTTCGCAATTTATGGTAACAAACGGCTTGAAAAATACTTGACATGAAAAAAACGAAGAAGGTCATTTTTCATTGGACGTTCGGAAGCGTCCAGAAGTCTTCGCAGACAGAAGTCTGGACAAACAAAAATACTGATTCTGAGAAAAGAATGGAGGCATTGACTAATGTACAAATAACTAGTGTACAAATTTCGGCTTCAAAGTTAGTGGATAATTATTTTGACATTTCACAATCAGCTGTTCGATGAAAAAACAAGTTTAATTTTTGGTGGAAGATATTTTCGAAATGAAACGTAACGCACCTTGGAGTTGAGGTCACTTGAGCTTTTAATTGAACTTAATTGAATCACTCCACTTAAACAGAAATTATTTTATATCTTCATTGATATTACGAAATATTTTATAAAATATATAAACTGTCTATCACTTTCTGTTGATCACAATTAAATTATGTTGCATACATTTGACATCATCTTCTTCCGCATCACTAATATTGTATCTTATTTGATTTTTTTTTATTTAAACTGTAAAAGAAAAAGCTAAAAGTTTACTGCTAATTGTGATACTAGTCTAAATTTCATTAAGGATCCAAAAAAAAAAATAAAATGCACGACTGGGTCGCACGAACTTGCTCTTATGTAAAAGTACATTGAAATTTAAGATACATTTTATAAATATAAAACATGGATTTAATGAGATAATAATGTTCAAATGCATTAAATTGCCGTCTGGTTTCCGGGAAAGTATGAATTTTTATGCAAATAAGATAATAATAATATATAAGAAATTTCTCTAGAATTTTTCAAGAAAAAATGTGGGATGCGAATTTTAAGTATTAAATAATATTGATTTTAGGAAATAATTTCAAAAAATAATCGTTCATAGGTTTTGAAGATATTGATTTAAAAAAAAAAAAAAAATTCAAAAACTCCCAACAAATATTTTTTCCAATATTTTTATATGCAATATTATTTTAAACTTAAGGGGACTCCTGCTGAAAATTTTGGGTTAAAATCCTTAGAGCCGTTAATGAGAAAGTCGAAAATAAAAAAAACGGGTCTATGGCAGGTACCCCTAATAACATTTTGCCCCAAATTTTTTTTTTTTGACCAAAATGTAGCCTATGTTCATAATATCACACCTAATTTTTTTATCAACATCGTTAGAGCCGTTTTCGAGATAAATAAGATTTTGCATTACGGGTGTATGGGGGGTACCGTTAGTTTTGGAGCTAAAAAAAAAAATCAATTTTTCCTCTAGGGAATCACCGAGGACCCTTAACTACCGAGATTGAAAGAAATAGGTCCAGTGGTTTAGGCTGTAGTTCGAGGTACAGACATACAGACAGACAGAAGGAATTGTCGGACCCACTTTTTTCGTCTTCGCTATCATCGTAATGTCAACTTTGATCAAAATCTCGAGTACCTATATCGCAAGTAAAAATAACTTACAAAGTATCTTATATATTACCATCTATTATCTTATGGCAATGTAAATTGGAGAGATATGAAAAACAAAATAGTGTAAAAAAAATAAATAGAAAAGATTCACAAATTATTCACACAACGAAATGTCTTGTTATTGAATGAGACCATATTTTGTCTACTGACAAGAGACTTGTCCATGAACATGATAATCAACAGTACGGTCCAGTTTTAGCGTTATGCTGATTCTGATTAGGTCTGGGGGTGATCGTCTATCCAACTTAAATTCGCATTGTAGCCTCAGCATTGGCTGGAAAAGCAAACATAAATATGAAACGAAAAGAAGTTGGTAGAAAGAAAACATAAAAAAGCAAAGCATTTTTTTATAAGAAGTACGTTTTTGGAAATCTGATAGGTTTCAAATATTAATTGAAAGTTTTTGTGAACTTTAGTCTAAATGCGTTTCGCCCAGGCACGACAATTAGGGTCATAAGTTATACTTAAACTGTCTTAAACTTCTAAGACGCAATATGAACACGAAAAGTGAAAAGGTATAAATATATTTTTACACACTTATGATTTATATGTTCCACACTGAAAGAATACCATAGGTTGAGGAAGCTTTAGTTTCCAATTAAAAAAAAAAACTGCAAGGAAGTTGGAAGAGGAGAAAGAAAATGGGGAATACGCTGAAGACCTACTGAAAAGCACTAAATTTTGTATGGGTCATTTCTAAAGGAAAAAATGCGAATGCAAGTATTCAAATTTAAGAATAACAGTACGGTACACAATATTAATACGGTGAACAGACATTTTTTTGTTGAAGAAAAAATAAAGAAAAGAATTTTTGATTTGTAATATAATGTTTGTTTGGCAAGTCAATCCTATTGGATCACGAAGTTCAAAAGCAGAGTTATATGTGCTTATAAAACAAAATTTAAATATATTAAAGAGAAATATATAACAACAAATTTAAAATTGGTCTAGTCCAAATGCTAAAGATAGTGAATATCTTGTAGGTTAATGATTTGCAAAGAGATTCTCTTTCCTTCCACGGGCACACCGTCCATAAATAAACGTGAATTCATACATAAATATAAATACGTTAACGAGGTGAGACCAGTAGACAAAAACCTTGACCTCTGCTTAGAGTTTTGGTAGCAGCCCCCAATTAAAAAAGGTACACTTTTCTGGACTGTTGGATCACATCTTATAATTTTCTTTTCATCGTAGTCTCTAATAAAATGGAATTTGATATTGATATGTTTATATGTATTCGATATGATATTTATGGCCTTCGGTCATTTTTGTTCATTTCCACCCAATCTTCTTCTAATTTCGTTCTGTTTTGTACGACTTAAGATTTAGCGCGCTTCTGATAATGCTTGTTGTACCTTTAGTTTCTGCGCTTTACGGAACCATTAGTTAATGTTGTCTGTAGTTAGAAGGCGGGCGACCACTTATCAAAACAGGGCCCATATCGCGTAAAACTAAAGCGATCGCTCAATAATTGATTGTCGTTTTGACTTGAGCTGTCTTTATCATATCAATAAAGAAATAGAGAGAGGGATTGTCAAAACGACAACCAATTATTGAGCGATACGGGTGTTTTTATTTGTCTGCATCCATTTCCAAAGAAATCAATACTCTGCTTCAGTTTAAATAATCACGTTGTTATTGGGACGGGATCTTCAAAAATGGGTTTATCAGGCTGATGAGTTCATTTCGTCTGTTACGTTTCTTTCTTTCCTTTTCTTTGAATTTTATTAAATGTGCAAAGGAAATAAATATATTCCGAAAAGTTACTTATAGTGTTCCTATGTATAATATAAAAGATCATATTTTATTAATCAAGGTTTTCTTTACTTTTTAGAACATTAATGACATGTGTCAAATTGAACGACCCGACTGGACACAAGTTATGAGCTATGTTACGGCAATCTACAAGCATTTCGAGACCTAGAATCCTCCATCTGTTAAGATCACTTTAACAAGCCAGTTAAAGTGCAGTTAAAATAACAAATAACATTAGATAACCATTATTTTATTATTATTATTAATATCTTTTTGTATATATTACTCTTATGACTGTGTCTTATTTATTTTCTAAGGAAACAAATTTTATATAATATATACACGAGATATAGATTGGAAAGAAGAAGAGTTTATTAAAACACATCGCTTTCGCATATTACTAAAAAGAAAAACTACACAGGAACAATATTACACACGATATACATTTTAAAAACTAGATACATATAATTTGTAACTCATTTCCCTTAACAGCAAAGCTACAATTTGAATTTAAAGCTTTTTTATTGTGATTTAGGACAAAAAGCAAGTTATAAAAATGAAAACAAGCTGGAACTTAAGTGCTTAATATTGATGCGAATAAATTTTGGGCGAGGTGAAAGAAAAATAATTAAATAAAATTAAATTAAAAGAATTTTTTGATGTTTTATTTTGCACTTCGCATTGCATCCAATTCGTTTTGGATTCCCTCAAACTGGTTGTATAAGTTAAGCAATTCGTCGTGATTCATCTCCCAGTTGATGTCCTCGCCGGCGACTGTCTTCAATTGGAGAACAGCTAGGGCTGTTTTCTCCTTTTGCTGGCAGTGTGATGATATCTCGACGTTAAGCTTCCAGGCGACATCTTCAATTTCGTTGGAATCGTACTTGCCTTCTTGGAGATTATCAAGAATTGGTTTGGTATTCTTAATCCACAATTTGATTATGGCATCGACTTTGTCCTCATTTAGTTTAAGTTTGTCGCGTAGTTCCATTTGCAGTTTTGTTGGTTTAATGATAAAAGTAGAGGTTCTTTTGAGTATGTACGAGAATGTTTTAATTAACAGAAGGAAATCAGCACGAGGAACACCAACGAGCTTCTCCAACTGCTCGAGGGCATTCTCGGGCTCGTTATGGTCTTCATTGGGGCTCATATTTCGATGTACATAATCTAGCACGGTGCAAAAGACGTCATAGTTGAGAGAGTTGATGATTTTTATACCCTCACGGGCTCTTTAATCAAAGAATACAAGTCAAAACCAAAATTAATATACATAGTTTGAAATGCTGGCTCATGTTTTACCTTTCAGTAATCTTAATCCAATTGATACTCATTTTTATTGGAATTTTGTTTTTTTAATGGAATGGTTTTATAGTTTTTTTGGAATGCTTCGTCGATACAAAAGGAAAAGTTACATTAATCTTTAATTATAGACGTTAATTTTAAGGAATACACAATTTTAATCAAACTATTTATATTTCTCAATTTTATTTATGTAAATAAATGTTTGCTTGTGAAAAAAGTTATTTTGTATTTTTTACACAAATTGGATTTGGTTACTTGTACGTACCCGAAAGAATTAATTGTTTTTGTGGCTTTACGTCATGTCAAAAGTCAAAAAGATGTTTTTTCAATTGTCAAAGAAGCCGTGTTCATAAATAAAAATATTAGATCTGTTTGGTAAATTGTTTAAAAGATTACCTTATCGAAATAAAAACTGCTTTTAATCGATACAATAGCCATGATTTTTTGCAAGTCCATATAGAATTGTAGAAAAAACGACATCGGGACCTAGGAACTTCTTTCCAAATAGCTGGAAGAACTGTGTACGTATTTGTCAGCTATATTGACGACTAGCATCAACCAGCATCAGTGTAGCCAATTAAGCATTTTTCCTGCTAAATCTAGCAGGAAAAATTGTTTTTTAGCATTTTTTTTTCAAATCATGCCGGCATATTTTTTAGCATGAAATCTGGTCTTAGCATGAAAATTTAGCAGAAATTTACACGAACCATGCAATTAAATTGAATTTATAAAAAGCTCAAACAAAACGGAACGGAACCACTTTTAAGTTTTAACGAATTTAGCAAACTAACATAATTTTCCTTGACGAACCACCTTCTATCGGAAAGTTTTTAACGATTTATCTCGCCTCATTTTATCTCTAATTAAAAAGATAGCTGTGTTTTCTGAAGATGAATTAAAAGTAGATATGACTATCGACAAACTATTACCCAATTCTTACTTCGGCTTTCAGTGTGAAGAAAAGTTACAAGAATTCAAGCTACAAGATTTAATAACATGCGAGCATGAAAATGAATTTAGAAAAAACTGTAAAAACTTTATTTTGAAGCTTATCAAAGAGCTTCAAAAAAGGACACCAAAAAATCTGAGAATTTTACCGCAAATACATTTTTTTTTTCGGTTCAAAAGTGTTTGAGAATACACAAGCCACCGTTAACAGATTTTTTTAAAAGTAGACAAATTAATTCCAAGCTAATATCTATATGGCTAATATAATTTATGGTCTTACCTATAGTCTTACCAATGCTGCTGTTGAAAGAGTTTTTAGTTTCATGAATCTCGTCAAAGACCAGCGGCGAAACAGGATGAAAAAAAAATATGCTGAATAGCATTCTTCTTATTAGGGATAATTTATCTGAAACATGTTTTGATAATTTCGCTGTTCCTAATAAAGTTAATGAACATGTTGGAGCATCAAAATTTTATGTAACCCAGGAAGAAGAAGAAAATATGCGTGATATTTTTGAAGAGGCTTTTGAATGGGGCTCAACATTTTTCTTTTTTTTTTTAATAATTTAATATTTATATTTTAGTCTTAACCAGAGTCAATTATTTTTAAAATGCAAAGTTTTTGGCAGGTTTCCAGCTAAAAAAAATATTTAGCATGATTTTTAGCATATTTAGTACACAAAAAATCATGCTAAATAGCCGAATTTAGCATAAACTCAAATTATGAATTGGCCACACTGACCAGCATCCAAAAAAGCATCAAAAAATTATCGATAACTATGAGTTTATTATACTACGTTTTCACCAAAAGATAATCTGAGATTTAAGGCAAGAGATTTATGTGGTGTTTTCACCGCACTGAAAGATTAGTAAGAAGATTAACTTTGACAACATCTATCAATGTGCTAATGTTGTTTCAATTTTTCTTATAAAGTAGAAGCGAGAGAAAGAAAGTTTCATTTGTGCCAAACGATGAAAAATCATCGAGATAACTTAGCACCGTATGGATGTTAGGTCAGTTCGACTTCGACCGATCGATCCTATGAAGATCGTGTTGGATTAGGGTCGGATTTTCGACCCAGGTTTTTCGTCATTTGAGTTGAGAGCTAGCCTTAGTGTTCCAGTTTCCATCACATAAGACATTAGGCGTATTTTTTTTGCAAGTCCATATATAATTGTAGAAAAAAACGACATCGGGACTAAGCGCTTTACATGCAAATGCAACAACTACTTAAATCTATACAGAGTTAGCTAAGACCAGACTTAGGCTCGTATTCACCGAGCGCTCCTAAACGGCTCTTAACTTTACGAGGCTCTTAACTTGAAATTTCTGTGGGGTATTCACCAACCACTCGCAAGTGTTTTTCGAAGTTCGAAAATGAGAGCCACTCTCTCTTGTTCAGGCATACCCAAACTGTGAAATGTTGTGGAATGTTGGTCTTGACAGCAAATGGATACTCTTCTACTCGTCATTGCTCACATGGATTCGAGTCAAATGCGTGCGTGGCACACGCACAAGCGAACAAACTTTCGAAGAGAGCGCTCGTAAGTTAGGAGTGGTCGGGACCACTCCTAACTTTTAAGAGCGCTCGTAGATCTTCACTAATATTGCTTGGTGAATAGGTTTATGAGCTTCTTAAGTTATGAGCGCTCGGTGAATACCGGCCTTAATCTAAGACCCGATAAAAAAGGTGATGCCAAAACAGTATTATCTATATGTTATCGATAATTTGCTCAGAGACGTCAAAAGTGACGTTATACAATACAGCTCACAAATGTCAAAGCGTACACAGTGCTTCCAGCTATTTCGAAAAAAAGCTCCTAAATCTCGATGTCGTTTTTTTTACAATTCTAAATGGACTTGCAAAAAAAAACACACCTATTAAAAAAAGATTAAGACAGTAACTTAGCAAAATGCAAATTGGTTTAAGTGGGAGAGAAAGGCTGAAAGTTTCAATTATTGCACTACTGATGCCATTATGTGAAGCTAAACAGCAGTCTATTTTTCAGGCTAAAAACTGATAAGAAAGCGGATAATGTATATAGCTTCTCTTTGGCTCATGCCGAGAATTGCTATTGAAAGTGGACCTTGTAAATTCGAAATAATAAAGACAGATTGCGAATTTGCGTCCAAAAAGTACTCGAACGAACCTAAAGTGTCACACATCGACTTCTCCTGTGGGGCCATTGAACGGCCCTAGAGGATCAAAACAGGAGTGATAAGAAGTGAACAAAAGCTAACAAACGTCTTCTCTTGTTATTTTGTATGCAATGCCGGTATGGACAATAATCTAGGAAATATAATAACAGAATTAGATCAATACATTGCTTCGGGTAAAAGTCTTTTGGAAAAGATTCTTACATCACTTAATTGGACAATAGAAGATTCACTTAAGGTAAGGCGCTAGTGGTTTTCAAGGAAGTGCTTTGTTGTGACCAAGCGCAGGAGTACTTGATGTTTAGAGTTATTTATAAACAAACGACCTACCTTCTTTCACATTCTAAATTTAAAACAAAGGTTAATTTGTTCTTGTTTGAATTTCTTAGGAAAGCAGTTGTTCGAGAAGTATTGTAAAAAAGGAATCCTTTCATCGGAATGAACCATTATTGCCGGAAAGTTTTGGTTGCAAAAATTCTATCGTCATTGGTAAGATATTTCATATATGTATGTATATTTTTCAATAAATAAAAACCCCTAATAATGTTTACTAACATAATGACCAGGTTCTAGATTTGTAGACCTAAGAAAGAGTCTTAAGCTGTGGCAATCTACATACAGTAGCTTGTCCAATGATAACTGAATTTCAAAATAAAAATACAAAAATAATTCAATGCATAATTGGACAAAGCAAAGGAATAATGCCAAAAATGCAAAATTCCTTTTTTATTGAGAACAGACTGCAAGCGTTTAGGAATAGGTTTTACTAAGTTTTGACATACTTCCGGCTCACTGCAGTACCATGCTTCTAGTTAAGCTTCCTTAAGCAGAACTAACGTGTTAATTTTGTATACCCTCTTCACAAAAATTTTCGATTTCATTAAGATCTGTTATGTTCAGGCGTTCCTTTAAGCTTGGAACAGTTATGAATCAGCCAAGGCCTTACAATGCCTGAAATAAGCCTAACATCATTGCCTTGATAAAAGGCAAAGTTACCCCATTAAATGCATTTACTTATGAAATAAATGTATGAGTAATAACTATAAATTTGGTGGTGCAACAGCTCGTAGTGAACCAGGACCTACAATTTTCGGCCGATTCCGAACGGCTAGTGAGCAGCACTTTCCATGACAAGAGATACTCTTGGAGAATTTGTCAATTTCTCGCAAAAGGCAGTACACCCCTGAAAAAAACTTTCTTGCAGCGGCTAAGAATCGAACTCGAGACCTTCCGCATGACAGTCCAACGCACTAACCATTATGCCAAGGGGTACTACATGAGTAATAACTAATAAACTTAAAAAAAAAAAAAAATTGGCATTTCTAAACAATGTTTATATTATTTGTAGTATACCTCATTCTTTTAAATGTTGTTTTTTTTATTTCTTGAGCTATTCGCGAATTATAAATAAAAATAAACGAAATTGCCGCCCTTTCGCATGAGCAAAGGAAAATCTGGAGGAAAAACAACTACTACTCTCCGAGACGAATGCAAAATTAAAGAAATATGCGTTAACAATAGAAAAATAAATCAAGGAGTTAAGTTACAACGACAAATTTCTTGGGTACACGAGAAGTGACGGGGTCACATTTGTGGTTGGACGGCTAATTGTCGCTTAGGTTTAGTTCTGCCCGCTTCTCAATGCATTTCCTACTCTAGTAAATTTATTCATGTCTTCTAAGGTATGAATTAAGTTTGAAACAACGCAAATCTAAAAAATCGAACGTTATTCAGAAAACACGTTAAGAACAGAACAGCTTTTAGTTCTTGGTATGTGCATCACGATCACAGACCACCTTGTGCCGAATGTAATCTATAAAGTCTATATTTGGGCAGGTACTCAACCCACTTAAGTCTCTTTGGTAGAATTTTATATTATTAATATTTTATATTTTTTACTTTCACTATAATCGAAACTGAACTACACTTTTATGTAAAAGATCACTTTCTACTTTCATCCATTCAATATTAATAAAAAAAAAAACGATTTGGACAACCAAACGGCACATTATTGGAGTTCAAATTAAATTAATTATTAAATATACATAATGTATATATATGTACATATATATTATATTTCCTCTTTCTTTTATCACATTTGTTTTTCTGTTCAATTCTTATCTTGTCGAACTGTCTTCATCGATCCATTCCTTTGGTCATAGAAGTACCCCTCTTCCTTCTCAAATCCTATGAGCCTTATTTGGTTTGTTGCATACAAAGGAATTTTTCTGTTTAAGAACGCCCACAATGGAGCTGAATAAAAAATAATATTTCTTGAATTATTGCTTCCAAAAATTGTTTGAGAAAGGTGCGGGCCATTTTATATGATGAATTAGTAGAAAAACTTTTCAAGATATTTGATTGTAAACAAATTAATTTGCGTGTGAAGCGTCAATAATTTTTGTATTCCTCGTCACAAAATTAGTATATTAGAATAATGCTTTGTCTAAGTACCAACTATCAATCTCGTTATATAAACAAAATTTGTTATCAAAATTTAGAAAAACATTTTTCCATTTTTTTTTTTAATTTATTAAATTCTAGATAAGCCTCATCTGCAGGAAATTCTCAACAAGAAAAACGTCATGATACCAGAAAAATTTTCAGATATCCAATTAAACTTTACAAGAGAAAAAAAAGCTAAACTTTACGACTATGTAATTGCTAACACTGCAAAGACTTCTGAACCAGAACTTAAAGTCTCGTAAGGATAATTCAATCAATTTCTGTCTTATTTACAAATGTATGAAAAAACATGTGTTTTTGTTCTAGATTGCCCAACGATGACGCTGATGATAATGCTATGACATTTGCAGAAATCGTTGCCAAAGCTAAGAAAAAAGACAAAAAATTACAAAGAAAATATCGGACAAGTAAACCGACACACATCGAAGAAGTACGAAATTTAGTTCATTTGCAAATGGTTGCATTGGATAAATACTTTAATCCTGAGGCCAAACCACAAAATACAAGTCATGAAGATCAAGAACGAAAATATAGGAGTTCCCGATGTAGAGATAATTTTGGAAATGTAACTCAAAAATCAAGGAGTCGCACTGTCGATGAGTGCCGAAATCGAACAACCAGTCATCATCAAAACAGGAGAAGTGATAAAAGGGAGATAATGAGAAGTCGAAATAATGATCGATGTAGTCCATTATTGGACAGAAAATCTCCTAGTGTCGAAAGAAGAAAACACAGTTCCGACGACAGGAAAAGAGGGAACAAAGATAAAACCTCAGTAAGCAAAACAAAAAAGAAGCAAAAAGAAAGTAAACGTTCAAAAAACAAGAAAAAACATCATAAGCACCACCATCGGCATCAATCGCCAAGTGAATAGAAAAAAACTGGCGTTATTAAGCGCTTAGCACATTTTCGTTTATTTCTTTTCTTTTTTTGAACATTCGAAAAGCTAAAGCATAGTTTCCATAAAAGGGCTTCATTAACATTTATCTCGTGTCTAATTTTTAATTTGAACAATAATTTAAATTAAGCTAAGCTAGATTTAAAGAGGAAAAAACGAGGCAAAATAGAGGTTTGATTTTAAATTTAAAGACAAGATTGACTAAAAACTAAAAGATTCGCCACATCCGCATGTACCCTTGATGTTGGGATTGTTGAAGACAAATTCACTGGAAAGTTTATTTTCAACATAGTCCATTTCAGTTCCTATAATTATAAAAAAAAAATATTTAATTTTGTGGTAAGTTTTACAAAAATATATGATTTTGATATTTAAAAATATTTTTTAAACATTTCCAAAATCCTGTTCAGCTGGTGTCATTAACATGATTAAAAAAAGTGCACAATTTCCTCAAAAAATCAGATCCCCAAAAAAAGCTATGACGTTAATCCTTATGTATAAAAAAACACAAATGCATTTTATAAAAAAATAGCATATTTATTTCATTAATTGTATTTACTCGCAAACGCTAGGATTCTCTAGTTTTATGTCTATTTCCTTTACACATGAGAAATCAATTTCGTGTGAAGATTTCGATCTCTCGACAGATTTCACGTTCCTTTACACCCAAAAAATCGATTTTTTTTTACAGAGATCAAATCCCTCGAATCCGTATTTGAAGAGGGATTTACATGTATACGAAATACGCACACCAAAAGAAAAAAATTGACAAGGGATCGAAATCCCTAGTGAGTAAAGGAAATCGACATTAGTGTGTCTGACCGGTTGAAAAAAGCTTTAATTGTCATTTGGCTGAAAGCTAAAATTGAGTAAATACGTTAGGATTCTTCAGTTTTAGTTTTCTGACGGTTGAAAAAAAGCTTTAATTGTCTTTTGGCTGCCTATGGGATATACAAATTTCTGTGGACACATTGCAATATGTTTTGGTTAGTCTAGCAATTTCTTTGAACTAGTTGAAAATCAAAATTTGTCTCTATGCTATTGCCACCCAAAAACAAAACAATCATGTACAAACAAAAGAAATATATTTTGACTAGCAATAATGTTCAAAAGCAAACAAAAGTTCTTTAAATTGCTAAACCGACCGAAAAGTTTAAACTAAAAATAAAGAATGCAGTCAGATTTTATTTAAATAAAAACTATTGTTCTTGAACGACGTGAAATCGGATTAATAAATAATAAAAATAAGTCGTACACTTTAAATGATTTCACAAATTTCTTTTTTACTTTAAAAAACACACAAACACGAATTAAAGGGTTTTAAAAAGGAGTACCTTGAATGCATTTCGGAATGATTCATTCCATCTTCAGCATCACGACTAAATCAAAAAGTGCAGTGCGTGCTTTGATGTGTATTTTGATCTCGAGTTGTTGTAGGTGGTATTTTATAAATCGAGAGAACAAGTTCGATTCTATATTACCGTTGTCCAGATTCATAGAGTTTGTGTCTTTTTGTATGTAAAAACTCTCGTATGCGTCGAGCTTTCGGTCGTCTATAATCTCTTTTACAAGTTTTACATTATCAATATTCAAACATAAATGATTATTGTTCAGTGCGTGTGCTGCTAATGCAGATCTATACGGCTGGTTGTTACGAATGTACGTTCGATGTTCTTTGAAACGCGTTAGGACATTTCTTTTTGTTTGGCCATAATAAACATTTTCACATTCACTACACTGAATTGCATATAGGTATTCCCGATTTGTTTAAACTATCAATTTTGTCTTTTGTTGAACCCAATAAATTCGATAGTTTGTACTGATTTGTATACACAATTTCCATACCGTATTCGCGGAATTTCGTTTTTAATTTATTAGTTAAAACTGGTACATACGATAACGCGACACGAATATTTTTCTCATCAAGCTTTCGATTTTGTGAAAACAAAGTTGATAGTTCATATCTTTTTAGCTTTTCAGAATGTTTTTTGATAAGACGATCAATCAAGGATTCTGGGTATCCGTTTATTCGCGCGATTTGTTTTATTATTTTACATTTGTTCATGTAGTTCATCACCGAGAGATCTAAACTGCATAATCGATGTACCATTGCATTCCTTTTTAAAACCCTTTAATTCGTGTTTGTTACGTAAATTGTGTGTTTTTTAAAGTAAAAAAGAAATTTGTGAAATCATTTAAAGTGTACGACTTATTTTTATTATTTAGATTTTATTTAATAAATATGAATTTAGGGAAAGAAAATATGAATTTTTTATATGTTGCTTTGTATGCATAATCATTGTTTTTAGGCTTCAAGTATTAAATTAAACAAGTTGCTTGTTCCCTACGTTTCGTTTATGGAGATCGATGGAGCTGTTAACGAGGAATTCGAAAATACAAAAAACAGAAGCTTTTTTTTTTTACCAAAATGGAGAACATATTTACAATAGAATAACCACAAACGTTAAAAGTATGCTTTTGAAACGATAATTCCGACATAGGAAATTATCATAAAACTTATAGGTCGTGTTCCAAAGAGATTGAATTGTGGCGCATAATGTATTTGCGTTCTGATTAAAATCCCAAGTTTGATTTTTTTTACTGATCCAAAACTTGTATATCGCACGTTAAAAGTAGTGAAATTGATTGAAAAGAATAAATTAAATTTCAATTAAAGTTATGCTCGCCTGTTCTATTAGCTTTTTGTCTTCAGGTTTACCGAGACGACAGTGTTTTCAATGTTTCAGATAAGGAGATTGATAAACTAGAGAACCCGTATTTTATACTATTTATCCTTTGTTTGATTTGAACTTTGTTTGTTTTCAAGTTTGAGTAGATATAAAGTTAAAATTCAATGTTCTCATTTTATGAACTTCATATTTCATAACGTTCATTGAAGTTGATTATGTAATAACCAGGATATATTCAAATTTTTAACATATCTTAGAGCACCCACACAGCGACAGATATAAGTTACTTTTTCAGTAGAATTAAATTTACAAAATCTTACCTAAAAGTGACAATTGTGCTTTCTTATCAATAAAAACCTTGACGCCATCCTGGACGACTTCTTCATCTAGCTTGTCTGAGTAAGAAAGATATTATTTATACAATGTAATCCCAGATGTTCTTAAGACTGCTAACTTACCCTTTTCCTTGGCATAGTCCAAGGTATACGATAAACCATTGCAACCACGTTGTCTAACTCCGACTTTGAGGCCATTCTGGGGAAAGGAAGGTTAAAATGTATATTGGTTCAACTAATAAATTCATCAAACTGTCTTACGTATTCGGGCTGCTGTGAGAGTAGTTCCTTAATACGTTGTACAGCAGAAGGTGTCTAAAAATAAAAACAGAAAATACAATGTACTGAACTTACGAAAACTTATTTTCTTTTCCAAACTACCAATGTGAGTGCTGCGCGCGTTGGTAACAATTTTCTTCCTTTAAGGGCACGAACTGTTGCAGTGGCGACTACTTTAGTTGCCATTAGAATTTTAAATAGTTGTTTTTATTTTATTGTATAATTTGTATTGTGATTTTTTTTTAATTTATCGTGTACGACTTTTCTTCTCGTGAGTTTCACAACAAAAATCGATCAGCTGATAAATTGACATAAATATGTTGACAGTTCCTAGCTTATTCCCCGCTTTCGATAAGAATAGTGATAGAAAATTAACATTAGGCGTGTTCATGTGGTAGTATCAGAATCAGAAATACTCGTAAATAGATTGTCAGGCTTATAGGCTTTTCACACCGAACTAAAATCTCGGATTTCAGCAACAAGATTACGAAATCTCATCGAAGCGTTCACACTGAACAGAACCAGGATTTCATTTGACGTTTCTGTCCATTTATCCTGCTTTCTCGGATATAATTTATCTTCTCTCCTTCTCTCCCCACAATTCAAATTTCAAATAGTCACTCGAGACTCGACTCCATTATCTGCTTTTTATCTACCTCTTCTCTTGCTGACAATTTGCTGACAAAGCAGAACATTTCTAAAGGTTTGTTTGTTTTGACAATCTTGTGTTTGAAAGTAGATTTTGAGGAGATTTTGTCGTAATCTAGTAGATTTGGAAATCTGAAAATGTATGGGAAATCTAGTAGATTTGGATGAGATTTTGAGAATTTTGCTCGAAATCTAGATTTTGATTTGGTGTGAATAGCGTATTAGTTCACTATCTGGATTTTTATGTCGATTTCCTTTACACATGAGAAATCAATAGGGGTATTCATGTAAGCGCGGAAAACCCTCGTAAACCAGATAATTTTATCTCCGCAGAAACGAACTGTCAAAATTTGTATGGGAAAAAGTTTCTGCAAATCGCATAAAATTATCTCACAAATTTGCTGCGGAAAGTGCAGAAATAAACCTCGTAAACTAAAGAAGTATGGATTCTGACTTTTAATCATTTCACAAAATATTTCCCACATTTACGCAAGTATTTCTTAGGGGGTGTTCATGAAAACATGCTGCGGAAAGTTATATCTTTCTACAAAGCGGAAAATTATCTCGTTACATGAATACCCTTAATTTCTGTGTGAAGATTTCGATCTCGACAGATTTTACGTTCCTTCACACCAAAAAAATCGTTTTTTTTTTTTTACAGAGATCAAATTCCTCGAATCCGTATTTGAAGAGGGATTTACATGTATACGAAATACGCATACCAAAAGAAAAAAAATGACAAGGGATCGAAATCCCTAGTGTGTAAAGAAAATCGACATTAGATTTATGAAATTTTTTGGGCTTCTGATTGGCAAGTTGTCATAAAAAGTAACAACCACTTGGATGGGTAATCCGGAAGACAAATTCTAATAGATCAGGAGAGTTCAAATTGATTGGTTCAGAAGTTTGCATATAACTTTATTTGTGATTAATAATATAATGTATAACAACCGTCAAGATGTAGTTAGAAACGGTTTTTATTTTCTTACATTAGATTTTCTGATTTCGATTCTGAAGATAAATCGTGAGAAAACTGTTCCTTTCCAGCTTAGAACTGTCACTCTGAGGAGATTTTAAAAACATTTTGGCCAATCGAAAATGTCAATAGATGAATTTTACTGATATTTATTTTACTTTCATCTTAATTTTTAAACGATAATTTTGTGGAAATACCAAAGCAAGATCAAATATAAAGGTCTATGTTCATAAGGCTAGGTGCGCACATTCAAGTTTTAGTTGCACAACTGTTTGGTTGCTTATAGAAAACAGATGAACTATTTGGTTGAATGTCCGCGCAGGTGCATATAATTATATGTTACGCAAAATAGCGAACTCATTTTAGGCAATCGTTTAGTTTGTGTCAAAACACAAACTTTTTAGTTGCTCGAACCAAGCAATTGCGCAACTAAAAATTGAATGTGCGCGCCTAGCCTTAAGTCCAACCAAAGATTTGATTTCAAGTTTGTCATAATATTCAGCCATATACTTAAATCTCATTTTATCCGCCGAAATTATTGGTAACAATTAAAAGACTTTGTTTTCCATCAAAACTTATGCTATGGGTATTCATGTAACGTCGGAGAAATATTGCAAATGTGGGAAAGCTTACGACGTGGAAAATGAACTGGCAAATTTGTATGGGAATTTTTTTCCAACTGATCTGAAACACGAATCCGTGTGGTAAGCGAAGATGGAAGACCTCGTAAAGTTGTAAACTCTTTGTAACAGTACAATAAAATGGCTGTGTGGGCTTCACTTTAAGGACAGGAAAAACAGCATTATTTTCGAAGCATTCAATTCTACGCGGTTTTTGGTTTCTCATTTTACAATGCTATTGAGACCAGATAATGAGCATACATACGAGTATTGCGCATTGCATTGTAGATCTTCATCCGAAGAACAAGGAATCTGGAAACGAATATGAAAAGGACAGCACTGTTATCAGAAAATCAAATTAATGAATTAGAAGCTTCAGACTAAGGCTAGCCGCGCACTAGCAATTTTTAGTTGCGAAACTGTTTGGTTACTTATAGAAAACAGATGAAGTGTTTGGTTGAATGTCGGTGAATTTGCAGATAATTATATGTTCAATAAAATGGGGAACTTATTTTAGGCAATCGTTTAGTTTGTGTCCTGGGGGCACATCAGCATTTATTCCATGAAGATCAGACTTGAAATTCTCCAATACAACTTTTATTGAGCGGTTCAAAAGTTCTGATTCTACGAAGAAGAGATTGATAGATACTGGATTCGCGTACTTGGTTGAACATTGAACTATATTCCACAACTTCCATGCCATCAAAATATTGAAGAAGTTGAGGAAGGGGTTGAAAAGATAATATGTAGCACATAATCCTGAAATTGTTCTTGAACACGATGTTTAACAATCTCCAGCGAGCAACATCGTAGACTAACAGCCATATTTATAAACTCAATATAGCGAGAACATAAAATAATAGAGTCCTTATAATGTCTCTAAACGCGAAAATGTTATTTATGAAAATTATGCAATGGTTTAAGGCATTATAAGGTAATAAGGTTGAATAGTGCCTGCGGCCGATAAAATTGAATGAAAATGTCTTTAAGTTAAACTTATGTTAGTATTTTTATTTATTAAAACTATAATTTTATATTATACTAAGTAACAAATTAAATTAAAAACTGTTTAAGAATAAGCAGGTAAATAAACTTGTTGGTGATCTCTCTCCACATATCCTTCTTCATCTGGCATTTTCGATTATTGAGATTTTGTTCTCAATAAGATTTCTGAGGAGTCTCTGTACATTATGATAAATCGAATAGCAATTTTATTACCAGTATTGTGCTAGAGACAGTGACATATACCTTATGCGATGAATCCCAGTTGATTGCTCGAGTTCTTTTAACTTTTAGTAGTTCCATTTTTATTTATTAAATTCAACTGCTAAATGTAATAGATTCTGTTTTTTGTACTTTATTTGACACTAGCTCATTTTAACTATAAAATGCAGTAGGAAAATATCTTATACGCACAAATATATTACAGTGGATGAATAAAACTCCTTATGCAGTGCATAGCATTAACCTGTTTCACGAATTCTAATAAATAGGGCTTCATTTGTTGAGCAACTTCCTACATGTTTCTTGAAAACTTATTCCTTAAAAATACTTGATAAATGTGGAAAATTATCAAATATTCGTTAAACGACGAAGTCCACTCATACATTTTTTATCAAAAATTTGCTTCATTCAATATTTTAACGTAAAAAGTGATTCTGTTTCTTTTTATAATTACATGTCATACATATTTGTGATTAAAAGAAGAACAAGCTCTACAGAAAATTGTTCCCATCAAAATTTTGGCAGCTCGTTTCTGCGAAGATAAAAATATCTGGTTTTTCTAATGTCGATTTCCTTTACACACTAGGGATTTTAGGGATTGCGATCCCTTGTCAAATTTTGTCTTTTTAGACTAGCCGCGCACTAGCAATTTTTAGTTGTGAAACTGTTTGGTTACTTATAGAAAACAGATGAACTGTTTGGTTGAATGTCGGTGAATTTGCAGATAATTATATGTTCAATAAAATGGCGAATTTATTTTATTCAATCGTTTAGTTTGTGTCAAAACACAAACTTTTTAGTTGCTCGAACCAAGCAGTTTCGCAACTAAAAATTGCTAGTGCGCGGCTAGCCTTAGTGTGCGTATTTCGTATACATGTAAATCCCTCTCCAAATACGGATTCGAAAGATTTGATCTCTGTCAAAAAAAAAAATCGATTTTTGTGGTGTGAACGAACGTAAAATCTGTCGTAAAAGTTAAAATTTGACAAGGCATCGCAATCCCTAAAATCCCTACAGCCATATTTATAAACTCATTATAGTGAGTACATAAGGCTATGCAACCCTTATAATGCCTCTAAACGCAAAATTGTTATTTATAAAACTTATGTGACGTTGAATAGGGGCATTATAAGCTAAACGCGTTTGGAGGTTGAATAGTGCCTACATAAGGACATTTCAGTATTGAACTGTCACATTCACTTTGACATCACATTGAATTATAAAGATTATCAACAAAAAAATGCCTTTGACTTAATATTGAAACTAAAACTTTGTGTTATTTTTATTTATTGAAACAAAAATGTTATACTAATATATTAATAACAAATTGAATTGAAAATTGTTTAGAAGTAAATAGATAAATATACTTGTTGGTGATGTCTCTCCAAGCATCCTTCTTCATCCGGTGTGTTAGTGTTGTAATTATTATCTTGCATTATTGAATTGTATCCTCAAGAACTTGTCTGAGGAGTATTCCAGCTATAATGAAACGAATAACAATTTGATTTCCAGGATTGTGCTAGAGATAATAACTTACTTTATCTGATGAATCAAAGTTAATTGTTGGAATTCTTTTAGCTTTTGGTAGTTTCCTTTTTGTTTATTAAATTCGATAGACAGACAAGATGATTTTTTTTTTGGTTTTTGATAAACAGCTGAGTGTTATGAAGGCTAAATGTAATAGATTCTTACTTTTTGGTACTTTATTTGACACAAGCTCATTATAACTATGCAGGGTAGGCAAATGTTTTATAAATATGAATTTGCATAGTAAATGAATAATTCCTTATGCATTGCATAACTATTCACGCGTTTAGGGAATTCTAATAAATACGGCTGCTAGTGTGTAAAAGAAATCGACATAAAGTTTATCTGAGTTTTCTGGCACTACATGAATGAAATTCGAATATTTTTTTTTTTTTGTGTTCGGAATTTTCGGATTTTGTGTTTGAACATACCCAATGAAACACAACGTAACGTAAGACTTTTGATAAACGACGACGAATACATATTTGACATTTCTATGAAGTAAGTGAATTTTGCTTACTTTAAAAAGCAATTTCAATTTGTTATATTTTCTTTTCCGGACGGTAATAGATGTTCTGGGTGCACGTTCTACATGTTAATATAGAATAATAATTATTCATTAGTTGCTAAAAAGGTTCTCCAATCAATCAAATCAGACACCACCGCCCCGAACAATGTCAATAATCTAAGCGCGTTAAAGAACAATCTTAACGCAAACATAATTGTAGGTGGTGGCCCCCTTTCAGATCAGATCGCTTGCCATAAGAGAATCCAGAAAATGGACAACGAAAATGAGGTTTTGTGCGAAAAAATCATCAACGAAATTAATGCAGTTTTCGTCAAGGACCCCGATTTGTAAGTTCAGTTTTTGAATTATGTTTATGTGCGTATGATATGTGATTGATAATGAAGTAAATATAACATTCCCGACGGTTAGCCCTGGGCCATTAAATTGGTTCTCTTTTATTGGATATTTGTTTGGCTAATCATCTCATTTACTACAATTGTCTTGCCTTCTTTTCATATTTTCGCTGCACCTTTATTTTGTTTATCTCTTTTGGTGCTTTCCCATTGGATTGCCACTTCACAGGGCTTTGGTTTTTTAGGGAATGATTTATATAAAAACCCCATTACCGGACAATATTTTTCCAAGGAGAGCGAATTGGGATTGGTTTTGGGTTTTAATTTGTGACAAAAGCTGCATAGTGGAATTGAAAAAGCTTCATTAAAAGGTTCATATTGACGAAGGTTGTTTTTCAGCTTCAAATGGGTATTCAAGAATGAAGGTCAATCAATATTTGTATGGAAACAAATCTCAATTGAAGGAAGGTTAAAAATAAAAATAAATCATAGAGTAAGTAAAACATTGAATTAATCAATAATAAAAATGGTTTCCGGGCAACATCATATTTTCACATAATTCATCTGTATCATTGCTCTTAACATTATTTCAATTTGTTTTTTGTTGATTTTTTCCAATTAATTTCAACTTTATTAAGTAATGCAATATTCTTAAAGATATTTAGATAATGTTTTTGGAACACCTTCGTCAAATACTTGAAATTTTAGCCGGGTAGTCCCGGTCGACAAAAGTCAAACTGGCAACAGAAGTAACCATCAAAAAATAAAATTTCATAATTTTTATATTTAATATTCACATTTATCGGCACACCGATCAGTTTATATTATTTTATATTTATTTATAAGTCAAAAGTCAGAAAAGTAGGTCGGCTGCGAAAGACCATTGAAAAATAAATGTTTATATTCTTCCGTTTCATTCATTTCATTTATTCAAAATATGTATATAATATGGGTATTCTTTAAATTGACACTAAATGATTTAAATCTGCAATTTATAAATTATTAAATAGTAGCTAAAGCTAAATGAAAATTATTTATAATTTTTTAATAATAAATGCCTCGTATTTTTGGCGTATGCGAGTTATTAGACGGAGTTTTGAAAGGTTGTGTCTATAGTGTCTGCGCGAGAGTTTTGGAGTATTCTGTCAAGAACTACGAGTAGATTTGATTAAGTAAATTTGCGTGACAAATTTGGCGGGTTGATAAAACTAGGCACTGATATGTATAGGTCGTTTCTGTAGATAATATCATTTATGCAAACTTGAAATCGATGAAAAGGAGGCAGATGTCGATTTAAATTCCTGAATTTTGTCCCATATTTTCCTTTTTGTTAGTCTTTTCTGGTTGATGACGAACGGATGCAGGTCAGAAAAGATCAGTACAGGATATTAAAAGAGACTTAACTTCTTTAATGGACGCATTTTATTCTGCTTCCCGGACACATTTGGTAGATCAAAATGCTAAAGTTATTTGAATTATATGGCCCTTATTGTGAGGGTTGTTTGTTAATCGATCAACGACTTTTGTCGAAAATCGATGATCGAAAAATTGATATCTGAAGTTGTTCTTGTATCAGCTACCATAGGCTCTGTTTTTATACGTGGTTTCAACAACATAAAGTTATCCAAATATGTTTGGATACAAATTTTAACGCATCCAACGTTTTGGTACTATCTACTTTTATCGAATCGAACGTTGACGACACTCGCAATAAGGCCCTATTTCTAAGAATATAATTTTAAATTTTGTCAATTAGGCTCTTGTAATAAGAACAATACAACTAATCACACCAGATTAGAATACGACTGATATTTGCATTCATTTAAATGGCTAAAACAACTCCTTAAGTAGATGGAGCTGCCGTAATATCAATATTTAATCGTAATGTCAATATTTAATAAATCTTATTCAAGTATAACCTATCAAAAGCGAAACATTATTTTATTAGTACTGGATACTACATGGTGTCAAATTGAAAGTAAATGAAAAAATAAAAACAGAATTAAAATAATACAAAATCAGTTATATTTTTGAACTATTGTATATCTACTAAAAAAAAAAACAAAAGCTTTCGACTGCGGAACAACTCACACTAAAAAAAGCAAAATTTGTAAGAGCAGAAAAAGAAATGAAGTGTTTATAACATCAGACGCCCAGAATACAAGTTGTTAAGAATGAAGACTTTTATTGAAAACGATGTGGAAGTTGCTCCGCATTTAACAAAGGGTCTTGTGAATAAAAAAAAAGTTAAAGCTTTTTTTGGAGAAAGCTAAAGCCAACTAGTCATAGCTTTTACTAGCAGCTAAAGCTAGACAGTACTAGCTTAAGCTTTGTTTTAAAAAAAAAAAATTAAATTTGGTGGTGCAACAGCTCGGAGTGAACCAGGACCTAGTGACTTACAACTCTCAACCTTTCCTGTGTGCGTGTTACCAGGAACGGAGGGGACCTACAATTTTCTGCCGATTCCGAACGGCTAATGAGCAGCACTTTCCATGACAAGAGATACTCTTGGAGAATTTGTCAATTTCTCGCAAGAGGCAGTACACCCCTGAAAAAAACTTTGCAGCGGCTGAGAATCGAACTCGAGACCTTCCGCATGACAGTCCAACGCACTAACCATTATGCCAAGGGGTACTAGCTTTGTTTTATGTGAATAAAAAAATGATAACGCTAAATAGCTTATGCTGGAAAATTCTAGCTTAAGCTTCGTAATTTAAGGTGTTCGTTTTTTTATTCACATGTTTCGGCTAGTTAGATTTAGCTAAAACTGGTACATGTATGACCGAAATGAAGGTTTTTTTTGCCTCAATTTGTTATCTGTTCTACAGGGCAACTATTGGTTTCGGCTAAAAAATGTTTTTAACATTTCGTATGTCAGTTTCTGGGTCTATACGTTCACAGTCCTATTTTTTGAGATATTCCCTTATGTTTAATTAACAACTCGCACAAGTTAATACTGAAAATAAGAACTAGTCAAAGCTTTCTAGACAGGTCGAAAAAATCTTGAAATTTTTGTAGCTTTAACTATAATATTCTAGTTTAAGCTATTTTTATTCACACAAATTGAAGCTTAAGCTAGGAAAACAAGCTAAAACTAAATGAATTTAGCTTTGGCTATTTTAAAATAGCTATTACTAGAAAACATCTTTAACTAGCTAGCTTAAGCTTATTTTTATTCACTAAAAATCAAGCTTTTACTTAAAAATCGAAGTTTCAGCTTTAGCTTTTTTTTTATTCACAAGGTCCAAAGTCTGCAAGTTTGATTCCAAAGGACACTTCCAAAAAATGTGTGTGAAATTATAAAAAAGAAGAAAGAAAAATGAAACATCTGGAACAGCTCCAAGAAAAAAAAATCGAACAATGACTATGAATATAATAGAAGTTCAATCAAAATTAAAGTTAATGAGTTAGACAACGAACAAAAATTATCAGAAACGGTAAGTGTTGGCAATAAAAAACTTGCTCTTTAATTATATGAAGGCGCTAAGTGTAATATATTGTCAAAAAAGCAGCAACAAAACTAAACGCAAACAAAACGTTAACAAAACGTTTGATTGCCTATAATAATGATGCTATTAAAATTACTGTAGAGACTAAAATTAATTGTAAAACAAAAAAAGGAAAAATTCAAGCAATATTATTGATAATAGTTGAAGAAAACTTTCAGCCAGAGTTCATACTTTCGAAAATTAAAACGAAGATTCTTCCAAATAAGGTTGTTTGCACTGTTTTTGAGTATGGTATATATTTTATGGGATGATCAATAACCTAAATCCGAAATTATTCCACCGTGACGAATAACATGCACATTGAGAGACAAAATTAAAATCGAGGTTGAAAATGTGGAAAAATTGGGAGTAATTCAAAAAGTTACTGTACCAACACCAAACGAAAGCCTTATGATTATTGTTCAGAAAAGTAATAAAATTCGAATTTGCATGGATCCCCCCTAGTTGAATAAAACATTGAATATATACGATTGATTGTCAGAAAGGGGAGATATGGATATTTGCGTCTACCATTTGGAATTTTTTCAGTGTGAACTACTCAAGATGTTGATTTCAACAATTGCAGTGCTTAAGTATTATATTGAAGCTTTTTCCAAAGTAATAAGTGCATGTTTACTCTAAGATGATTAACATGTTGCATATGAAATCAGAGGTTTTTCCAAACAATTATATACTTGCTGGTCATGCAGGAATCGTGAAGACTTTACCAAGAACACTTCAATCTTTCTATTGGTATGGTCATGCTGTAATATAGGCCCTTATTGCGAGTGTCGTTTGTTAATCGATCGACGACTTTTGTCGAAAATCTATCATCGAAAAATTAAGATATCTGAAATTATTCTTGTACAAGATACCATAAGCTGTGTTTTTATGCGTGTTTACAACAACATTAAGTTATCTAAATAGTTTTGGATACAAATTTTAACGCATTAAAAGTTTTAGCACTATCGACTTTTATCGAATCGAACGTTAACGACACTCACAATAAGGACCATAGTTTGCCAACAAACGTAAAGAAAAAATATTCGGGAAGCTATCATGTTAAAGTTTGTAACCGACTATCCATTACAAATACTTGGAAATGACTATTTGCTAATTTCTGATCACTATTCCGGTTTTTATTTTAGAATTAAAGAAAAGGTTTTCGGCCCATGGAATACCAGCAATTTTTGAAACAGATGGTGGTCTAAGTAACTCCGTCTCCGCATTTCCCTAAATTAAATGATTTTGCAGAGTGAAATTTGCAGACAGTAAGAAATTTTATCAAAAAAAGCTGCGTAATATTTCACGTTTGATATACTTAAGTCACCAAGTCAGTGTTTATTTAGTCGTTCAACCTTCGCATTTATTCCGATCGAAGGAGGAATATGAAAACGAGGATTTCCAAAAGGAACCAAAACCATGTGAACAATTTGAGGTGGGTCATAGAGTGAGAATTCAAACTGGACATCGATGATGGAACCAAGCGACAGTTGTTGAAAATACAGAATATCCAGAAAACTAAAAAGAAATAATCTTTTCCTAATGAAAAGCTAATAACCTTCAATCTTCAAAAGACCATTTCCCTCTGCCAACACGTGGAGTATACGCCGTACCTTGCAGCTGCGGGTCATCATATGTAGGGCAGACTCAGAGGAGTATTGCTATACGTTTGAAAGAACATATAAACGCTGTAAGCAAAAAACAAAGAGAAAAGTCCACTATATATGAACACATAATGGACCATCCAGACGAACACCACTGGATTCATTTCGATCAAGCTAGGGTTCTAGCTAACGAGCCTCACTACATCCCTCGTCTGGCTCGTGAAGCTATTGAAATTAAACGCCACCGTAATTTAATCGAGACGACAGTTTCAAGTTGTCGCGAACGTGGGATACCATCATCATCGATGCAATTACCTTTTCATACCAACAGGGATATAGTGAGCACGGTTTGCTCTCAAATTGCGACAGATCAACAGCAAGAGATAGAACCTCTTAGGCACCGCTACAATCTGCGTAGCCAAAATCGCATATAATATCCAACTGGCAGTTTCCCGGTGACCACGCTCAATAACATTTGTAGCGAAACATCAATATTAAACACAACCTGCGGCAGTGGCTGGGAACCGAACCCAGACCTTTGAAGCGACAGTTTAACGCACCAAGCAATAGGTCTTGAGGTACTTCCGCCATTTTTATCTTTATAATTGCTATCCTTATATTATTTATGAAGATACACAGCTGTCTTCAAAACGATATTTTCTATGATTCTCTTTTTGTGCAATGAGGCCCTAGAAATCTCTTAAAGTGGAATATTATTGTAAAACTTTCACAAATTCTAGTTCATTGGTAAAATATGCGGCCATTATCAATATTCCCTTCGGTCTAATGATCTCAATGCAAACAAATTTGCAAACTTTCTTTCCATATTCGTCGTAGCAACGTTGCTTTAATTTTATTTTTTGTTTATTTGAATTTAATACGATAGTTTTAATCATCATCAATGGCATGTGTGTGTGATTGATTTGCATATTAGAAAACTTAATAAATGTTATTGTTTTTATAAATTCATTATATGCTATATGAGTTAATTGTATGTGTCTTTCTAGGTGTTCCTTCGAAATAATTCCTACAATTTTGAATCAAAATAAATCGCCCGTTATCCATGTAGATCACAATCTGGGCCTTGAATCGTGGTGTGCGAAACACGTCTATGACTTTGCACACAAAACAATAATTTCGTTGAAACTTTCGAATCGCTATCTCTATAATGATTCTATCATTAAGTATGTTAATATTGCGCTCCTTATTAACCCAGATGTAACGTCGTTTTGGCACATCCGACGTCAGCTTATCCAAAAGAACAAACTGAAAGTGCACAAAGAATTTCAGTATTCCGCTCTTGTTTTGAGCAAAAAGCCAAAATCTAGTGAAGCATTTTCCTATCGACGATGGCTGTTTTCATTTCAGAGTAAGTATGAGCCAACGGTGATGTTTGAGTTTAACTAAAGTAGTGTCAATTTTTTAGGTATCGAATCAATTGATTGGCCAATGGAAATCGGTATCTGCGATCGCTGTGCAGATAAAAGTTCGAGTAACTATCATGCCTGGTCTCATCGACAATGGGTTCTACAAAAAGAACCACAACTCTTTAAGACAGAAATTATGCTGACCGAAAAGTTTATGCGTAAGCATATTAGTGACTATAGTTGCTATCATTATCGACAAGTTGTTCTGTATAAGCTCTTCGAACTAAGTTATTATGAAAGCGATGAAATCAATAGCAACCTTAACTACATAAGGGACCTTATAAATTTCTATCTCATTGACGGAGTACAATCAGCAGAAAATATTATTAGCACATTACTACCGGGAAGCGATTTACAGGCAATGGGCGAAGACAAACTAAAGTCTTTTCTCTTCTGCTGTAACCTAGCTGCCTACGATATCAAGTTTTGTGATGATCAGAAAAATATGTTCGGGCCGAGAGAGTCCTTCGAAAATCATCGTCGTGCGGTGCTAAAATTCATTGTCGATCATTGTGTCAAATTAAACAGCACAAGTGACTTCTATCAGCAACCGCTTTCCAAAGTCTCAAAATACGATTATTCGTCAAATGCATTTTTGTCAGCGTTAAAAAAGTCAGAAGGCTTAATGGGTGAACGCCACCGTCGATGGTGTAACCTGTTCCTTGGATTTGACTATGATAATTGATATTTTTCTTCCTGTTAAAATACAGTTCGCGCAAGTTTCTGTATAACGTTGTCATCTGTTATAATCTTTTCTTCCAGTCTTGTTCTATAAATAAGCAGCTACTGAGGTATAAATAAAGTAGCGTCACTTTTGCGAAATATGTTTTCCCTCTTTTATTTTGTTAAAATAACTGCTCATTGCCAACTTTCAAAATATGTTATATTCTTTAAGTAGACAAATTGTAAATTATATTTTAATGATAAAAACATAAAACAAAAAAGAATTTGCACGTTATTTTAAATAACGGATATTACCTCGTATATTATAAAAAAGCTAATAATGTTATTTAAAAATAAAGAAATAATAAATGAGTTATGTTATTAAATCAATTGATATTTAAATTGTTTCAGTTCTTACATGCAAAACTATTATTTGTGAATAGAATTTAATTCAAAATATGCGAATTTTTGTGGTTCCAGGTATAGGGAAACAGTTAAATGTTTCGATAAGACTAGGCCAAAGATTTTAATTTCGTTTAAGGAATGGTAGACAAATTTAGTTCAAACGAAATGGTAAACAAGTAAAAACAATTTATGAATGACATAGTAATGAAGCTATAGATTCATGAATGGCTTGATTTTTGAAAATATATTTTTCAGAAGCTTGATAGAAATAACTTCATTTTAAAATAATATAAAAGAACGGAATTCTGGCTTTCAATCTGACTTTGTATGACTGCACTGTTAAGCGTTGAATAAGAATGAGGTAATGTTTTTGGTGCTGCTTGATTTTTTTTAAATTTTTGACACAGTCAATCACGTTAATTTTTGTTGGAAGTTTTTACAAAATTCACCAAGTACTACTAGGCTAATCTATTCTTATTTGAGTAATAGAAAATAAGCAGCTCAAATTGGGAATAGTTTATCCGATTTTCTGCCCAATTTTTCCGGTGTATCTCAGACTTCAATACTTGCTCCTCTATTGGGGGCATCGTGAATAAAATTTCCTGGGAAGAATTCCCATTTTCGAAAAATCGCGATCGTGAATGAGTTCGAAATATTCCTGCGTAATTTATGGCTATCGTGATTTTCTTCCATTTCTGAGGGATTTTAATGTTATTGGAAGCCTTAAAACTACACATACCTAATTCAAAGGTGTTTTTCGAAAACAGATGTATGGTACTTCTTTTTATCGGAGGGGAAAAGATTCGAGGGAGATTCATGATTGATGAAAAAAATTCCGTGGGAACAAAAAATTCCGAGGGAAACAAAATTTCCAGGGAGATTCCCGATAGTCCCCATTATTTTCGATATATGTCAATGAATCGCGGATGACCCCCAAATGTACACTAGCTGCCCTCTTGTGCTAATTGAGCATGCAGCTTTTTGTGTTAATGAAGACATAGAGAAAAATTGTCGCAGTTAAATGGTCTTATTTTAATTCCAAAGACAGTTTCGTTATATGGAGGAAAAATCCAGATCTTAATTATTTTCCTCCGATTATTTTGGGCAATGTTCAAATTGAATATGTGGTTACTTGAGGTTACCTTCAATAGCTACTTAACTTGGAATAACTATATAAATTCAATTGTTAGCAAGGCGTATGGAGCACTGCGTAAATTATGGGTAACTCAGTAATTTACTCCTGTCAAAACACGTCTATTGCTTGTAAAGACTTTGGTAATACCAATTTCGCTCTACGGGTGCGAAATCGTTTTTAATAGCGCAGTACGTTATGTCTATGGTCTTCAAAAATATGACGTTGTTTTCGTTGTTTGATCTTAGTCTAAAATATATTGTTGAAACTCCAAACACACTACAGTTTGGGTAAAATTAGAATTGGAACCTCACATCCATCTTATCAATAAATTCATCCTAGATATTCATTATCATCTGAGCACCAACTTTTCGTAAACACCATACGTCTTTGCAACTCTACGTCATCGTATTAAAAAAATAAAAAAAAAATAGCTTGACTAGACCATAAGAAGGTATATCTTACTGTTATTAATCAAGAACAAAATAAATAAATAAAAATTCTATAGTACTATTGAAGACGGTTTCAATAGTTCACCTATTTATTTTTAATCCATTTAGAATTCTAAAATATAATTTGGCAGAAGAATGGTTTCAAAGTGTGATCGTGGGTGCACAAGAATTGGCCCGACTTTTCTAGATCATAGTACAAAAAACACAAATTCTGTTAATTGTGAAACATTTATCATGCTATTTCTACATATATTGAACGACGTTGATTCAATTAACTAAATAAATAAAAATAAAGATAGAAAACAAAAGTAAGCAACGAAATATTAACTTTTAAATCATTCGCGGGTGCAACATCAAATTATCGCGGCTGCAACGCGTCTAACTTAAATTAGTAAACTGATTTAAAAAACTGGAAAAAGTATAAAATAAGTCACATATGTAACAAGTCAGTACCCTTCTCTATTAATTATAATTTTGTTTTTTCAAATATTTCAATATTTTTTCGAAAATACATATAATATGTATGTTAGCAGTACTCCATCTTTATCGATATCGGTTAAGTATAACCTACCTGTACAAGAACGTACAAACCTGCGGAAATAACTTTTGGCAATACTGCTGCTGTAAAAACAGAACGGTATTTTGGAGCATGGATCTACTGGTAATATAGGGGGTTCAAAAGCCCCTGTTGGAAATTTAGAATTTAATGCTTTGTCTTCTGACTCAATAAAAACATCGAAAACTTAACTTCATGAATGCTCATGGTCATTGTGCTCTTCTCGATTCTTAACTTCCGACTTAATCGATTCCACATCTTTTATACCCTGCACTTGTCTGCTAATGTTATCCCTTTTATAGAAATCACCTGTCATCCTTCAGTTTTTTAGGCATTGCTTTGGTGGAATCAGTTTTTTTTAGATACATTTTTGACCTCTTTAACTACGTTAGTGGGACTCCTTGGGCGATTACGTTTCACTTGTGCGACTTTTTCAGTCTACAGGGACTGATGTAATGAGTGCCTGTCTTTTTTTTTTTTGTTGCCTGCATTTTTTCGTTTTGTCTCTTTTTCTCTTTCAATACATCTCTCCACATTAAATCAAGAGTCCTTTTTCTGCATGAAGCTCAGCGTTTTTGTTAAGTTTTTGGCAATTTTCTGTAAAGCAGTCTCTTTTCCTTGTTTCATTTCCATTTAACCATATATTTTTATATAAAAAAGAAAAAAAATCATTATATTACATAATTTAAAAAATAACTTGAACAGTAGAAATTATTATTCAAAGCATATTTTATTAATGAAATATAATAAATCACGTTATAATGTTAGTAGTCAATAAGTTGCACCCGCGATCTTAATATTGCGATCGCGGGTGCAACACATTTAAATCAACGTTTTCTGTCGTTCAACGTACAATTTATATTCCTAATAACGACTCACTTAATTTTAGTTTTGTTTTCTTCGCTAGCACTTTATTTCTGCCAAAAAAGTAAACTTTTATATCTTTTATGTCGCGGGTGCAACGAACTTACAATGGCTATTTGCAATCAATAATGCTAAAAATATAATAACAAATTCGTACATGTTCTTATGCAAACGATTAAATGGCATGTTGCTCCATACGTCTATTGAGTAAAGCATAACTTAAAACTGTCGGAAATAGCTATTTTGAGCTTATGTTACCAGATATAATAATTGCAGTTCGTACCGACTCTTCGTATGATAATGTTGCCAAGCGCAAACAAAAATGTTCTCTATAAGTTAGGTCTCAGTTTTTGTTTTTATTATTAAATATAGTATTTCTACTTTAAATATTTATCAAAAAAAGCAAAACATATTGTGTCTCAAAAATCGTCTATAGCGGAATCGCCTTAAGCCAATTTTATTTTACAATTTAATTTGTGTGTTTAAAATCAAGTGTTTTTCCCATTCAGCATTTTGATAAAACGTATGCGACATAGCGTAACGGTTATTGGCACCCATACATTTGTACATCAAATTAAAATTTGAAATTTTTGTTCCTCAACTATAACTTCATTTTGTTTCTTTTTTAAAAACAAAATATTAATAAGGTGAATTTAAAAAAGCTTACTGAGTATCATTTTCGTTATTTAGTACGTGTTTTTCGTGGCATTTTTTGAAACTAGAAATTGTAACGGTCAGTTAATATATATTTATTGGTACTCTAGAAAGTATAATTATTGGCAGTGCCAATAAATGTAGCTCCATAGAATGAATAATTGGCACCTCCATGCCAATAATTGAACCCCTAGTTTTTTGCGAAACCAATTATTGACACCCCTTTTTCTTAAAATTTAGCAATTTGTTCAACAAAAAAATTGTTAAAAACGTTAACTTTAATATATTTTTTATAACAAAAACTATATTTTTTTATTAAATGTACCATAAAATAGTCAAAAACGAACGCTTTATAAACTCTCCTTAGCGGGAACACGCAATTTTTCATCACTTTTCAACAACAATAAAACGTTTTTGCTTTTGTACTTTTTATAAAACTAAACTGAACAGGAAATTAATCAAAACTAAAACACAGAATTATGGGGAGTTACATACAGTTTGAGAAAAAAACAAAAAAAAAAATTACTTGCTCGTGTCACTAGATTTTATAAAAACCATTTTTGACTGAAGGGCCAGCCTTTGTTTTTAATAAAAAAAGTCAGTGGCTTGGTGAAATTTTAGACATCGGGCGATACTTTTTTAAATAAATTTCAGATGATTGAGTTTGATAAAATCAGAAAATTCTTTACTTATTGAAGTTATTTTCACATTTAATAGAGGTGTTATTTTGATGCATCGATAGATATGATAGGGGATAAGAACTTTTTTATATTAGATTAAACGCAATTAAAAGTCTCGAATCTCGATGAGAATTTTGTTTCCCCCCGAAATATTTACTCGTATTCCCAAAATAAAAACTTATGGGGATAAGTGTCCAGAGAGGACAAGTGTCTTTGAATATTTAAAAAAAAATCGGTTTTGATTAATAAAAATTAAAGAAAATTTATACTTTTGTATCCATACAAAAAAAATTAAATATTACTTATTGTCGCTTTTGGGATACAACTTCAGTAATATTAAAGTATGAAATTATGATAAAAAATAGGAAAATCCATCAATAAAAACAAGACCTACATATGTACATATAGCCCACAAAAAAGGAACCGTTAAAAAAACGGAAATCGAAATCTATGCGATGCATTACTTTTACATTTTCTATTTATTCTCAATTTCCAAAAATAAACTAAAGTGTATCGTAAAATATACGAGCAAGTTAATACTACTCACATTAAGGCCGGTATTCACCGAGCGCTCATAACTTAAGAAGCTCATAAACCTATTCACCAAGCAATATTAGTGAAGATCTACGAGCGCTCTTAAAAGTTAGGAGTGGTCCCGACCACTCCTAACTTACGAGCGCTCTCTTCGAAAGTTTTTTCGCTTGAGCGTGTGCCACGCACGCATTTGACTCGAATCCATGTGAGCAATGCCAAGTAGAAGAGTATCCATTTGCTGTCAAGACCAACATTTCACAGTTTGGGTATGCCTGAACAAGAGACAGTGGCTCTCATTTTCGAACTTCGAAAAACACTTGCGAGTGGTTGGTGAATACCCCACAGAAATTTCAAGTTAAGAGCCTCGTAAAGTTAAGAGCCGTTTAGGAGCGCTTGGTGAATACGAGCCTAAGAGCATTAATTTGTCTCTTATTTTTATTTTTCTATCAATAGCAGACCGGGTAAAAGAACTTGAAAACATTTACTCAAACTTACCTGCCTATTTACACATTTACAATCCTCATGCAATTTTTGAGAGAGTTAAATAAAAACAAATGAAATCGCGTGCCCAAACATTGATGATGACGTCGCAATGTATAGTGGAATATTTCCCTCGCAAAATCAGTCGAAATTATTAATGTTCCATTAACAAAAAAGTACCAAAAAAAAATTAAATTAAATTAACGTAGTTTTGTGGAGACAAAATTGATTCCGCTTGAAGAATGACAAGGTTTTTTTTACCTCTTTACAAGTCGTATCGGTAATATTTAAAAGAATATTTACATTCAATATTCAAACATTCAATATAGAAACGATAGTAAGTAAATGTAAGTCTGTAATCATGTCTAGTTTTCAGTCTTCATACACATTTTATTTTGTTATTATGTTATTATTATTAATAACTTGCAAATAACTTACTGGCCTTATGTTTGCGCTCTTATGAAATTCAACTACATATATCTAAATTGTAATGCCTTTCGGCCTTTATTAATGCTAAACATATTAGGGGTATTCCCGATTTGGTGCAACGAGCCTAGTAAAAATGCGAAATTTTATTATTTTTTAGTAGACCGTGAACGCACTTTTTCTCACCTGTGCAACACTGAAGTAAATGTCAAAATGAGTTTGGCATTTGTTTTCTGTTTTGAAAATTTAATTTTTATAAGAATTGAAGTTTGTTCAAGTTTGTTAAAGATGCCAAAAAAATCAGAAAAAGAAAATATTACAGAATTTTTGATAGAAGATGCTGCAGATAAAATTATGTGGATTGAAGGTATCAAATAAAATTCAGGCCGAAAATCATAAAAAAGCTACATACATATAGATGCATGTATATTTTATTTTCAGAAAATGCAGAAAGAGAGAAGAAGATGCTGTGGATAAAATCCTTAACGAATTGAACGTCGTGGTTGGTCAAGACATTTTCTATAATAAATTTGTGCTGTAGGCTTCTGTGATATTAATAAATGGTTGGTGTTATTAAAAGTCTAAATATGAAACAAATCTCACAATTACCTCAAAATTTGTAAGAACAAAAATTAGAATGCCAGTTAATAAATTACACTTTCGCGACGTAAATATTTAAATATGTACTGACTCTGACTGGATTGACAGAATAATCTGGGATGATTCAGTGAGACCAATCGATTTGACGTTTTTTTTAATTAAGTCATTTGTTCATTTGTTGTATACCTATTTAAGTAGCTTTATATATTTTCCTTAGTTTACACAAAATAAATTTCTCAACGCACGCATTAATATTTGACAACCAATATATTATGTCAATCCTTTTTCATTACTGACATTATTCTACATTTTTAAAATCTAAAATACGCCATTATCCGAATATTGTGGATATATCTTGTCGATTCGAAACCTTTATTTAAATACGTTCTTCAATTTGAGATTGACATTTAATGTTTGACTGTTACGAAAAACATAAACATTTTGTATGGGAAATGTTCTTTCTTTTATTTTATTTTTTCGTCTATTTTCCAATGTTTTTAATAGATATTCTACTATTCGGGACGGACACAAATACAACAAATCAAAAACAATGAAAATCGGTCCAGCCGTTCTCGACAAACCCGACTTTGTCCGGTAATTCATGTGCTATACTTTGGGATGTGATTCTTGGTCATATTCTAAGAAAAAAATTGTTCCACAGTAAGGTTTGATTTTCAATTTTGACATCACTTTTTGAAGATTTAAAAAAGGCTAACTTTGGTGTACCCTGACCCATGTTAAGGTCAATTTCTCGGTCAGTACTACGTCATTTTGAACTTTGTTTTAGTAGAAATACTAACCTTTAAGACTACCTTTAAATTGTTAAATGTTAAATGTTTTTAGGGTTGCCAGATATTCAATCATAAATGGTATTCAATTTTTCTTGCCCGAGCAAAATTTTGACTTTGAGGTCAATTTTTTTCAAAAAATGCGTAATAAACATAAAGTTTTCTTATTTTTACCTGATGAACAAAACAATACTAAAAAAAATTAATAAGTGCACCCAAAAACCCATACATTTTACGATACTTTGGAAAATCTAAAACAGGTACAAATCGAATTTTAGGTTTTTTACCTACTTTTATTGCAGCACTTGGCAATTGGAATGGTTTTCCAAGAATTGATAGTTTTTATGTAATTTATAAATAAGACTGTGCACTCATAAAAAGGGTTAAAAGTGTAGGTACTTATGCAGAACAATTTTTTCTCAGAATATGACCAAGAATCACATCCCAAAGTATGGCACACGAATTAACGGACACCCTGTGTACTCGTATTAAGATGTAAGTTTTCCTATATTATGTATAATAAAACTTCTCACAAAAAGTCTTTCAAATTAGTCTGGTTACCTACAAAAAGACAGTTGATATAGTCACAGCTGTTTTCAAGAAAGGTGGACAAAGCGCAAATAAAATGTATTTTAAGTTATTGAGCACCTACCCAACTTATGTACATATGTATGTATGGTATGTACATAATATGTTATGAAAAATACTTAAATTAATATAAAGGTATGAATATCTTGAAAACCGAAACTTATTTAGTAATTCTCAGCATATTAAAAACCATCGAAATTATTTAATTTGTTGTTGGATATAGGAAAATAGAAAAAAATTTAATAAATCATTTTTTTTTTCAAACACTTTATTTCTTCGTACTCATTTTCGAATACCGTGCCTAAGAATATATTAGAAAATTTATGTTTTATACCCAAAGCAGCATTTCAAAATCAAAATTTGTTTCACTATGTTATTTGCACTTTTTAATGCATTTGGTCAAGTTTTCAGTGTAATTGGACTTATATGTCAGAAGGTAGGATTATTTATTGTCAGTGGGAGTTGGGATCACTGTCAGAGAGAACAGGAAATCAAATGTTTTTTGTCAGTTAAATAACAAAACAGTAAAATTGATTTTCTATTCCCGCTGATATGCCAAAACGGTTTAACTCACACCAAAAGAAAGACCCTGAATCGCGTGAGATACCTGAATAGTTAAATGTTAAACAAAGTATAGTGCGGTAGTGTTGTATAATTTTGGCGACAGAAAGACGTACATACGTATGTAAATGGATTACTTAAAAGTGAATGATAAAACCGAAATTACAAAACCCATATGGTCCGGCATTTCTAGATCCCTCTCAGTGGAACTCTGGAATCAAGGTTAACAAATGTTTCTTTGTAGCTATACGTATATTTTGTGTTGACTTTTGTCGTGTGTTCTGTATTGTGTCGTGTGTCTACTTACTAATAAATAGATGTTTCCACGTGCAGATGCCAACAACAGTTTTGCGTATGTTCCTCGTCCTCGATGTAATACCGACCCAGGATGGAGGAGACCATCAGTGCAGCAGCAAAATGTCGGAGCACTTAATTCGCTATTGCGACAAAGTTTAAACGTTACATCAGCTTCTATTGGCATTACTGCAAGGAAGAGGTAAGCTAGGACACCTTGTTTTTATTCTAATTTGATAAAATTGAATGTGACATCATAAAGATAGAGAGTTTTCCTTCACTTTCCTTCCTTCGCCATTTAGTTCTTATACCGCAAAGTTTTTTTTTTTACTTTGCCAACTCCAAGGTCGTATTTATTTATTTGTGTTGTCATTGAGTGCGCACCCATTAGATGTATGTACATACATATATTATTTTTTTCTCCCATGGCTATTGTTGTCAACATGTTTTTTAGATTTTGTATTCGTGCATTTATTTTAGGGAAAGGACTGTTATTGTTGGGAAATAATTTCAAATTCAAATGTGTGCTATAGGTAAAACGAAAATAAAATTCAAATATTTTAAAAATGAGTTATCAGTCATCATATTGAGTATTAATAATTCTGTTCAATGTTTAATACTAAGCATCCTTTATGCTCCGCCAATAAACATAAAACATTCAGGGTTATAAAGTCAATTGAGTGCCAATAGTCAATGGCATGCTAGGCGATATGATTAAACGTGTTGGGTCATATTTACATCATTCAATTCATAAAATTATAGTGTATGACCACTTGCTTGAAACGGTAAACATAAGACACTCTTCTTTTTCTCTATAGTCCCGTGCGTTACCGCCACCATCGAAAAATATCAGCGCGGATTCATTGTAGTTATACATTCCGTGGTATAATCTTAGCTATAGTAAATTGTCATTTTAAGATCTTTATTCTTAGATAGGAAATAGAAAGCTGTCTGGAATGTATGATTCCGTTACACCACCACGACCTATTAATAGTTCTTATGGCCGATTGCTTCCAAAAGAATTGGGAAGTATGTTCTGGAATCATAAATATACATATGTACGAATATACTATTCTCATCTGGATACAAATACTTTTTGGCTTGAGCGCTCATATTATTGAGAACGTTAACGTTTTTGGTATCGAACGTAGATGTATTTACATGTGAATACGTGATGTATGTACCTTTATCTATATAAAGGCAAAATTCCGATCCCAGTTAGTCTCAGAAGAATAATTGACTAGGCCTAGTATTGCTAGTATATCAGTGGTTTTATAATATTGACGAAACAGTAAATCGATCTTATACCATCCTTAGTAACTGCATACATTATATTATACCTTCAAGCCTTATTTATTAATCCTAGTTTACAGGCTCAACCCAAGCATACTTCTGTTTTTCAGTCAGCTTAGATCCTGAGTTAATTCATCAAATTTGATAAGCTAACTCTGGGATTAAATGAAAACATATTTTCTCTTGTTGAAGAATCTGGCTTGTGATTTATTGTTTCAACAAAAGTTCCCCTGAAGAGGACCAGCAACGTCGGGATAGTAAATGAAATAACCTTTCATTGCAAATTAAGTAACTAAAATAGCAGAGGAGGAACAAACAGAAGATATTTTCTATCGAAATCGAAATGCGATACTATATGGAATCTATTAAAATCGATGTGCGACACTATTGAAGAAGCGATTTGTATAGTAGCGCTATCATGATTTCGATTTTCCTTAGATTTTTGACAATTGGAAGCTAAAATAAATCTTCCACTGAAAAAACTGCAACGAGAGTACGATAACTTAAGCTCCGCAAAAAATAAAGGTTTCCGATAGAAGGAGGTACAATAAAATCTGAACTATTTTAGATATTTGAACAATTTACGAGTATCAACATTTCCCTTTATTCAGTGGTGGTTAAAATTAATCAGCTGAGGGATGATTTCTCTCCTGACCCAAATGGTTTCCCAGCGTTCTTAAAAAAATGTTGGTATTGAAAAATTAGCACAGCACCTTATCGCACTCTTCATCCCTATACTTTGCTGCCATTGCAACGGGTCTTATTAAGGCGTTTGACAAAATGTCCCACGATATCATTCTTTTTAAATCAAAAAAGATTGATTTTCCCCTTTTGTTCTAGTAATTTTTAGTTGCCCGTCAGTTTCAAGTTCTTTTCAGAGCAAATGTCTCCAAATCTATTCATGCATTATCTGGAGTACCTCAGGGAAGCTATTTAGGACCTCTTATCTTTGTTTGACCCTAAATGATGTTGAGCTGATTTTACCCCATACTGATTTCGAAATTTACGCTGATGACATGAGGATCTCGAAATAAATTTCAGCCACTGGCGATGCCCTTGTGCTGCAAACAGATTTAAAAATCTTTTTTATTTCGTGCCAAAAGAACTTCCTTGAGCTTAACATAAAAAAATGTCAAGCCATAACTTTCTCTCGAAAGGGTACTCCCTATTCACACAGACGATACTGGATCAATGGTAGGTATATTAGTTCTTACTGTTACCACTATTCGCGACTTTGGAGTCATTTCTGACACTCACTCAAATTTCGCTCCCACTGCGACAGCATAATATTAGAAAAGCCAATTCAGCTCTCGATTACGTAAAACGCTGATCAAAAGAATTTTCTTGTCCTATGTTACCAAATATATTTTTGTGAAATTTTGGACGTCAATTTAAGTATTCAATAGTATACATTTTAGGAAATAATTTAAAAATTTAATTGTTCGCTCGTTTTCAGATATTGATTTTTCAAAAAAAAAAAATTGTATTTATTTTTTACAAAAATCCAAAAACAATTTTTTTCGAAAATTTTTGTACACAAGATTTTTCAATTTAAAAATTTTGATCGAATTCGTTAGAGCTGTTAATGAGAAAATCAAAAAAACTGTTCTATGACAGGTACTGTTAATAACGTTTTTTCTTAATCTTTGTTTTTTACCAAAATGGCTATAGTAAATTATGTATTGGGGTATCGTACTGCGACCTGGGGATCTTTTGTGACTATAATAAGACACCACCCATTTTGTCAATATCGTTAAAGCCCTATTTGAGATAAATAAGATTTTGCATAACGGCTGAGTGGCAGGAAGTTTTGGAGTAAAAAAAATTCTATTTCTCCTGTAGGCAATCACTGAACACAGCTTAAGTAGCGAGTTTGAAGAAAATAGCTCCAGTGCTTAAGGCTGTAGTTGGAAGTACAGACACACTGAAACATGTTTTTTTATAAACTAAATTTTAGTTAAAGTTTTTATAAAAAAAATTCGTATGTAATTTTTTACTATTTAATTATATCATTTAAGTATAATTTTAATATACAATATTTTTTTTTAAATTTCAAATGAGCTTTTGTATATAAATTTTAGTCGAATTCGTTACAGTCGTTAATGTGTTAATGAGAAAATCAAAAAACAGCTTATGAATGGCACCGTTAATTTTTTGTTGACCAAAATGTGGTACATGCTTATATTAGGTGTGTTTTATTCACTGCTGCATAGCTAGCGCAGCAAAATTTCCCTAGACAAACAACAACAATTTGATTGCTGGCGAAAAAGAAGCCAGTTAAAAAATGGCAGTGTTGTGCTGGCGATAGAACTTTAAATTATTGAAATGAAAATGGCGCTATGCATTAAATTTTAGAATTAAACATTATGTACATACATGTTTTGACATCAGATTTTGACATATGGAGTGAGTTTGATCGTTTTATTCGCACTTGAATGCTGCGCTGGCTATGCAGCAATGAATAAAACACACCTATTATATGACAATTAGAAATTACCTTTCAAACTAATTCAGTGTCCACTCAAGTGTACCTTAGAGAAGTTATTTGAGGCAATTTCTATTCGTTCTCGATGATGTTGTTTTGTGAAAACATTTTAGTACGGTTCTTATATTTGCTGATGATATGAATCTTTGTATGAAAACGCATGACAATATTGGCAGATTTACTATTTGGTGTCGTATGAACGATATCTTGAAAATACTTAAGCATATATTTAAACTTCGTAAATGTAACATAATAAACATAATTCGCTAAAAAATAAGTTTTTGTTTTTTAATTGCATTATTTTGGTTTATTCTCACATAGGTATATTTTCGTAAGCATTACTACTCAAATGGGTAATCCTACCTAGCCTACCCAGCTCGGGTTTTTCCTCTTATTATGATATGCAGAAATTCAAAATCAATATGCATCGGTACCTCCTTTTTAATTCTCGACACTTTCTCTAATGCTTGCACTGTGTTGTATAACATATAAAGGATATTCATATCCCCTAGAGTGCGCGACCGATTTTATTATAATTTTGCAGTCTATTTCAGCTACTATACATCAGTTACATCCACTTCTATGTCTTGCAACTACATCTACATCAGTTACATTTTTCTGCTTCGCGCATCCAACTGGAAGTGTTCCATAATTTGGTTTAAAAATGCAAAGAGTTCTTCAATATGGACCGGTAGAAGTTGAAATGGAATAAAAAAGCTATGTGTGAGGTATTAACAAAATTCCCGCTTCGGCTTCTTACGGTTCCACGGATCCGATTGGTCCCATTTTCAATTACTCTTCCGCATAGATCCGGCTGAATTTGAACGATGTTCACCTTAAAGGCATCGGTCGATTGTGGTTTATTTGCATAGACCTGCGACTTCAGGAATCCCTACAAGAAAAAGTCTAGTCTACCTGGGTGAGATAAAATCTTACTTTCAAATCGTTCATGCCGAATGTTAATCGTGGCATTTTTGTCGGCAATTTTGCTTGATAACACAGCCATTCGTCCAAAAATGCGCCTCGTCACTAAAGATGATTTTTGCGACAAAATTGGGGTCGTCTTTCAAACGTTCCGAAGCCCAGTCAGCGAACAAATGGTTCTGTCTATGGTGATGGACTTTGAGCTGCTGGATCAGTTGGATCCTGTTCGGGTGTAGACCGAAGTCTAGACGCAAAATTCACCAAGTTCAAGTCCGCGAAAAGCCGAGTTCTTGTACACGGCCTCGACTCTGCTGTATACTTTCACGGACAGCGGTGATGTTCTCCGCCAATCTATCGTTCTTTTGACTTACGAATGTTAGCCGATTGAGTACCAAACCGGTTGTCTCAAATTTTGCCACCAAACATTGAAGTTTGATTTTAAAGAATTAAAATAAACAAAAATTAAAAAGGAAATTTTAATTTTATTTATGTATTTCGATTTAAACTTTTTTATCACAACATATATTTTTTTTCTTCTTTTACTTACTAAGCGACGCTTTTCGGATTTGCATCCATCTTCGGGCTTTTTTTCCGTTGACTTTTTGAAAAGTTTTGAAAAAGCCCGAAGATGAATGCAAATCCGAAAAGCGTCGCTTAGTAAGTAAAAGAAGAAAAAATATATGTTGTGATAAAAAAGTTTTAATCGAAATAAATAAAATAAAAATTTCCTTTTTAATTTTTGTTTATTTTAATTCTTTAAAATCAAAGTTGTACACTCAACATGGAGACTGAACCACAAAAGAAAAATAAAATGCACGACTGGATCGCACGAACTTGCTCTTATGTCAAAGTACTTTGGAATTTAAGATACATTTTATAAATATAAAACATGGATTTAATGAGATAATAATGTTCAAATGCATAAAATTGCCGTCTGGTTTCCGGAAAAGTATGAATTTATGCAAACAAACCTTAAAAAACCGTTTTATTATTAAATACATTTTTTATATAAGAAATTTCTCTAAAATTTTTCAAGAAAAAAATGTGGGATGCGAATTTAAAGTATTTAATAATATTGGTTTTAGGAAATAATTTCAAAAAATAATCGTTCATAGGTTTTGAAGATATTGATTTAAAATTTTTTTTTTTTTTTTAAACCCAATAAATATTTTTTGAATATTTTTATATACAATATTATTTTAAACTTAAGGGGACTCCTGCTAAAAATTTTGGGTTAAAATCCTTAGAGCCGTTAATGAGAAAGTCGGAAATCAAAAAAACGGGCCTATGGCAGGTACCCCTAATAACATTTTGCCCCAAAATTTTTGTTGACCAAAATGTAGTCCATGTCCATAATATCACACCTAATTTTTTTTATCAAAATCGTTAGAGCCGTTTTCGAGATAAATAAGATTTTGCATTACGGGTGTATGGGGGGTACCCTTAGTTTTGGAGCTAAAAAAAAAATTTCAATTTCTCCTCTAGGGAATCACCGAAGACTCTTAACTACCGAGATTGAAAGAAATAGGTCCAGTGGTTTAGGCTGTAGTGAGAGGTACAGACATACAGACACACTGAAACATGTTTTTTGTGTACTAAATTTTCCTTAAAATTTTTATAAAAAAAATTGATATGCAAATTGTTAGTATTTAAAAAAATACATTTTAAAACGTAATTTAAAAATTTAATCGTGTATCGGTTTTCAAGATATTGAATTTTCAAAAAAAAAATTGTATTATTTTTTTAAAAATCCAAAAACTATTTTTTCGAAAAAATTTTTAGTTAGTATTTTTTCAAATGCAAAGCAGCTCCTGCATAAAAATTTTGGTTAAAATCGTTAGAGCCGTTGGTGAGAAATTCGAAAATCAAAAAAACCGTTCTATGACAGGTACCCCTAATAACATTTCCCCCCAAATTTTTTTTTGACCAAAATATAGTCCATGTCCATAATATCACACTTAATTTTTTTTATCAAAATCGCTAGAGCCGTTTTCGAGATAAATAAGATTTTGCATTACGGGTGTATGGGGGGTACTCTTAGTTTTGGAGCTAAAAAAAAAATTTCAATTTTTCCTCTAGGGAATCACCGAAGACCCTTAACTACCGAGATTGAAAGAAATAGGTCCAGTGGTTTAGGCTGTAGTGAGAGGTACAGACATACAGACACACTGAAACATGTTTTTTGTGTACTAAATTTTCCTTAAAATTTTTATAAAAAAAAATTGATATGCAAATTGTTAGTATTTAATAAAATACATTTTAAAATGTAATTTTAAAATTTAATCGTGTATCGGTTTTCAAGATATTGAATTTTCAAAATAAAAATTATATTATTTTTTTAAAAATCCAAAAACTATTTTTTCGAAAAAATTTTTAGTTAGTATTTTTTCAAATGCAAAGCAGCTCCTGCATAAAAATTTTGGTTAAAATCGTTAGAGCCGTTGGTGAGAAATTCGAAAATCAAAAAAACCGTTCTATGACAGGTACCCCTAATAACATTTCCCCCCAAATTTTTTTTTCACCAAAATATAGTCCATGTCCATAATATCACACTTAATTTTTTTTTATCAAAATCGTTAGAACCGTTTTCGAGATAAACAATATTTTGTATTACGGGTGTACGGGGGGTACCCTTAGTTTTGGAGCTAAAAAAAAAATTTCAATTTCTCCTCTAGGGAATCACCGAAGACCCTTAACTACCGAGTTTGAAGAAAATACCTCCGGTAGTTTAGGCTGTAGTTCGAGGTACAGACATACAGACATACAGACAGACAGACGGAATTGTCGGACCCACTTTTTTCGTCTTCGCTATCATCGTAATGTCAACTTTGATCAAAATCTCGAGTTCGATTTTTTTTCCAAATGCAGAACTTGCCCTATAGTACCTATATCGCAAGTAAAAACATTGAAGAGTCAACTGAGAGGGCCCAACACGTTTAAGGAACACTCATTTTGAAAGTTAAGTTTTAACATTAAGACGTGCTGTTCAATCGTGTTACTTGCCATGGTGATTTGACATTTGTAGATATCTGAATAACAAATTTTCCAGATGTCACCAAAACAACATTGCCGCCACATGCCGCTAAAATCTACCCGCGCCAATTGAAAAATCCCTTTACTTGATGTTGTTGATGATTTGACATTTGACAATACTGTACGTCAAAACTTTCTCGGAAACTGTATCCGAAAATTAAGAAATGACAGCTTTGGATCTCTTTCGAAGCATACATATATCTCTTGCGCGGAACAAGCATTTGTTGTTTATTTACCGACTTAAAAAACGACAAGAACAAATTCGTGCAATCCAGACGTGCGTATTTGATTTACTGCCATCGTTTTTTTTTTTTCTCTTCAAATTCTATTTTTATTAAAACGATTCAAAAGCAAAATATTCTTCCAGGTTTGTCCTAAAACGATTCCATCTTCTAGAAATATTAGATATATTGCTTAGTCTCATAAAAATAAATGCTTATATACTTTATGACTCCTTTGGTTTTCTTAAGATACTTACCATATCTTTTATCTTTGCATAAATGTCTTTTTAAAATTCTCATTTTGAAAGTTCGAACAATTTGCATGTTCAAATATTTGCGTAGGATGGTTTCAGTTTTCTTGGATCTTACAAATTACGCTTGTTGAAATTTTCAAAGAAAACAGTAATAAATCTTCAAACAAAAAAGGAAATAGGTAAATGTTTCCCCTTTTAATGCATTTCACTTAAGAGTTTTTTCAACTGCGCTGTTTCACTGTTCAGAAATCACATAACGCCATTCACACACTATGTTCTGTTTTTCGTAAAACAAAAACAAATGGAAAACATCTGCCCACATCAAATTCCTGTTAATGGCAACAAATGTTCACCTTTTCGATTAAAAGCTTGCATAATAATATTATAGTATAATGTTCGAACTTCGAAAACAATAAAAACAATACTTTCGAAACGCAAATCATTTTGCTCTGCGCATGTCATCAAATTTCAGCAAGAACTTTTTCATTTGAAACCTTGCTTAACTTTTTTCGATTTCTCCTGTTGTCAAATATAGTTATTGTTGTTTTAATACCTCTTGCCACCGTATCCTCTTTTGAAAGTCAAACGACAAACATCCGATCCCGTAAAAAATAAATAAAAACGAGTACCTTCTGCATGTTTTGCCTTTGCTATTTTCAATATCGGTTGTTTTTGGAAGTTAAATTAAGAATTAAGATACCCCTGTTAACGTACGTGAGAGCGCATATCCAGAATTCTCTTCCATCTACAAAGTCCCGGCTGTTCAAACACGACGAACTTTCGAAAATACTAGTTTACTACAGTCTTTCTTAGCTTAGGTTATCCTATATCTCGTCTCAAATTTTTCTGTATTTATTTTTTGTGTTTTTACAAAAATATTTTCTTATAAAAACGCATCGCAAGAAAATGTGACAATTTACTTTCCCTTTAAAAACCAAGAAAATTATGTTTGTCTTCCTCAAGTGTGAAAAATATAATTAAATGTAATGCATTAAGGACGATTGTGTCTCATAGCTTAAATAAATATTTTGTTTATACACTCGATATACGTATGTATGTATTTAATATATGCACATATGTATATAGGTATGAGTTTTGAAGGACATTGGTTATGTGAGTATTTTCATGAAGGTACCTTATTATTGAAACGAAATTTTGTACACAAGTTGTTTATTAAATTTGCTATCAGTTAAATATGTACATCAACGATTTTGAGTATCCTTTAATAGATGTAAGATTTCGCAAGAATCATGAAATATTTTTATTTCATTTCCCAGTTATGTATATCCTTCGTATCGCTATTGATTTTGTATCCTGACATGATTTTGTTTTACGTACAATTTAATATTTTCTTCAAGTCTTTTTTTAACTCATTTAAGGTCCTTTCGGGGAACACACCCATTTCCTTCTTTGTTTCATTTGACACATGTGCATTATGCAGTTATATAAAAGTTTTCAAAATATTTTTAAATTACGTCACAAAAAAAGTCAGTTAAAAAATTATAGTTATAGAAACAAACTTACACCAAATCTGTGTAGCATATCCTTCTGGGCTAAATACAAAAAGGACCAAATCTGTTTTCGAAATAAAGTAAAGCGCGAATGTATGGTGCGTACTTGTTTTAAATGAAAAATTCTAATAATAATTATTTCATTGTGAGGGTATGAGTAAAATCAGTATTTAAAAAAATTTAAGGACATCGTTTTTCATGAGATCTCCTTTATTAGTTTTATACTTGTTAAAAATGAAAATAACTTATACTTCCTTAAGGTTCATTGACTGCTTCCCTCCATGGGATTCTTGCAACCGGGGAGCACTATACTACTAACTACTTGAGCGCTGTCCTCAAACATTTTAAGAGTAGTCATAATGCCTTAAATAAATTTTAGAACACAACCGTTTTCATTTATTTCAAAAATGAAACAGAAGTTGCGTTTAAAGTTCGTTCTAAACACTTCCTCCCACTTTAAATGATGTATGGGCTTGGGGTCATATTTCCTTATTTGCCAAATTTGGTTTGTAAATCCAAAATTCTGTAAATCTATAATTCTGTAAATGATAAAAGAAAAATTGGTTTGATAATGAAAAAAGGGCCACTTTCATTCATTTATCAAAACATTTTTTTTATTATCAAATGGGTTGAAAAATTTAAAATTGTAATCTACCAAGTTTAACGAAAATTTACCGTTTTTTGTTGAAGTCGGGTAATGTCAAGTATGATCAAAATCTCGACTTCGATTTTTCTTACGAATACATAACTTACATTAAATAGTACCTTGTACTTACATATAATATTAAGAACAACGATATTATAATGTTCCTTTTTACCTGTACAAAACTAAAGTAGCTTCCTTAAAAAAAATAATATGTTTAAATTTAGTATTAAATTCTTAATATTTTTTAGCGAAACATTGGTTTTTTATAGCCGCTCCGTACCTCTTAGTCATACTCTGCATAATAATCAAAATAATAGAACTTTGAATATTATTCCCAGCCTTTTTTACTTGGACAAAGAGGTTGTTACTATGTTTGCAACTTTCGTGGACGAATCTCCCAACTGCAATCTCCTTAAGGTTCTCTATGTAGTTGATATTAGAAGACTGCGCTGGCCATTCTATTTCGTCACTTTTGTGCAACCGAAATCATTCGTTGACTATTTTTGAAGTAGAAACATCCTCCTCAGCATGTGCAAATATAATATTCTTCAAGATATCCTTGTACACGAACCATTCCGTAATGTGTTCTTTTTTATGAATTTTATGGCCAACTGACATATCGGCAACCGTCCGATTCTTGCAAATAGAGTTTGGATTGATCACAAACCCTCTTGCCATTTTGTTTTTGAATAAAGTGAAAGGTACTCGTATTTTTCAACCTTAAAAAGAAAATAAACCAGCATCAACATCAGCTCTCTGAAAAATCGTTCTTTAGCTCATTTCTACACTAAGTTCAATTTTTAATTCCATAGAGGATATGAAAACATTTTTTATTATTCTTTATCTTTCCGCAAGAGTCTACCAACTCTGTGAATCGTTTTGATTTGGAATCGTTAGAGTTGTAAAATTTAATCATATATGGGATATCACTGATTTATCTATGCAATATTTTTTTGATAACTCTGCTTCTGAAGTTGGACTTTTATATTTGTTTAATTAATCTAAATTTAAGCTCGGTAGGATACTTTTTTCAAGTCAATTAATAGCCGTGTTTTTTGAAAGAGTGAATAGCCAAGTTAGCAAAATTTTACATGCAAAACAAAAAAAAACATCAAGAGTGAATATAATTTGGTCAGCAATCAGAGTGAATATAGAATGAATAAGAATTGTTGATATACTGAAATGTAGATGGCCCTTAAATCGAGTGCAGAAAAACATTTGCTTCGGAAAGTTTGGTTGGTACTGGGATGTGTTCTGGAATGCATCTTTTTTTCTCAGAGATTTTTATTATGTCAAGACATTTGGAAATAAATCTTCATGTCTATTTTGTAAAAGACGTACAAAAAATCTCAAATGTCAATTGATTGAACAACTTCTGAAAAATCTTAATTTTTTCACCGAAAAATCGAAATTTTTTGGATTTTGTTTTGTTCAGGATAATCGCAATTTTAGGGCTTTTGGAAAGCATCTAAAAAGAAATACTCTAAATAGGTCAAAATATAGTATAGTACCCATCTACCAAGCCATTAACTGTCAAATTCCATTGGAGGATGGCTGAGGTCTCGATGGATCTAAAAACATCTACAAAATCAGATTTTTTTTTTTAACGAAAAATCCAATACAATTTGCTCATCTAAATTGTAATTTAGTGGCTGGCAAGAATATAGAAGGAAATATTCTAAATACGTCAAAATAAATTTGAAATTACTCTAAAATTCGTGTCAAACTTTGAGATTAAAAGAGAGTGAATATAAAAGTGACTATAATCGTTTTTTTTTCAATTTTCTTTACTGAGTGGCTATCAATTTTCCATAAACACGGCTAATATAAAAATTGTTAATAGAAGTAGGTTATTTTTAAGCATCCTGAAAAGAGTAACTGAGTTAATTTTCTTGTTTTACATTTTAACACATTTAATTTGCGAAGTTATTTCCAGACCGTATAGTAACGTTCAAGCTCGGCTGTCATCATTACAGTTCACCTACAAGTTCAACAATATAAACAAATGGTCATAACGTCTTACTTTATGGAAAAAACATATGGAAACTTACTTGTTCTTTAGATATCCAATTGATTAAAATTAAACGGAGAGGATTAAACAAACTTTATCTCCTATGAATGTGTGCACATTTTATTGCAATCGTATTCTGTGGTAGTGGTTCACACGAAACATCTCTTTAACTATATTTATTTTCACACTGTTTAGGCAATTGAATACCCTAGCTCCGTTAAATCCATTTTTTGGTTTGTATGAAAGAAAGTGAACTTTTTTAAATATCCAAATGAAAAATTTGAAAAATTAGTTATTCGATATTTTTATTTGGAGATTTGTGTAAATTTTGATCAAATTTACGTTTTTCATATTTTTCTGTAACAATGTTATTGTTTCTTCATGCCTAAAATGCTTGTCCAGTTAACATCCTTGAACACCAAGATTAAGATCGTGCAATTCAGTACCTCATATTTGTATGTTATTTATAACCCACTGGTCGAAATTCCATCAATGCAAACTGACATATACATCATCTAGAGAAGCAAGAAAAAACAATAACCCAACAATAAAATAAATGAAGAGGCACAATAACTCATAGGGATCTTGAGTGACTTAGTAAATCTCAACCGTTCCTGTATGTTTGTTATTGGCAGGAATGTAGGGGACCTACTATCTTCTGCCGATTCTGAACGGCTTAGATGAGATGCACTTTTCATGACAAGAGATACTCTCAGATGATTTGTCACTTCCTCGCAACAGGTAGAGGCATAATTATTCATTCAATTATTCAACGCACTTACCATTATTTCGTTGGTGTCTATTGTGTATCTAAGTATATAATTGATTTGGTCTGTGAAAATTGTGTATGGGAAAAACACTAAGATCTTGAAAGCTATTTTCACATGATTGAATGGTAGGACATAAATATATAAAATAATTTGTTGAATATAAAAAGTGACGGAAAAATTAATCTTAACATGTATATTATTTTTATTTGATTATGATATTCTTTTAAGCATGACACAACAAATTGTACCATTGTACCATATAACTTTTTGACCTTCTTTATTTCAATGACATATTTTTCAATTAAAATCCAAGGTCATAGAACCGCTGATAAATTATCAGCTAAAGAAATATCTCGAAGAACGAAAGGTTCTTAATAACCGGCAATACTGCTTTCCCCAGCAATCATTCCACTGGTCATCTTATGGCATATCTCACCGAAGAGTGAAACAAATCTTAACATTGGTTTGTTGAAAGAAAGATTATTACACTTGATATTTCTAAGTTATTTGATAGAGTTCGGCACCAGGATCTCATATCGAAAATGCGTGCGTTTGGTATCAACGAACCCTTTATTCTTTGGATTATAAATTACCTTTAAGATCGTTAAATACATGTTGTATTGGACGGTTTTAAGTCTGATCTTTACAAGGTAAATGTTGGGCTTTGTTTGGTCTCCGACTCTCTTCCTTATTTTTATAAATGATCTCTTGTCTGTAACTTCAAATCCACTTCATTGTTTTGCCGACGACTCTACTTTCAGCTTCTCATACTCGTTCGGAAGTGAAATTGCAATGGTATCGTATGATAAGCTCATTACACTCCGATCTTTATAGCATTGTTAAATCATGTGGAGTTTAATGCTTCATAAACTCAATGCTGTCTACTGTCGTTGAATGAAAATGTAAGTACCCTTTATGCTTTATGCCATTGTTCTTGAATGAATATTGGAAGAAGCGAAAAAGCTCTCAGTATTCGGTATGTGTATCAACGACGATCTTCATTGGAATGACCACATTCTAGGGACCTCCAAAAATACTGCTAAATGCTTAGGATTTCTATATCGATGTAAGAAATTGTTCATACCATCTGATCTGGTTACAATTTATACTACATATGTCCAAAACTCGAGTATAACTCACATCTTTGGGCAGGCGCAGCACAAACTTCCTTCCATTTGTTGGATAAAATTCAGGACAGAGCCATAAAACTGCTAAGAAACAGAGCCATCATCGTTTCATTCCCATCTCTTGAACAAAGTCGGAATGTTTCATGTCCTTCCTTGTTTTATCGCTTCTTTCACAAAAAATGCTCTTAATTGAAGTAGCCAGTTGCAGTCCTTCCCTCAAACAGTTTACCAGTGATACCCGTTTCGCTAAAAATGTTCATCAGTTAACCCTCGAGCCTAGTTTTGGTCGAACCGCCGAATACAGAGATGGGTTTTTCAGTCGCCCAATACCATTATTGAAGAATTAACCCAGCACGGTTTTACTTTGCCATTCAAGAACAATGTTCATCGACACCTCCTTTCTCTCTCCCATAATTTTCCCATCGCTCTTGATGTGTTAAACTTTATAAGGGTCTCTCAATAAACTCATGAGCGTGTGTGAATTATAAAAAAAAACTATGTAGTAATATTTTAGTCACAATCATCATTTGAATAATTCATTAAATAATGTTCACCGTTAAATGTGCATAACGAAATATGCTGCTTTCCATGAGATTACATATATTAACAGCAAAAATTATAATCCAAATTTCAGATCACCGCTTCGTAATACTGCAAGATTTGTAAATGACGCTAAATTCAAATGCACTGCGTAAGTACCTTAAAAATTCTTATAAATCATTTACTCTGTATAGTATAAATAGTTAATTGCATTTGTTAGTAAATAACCCATTAATTATCCGAAACTATAATTACACTTTATTCCTTGTTTCTATATGATTTAAAAAATCTAGTTACCCATTACCTTTTTATAGTTTAAAATTAAAAAAAATGCATTAAACATTATTTATTATTACAAAAAATGTAATGGGTAATCACATTTATAATTTATAATGAACAACAAATTAATTTAATCCTTCAATCCTGATTACTCACTTTTTTCAAAAGCGAGATCATAAAATTGTTTTTTTCATTGCAAAATATTTAGAAAAAATAATGTTATTCCCACTACTTAATAATAAATAAAACATTACCTGCAAATGCCAATACTCTCCTCTTACCAAGTTCTGCTTTCCGTATCTAAACATTGTTTTATTAAATTTCCTTTTTTTAATAAACAGCACCAAAGAGATTTTTTCAGCCCAATTTTGTATCGGGTTTTTCAATAAGGACCTGACAACTGTTTTTCTAAATAAAATACAAACCATTTGAGATATCACGAAAATTGTGTTATTGGTTTGGTCAAAACATTTATGTATGGTATTCGAAGTCCTTCATATGTTTACAACGTGTACATTGCAGAAGTCGATTGGTTGAATGACTCAGCCAACGGCCGCTATTTTTCTCATTCAATGTTGGCATAGACCAGTAATTTAACCTATCCCCATAAAAAAGTCTACAGGTGTTAAATCACAGGTTCAACGCGGGCAATCGACAGGATTATTTCTCGATATAACACGTTCATCGAAATGAGTTTTCAATAAGTCGATTGTTACCACCGCTTTCTTAACGAATGCGTTTAACTAAAAATGCGCTTACGTGAGAATTACGAGCCAAAATTGGTGTTAACGCTCTTAAAGTTGCCGTCCTCGATTTGGATTTTCACGATGGTGAAAATCTTGTTTTTACTAAATGTTTTTACATTCACAGTTTGGTCTTTAGGGTGCGTTCCTGTGAAAGTATAAAGTTGTAAAAATCCCAATTGGAAAACCCTTATCATTACAACTTATTTATGTAATATTTGAAAGATTTGGGGAATGTCATGTCAATTCTGACAAGGTAATTTTAGATGACTTTTTTGCACAACCTGGCCATAACTTGGCGAATGTTTGTTTTCAAAGAGTCAAGAGTTGTTGTTACGATCCATATTGTAAAGTCTCGGAGGACAGTTTGGTTTGATGCATGTAATTGAAACAGGGATGCCACATGCACACCACGAATTTAATGACCCATCTAAAGCTATGTATATAAAGGCTGTTTTTTTGAAGACTGAGAAATAAAACACAGAAAAATGTTTTTTTAATATTCATGAAATTAGTTTTGTTTTAAAGATAATTTTTTGGCATTGATGTTTGAATATGATTTCGGCATGTGGCCTCCGCGGTTAGAGGGTACATGGCGTAGCGTGGAGGACCAATTTCCACACAAGATCTGAACGTAATATTTTTCATAAAGTGGGTGAGCACAAGTTTAATTGTTGAACACGATGACGAATTGACACATTTCGAACATCATCAAGAACGCTGCAAATCAGCAATCTCTTTTTCTACGCGCACTGTACGACGTCTTTCGCGATGCGTATTATCGTTTAGTTTAGAGTAAACGTATTGCGAGAATGATCGATGATTTTTCCAATTAATCGCTGCGATGGATGATTATGAGCAACATCACAAACAACCGAGAATATCAAAACTGTATCACAGAAAACAGTCTCGCCAATTTGAAGTGCTCCGCCTCTAAGAAAAACACACTTTATGTACAATGTACATATGCATACATACGGAGGCTTTTTGAAAAGTTCTCGGCCTAACATAGAAGGCGTTGTTTCTATAAATAAATTTTAATTCCTCAAATAGCCTTATATATAATAATTGTATGTGAAGTTTCATTAAAATTGGTAGCGTACTTATATCAGTGCAATTTTTTGTTTGAACGAACCTATTGCTAACAACGAAAATGGAAAAAAAATGAAATTAGGGCCGTCATTAAATATTTGGTCAAAAAGAATATGACACCAAATCAAATTAAAGATGACTTTGATGAGACATTGGGGGATTCTGCACCTTCGTATTCCACGGTCAAAAAGTGGGCAGCCTTATTTAAACATGGCAGACAGAGCGTCGAAAATGATCGCAGAAGCGGAATGCCAATAACATCCACCTCTTCAGAAAACGTCGATAAAGTTCATAAAATGGTTTTAGACGACCGAAGGTTAAAAGTGCGAGAAATAAGCAACACCATGGGGATCTCTTCTGAGCAGGTTTACCACATTTTGACCGAAGAATTGGGGTTGAAAAAATTGTCCGCAAGGTGGGTGCCGCGTTTGCTGAACGAAGAATAAAAATTCAATCGAGTTGAAATCTCTAGAGAGAATCTAGCGTTATTTCGGAGGAATACCAGCGATTTCTTGAAAAGATTCATTACCACCGACGAAACATGGATTCATCACTATATTCCTGAGACAAAAGAACAATCAAAACAATGGAAGCTAGCGGTTCTCCTCCACCGAAGAAAGCCAAGTCGTGTGCTTCAGCTGGGAAAGTGATGTCGTCAGTCTTTTGGGATTACAAGGGAATTATTTTTATTGATTACCTTCCCAAGGGCCAAATTATCACTGGTCAATACTATGCAAACCTGGGGTGGAATCGCGTAAGGTGATAGTTGACTATCAATTCGTTGATTGTCGTTTTTGACTATAGCTGTCTCTATCATATCAATTAAGAATTATAGAGAGAGCGATGGTGAAAACGACAATCAACAAATTGATAATCAACTATCACCTTACGCGATTCCACCCCTGTTGGACAAATTGGCTGAAAAAGTTTCCGAAAAAAAGACCAGGATTAGTAGAAAAAGATTAGTAGAAAAAGATTAAAAAAAAGTTTGGAAATTTTTTGCGTTTTATTGGTCAGGCCGAGGACTTTTCAAACTGCCCTGGTATCTACGTATCCACTACTGAAATAAATGACCTTGTCTCTTGTCTTGTCTCTAAATAATTGTAGTTCTTGTATTTTTGAGCCAAAATAAATTTAAATTTAGACCAAATTGTGTAAATGTCCTTTTTATTCAGAAAAAGTACGAGACTACTTACATATCCACAAGTCTTTTTAATTCGTTTAACGCAAATAAAAAATTCAAACCATCATTCCTAAAAATTATCACCCGACTATATCCTTTTACAGCGCGTTTCCCCTACTATTGTGGGATAGGTAAAGACATATATATAGCTTTTGAAAGTAGAATCATTTTTTATACGAGTAAACCAAACTTGATCTAAAAAGTTAAAAAAAGAATCCTTCACAAAATCACTTAATTCGACTAATAGCTATTATAATAGCTATTTCGTGATTAACTTTCTAAAATGGTATAAGTTGCTTTTCAATTTCTTTGTATAGATTCCTGTTTTGAATATCTTCTTAAGGAGAGAAGCCATTCATTTTAACCAAATTATACTACATATGTATACAATTGATGAACAGATAGTTGTTAAACTTGTCTAAAACCAGAGGTATATCTATACCTCTTTATAAATAAAATTAAATGGGAGAGAAGGTATTGCATTCATTCAAAAATTAACCTCGGAATTAAATACGTATGTACGAGTATATTCGATGATATTTTAAAAGGAAGAAACAAACTAAAAAGTGGATACAACCTTTGTATATAACCTAAGTTATTGTTATAACCTAAGTTTTATATACAAAGGTACAACCCAAACTCAAAGGTGAACTCGGGAAAAATGTTTGAACCCAAACTTTGAGTCCTGTAAATGAGTTTGATATATTTCTATTGGAACCGCATAGCTCAAAATTAGTTGTTTCTAGCTAAATGCGATTAAGAATTTCATTTGGCAGAAGTCGAAAAAAACCTGCGGTGCACCAAAAATTGCCTCTTGTGTGAAATTGTGAAGAAAATACGACGTTAAGAACGAACAATTTTATTCAAATTGTTGTGAATTAATGAACCATACGTAATGTTGTTCTTGTTTTTTTTCTTTGAGTATAATTTTGGGATTGTAAAGTTATAAGATCATAAAATAGCATATTGTATATTCGATGATATTTTAAAAGGAAGAAACAAACTTAAAAGTGGATACAACCTTTGTATATACTAAGCACCAGCTTCTTAAAAAAATAAAAAACAAATATTTTTTGTTCAAACTAAACTTTCAGCCAAATTTTAAAAATACGATTTTTCCACTACTATTACACCGTTTTACTAAACCATGGAATACGAGTTAACAGCTATATTTATAAAGTCATTATAGCGAGTACATTATACAGACTCTTTAGCTAAGAAGTAATAAGCGAACGTGACCAGTAAAAATTTTGAAATTTTGCACTTAATTCATGACTTACTGATAAACTGACAATAAACAACCAAATTGTTGAAGAGCTTCTACAAATTTTTGTGTATTAAATTGTTTCTTTGAGAAGGAAAATAAGTATTTTCTGATTCCTTTACACATCTTGGAGACAAGTTATTTAAAAGCTAGAATTAAAGTCATCAAAATCGTTTGCTAAATTATATTTGGTTTCTGCGGAAAAAATAATTTTGACCAGAGTAACATACAGGCTAATATTTGATCTCTCAATTTAAAGACGTTACCCTTAAAGAAAAGTTTATTCAATCCAAATTATAAAACCATATCGATATTTTTTTCAAGATTTTTGATTTTTTTTAATTACAACCGATTTGCTCGTAATTTCAGTTGAAAAATCGTGTAAAGGACTTCTAGGTTTCTCCCACTGAATTCACCTATGTAGTAGGGTTCTTTACTTTAAAGCTCGACATTGAGATTTCATAAAGCAGTTATTATGCTTGGGATTGTTAAGTGGATCGCTTCTGTGGTGCTTAACCCCCATTTTAAAAATTAAGTCTTAACCAATGTCACGAGAATGACATACAAAATCTTTTTAATAAGAAAACACCTTCCTAAGACTAACTGAATTTCTCAAATTCCTCCTACCGTTGGTGTACATTTCAAAACAATTTGAACATACTCGTACGTATTGAAAATAAGAAAATAATTTTTGAATAAATAAGAACAAGTATGCGCGACAATGTCGTGGGGACTTTCTAGGTAAGCAGTAAGAGTACAATGCAAAAGCAAACGCCAATAATTAAGATTTGGGAAGAAAAATTCAAGTTCGAATTTTAAGTCCGGTTGTTTCCAAGTTTAAAGTCTTAGCCAAAGTCAACCAATAAATATGTTATCTTTTTTATTATGTTTTTTACCAGTTTAATTGGTTCTACTGCAAAAAGAATGGATGTAGACATAATATGTACATATCGATTTTATGCGTACAAATTTCACTCCGCATATGTCAACCGTACACACGACATCACCATTTTTCTATGGTGACCAAAATTTTATCATCACACAGCCAGCCAAACAAGCACTTACTATGACATCATAACTTTCAAATGGAAAACTTTCAGTCTGAATAAAACAACTCATTCTAGTTATACAGACATTTTTTCCTTCCTTTACTCTGTATCTCAGAAATTATTATGTATTGCGAATATTTCGCATCTATAGTAGGTACTCTTTGAGAAGAGACTGTGTGCACACAGTATACAGTGCTGTGCAAAATGTTTGTTACATTCAAAATAATTTCGTTTCACATCACTGTTAAAATATTGCGATTTTAGAAAACTTTAGAAATCTATCAAATCTGGAGTTCCAACTGAGTTGAACCGAAACCAAACTTAACTCGTGTGGTGTGTTGTGGAGTAGTGTTTCGCTATAGCTCTTTCATTTGCGTTCAACCATATACTAATGTATGTGATATGTGGAGTGCTTATGGTGTCAAAACCCTTCGTGTTTCTATTGCGCCATACCACGTGGTCGATGACGTTTTTTCTGGGTATGATCTCGAAAGTTGAATCCATACGTAGCGTATGCACAACACTAATCTTGATTAGTGTTCACAGTCGACTCCGGAACACACCACTCTACACGACTGAAGTGTGGTTCTCGCTTTAGTATTTTGCATATTTATACAAAAAGGGCAAGTCTTGGTTTATTAAAAAGAAAACAATTTTTTTTAAACTTAATCCGGTTTTTTATTAGGTATTTTTGACTTATAATTCAATTTGATTATTATAAAGTTGGCTTCTTAAATTTACATACATGTCGCAGTTTAGGATTGGAATATCACACAATGGCACCTAGCTGAGCTGTGTAATGACAATGACACCTAGAAACAAGAAAAAAAATCAGTATTATTGCCTCTTGCGATGAAATGACAAATTCTCCAAAAGTAGGTATCTCTTGTCACTAAAAAGTGCTCTCAATAAGTCTCTTAGATTTTGCAGAAAATTGTATGTTCTATTCATTTCATTTACGCCGACTTACAACACGCACACAGGAATGGTTGAGAATTGTAAGAATCTCCACGAGCAGCAACGCCACCAAACTTAAAGCCACTTTACACGATAATAGAAGTCATATGACCTGTCATCACATTTTCTGTATGATTTATCAAATGACCTGTCATTTCGAGTCAAGTCATACCGTTTTGGTATATCTATGCTTTACACGTCTATGACTTCCCCTTTGATTTTCAGAGTACCAAAATCAAAAATAAATATAAAATATAAACTGAAATAAATTTGTGTCGTCATTCCATGATGGAGAACAAAAAGAAAGCATTGGCAGTGGTTTTATCAACAATGATAGCTGTATTAATTCAAAATTTTACAGTATATATGTTAATAAGATCTGAAATATTTAAAAAAAAACCGCATACATAGTTACCTTTTCAGAATTTTACCATATTTTGTATTCAAATGTCAACACTCCATTCAATGTTTCCCATAAAAACAACAAATCTCGTATGACTTCTCAAATGGAATTAGCTACAGTCCTAATGTCAAAAAAGTCATATGCTTTTTCGTTTGAGATATGCGTTTAACGGGTGCGTTCAAACGATTTGATTTGTTTTTTTTTTGACAGGTCTGAAGTGGCTTACTAACTATAGATATGTATTTCGACGCATCGGTTTCTTCAAGTTTGACATGTACGTCAAACCATGAATTGCTATATGTTAGCTACCACATTTATCTACAAACTTCATCTTGTAACCTAGGTAAATTTAACACAAGACTTAGGGTGAATTTCATCAAATTAAATGGATTTTTGAGCCGATGTTTCATATTTTGATTGCCCAGAAATATCTCACATTTTCGATTTTCTTTTTCATAAAGTAACGTTGAAGAAGAACATCGCAACATTTAGCAGAAGAACAATATGCCGAACAGTTATTAGTTATTACGTGCGCTTAATATTGATAGAAAAGTGATGCACTGTTAGTAACAAAAAATTGATTTTCTAGGTGCAGCTGTGTACCCATCCAAAAAAAAATAACAAAGTTCTTATAATCACTTTTTTATTTATTGATCGCGTGTACAAATCTACTCAATAAGATGTACACATTTTCCTGTCGTTTTTGGCTTATTTTTCCAGTTGAGTTTTTTTTTATCATTATATTAATATATATTTATTTGAAAATATTTTATTTATTCGGTATTGAAAAATACCCTCTGAGGTACATATACATATATATTTCCTAAAAATAAAAATTTGTCTAAGTGTTTTCAACTTTTTTTGATTTTGTTGATCCTAGCGCTTTGGAAAATTTTTTCACTAGCTACAGAGGAGGCAAAAACCACCAAAAGTATCCTTCCCATTCTTCTAGTGCATTGGAATTTAAATAAGAAATATTAGAAGACAAATACCTTGACGCCTCATCACTTTTGAAATATGCGAAGCAATTCAGTAATTAGAGTTTTCTTTGCAACTTTAAAGCACTAGCTCTTAAAAGTCTTTTTCCAAGTTGAACATGGGGACTACTTTTAAAACTCTTAAATCTGTTTTACCGTAGGATTTTCTTTGATCAATTTAAATACTTTCGAGTTATAAATTTTTAATGAGTTTTATTAATTGGAAAACATGAATAGTAATGAAACTTCCATTCGATTCAAGTAATTTCATTCATACTTTTTTCGATCCCAATTACATATATTCGATACCTACTTGGTATTAATTAAAAAAGTACTTGGTATCTGAGGAAGACTATAGTATGTACTCGTGTTTAGTGTTTACTTGCGTTTATTCATCCCTACTTATATTCTAAAGATAAAGCTTTGTCTCCAATGCTCTTAGATAATCACAAGGTGACTCAAAATTTGTCACTCTATGGGAAGATTCTATAATTTTGGCGAAAGGCGGTAAATGTCAATTCTACTTTGACATTTGTGAACATCAACAAAACACTTTGACACTTTGTGAACGTCAAAAAAACTTGAACGGAATAATAATTGTTTCATTCATAAATTTTAATTCATAAACGAAATTACAGCCAAAGAAAATAGGGTGACAACTTTTGCACCACCTGACAACCTTACGAGTGTAACTTCAACAACAGTTACGAGTATTCAAAAATAATTAATTTTTTAGACAGCAGTGTCTTTAATTTTGGCAGTATATTGCCAGTGTTGCTTAGTTCATTAGAAAGCAGAAAGGGCTTTGACTCGATTGGGGTTCGAAATTTTGTTTGCGTGTTCTTCATCATTTTGCAATCTTTTCTGCACACAATAATTCTGGACTTGATTCTTGTTTTTCTTCTGTTGGTTGTTCAACACTCGTTTGCTATACCAAGAGAACCTAACAAAATGTATTCAAGTATCAAGTTTAGTCGCTAAGACGCCGCCGTTATTAAACGAGTTAAAACGAGCTACATTCAACTATAATTCAAAATGGAGCTCCACAGCTTCGAATTATGTTGTATCTTTTTGGAAATTAAAAAAAGCAAACTAAAAAGTTACAATTAGCACTTTCAATAACAGCTTAGGTATCTTCTAAAGTGTAATTATATTATTTATTAGTGATTGGGTATCACTTTGTTAAGAGACTTTTGTTATTAAAAAAAAATCTTGAATCTGTAAGTGCGCCGATTTTGTTTTTATTTCTTTTTGAGACGAAATAACGAAAGTTGATAGAATAACATTTAATGAATGAATGAACTTGAGATTGGAATAGTGTGTCTAATATTTTTTCGCGAAACTTACCTACTTATGTACTCGTATGTATATAGGTTCAAAATAAAAGTGTGCTAAATTTGCGGCGATATTTACCTATGTGCTATGTTGTAGGTAGGTGTTGATATAAATAAAATGTCTGTGATATAAATCTGAAGGTTGTTCCTAAATGTTGACATCATGTTCCCGCAAAAAAGTAAAATAATTGGTTTTCAACCAAAGCAACTTATCAATCTTATACGTAGGTACTTTAAAATTATTAGTTTGTTCGATTGTGAAATAAGTAGAGGTCTTGTTCAATTAAAGAGTTAATGTAATTAATGAATATAACAATTTTGTTTTAAATCATAAAACTAGTTTATAAATTTTTGGTATCTAAGAAACAAAAAAAAGTACATTCTAAGATAATTATTTATTCCTATTTGTTGTTTTCTAATTTGTTTATTTTGGAAGAGGGGAGATCATATCTTTCAAAAAAAAACAGCAGTAAATGTAATTATAATAAATAGCTATTAAGATTTATATAAGAGGGTTGGTTGAGTCTATAAAATATATTATTTTTTAACAATCTAAACAGCAAATTAGATATCGTTTATTAAAATATGGGAGCAACAGCAAACTATTTTGGCTGAATTATTTCATTGGGGTATCAGGCTCTTTTTTAGTGGCGATTTGTCTAGTATATTCATTGAAAACTTTTCGGCGTCAAATGGGAAATAACAAAGAACCGATTCCCAACAGTAGTTAGTTTCTTATATCAGTTGTTCGTCTGTAATAAGGACATTTCTTGAATTTTCAGAACGATTTCTTTCAGTCAAGTTTGTTTGTTTGTTAAAATCTCTAAAAATTAATTCATGAAATTTTAAGATTGGTATGGACGGGCGATTTCACAATCTACAAAATCCTCTAATTGATTTAGGTATAGCCATATTTACAATGGAAATAAATGGGGATGTTGAAGCTTATCAAACTGAAATATTAATTCGGTGCAAAGAAAGTATATGACGTTGTTATGGTGCTTTTCAACACCGTTTCTAATTAGACCAAAACCAATACGAATACCCTTAAAAAAGTTAAAGTTTTTTTTTGTCTTAAGTACGACTTAATATCTGTGTTTTTTTTGTGTTTTTTAAGTACTATCATAACATCAACCACAACAAGGCTTATTAAATTTGTCAATAAACATTTTAATTGTAACGGCCACCAAGCACCGAAAGTGTCCATAAAAGATCTATTTATATTCTTGTATATCATTGAAAATAAACAAATAATCATCTTTTGCTCGAATACATACTCATACATATCCATTGTTTCGTTTTATTGATCTGAACTTCTTATTATATTGCACCTCCAGTGCATCACTTAGTGCAAATTTTTTAAAAAATTAGGTCTTGCTCTGTCTGTGTCCGTTTGTCTCATTCAATTACTTAATATTTTATTAAATCATTTCAACTCATTCAATGACCTCACATTACAATCTTTGGGTCACACGCACTTACTTGTACTTAAAAATCCTAACAAAACTTAATAGACTTAGAATTTTAAAATAAATTAGAGGCCTTGTCGGTTCATCGAGAGCCTAAACCTAGTAACTTACAACTCTCAACCATTTCTGTGTGCGTGTTTGGAGAATTGGTGGGACTTACAATTTTCTGCCGATTCCGAAAGGCTAATAAGTAGCACTTTTAATAATAAGAGATACTCTAGGAGGGTATCTCAATTCCTCTAAAAAGGTAGTAAGTGAGAAAGTCGAAAACCATAAAAATGGTTCTATGGTAGGTACGTACGAGTATCTAATCCCTGTAATATCTTAATTTCAATTGGGCAAAATTTTAAACAGTCTATTATTAAGGTATTAGTATCATACTACTTAATTTGGCATTTACAATTTGCTAACTTTAAAGTACGAGTAGTTAACTAACCCATTCTTAATTTTAAACATTTTCTTTCTATCGTACTAAATCAATTTTCTTTCCACACACACACCTCAAACAATAAGTGTTCGTGCAATAAAATTAAACAGACCTTTTGTGGTGTTTGTAAATAGCACGATACTAAAAACATAAAATACCTAGGTATTCGATGATTTTAACTTTAATTAAAGGGCTTAGATAGTATGAAGCTATATTCGATTAAAATTTGCAAAATGGTTGTTTTAACCAAGTTTCATACTAAAACAGCTTTAACATTGTACTATGTAATTCAACTAAAATTTTTCGCCACTGTTTTTATTGAAACTAGCCGACCCAGCTCTCGAAATTCGAGTGCCAATTTATTTATTATTTATTATTTATATTATTGGCAGTGTTTTCAAGCAAATTTATTAAATTAAATTTTATTTTATGTAATATGCAAAGTGTTCGACAGTGCAAAAACAAAAATGACCCACAGTGTGTAAATGCGTGTCTCAAGTATATTCTGCCAATCTCCGTAACTGTGGCTTTCCAACCATATAAAATTTATAGAAATCGGTTAAATACTTTTGGAGAAAAGTGTACCACAAAAAACATGTTTGCCGTTTTATTATATGATATATGTAGATTTTAACAATTCAGCGAAACAGACAAAATTTAAATCAAAATTCTAGTAGCGGTTTTTGTGGAGGTAAGAAACCACAGTTTAACATTTGTACTGTGGGTATCGTTATTTTTACATAACAATTTTTGTCAACATCTCTGTAAATTATTAAGTTGTTAAAACATCGAACATGTGGATTTCGAAATTTTATGATTACAAAAACTGAAAATTTTTGTTAAAATAAAAAAAATTAATTTGTCAACCTACACAATACCATTTAAACTTTTTAGGAGCTTCATTGTAGGTATACAAATTTTTCAAAATCAATTGACTGGTGTTTTTGAGAAAATCTAGGACAAAAAATGGTTCTATGATGGTACAATCTGTGACACAGTTTTTGAAACTAAAAATGGTTTTCTAAAATTTCGAAAAATAATTTGCATGTCATGTAAAGTTAATTTTAGTTAAAAAAATATGTGTCGCTTTAAAAAATCCTTTTTAAAATATTTGTTATAATCCCGTTATATACATATTATGTAAATATGTACCAAAAGCTTGGGCTTTGTTTTTGTTTTGGCTTTTTTTAAAATCGCGTGATTCATAAAAAAAGTACTTTGTGTTGATTCCAAATGCAGGAACATAAAAAGCGGTATAGTAAGAAACATTAAGCAAAAACGGGACTTAAAAAAAAACAGGATTATAAAAACGGAATATCAAACGTCCCCACCCCATCATAAAATAAAATATTCAGTTTGACAAACGTTCCCCTAAAAAAAAAAACATAACATAATATTTGTATAGATTCTTTTGATTCTTATGGTTGGGGGTGGCCGTGGCGCGATGGTTGTGTGCTCGCCTGTCGATCGCTGCCGTCGTCCATGTCGCTTTAATTCCATTAAAACCTTCTAAAAATTGTCATCAATGGGTTTACTGGTTTAATCATTGCATGTTGTTCAGGCATAACACTAACAACATGTAATTGAGTTAAACTAGTATGCCCAACAAGGATGAATACAAATAAAATAATGTGAATTATAAGTGACATAGAAATAAGACACGGCATTTCTCCGCTTTAGTTCAGCCGCCATCCCTGGAGATAACAATATCTGAAACAACCACCTTCAGCCTCAGAACATCGTGCCACACATCTTTCCTATCCTTCTTTCTCTTCATTAACTTCACGCCCGCGCTGTGCTGAAAACATTTAAAGGCTAATCATAATCCCTTGAGCGCGGGTAAATTATAAAAAAAAAAAATCAATTCTTCTCACTTTTTTTGAGTGTTGTTTTTTATATCCTCTTTTGCCTGTATGTTAAATGGAGAAGGTGAGAAGATGTAGATAACTCAACTAAGACTTTCAATAAATAAAAAGAAAACATTTTCTGATTTTTTGAGTTTCAGAAGAAGGCATTCATTATATTAATATTTTGATTTTAATAAACTTCTTTGAAACAAAATTTCACAACGACATTACCAGTTTCAAATATCACTGTCACATGAAATGCAAAACTTATTTGATTAATGGTTGCTCGTGCACTTAATGCTTTTTAATTCTTCTGATGTTAGCCATTTATAAAGGGTGTTCCACATGAAATGCAATTTTTGTACAAAGTGATACAAGAACTAATATGGCTCGATTTTTTACATTAAACGATATTTGTTTAAAAGTTATCAATAATTATTGTCAAATGTTTCTTCACATTTCGGCATACTTAACAATTAAATAAAAGCAGACAGTTTTTTTTTATTAAACTGTTATGAAGGTGTGGTTAAAAACCTGTTATGAACCATAATTATGTTTTCAAATTGTTGTATTAATTTGAAAATTCTGTCTCCATGAACTGAACAAAACAAAAGAAAACCAGAGTCGAAGTTATGAACCAAAAAAGAAACAAATTTTGCCTGACATCTCGAGTTCCACTAAAAAAAGAGAACTCCTATTTCCAATTATACAAAACATTGCCACCAGTTTTGTGTCATTTGCATCAAGAAATTGTTTTCCTTTTAGATATGAATTTAAAAAAGCCGATAAGGCTCGCTTAGAATGCTTTTATCTTCAGTTCTATATTAATCATACTTTTAGAATAAGGTGTTTAAGCTTAGGAAAAATTATCGCTATTTTTAACCCCACACCAATGAGGAAAAAAACCTGTAGGACTTTTGTATTCGATATCATAACGAATGCACCTATAAATGCTTATACTAAAATTTTGATTATACCTCCAAACCAAAAATTTTGTGTTGGCTCTTGAACTTGTTGCATACAAACTTTTAATCGTACAAGATACGAATATTTAGATACGAATATTTCCAAATTCCGTATGGGTTTTTCTTTTTGTAAGTAAAAATTATTTTTCGAGGACTCATAGCAGAGAGAACTGTTGTTTTTTTTACATTTTTAGATAACAATGAGCCAACATTTTGAACTTAACAATTAGCTAACTTTAAAGTAGTTTACTAACTTATTCTAAATTTAAACATTTTCTAACTAGTATCGTCCTAAATTTTAATTTTCTTAATATGTAAATTGTTTTTGAACAAATCTAAGGTAATGGCAGTTCATGCAGAAAACAAAGTAAACAAACCTGTTTTGATGCTTGGAAATGTCAAAGACATTATTCATTTTCATTCAAATAATTTTCAAAAATTCAAGAACAGAGAAGCAAACTAAATACAACAACATATATTTGCTTATGAATAAAAACATCCAACTAATTTGTATGTGATTTGAGCTATCCAGAGGTTCTATTTTTTAATATCTTGAAAAGGGCTTCATTGATTTCTTAAGATCTTGTTACCATAGATTTTTAAAATGATTGTAATATAACTTAGTTTCCAGTTTTTTGCGAACAATTCACAAAACTAAAAAAGGATTATGACGTTTTTTTAATCTTAGAAAGTATTTTTTTTTTGAAATTTTTGAAAAAAAATATTTACTAAATAATTAGTAAAAATCTTGTTCCCATTAGAACCATTTATTTTTGATTTCGATTTTGTCAAGAACGGTACAACTTGTTTCGATCAATTTTATATGCGAAGGCTCTTAAAAAGTTTGTGTATTGAAATTTAAACAATCACAATATTTTGAATTTAAGAAAAATATTTTTTTTTTGAACCCAACACATATTTCGAAAACCATATGGTTGATTTCGTGAAACTTCTCAAGAAGGTAACAGTTTTTTAGTATTTCATGTAGGGACCTTTTTTTTTAATAGCGATAACCATCATAAAAGTGTTAAATTTTTTTTTTAAATCATATTTTTCTCGAAAGCTATACATAGAGTTTTGACATTTTTACTTGCGACTTATAGGTACTATAAGACAAATTATGCATTCGTAAAAAAAATCGTACTCGAGATTTCGATCAGCGAAGACGAAAACAAAAAAAAATGGGTCTCGCAATTCTGTCTGTCTAGTCGACTATAGCCTAAATGGCTCGGCCGATTTTCTTTAAAGTTGGTAGATATCATTTGCAATTTTTTCCCCATCCTTTGTTTCTTTTTTTAAGACTAAAATAACGGTACCTGCCATACGATTTTTTTTTTAAATTCAATAAATAATTTTTTTCTCATAAACTGTTCGACAGATTTAAAAAAAAAATCCAAAATGTTATCTTAGTTAAGGCTAGGTAATGGTAAAAAAAAAATCCGAAAAATGGTTATTAATGGTACCCTCTTAAGGTGTGTCCAGACCAAAGAAACATTTTTTAAACATTTCAGAAACATTTCAGAAACAGAGAAACATTTCTGAAATGTTTCTTAAATGTTTCTAATATTTGCTTGAATTATGTACATGGCATCCTGTTTTTAGCTCCAACTACTAAAGGAGTTGTTTTAGTCATTTAAAAATGAATTTTATGTTTATGAACAGTTTTTCTCTAATAACATTGGGGCAACATTTTAAACAACCTATTATTAAGGGCTTTGAATTTTACTAGTTAGCAATTTGTTAAACTTTTAGTAATTTACTAGATCTTCGAAAATTTTAAACCTTTTTTTTCGTTTTACTAACTAGTAAATTACTAATTGCCTTTTATTAAAAACGGTCCATCTGAACACATCCAAACAATGACAGTTCGCGGAAAAATCTGAGGAACAGACCTAATAATTTGATTTGTCAAAAGTGGCATCTCATCAATTTATTTTGTAATTTTCTTTTTCTGTTTATGTAGTGCCCAGCCATAATAGGCACCACAACCCTTGCCAGGTCGCTTAATTTGTACATGATGTGTACAATCGATCGACCTATCATTTTTGGGAACCTGGCGATGCTATAAAATACCGATCTTAGATCATTCCACAGGGAATGACGTAAATTTAATAAAGTGTGGGAGAAACGAGGCAATTTGTTTCGAAATGTTTTTTATTGTTTTCCCCACTGTGCATCATTCCATTTAATGCTCCTATAAGATTAATTGTTGTACACAGGTATATCCATTGTGTTCCATTATGAAGTTTACTTACCAATATCTGCCTTATGGATATTTCTCCCAACGAAGTGTAATGTAACCAGTACTTATAATTCTGGTGAAATTGGAAGCCCACGGCTTGCAATTTGGTCTAGGATTTTCAACCAAGAACAACTGTTGTCTTGTCAAATCTATTCCTGGAGTATAATTCTCCATCGTCCAGCTCTTCAAAAAGATTTGCTTGGGACTTAAATCATCGTACTTTTCTGCACAAAGCTGAGTCTTCAAACATAAAACATTTTTATATTATTTTATTTACTTTTAAAAACAATTAGCTCACGAATAATAAAAAAAAAAACACAATTTAACTCTTTCAAATAAAATTGGCAAGAAATTTTTTTCGAGGAAAATGACAGAATTCATATAGATTTAGGAAATTACTAAAAGTTAAAGTAACCAGTTTATGATCTTAACTTAAGTAAAATCTTAAGATATAGTAATAAGTTAAAATCGTTTAAAATTAGCAAAATCCTTATTAATTTACTAAAATGGCTTTAACATACATACATATTCGTATTACCAAATCGTTTAAAATTTTGCGCCATTTATTTTTGAAATTCTTAGTCTTTTACTAAGTTCATGGGACCCAGTCGCATTTTATTTTTACTTAACGTAGTCTGCTTATTGTTTTCTTTTAAGTTAGAAAACAAATCACTTTTTAAAATATCGAATGACGTAACAAAAAATTTGTATGAGTTGACTTTGACGTTTAACGAACAGCGGGTGATTTTCCACATTTACGCAAGTAATTTTTGGGGGATGTTCATGCAAACATGTTGGGCAAAGCAGAAAATTATCTCGTTGCATGAATACACTTAATATGTAATAATATTGAGTCACATGCAGAAAAAGTGCATACGCAATTCAGTTGTGCATTTAATTTATTTAAGGATTTGTTTATATTAATTAAACGAAAATGTTTTTCCTTGAGAACACCCTGTTTTGTACAAAGTCATCATTTATATTATTTTTCAAAAATAGCACAGGTGCTATTTTGGTAAAAAAATTAATTGTATACCTAGATAGAATTTAGGAACTGATAAGATTAAAGATATTTAATTCTTGGCATAAATCACATGTATTTTTCATTGAATGTTGTTGACAAAAAGCTATCGAAAATTTCTTTAGTTTCAATAACTTTTATTTAATAAATAAATAATGTCGTCACTTTCATTTAGACCCACACATAATTTAATCGAAGTTCTACTTTCATGCGTTTATACGAGTATAGTGCGATGATAAATTTGCCATTAAAGTGCGCACTGTGCATTTTTATTTTATAATTACGGATAAATAACTAGCTGTTCGGAAAAATGAAGAGAAAAGATAAAAATATATTTTTTTCGCTTGACAAAAATTACGTAACGAATTTATAACAACAAAACGAAATGTGAACGAGAAAAGCGGCAAGATACATTTAGTTAATAACACGAATCGATCGACACACGACACACGAGCAATTCGAAAAGTTCGGTTTGTGCCAAGTAGAAGCACATTTTGCACCTCGCAATGTATCTGTTGACGGAAAGAAAATAAATCTACGATTTATGTAAACAGACGCGTATCTTCATATCATTTTTATGATGAGTGTTTAGTATCATCCAATTATTGTCAACAATGATAAATAAAAATGTCACAAACTAAAGATGAAAATAATAGTCCACGGTCTTCGGTTAAAAGTGCTCCGAGCCAAATTCCACCCGGTGCGAGTATGGATGAAACTCTGATCAAGTGTAAAAGTGAATTAGATCTAGTTAAGAATAAGAGCAATTTGTTTCTCATAAAATCATATAGTTTCAACGACAAATCATCAAAGTTTAAAAGTTATAATAAGAATCAGCAACATCACGGTGACACTGAGTTGTCGAAAATGAAATCGAAATCGGGTATGACGGAATCGGAAACGGATTTGAAGCATGACGAATCGTTGTTGTTGCGAAGGAAGAGTGGTAATAATTGTGAAAAGCAGGTGCGTCCGAAATCACTGCCATCATCGGGTAATGTCAAACGGGAGTCTTTTTTGAGGCAAAGCTTTCAGAGCATTCGAAGGAGTTTTAGGAAGAAACCAACATCGTCATCGGTAGTTGGTGGTGCGGCAAGTGTTATGAGTTCGTCATCTAGTGGCGGCAGTGAAAGAACTAATTGTGAGAGTGATTTTGAAGTTGTCGAAGTGAATGGAGGTAATGTTAGAACGCGTAGGAATCTGGGCGATTTGAAAGAGGAAGAAGATGAGTCTCGGATGTCAAAAGCTACGAGTGTTCGAGCAAAGTTGGCGCCCAAGAGGTGAGTTCAGAACTTTTTGCAGATTATTTTCATGTATATATTTATTAATTTCAAGTCTGACATATTTATATCTGTATATCCAAGTAGACGGGATACGGATCAATGGTCTCATTATTTTTATGTAACACTGCTCAACAAATTTCAAAATCTAAAATCGTCTTACAATGTGGTTGATATTTATTACTAAGTACATACATAAATGTATTTATGCCTATAAAAGAAACACTTAAAAAAGGAAATGGGGTTTTAAAAATGAATTTTTTCTAAAGCTTGTAGACAAAATTTGCTTTATCTGGAACAAGTGCTTTTCTGAAGATGAAGATGAGATGTTGCCTTAGGTTTCCAAAAATTGTCCAATCTAAAAATTTCTTCCCGAAAGAAATAGAAAATTTTGAAACATGTAAACAGAATTTTTAGGAAAAAGATTATTACAGGGTGACGGAAATCTCTTTGACTGATGAAAAATCATAAAACTAAATTGGTTTTGCTATTTTTTTTTATGTAAGACATATTATGTACTCGTAGTTCATGAAGATTTTTTTAAGCATGGTTGTGCAAGATTATGTTCATCAAATGAGCAGAAGTTTCATTCCTACAAAAGCTTCTGTGTTGCGGGAGGAATGGTTTTATTCTGCTGCGGAATGGTGGTAGGTTTATTTAAATCTGCAGGAGTACAGAAGTTCCCCTTGGCATAACGGTTAGTGCGTTGGACTGTCATACGGAAAGTGTCGAGTTCGTTTCTCAGCCGCTGCAAGAAAGTTTTTTTTTCAGGGTTGTACTGCCTCTTGCGAGTATCTCTTGTCATGGAAAGTGCTGCTCATTAGCAGTTCGGAATCGGCAGAAAATTGTACGTCCTCCCCGTTCCTGGTAACACGCACACAGGAATGGTTGAGAGTTGTAAGTCACTAGGTCCTGGTTCACTCCGAGCTGTTGCACCACCAAATTTATTTAGAATGCAGAAGCCTATAATGCACATTTTAGAATATAAGTCAGACGTTAAAAAAATCCAGGGTCAAAGTCCTGTTAATTTTTTTTAATAAAACATCTGCAATGTTGTTTTTAAAATAATCTTTCACAAATGTCTTGTCAGAATTCAGAAAAAAGTCAAATTTCAAATTTGTTGTGCTAATTCATTTACCTCATTTCATTATCTGATATATTGTTAATTGATCTAATTTAAAGATTTTATATATAAAACATATATACATAGATAAAATCTGAAAAAGCATGAACTTGCTGTTCTGGAAACAACACAATATTTTTTAAAGTGAACTCATCAAAGAAAAGGTCTCATTAAAATATCACATCTTTGTTGATATTATTTTTCATAAAGTCGTAAATTAAAATTTAAAGACCAAACTACTGCTAGACAAAAGTTGGTGAAATCTTAATCTATTTTGTTTAACATAAAGTCATAAATATCACACAATAAATACTGGGGTCCTTAGAGGCACACGCCCCTAAAAAAGTGAATTTTTGTTATCGTGTTCATAAAAAATATATTAATCATTTATTATAACCACATAATGTACATTTTACAAAAACGTACGTATTTATAAAACACAAATCAACAATTGAATTACCTTAATAAAAAGAAAAAAACAAATAAAATTAGCGATGGACTAGATGAGTGGCGCTTAAAATGATAACTGAAGGTTAAAGTACTCGTGGCTATTTGATTTTATAATAACATATTACATACCTAATTTAACCGGGTGTTATTCGAGATCTTAATTAATTTATATTTTTAAAATAAGTTTGGATATAAAGGGCGATGATACGGAAAGGAAAGTAAGGTAAAAGATGGGGCTAGAGAAGGAAAATTACTTAATGATGAATTTTAATATGTACTCTTGTCGCTTTTTCGAGGAATCGTCTTATGTAATCGAATTATGTACATCTTTATCCAACATTTGAACAGCGGTCTTATTAAAATTATTTAAATCATAACACCTGAGAAGACTTAATAGATAATTTTTTATTTTTTAAACGTTTGTTTTTAAATTGGAAACGAGATTTTTCGTTTAGTTTCGATTTGACAAGTCAAGTGAAATCATGATTCAGTTGATGAAAATTACCCTGCACTACTTCTTTATTTTTAGCTTAGTAGTTTTTTTTGGATTATGGTCAGACTCATTTCTCAATTAAATTATTTAAAGTGATTTATAGAGAATATCGCAAGTTTTAACAAAACGGTAAAAACGTGCCACACAAAGATAGATACTATGTGCGCATACTTTTTTGTTATGAACCTAATTTACTCAACAAAATGTTTCTTCAATCTTGGGAATTAAGCTTTTGCCTGAATTCCATAACGGTAACTGCCCTATAATCGTTCAAAATGGTTGTTTATTTCAAAATGATTTTTTAAATCGATTTATTATTTGCATTCATAGCCATGTTCAATTTGAGATTTTAAAGAAGTCTTATTTCACACAGTTTTTGAAGTTTTTAAGACAAATTCCCAATTCTCAGTTTTGTGTTTTGTTTTGTCAATAATTTTTGGAAACTTGACTGGTTAAAAATGAACTTAATCTCTATCGTTTTGGACAATAACCACAGATAATCATAATCTAGATTTCGGACAAAAAGTTTAAAATTTCATTAAAATCAATAAGATTGTTCATACATTTTATATATGACAAAGCTTTTTAAATGTACGATTATGAAAACAAACATACATAAATAAACTAAACTAAACTAAAAAAAATTTGTTTGGTAGATTCAACAAATTTGCACAAAGTAAAAAGGGAAAGATTATTTTACTTAGTTTATCATTAATATGTTTTATTTTAAGAACTTTTCAATTGTAAATACGCGGAAAAAATTACAAAAAAATTATAAAAATTTCATTTGGTTAAAACTAGGTAAAGGTTGAAAACATTTTTCCAAAAAATTGTTATTTTTGGTAGCCCAGGGGTTCATTTTTTTTTTGATTTTCTCGAAAACGGTACAACCGATTTAAAGCTGAGGCTCCTCCAAAGTTTAAATATTATAACATATTCAAATTTTTTATTTTTTGGATTTTTCAGAAAAAATTCAAAATTTTTTTTTGGAACCTCAATATTTCGAAAACCCCATGGTCAATTTTTTTCAAACTTGACAAATAATAGTTTCCTAACATAATCTACAAGATTTGAGAAAAAAAATTTGTTTTATCAAAAACTAATGGTACCTTCCATAAAAATGTTAAAAAATGGTTTTCGAAAATCGTATTTTTCTCAAAAACGGTTCCGAGAATTTTGCTAAAATTTTTTTTCTTTTAATTAATTTTACGATCTATAATTTAACAAAAAAAAATGAAATCTAGATATTACTGACTGTACCTACCATAGAACGATTTTTTTCGAATTTTGAATTTATCATTATTGACATAACGGGTTTTAATGATTTTTTTTTATAAAGAAGCTCCTAAAAAGTTTAAAAAACATTGCATTTCAAAACTTAAAAAAAAATATTTTTTCAATTTTTAGAAAAAAAAATCGTTTTTTTTTTTTGGAAAACTCGATATCTCAAGAACGGCTTAATATTTTTCTTGGAAATTTAACTCTTATTCGTACAATAATAAAAACTTAAAGTAGGCGTACCAAAATTTTGTCTTAAAAATGTTTTAAAAATTTTGTACATAAAAGCTTATTTTTTTAAGGAACCACTACAACGACTTATAATTTTTGTTCTTGCATAAATTCATATTTGCATAGCATTCTGTTTTTATCACTTAGTACTAAAATTCATTTTATCCTTATGAACAGTTTGCTTTAATAACTTTCGTTTTTAAAATTCCTAGTCTATTACATAGGAGCAAGTTCGTGCGACCCAGTCGTGCATTTTATTTTTTTAATCGTTTCGTTCTGACCGAGACCGAAACTGTGAAAATAAACGAAAGTTTGGCTGGCTTTATCTAATACTTTTCGACTTCGTTCAAGTCATCTTCTTTGTATATTAAATGAAGTATAGGTATACCTTAAGTTTCATTTCCATTCCTATTTGGTATTGTGAAAATACTGGGAATTAATATATTTTTGCTGAACGGGTTACAAAGACCGAATCAATCTCGATTGACACAGCTCTACTGGACTTCACCATCATCAGAGTGTTAGGGGCCAGTTATAGCTATCATTGAAAACCATAATTGAAACACAAATCAGTGGAACGGTGGAATATTTTTTGACAAGTCGGCAATCAATAATTTCGCTGTCATTGAAAAGATCTGTCGCTTGGATGCTTGCTAAATTACAAAGACAAACTGAATAGTTTTTTGAGGTTAGAGTTGATCATTGAAAAAAAAACTGACCCATGAGTATACGAGTAGAAAGAGAATCGAACACAAATCATTGCAACGATTGTGTTTCACTTTTTGGAACGAAAATCAGAGGTTCATTGAAAACGATTTTTATTGAAAAATTAAAAGTAGTTTTATGAGAAATATTTAACATAATGTTTTTGTTTATTTTTAGTTGCAAAAGTAAAATATATGATTAGCTTCATTTGTACACCAAACATTCTTAATATTCATAGTTTAACTACCCCAAAAAGTGAAAACAAAATTTTCAATGATGGTTTTCAATGATAGCTAGAACTAGGACCTTAAGTTTGATTAACACACGAACATTTTGTTCTCGCTCGAACCCAAAACACACTTCTTCTGATCAAGTAAGAAAATAAATAAATCTAGTATTATAGCTTGCTTCAATCATTATCTCATAAAATTAGGTACTACAATTTACGAAACACCCTCTAAGTAAAGTAAATCTTTCTTCTGTACAATTTGTGCCTGTAGTTATTTTCTACTTTCGAATAATATAGAATACAGATAATCGTATATTTACACAGTTTTACGATAGAGAAAATATAAAAAATAAGCATCATAGATGTTGATGTTTTATACACGTTATCATCATCACATTCTGGTCCTCATAGTCAGCCTCTAATCCTATATGTATTCCACTATTCAGTTGGTTTTGGTTATTCGAAACGTACCATTTTAGTCATAATATCATCGTTCGCTTGATGATTCTCGCTCCGAAATGATTTATAACGCTGATGGCAAATTCAATCAATAAAATCTATACCTACACCTATCGTAAGGTGTCTCCAATTATTGTGCATAGTTTTCTGAGAAATAATGTATTTCTCTTGCTCTATAGGTAACGCTAACATTTGATCTTTAGTTTGTAATGTTCTTTTAAAAAAAAATTCAAAAAAAAAGAACAAAAGACGTGTAATATACTTAGATACGGTTTTGCGAATAATTTGTTTTGTATAGTGTATTGTCTGAACTTGATGAAATTATTTTCAAATTAAATTTGTTCTAGTTTCGATTTAGTTGAGTCGTGAAACGGTTGATAGAGAGTGATGTGTTGGTTTGTTATATTGCTGGAATTATTTTGTTTACCAAAGTCATAAAATTCAAGTCTTAATCCTAAACTAAGACATTTTGTTTGATTTACATTCTAAGCAATTAATAAAAGTACATAATGGCGAACAAAATTATTTGCGAAGAATTAAAAGGGTAAGCGTCATTTTATCTTATAATATTAAGGAATTTCAGTGTATGATAGAGTTTTATAAAGCTAAGTTCACATTTTCTCATATATGTATTTCTTCAAATCTTAATTTTTGTCAATGGAACTATACCTATCTTTAGGAAATGCGAGACTTTCTTGGTATACGTTACGGACTCAAAGAATATCATCTTTCGCCTGAAGCACTTTGAATTTATATTAATCCGCAAAAATATCAGAACAGAGCTCTGATAATTCCAAAAACTAAACAAGAGCCATGTGTTAACGATTTGTTTTTCTGCACCAAATTGCGATGTTTTTTCATTTGTTTAGCTGATGTGGCGGTAGGTTCCGGATCGAATATTATTTGGAATGCTATAATTATTTGAGTCGCTAAGAAGTTGTTGGTCCATCTGCACTTGATTCGATTTCGATACTCGTATTTAAACTCTAAAGGTGATTTTCTAGCAGAGATTACGAAATTTTGTTTTCAACTCTAGGAATAACGATGCTGCGAAAGGCTTGTTTTTGTCTTTGATAATTTCTGTTGTTTTATTTTGTACAGGGTCATCTAAAAAAGGTGTAATTTCAAATCTCGCGCTATTTTTGAACTGTGAACATTCAACTAAAATCGCTACTTTGATAAGAATAATTTTTCAGATAATTAATTCAATTATGTGTGTAAATGAACGAAATTGTAACATTATGGGACTGCGAAAAGCCAAGAGTAATAGTGGAACAACCTCTCTTTCCACAACAAATTACATTTTAGTACGGTTTTTGGGCTAGCGGTTTCAGTATCTGGATTCTTTTACCAAAAGATATTGACTGATTTAGTTTTATCTAATAATTTGCAATTGATATTCTTGATGCAATTGACGTGGGTGAAGATAATGTATTTTTAGCAGGACGGCCACAGAGGTAGTGAAACAGTGACTGTACTCCATGCAAAATTAAAAATTTTAAAACATGAACTGTCTTGTTGGTACAACAAAAAAAAAAAACAATTTTACCTTCTTTTACTGCTTAACTATTTCCGATAAGATTTTGTATGAAGGAACATTATTTGTTTTAAGCTCAAAATAATTTTGGAGGTTGATTTAATTAAATGAAAAACATGAAATTTGATGATTTTGTTGTAAAGGTTGTCCCACTAATAATCATGATTTTATAAATGTTATAAGAAGACTCAAAGTCCTCTTTCACAGCATACACCTAAGGCTACGCGTACAGTGGCGCGACAAAGCGATGCGATACGAGAAATGCTTGCGTGCGAGAATAATATTTAAATTTATTCTTATAAACGTGCGCACAGTTAAGCGATATTTGATGCAAGTGTTGCTAGTTTCTCGCATACCTATCGCAAGCATTTCGCACACAAACTCTTCTGACCACTTTTTCAAGCGAGTTTGTGCGAGAAGGTTTCCTATTATTTATTGTGGCGTTTAAAAAAAATCAAATGAGTACAATTTTGATATTTCAGTGCTTGTGGTTATGTGGTGGAATTGTTTGATAATTTTGATGGCAATAAATATAAAGGAATAAACAACACAACCGCACAAATCGCTTTTACTGTGCGCACTATGTCGCATCTAATTATCGCATCTTAAATCACTTGTCGCACCGCTTCTCCTATCGTATGGCTTTGTCGCAAATTGCCTTTCCCATAATAAAGAACATCATAAAGAATTTTTATAAAACCCTAAAATCAAAAACTCCTCAACAGAAACACAAAGAAATCTGAAGTAGCCAGTTACTAAAGTAACTAATGTAACCCTTTCGACTATTCAATTTATTCGCCAATTAAATACGCCAATGTTATTATAAAGTCAATTAATCTGCGTGTCATATTAAACGTAGTTCATTTAATATTTTTTAGATTTGTATATGAGATTATAAAATTATTTAATTGACTTATAATTTCATATTTTTACTTGGGACTTATAGGTATTATAAGGCAAGGAATGTGTGCATTCGTAAAAAAATCGAACTCAAGATTTTGAATAAAGTTGACTTTGTGATGATAGCGAAGACAAAAAATTTGGGTCTCGCAATTCTGTCTGTCTGTCTGCCTGTTCGACTGCAGCCTAAACGGCTCGGCCGATTTTCTTTAAACTTAGTAGATAATCATTTTTAATTTTTTCCCCCACTTGTTTTTTCCTTTCTTTTTAAGACCAAAAATAACGGTACCTGCCATACGAATATTTTTCGAAATTTCATAAATATAGAAATAAAAACTGTCCCAGATTTTTTAGAAAAAAATTCAAAAAATTTCATTTGGTTAAAGCTGGGTAATGGTTGAAAACATTGTTTGGAACCATTTTTTTTTGTTTTTGATTTTCTCAAAAACGGTACGATCGATTTTGATAATTTTTTTTATGTCAAAGCTCCCCAGCAGCTTAAATATTATTGTGTATTCAAATTTTCAAAAAAAAGTTTTTGGATTTTTAAAAAAAATTTCAATTTTTTTTTTGAAAACTCAACAGTTTGAAAACCCCAAAATTTTCTTAAAACTTGATAAATTAAAGTTTCTTAATGTAATCTACAAGATATGAAAAAAAAAAATTATTTTACCAAAAATAAATATACCTTCCATACAAATGTTAAAAAATGGTTTTCGAAAATTGTATTTTTCTCGAAAACGGTTCAGAGAATTTTGTTGAAATTTTTGCCTTTCGATTAATTCTTACGATCTATAATTTAATAAAAAAAAATTGAAAACAAGATATTACTGACTGTGCCTACCATAGAACGATTTTTTCGAATTTGAATTTCTCATTATTAGCATAACGGATTTTAATGAAATTTTTTATAGAGTAGCTTCTCGAAAGTTTAAAAAACATTGCATTTCAAAACTTAAAAAAAGTATTTTTTTTTTTTGAATTTTGAAAAAGTCTATTTTTTTTTTTTGAAAATTCAATATCTCAAAAACAGCTCAATATCTATTTTTGTAAATTTGAATTTTATTCGAACAATAATAAATATTTAAATTGGCGAACCAAGTTTTTTTCTTAAAAATGTTTTAAAAATTTTGCATATTTTTTTAAGAAACCACTACAACGAATTATAATTTTGTTCTTGCGTATGCTAATATTTGCTTAAAACACATGGCTTTCTATTTTTAGCTCCAACTACTAAAGGAGTTGTGTTAGTTATTTAAAAATGAATTTAATGCTTCTGAGCAGTTTTTCTATAACAACATTTAATTTTGAAATTCTTAGTCTTTTATATAAGAACAAGTTCGTGCGACCAAGTCGTGCATTTTATTTCCTGAGCCATCGTAACCCTTATGCAGCCAACGTCAATTAAAAATTGTAGGATGTAACATGCACTATTTTTGTTTTAGAAAAATGCTTCTTGTTCGTAAGGACCAAGTAATGGATTTATTAAATTTAAACAACATAACTGAAACCTTATAAATGATGTCTGGGGCTTTAAAATTTTTTTTTGTTCGTTTTTTTTTATCCAACTTGACTTTACTAGGTAAGAGAAATAAAAAAAGTGGGTCCTACAATCCGTCTGTCTGTCTATTTGCCTGTTCGGCTAAAGTTCGGTTCGCCCGAAAACTCGGTGGATTGCATTTTAAAAGTTTTCTCCCGACACTTTTTTTTCCTTAAAACCAAAAATATTAGTATACTTGTCATACATTTTTTTTTTTGCAAATTTTTTGACAATATTTTTGTTCTCAAAAAAATGGTTATTAATGGTATCTCCATAGAAACAGAAACATTTTTTTTATTTTTTCGATTTACTCAACTGATTTTGATCAATTTTTATATTTCATATATTGAACATTCGATATTTAAAAAAAACTGGTCATTATTTTTTTCTTTTGAAATTTAATTTGTATAATAAAAAAACTTAAAATTGGCCTGCCAAATTTTTTTCTTAAAAAAGGTTTGACAATTTTATATATAAAAACTGATAACGCTACAATAATTTATAATTTTGATCTTGCATACTTTTATATTTGAGAAATCGCGTTGCATTCAGTTTTTAGCTTCAATAACTTAAGAAGTTGTTTTAACCATTTAAAAAATTAATTGTATGTCTATGAACATTTTTCTCTAATTACATCCATTTTTAAAATTATTAAACGTAAGAGCAAGTTCGTACGACCCAGTGGTGCAATTTATGTGGATATCTTTTGGATAATATTTGCAATTTTAAACAAAAACCAAAAGAGTTTCCACCCACTAAAAACTTATTAGGTGCCAGTCATTCATTGAAAACTTCATCTTGTTTTAACTTTTTAATTATAGAAGAAATGAGGTAGTTTCGCAAATTATTAAAAAGAGTTTTCTTCTGAAATGTGCAAACTTTTTTTAACAGCTAATTTTAATATGAATGAATGAATTGGCGGTTTATCGCTAGTATTTGTTGTTTTCTCTTTAACTGCTTCTCTTCTTCATTCATTGTTTTTTTTCCATATTAATATATAAAAGCTTTCCAAAGCTCTTTAAATGAGTGTGTTCGTAAGGTTCTTACTAAAATGAATTTGTATGGAAAGTTATTCGATTTTGAATCAAATTGGAGACAAATAAACAAAGAAACAAAATTGATGAAATTTTGGTAACAAAACGTAGCTAATGATGTATTTTAATCCAAATTTATTTTTGCAAATATATTTTATTATATTAAATATTATTCAACAACTAGGTACATTTGTTAAATATGTTTTTGATAAATTGTTCATCATGTGTTTATTTTAAATTTTATTTTCTAAACATAAACAAAAGTGCGCGTAGATAAATGTTGTTACAAAACATGGCATTTTTGTTCTATTTTCAGATCACCCTCTGTCTTTTTGAACGAATTTCTGTATTGTTATTATTTTTAGTATCGCAACGCTGCTGTAGACAGCATGGTGTGGTATCTATTATTATTTTTTTTGTTGGTGTAACCTTAATTTTGCAGTGCAATCAATTTAAATTCTTGATTAAAATATTTTATTGCATTATTGAATTTTGTTCTCCTGTTCATAATTGTTTACAGTTGCGTGAAATAACGTACTATGAATACAATTTGATTCGATGGCTATAGCAAATTTAAATACGGACTCGCGTAAACAGAAGAATACATTTTAACATGTAGTTGTATAATAAAGCATAGTGTAGCTCCAAAAAAATCTTTTTCGATATATGAGACAATTCTCTAAAGTTATATAAACCAACAAGAAATTTGGTCATTTTTTTTCACTTAAAATGCTTAAAAGGTATTCGTGTATTCATATCAATTGATTGAGGTCATTGTGAGTTATGTGGTGCAAGTGCGTTTTGTTTGTTTATTTTGTACGTTACTCAATACATAGTTTCAAAATTGGGTCTGCAAAAAAATGAAGGTGACAAATCACAAGGAACGGATTATCACATGTTTGATGCCATAAAAGTAATTTTAAAAAGGTATTGATTTAATTATTTTGATTTAGGTTGGCAGTAAATAAAATTGGTAAGGTTTTTTCGAGCTATTATACCTATTAGGATAGGATATTATTTGAAAAGTTCATAAGCCAGAGTCTTATAGTTTCAATCATTCATATGCGTGCGGTGTGCGTGTTTATCAGCAGGAATGGAGGAGTCTACAATTTTCTGCCGAATCCAGAGGATTACTTTGTAATGATAAGAGATAGATGAAGGATTTTTTATTCCCACGAAAGGGGCAAGAGCTTTTAAAACAAAATTATATTGAATATGCTGGAATTTTATCCTTAACCTCCGGCGCGACAGTTCAGTGCACTTATCATTTTCCACATTACAATTACCTACCATAATTTCGATACAACAAAAATAAATGAAAGACATATGTATGTATGTATGTATGTATGTACATAATAGACTAAAAAAGTGGGTCTCGCAATTCTGTCTGTCTGTCTATTCGATTGCAGCCTAAACGGCTCGGCCGATTTTCTTTGAACTTGGTAGATTTCATTTTTAAATTCCTCCCCCCCGCACGTTTTTTTCTTTTTTTTAAGGTCTAAGATAACGGTACCTGCCATACGATTTTTTTTCCAAATGTTATAAATAATTTGTTTTTCTTAAAAACGGTTCGACAGATTTAAAAAATAAAAATACAAAAACATTTATTTAGTTAAATCTAGGTTATGTTTAAAAAAAACTTTCCGAAAAATGGTTATTGAGGGTACCCATGGAACCATTTTCGTTTACCTTTGATTTTTTCAAAAACGTTACAACTGATTTTGATCATTTTTTTCCTAAAGCTCCCAAAGAATTCGAATAGTATTGTGAATTCAAATTTTCAAAAAAATTTTTTTTTTGGATTTCTAAAAAAAAATTCAAATTTTTTTTTTCAAAACTCAATATTTCGAAAATCCCATGCTAGATTATTTTAAAACTTGATAAATAAAAGTTTCTTAATATAATATTTAAGATGTGGCAAAAAAAATTTTATTTTACCTAAAAATAAAAGCACCCACCATACCAATGTTAAAAATGTTAGAAAATGGTTTTCAAAAAACGTATTCTTCTCGAAAATCGTGCCTAGAATTTTGATAAAATTTTTTTCTTTCAATTAATTTTTAAGATCTTTAATTTGATAAAAAAAAAATTGAAATTAAGATATTACATCTTGTACCTATCATAGAACCATTTTGTCAACTATCGGCATAACGGATTTTAATGAAATTTTTTTCTAGAGATGCTTCTAGAAAGTATAAAAAACATTGCAATTTCTTTGAGTTTTTGGAGAAAAGTCTTTTTTTCTTGGAAAATTCGATATCTCAAAAATGGTACAATATTTTTTTTTTGGATATGAACAACATAAATCAATCATTGATGTTATGTCTGCTACCTACATATTAGTTATTTAGTTTTCTGAGTTCCGATCTTAAAAACTTATTTGTATTCTTAATATATTTCAATTTTACTCTTATCTTTACTTCTTTTATTAAATGCCAATAAATTGCTTGAAACGTGATTGAAATAGAATTGGGTAACACGAATTGGGTTTAAACATACCTAAGGCCAAGTTGTATAATGTCTAGTAAATTTATTCAATTTATTTTGTTTTCGAATTAAGATTCTGCATGTCCAGAATACAAATAAAAGTTCTAAATGTATACAAAACTGTAGGTATACCTTATCGCACGAAGAATTGAATATTTTCAATTTCAATGAAGTAATAGATGATTTTTTAACTTGAATAAATTAGTTTCAATGAAATGGTGAGAACTCTTGCATGTTATTTCTACCTTCACTTTCATATTTTCCCTAAGAACCTGGCCAAAGAAGGCGAGAGTCTTAAAATTCGCCAAAAGTGCACACGTTTTAGGGACATTTTCCAAAAGTTCTACAAGTCTTTGACTACACCTAAGATCAACCACGGTTTGAGCTCTGTGTAGTCAGTTATAGCTTTTTAACGATCTAAGAATTTTTTTAAACACCCAATCCAAGGGTTTTGACTAACCTTAAAATATTATATTTTACCATAGTTCGAGCGATAAGAAAGAAGTGGGATGATTGGGTTGGAGGTTATTTGTTTTAAATGTGTTTTTTGCTCAAATGCGCACCAATACTCTCATTCATTCGTCTCTGTGAAATTAAATCCCTACATTTTACAAAACCGACATAAGTAGCCTTAGAATGGGAGCACAAGGTGTTTTCTTGGTCTGCTAGAACTGAAAACTTTTAGTGAATACAATATCCAAATGGATATGGAATCCATTAGTGACCGGCAAGGGAATTGCATATTTGTTTGTTACCGAGAAATTATAAATAACTCCACTTCATTTATTTTTTGAGCTTTTAATATTTTGATATTTACTCCGATTTGTGGGAGTGGGAGAATGCCGCATTATTTCTGTCTTACTTTAGTCATTAATTTTTATAATACCGTATTTAATAAAAAGAAATTAATTAAAAATGAGGAAATAATGGAATTTTGTCAGTCGTGTTAATGCGTCATAAAGCATGAATATAGTTGTATATCTGACTTTATAAAGCTAAGAAAACCTTAAAAAATATCACATTCATAAAAAAAATCTGAAGAATTGAGCAAATAGTTTTGTGATTAGATTGAAGTTATCTGCTTTTTTTTAGAAAAAATGTATCTTTAACAAAAGTATCTTTTACTTGCGATTTTCTGTCGTTATAACTAAAAAGCTGTATATTTGCATATAAAACTTATAGTATACTTGTTAAATTTGTCTCTGCTAAATTTAATAATAAAATATTCTCTTTTTTTATTACTTGTTTTGTATTCCTTATCCTACTGTCCACTGTAAAATTGTGATCTAATTACAGCGCCACCACCAGTATAGCGTTGGTACCACAAAACTAAACTAAACTAAACGTATATATGTACAAAGGCTGTATGTATGTAGCCTGTGAGTTATATATTTATATGTGAATATATATTTATAATAACAAAACAACTTATTGTTCTTTAATGGAAATATGAGTTTATTGTGGAACTGCAAATTACCTAATGAATGAGACTTCATTTACCTTTCATTCATTAAGTTCGTTTTCTGGATACTTACACAAAATTGCATGGAAAATAAAAGTCAATGTATTCAAATTCCCATGGCCTTCGCATATTAAAAAATTCCCATAGGAAAATGATGCATTGAAAATTTATTAGTTGCGAAGCAACACAAATGTTCTGTCGTCAAGTTTGTTGACTTGCATTTATGTAACTTGTAAGATCTCCCAAGCCAAAACAAAACATTCGGAACGGCAACTAAACTTTTGATATTGACAACTTTTTACTTGCGACTCATAGGTACTATAAGGCAAGTTATGCATTCGTAAAAAAATCGAACTCGAAATTTTGATCAAAGTTGACATTACGATGACAGCGAATACCAAAAACAAGTGGGTCTCGCAATTTTGCCCGTATTTCTTTAAACGTGGTAGATATTATTTTTATTCCCCCCCCACACTTTTTTTTTTAAGACCAAAAATAACGGTACTTGCCATACAATTTTTTTCGACATTTTATCTCAAAACTGTCCCACAGATCAAAAAAAAAATTCATTTACTTAAAGCTAAGAAATGGTTGAAAAAAAATTTACAAAAAATTATAATTTTTGGTACACCCCATGGAACCATTTTTTTTTGTTTTTGATTTTCTCAAAATCGGTACAACTGATTTTGATCATTTTTTTATGTTAAAGCTCCCCAGCAGTTTGAATACTTTTGTGCATTCAAATTTAAAAAAAAAAATTTGAATTTAAAAAAAAAATTTTTTTTTTTTTTCAAAACTCAAATTTCAAAAATCCCATGCTCGATTTTTTTTAAAACTTGATATATGAAAGTTTCTTAATATAAGTTACAAAATGTGAGAAAAAAATTATTTTAACTACAAATAACGGTACCCTCCGTACAAATTTTAAAAAATTGTTTTCTAAAATCGTATTTTTCTCGAAAACAGTTCCGAGAATTTTGCTAATTTTTTTTCTTTCGATTAATCTTTAATAAAAAAAACTGAAATCAATATACTCGTATTACTGACTGTGCCTGCCATAGATGCCATTGATATTCTCATTATTTGCATAATGGATTTTGATGAAATTTTTTATAAAGAATTTTGAAAACATTGCATTTAAGAACTTTAAAAAAAAAAATATTTTTTTGGAAAATTCGATATCTCAAAATCTGTTCAATATTTTTTGGAAATTTAATTTTTATTCGTACAATAATAAAAAATTTGAGTTGGCGTACCAAATTTTTTTCTTAAAAATGTTTTAAAAAATTTGTATATAAAATTTGTAAATAAAGCTTATTTTTTTATGAAACCACTACAACGACTTATAATTTTTGTTCTTGCCAGATTCATATTTGCATTGCATTCTGTTTTTAGATTTTAAAAATTGAATTTTATCCTTTTGAACAGTTTTCTTTAATAACATTCGTTTTCAAAATTCAGGAGCAAGTTCGTGCGACCCAGTCGTGTACATATTTATTTTTTTATAATTCACATGCACTCAAGGGTTTATTATTCATGGATCCTTATAATACTGTCTATGGTGAAATTAGAAGAGTGGAGAAAAAGGATAGAAAAGAGGTGTCGATGAGCATTTGGTCTTGAAAGTTTGCAAAATGGAAATAGCGAGGGAAAACTGTGCTGGTTAAAAATTATTCCATAATCGTGTTGTGCGACTAAAAAAAAACGAATCTCTGTATTTGACGGTACGACCAAAATTAGGCTCGGGGGTGAACTGATAAACATTTCTAGTGAAACGGGTATCATGGGTGAACTGATTAAGGTAAATCAAGCTGGCTACTTGGAACGAGCATTGCTTGTGAAAAAAGCGATAAAACAAGGTCATCACTCATCAGGCTAAATATCGACGGCGGCGCTCGCTTCGACTTCATCGCGTCAGTGTGTGTGTGTCATTCATCGCCATGTAAATTCATTTTCGCAGACGAAGACTTCGTGACTGACTTTTTGCGTCTGAAAAATCCTGCGACAAGAAATCGAAAGTATTAAATAGTAAATAGTATAGTCTGTTAGCCTGATTAGCTGCACGCGTTCTAATCTTGCTGATTTGTTACAGCTCTCATTGGTCAAATTGTATTATACTTGTAGTATTTTTAATCAAAAATATTGTATCCTAAAATAGTCGGTAGGCTTTGTTAAAAAATAATAGAGCCTACCTAACTATAGGTACATACGTGTTGCACGACATCTGGGGAGGAGTGATTGCATTCCGGTAAGGTGGAACTATCTTTATACATAATTCAGATAGTTAAATGGGTCTTATGGCCTCAAAAGTGTGGACTTACCTCTATAAAATATTTGTTAAAGGGGTGAACTTTTTTAACTTTATACATACAAATATCTACAACGATTCTACACGAAGTTTCTAGCAGATTACAATGGTTTTGTCTTTTGTTTTAGTTCTTAAAAAAAAAAAATCTTATACTACGTACGAACATGCACAAAAGTCATTCACCGTAATTAAGAGTGTAGGGGGTGGATACGATATGACTTGTATGAAAAGAATATGCTTAAACAGTGTCGTCAATTAATAAAACAACACTCGAAGTATTTCGTACGAAATTTTATTTCGTATACGTAGGTAAGTAAATGCTATGATACTTTTGAGATTCACTCTAAGAACCTATCCTTATCCACGTCATTGACCAAGAACACTAAAGCAATTTGGGAAACGAAAACATCTCATAAATAGGAATTGAAACAGCTTTTGATTGCAGTCTAACTAAAGCAATTCTTTTTGTCTATTCAGTCGCCGCCAAAAAATTTCAGAATTTGAAAGACTTTTTTTGAAATTTCGTATTTATTGTACGCTCAATATTATCCACATTCTTGGCTCGAACAGACCTGAATCCTATTTATTTTCATAGAACAGTCAACTTTGTCAAAATTCATTAAAATACGAACAGCCGTTCGAGGGTGATTGAAGAGCGTGGCTTTCTGATCTGGCTGTGATCTATAAAGCCTATATTCGTCCAAAGCCTGAGTAGAATTTCCATATTTCAGCTGGTACTCATGCAACCCACTTCAGCCTTTTAGATAGAATGCAAAAAAGAGCTATAAAAATGATATATCAACTGTAACAGAAATATTGGCTTCTCTCGAGTACTAGGGCAATGTCTAATGTTTTTCATTATTTTATCGTTATATTTATAAATAGTATTCTGTGGAAACTACCAATTTCATCTCCCTTAAAACAATCGAACTTTAATACTGACGTAATACGAATGCCTACCAGCTTCGGATATCTTTTCTTTAGTTCCACTACACGAACGTGAAATGCTTTACCTAGCTCAATATTTCTATTACTAAATTTGAAAATTCAAAACCATTGCCGGCAAATGGATTTGAGTGTTTACTCACTAAAAAAATACGAAATTATTTTTTTTGTCTTAATCTGTATCACAGATTTATTCTTAAAAGTTCTTTTTTGTTTATTTTTTTATTGCACTACTGTCATACCTCTTCAAGTATTATTATTGACCATTTTAACATTCAATAAAAAAAAATCTTCATTCAACTTCTATCATAGTGCTTCACTTATTTTTATTTTCCACGGTTCCATCAACTTGTCCACCCTTAAGAACAGGGACAGATTGAGGAATTGACCGGCCTTAAATATACAAAAAAAAAGCGCTGTGGACTTAATTCGTATTCCGTCGACAAGACGACCAATGAATAGAATAAAGTATTAAGTCATAGAATCGAGAATTCCGAAAACTGTAAATTAGATGTTCAGGAAATAATTCCTTATAAATCATGCTGATGGGGGTAATTTGTATGGTACTGGAAAGTAATCCGTAATCAGTGTTTGAGAAAGATTTGGTGCAAGTTTCTTTTGGTAATTTTTGAAAGCAAAAACTTTTCAATGTAATGTCTTTCAGATTTTTGATTTTATCTTATTATGGGATGTGTTTAAAAACCGGACATTTTAAACTATAACGAAAAGCATTCTCAATTTTTTTTTCAACTTAACTTGAGCTATATTTTTCTCAGTATCGTACTTGCTTTTCAAGCTTCAGAAACTTAACTCCGCATTGTAGTTAGTCTGGTTCCTATAAGATAAATGCAACTCTGCAGATGTATGCATATTTTTCTTACGTCCTTTGAGCAGTCATATTATACGCTTAAATCTAAATTTAAGGTCAGTTACACTGCAGGCTTGAAACTATCTCGAACTTAAGAGTGAATTCGTTTGGATTGGTATTTAAGACACTGACATTTTGTGTGGAAAAATATTTTGTCATTTAGCACTATCACAAAATTTGGAATGTGTTATTGCTTTTTAAATAAGAAAAATATAAAACAAATATCAAATATACACAATTTTGTACAACTTATGTTATGATATTCGATAACATACAAAAATATGTATGGCTTTCCCGAAAAACGAATGCAATTTTTTTACTTCAGTGTTTGAGTTTTAAATTTTCAAACTATCGACTCTTGACACAACATGTTGTTTTGTAAAAATCAGAATTGTTTTACATACTTAAAATTATTTTTGGTAGGTACCTACAAAATTGGAAATGGGAATTTCCAAATACCGAACCATTTGGGCCTAAAATATATATTTATCACCCTAGACAAGTGGGCCCTATTTTAGTTTTGCCATATCGGCTACTCGTACATCAACTTTATCTTAAAACTGCATCAGTTACATTTTTCTGTTTCAGAGTTGAATGACATACAAATCTAGAAGCTGTAGTTGATACAGTTCATGATTTTAAATACATATATCGAAATGAGGTTAGTTTTAATTAAATACTTAAAGCTTATGAATTGAGAAAATGTAATAAAATTGGATATTAAAAATTTTGACGATGGTTTTGAATTCAATAAATATATGCGTTGAAAGAAGGCCTTATATATTTTTATATTTATTTATATTTATATTTTTTTAATCGCTCCACAAAATACCGATCTTGTGGAGCGATTAAAAAAATGTCAAAAATTTCAGTTTCAACTTATTAATTAATCTTCTTCAGCGATATATATCTTTTTTGGCATCACCACCTATGCCAGTGCGCTGTATTCTATCTACCTTGTTCTATAAATTCAGAAAACCATAAATTAGAACGCACATATTCAAAACTTAAGAAAACAATTTCTTACCAGAGCGCTTCTTCTCCAATTTTGCCACGTTTTTCTTTGAAATTTGTCTCCGTTTGACTCAATTACAATTTTACAATTCCGTAGCACGAGGCTATCTCGGAAACTCTCTCCCAAGATTGATAAATGTATACTCTTTTGATGAGGATCTCTTTCGACGCATTTATCTTACATATATCCGTCCGAGAATTGCAAAAATAAACTACATAATAATTGATGTTAAAATAAAAGACTTGAGATTATTAAACTCCCGTTTTTATGAGTACATACAAAATTTATATTGTATGAATAAAGCAAGAATTTTCTGTTATAGTTGTATTACAACGATGTAGGAAGAAAGTTGTAAAACACAATCATATATTTTTCCAATAATTCTAGTACAACTACAAATGAAAATCGAACGTACCTGTGAAACTCAACTGATGTAATTACATAACATAACAGTCAGAATGCTAGATTGTACTTAGTGTAGTACCGCTGAAATAGGCCCCAGATCATGATAAATCCGCTATGGGCCTAACTCGCAAATCGCACTATTTTCCGTGTCTCAATAGTATACTCACGCTCCTTGGTTGGCTGGAACTGCATACATCAACATAAAACAGAACCAACTAATTTATTTGATTCAATTCACGGTTCAGATTGAAACGCTCATAGCCCCTACTTCCATTCCAATGTACAATTTTCCGGTGTGGGATTTCATTTTAGTGGTGTTGAACCCATAGTCAAGTCAGTCGTGCAACAACGTTCATGCCCATAGCAAAAGCTGTTTGGTAACGTGTTCGTTTTGTTCTCCCCGCAGAGCCATCATATTATTATATGTGGCATGTTCATCGATAAATAAATAAATCCAACAATAAAAGTGCCGCTTTTAAGTAACCTTGGTAATTGATCAGTGATAGACTGTTTATTGTTGGTACCTGCATTAAAAAAATTAATTAAATGCATAGCAACAGTATGTTGTGTTTCGTTCAAGGAATCGCCGGGATGAATTCTGAAGGAAGAAAACTCAGTATTGATAAAGAAAAATCACCCCGTAAGCGGCATATGGTTAAGGCAAGGTAAATGATGAAAAATTTTGAATGATGGTGGGTAATAACAAATTTTTGGAAGAAACAATCATGCCAGTGTGATTTATATAGTGGCTGCTACATTTTCTATCATTGTATACCTATTTTTGACATAAAACACGAGTACAATAAAGTGTTAAAATATGATAACACGATAAGTCACATTGAAACAAATTTAAGAAGGTTAAAATGAAGCACCATAAATGCTCTCATATGTCTATCGTAAAATGAAAAAAAAAACATTCTAATTCTGCAAAAGTTTTTTTAACACACAAGCTTAATCTGAAAAGGTCACGCCACGCGCCGTTCTTTACTTATCCATTTATGAATTTGAAATAATGTACGTTGTTCCATCTGCTCGCAACAAAAGTATTTGAACTGATTGCAAGTTTTACAGTTTAAGTTACCATATTAACAAGCTAGATTCTATATAATGTAAAGAACTATATATTTTGTTTATATAATAAATTGTGAACTATGTAACTTATGAGCCTCATGAAAAAGTGTCCTGAAAGAATCGACGTTCTGTTATTTCTCAACATTGTTTTTTTAAATTGCATCAATTAGAGAAGTCCAATAGATTTGCATCTGTAGAATTGTCTATGAAGAGATGGAGCACTGGCACATTGTTTGGTAGCTATTTTTGGTTGACGCGCGCTTTATGAGAAGGTGTTGAGGCTTGTTAGAATGTGCATTTTCTGCACATATATGTAGATTTCGTTTTCGGAGCGTTCTACGGCATTAAAAATAGCTGCTATATGCACCACACATTGACTGGTTCAAAATAACAAACGAAACCATTGTCATTGAATAAAAAAAATCTACAAAAAACTAATATGTCTAAAAAAAATAGACAAAAGCTTTAAAAAATCAATATCTACATTTGTAAAAAACATATCCAAAAATGTATGGACATTATGGTTTTGCCTTTTTGAACTTTTTGCAGGAAATCCGCTAATAAAGATTTAAATTTTTACGATATCGGCCCATCATATTTTCCCGCGCTAGTTATGAAGGATGCAAGAAATATGTTTCCCTTTTTGAACTGGCTATTATATACATACAAAACTTATATCCAAAGTTGGATTATAACTTGGGCTGGTGCTCTTCAATCAATTTGATTTAGACAAGACCGCTTAAAATTATCATTGAAACGTTTAAGTCTCTTAAACAACATCGTAATGTTTCTTGTCTCTCCTTATTTAAGTTTCTTAAATATTTATTGCTCTAGAAAAATAGCAAGTTGCATTCCTCTCCTTAAACAATTTAGCCGTAACAGTCGCGGATTTAGAATTGACATTTTTGTATGAATGAAATTTGTCAATTAGCATAAATTTGATAGTCGAAGAGAGTGGTTGATGACAATTTATTGAAAATTTTTTTTAAAAAAATGTTCAATACGCGGAGAAAATTACTTGACTTTTTTGGTGTTAATCATTTGTGCAAAGCCCCAGCAATTTCATAATTTGACGCCTCCCAATTTTGTATGAGGGTATTTTGAAGTAAAAGATGTTCATCAACAAACCAACCACAACCTCGATTGGTGAAATAATAACAGAAGTCTGTGAAATTGTTATGCAAAATGTGTTAAAAGAGCTCGCCTTTGCGCCACGGCCAGATGGCCATTTGGCCAACATCATATTCCATTCATAATTTCAATCAATCAATAAAATATAATTTATAAAATTGTATTTGTATTGTATTTAAAATTTATTGAAAATAATCCATCGACCTGGAACATAAAACGTACGCAGAAATCAGAAATTCGAATTTCAATACCTCTCAAGGCTCTAGATCGCTATGTGTGTACCCGGACGTGCACAGACAAACATGCCCATGCGCAGAACAACATCTCCATCATCGTAATTTTTGGTTTGATTAAAATCTCGGATTTGATATGAGGTACACGGCCGGCCTACTATAGAGCAGATAAAAATTAAGTCTTCTGTGAGTGATATCGGAAGGAGTTTAGTTTTACATTTTTCACAATTCTATTCCGAAAGCATGCCTATAAATGAGCGATGAAGTAACATACTCGTAGGTATCATCTTTGTAAAGGAGCAAATACCGAATAGGTACTTATAATATAATGACAAGTGTTGCACACATTTATAATTTTTTGATCGATACTTATGGGGTGGTATGAAGCGATTGTCATGTAATGTTTTAGAACTGTTAAAAATCAATAAAAGGCTTTTCTATATTGAATATGTACCTGTATAAACCATATAGACGTATTATAATTTGATCGAAATCGGTAAAGCTGTATGATAAAGTAAAAAATACATAGTCTTAGGCAGCTACCGGTATAAACATTTGCTGTTAAAATTTTTGTTCATGTTCTCTATCATGGCCTTTTCAATTGGCAATTCGGAAAAACTCTCCCATTCAGAATGCCAATAAAATAAACAAAGATTCTGAAGTTTTCGTAAAGTTGTGTTTGTGAAACTTTGCATCCAGACAACATCATATTTCCATGAGAAGATGATAGAAAATCTGTTTTTGGAAAACAACAACAACAACTGCTAAAGTTTAAATATAGTAAAATTAATGTTCTTACCAAACATTTTTTGTGTTCCTCTAGTGGAAAATACGTATACTTTTTTCCCCACCGCCCTCAATCCTAGGTACTTCAAAGTAGGAACAAAATCACAAAAATAGGGCCGTAACTGAACTAAAAAAAATAAACTCATGGACACAAAATTACGAATATGTTTATTAAATTAATTACCTACCTTTTTATAACAAAAAAATATTATTCGGTGATCGAAAATTACAAGATTGATCTCACGGAAAAATTATAAGGTGAATAATGCTCATACCATAAACAATTAGTTTTTTTTACTTGCGACTTATAGGTAGTATAAGGCAAGTTATGCATTCGTAAAAAAAATCGAACTCGAGATTTTGATCAAAGTTACATAACGATGATAGCGAAGACGAAAAAAGTGGGTCTGGCAATTCTGTCTGTCTGTCTGTCTGTCGGTTCGACTACAGCCTAAACGGCTCGGCCGATTTTCTTCAAACTTGGTAGATATGGGTTTTAATTTTTTCCCCCCAGACGTTTTTATCTTTTTTTTTTAAGACCAAAAATAACGGTACCTGCCATACGATTTTTTTTCGAAATTTTATAAATATTTTTTTTTCTCAAAAACTGTCCCACAGAATTTTTAAAAAAAAATTTGAAAAATTTGATTTAGTTAAAGCTAGGTAATGGTTGAAAAAATTTTTCCAAAAAATCGTTATTTTTGGTAGCCCCCCCTGGGTCAATTTTTTTAGTTTTGTATTTTCTCGAAAACGGTATAGCCGATTTAAATCATTTTTTTTATGCTAAGGCTCCTACAAAGTTTAAATATTTTTACATATTCAAATTTTCAATTTTTTATTTTTTGGATTTTTTAAAAAAATTTCAAATTTTTTTTTTGGAAACTCAATATTTCGAAAACCCCATGCTCGATTTTTTTCAAACTTGACAAATAAAAGTTTCTTAGCATAATCTACAAGATTTGAGAAAAAAAAAATGGTTTTCGAAAATCGTATTTTTCTCGAAAACGGTTCCGAGAATTTTGCTAAAATTTTTTTTCTTTTGATTAATTTTTACGATCTATAATTTAATAAAAAAAAATTTTAAATCTAGATATTACTGACTGTACCTACCATACAACGATTTTTTTCGAATTTTGTATTTCTCATTATCGGCAAAACGGATTTTAATGAAATTTTTTATAAAGAAGCTCCTAAAAAGTTTAAAAAACATTGCATTTCAAAACTTAAAAAAAAATATTTTTTTTAATTTTTGGAAAGAAGGTCATTTTTTTTTTGGAAAATTCGATATCTCAAGAACGGCTAAATATTTTTCTTGGAAATTTAACTCTCATTCGTACAATAACAAAAACTTAAGGTTGGTGTACCAATTTTTTTTTAAATGTTTTAAATATTTTGTGCATAAAAGCTTATTTTTTTTAAGGAACCACTACAATGACTTATAATTTTTGTTCTTGCATAAATTCATATTTGCATAGCGTTCTGTCTTTATCTCTTATGTACTACTAAAAGAATTTAATAAATTCATTTTATCCATATGAACAGTTTTCTTTAATAACATTCGTTTTTAAAATTCCTAGTCTATTACATAGGAGCAAGTTCGTGCGACCCAGTCGTGCATTTTATTTTTTTTTTTTGAGTTCTGAGCCTGTATTTTTATATTATGTATAAGTTCATGATATAACCGTTGCACCAACCGTAACGGATTCCATATTGTGACATCTTCAACCAATTCTTCTGCATTAACAGTAACTGGATCTGAGGTATATAGTTTAATCAATTCTCTCAATAACTCGTTCTCAGGTGGTGATGATGGTATTCCAAATTAAACTCTAAAACAAATCGCATTGAATACATTTTATTAATTTAAGCATTTGCACTGGAGTTTTTCCATTTAAACTAATATGTGCTAGCATTATTCCACTTTTTAAAAAAGTTAATACAAAAGAAGTCAATAATTATAGACCTATTTCATTGCTATCCTCCATTCTCCATATCGAAAATATTTGAAAAAGCTGTTAAATATAACTAGAATGTTACGTTATCTTAACAAAATAAATTTCTTCAACAGTTCGCAGTTCGGTTTTAGAGAAGGGCTCTCTACTGAAAATGCTCTTCCTGAATTTTTCACTTTAATTAATAAAGGCTTAGATGACACAAAATATTGTGCTGGTTTGTTTGTAGACATAAGCAAAGCATTTGATACAGTCGACAATAACATTCTTCTTAAAAAATTACATAATATCGGATTCCGTGTTTTTGTGTTTTTTTTTTTATACGAGTAACTGGCTTGTGTCCTATTTGAAGGACAGGACCCAAAGAGTGAAAATTGGAGATTTTTTAAGTAACACTAGGGTTTCAAACCTTGGTGTTCCACAAGGGTCGGTCCTTGGTCCTATCCTGTTTCTCGTCTATATAAACTCTGTGTTCAGCCTTCCATTCGTTGGTAAGATAACGGCTTTTGCTGACGATCTTGGTATAGCTTATGCCTCACCTAGCCCTTTGAGCCTTGTGGCTGATTTATATTTTGATATCCACCTACTGCGTATCTGGTTTGCAAAACACAAATTTAATGTATTTCAATCTAAGAATACAAGCGATTCCTGATGTAAATATATTATTCCATGCTCAAAATTGCCAACGTTATAGAATGTTAAACTGTACATGTAATAATGGTATTTGATGAAGGTGAAGTCTGTTGTGGAAATTGTTTTAATGTTGAAATAGTTAATGATTTTAAATACCTAGGTATATCGTTTGATCAAAATATGAGTTGGACAAATCACATTTCAACTTTGAAGCAATATCTACGTTCTTCGAATCGTAGTCTTTACCACCTCAAAAAATTTTGTGATCTCAAAACCTTAAAAACAGCCTATTTTGGAATTTTCTATTCTAAACTTCAGTATGGGATTAGTTGCTGGGGTGGTGCTTACCTAACTAAAATTCAGCCTCTGGTCATTTTGCAAAAGTGTGCTATGAGAAAAATCTGCGGGGTCAACCGGTTGTATCCTTCTATGGTGCTCTTTAGATCACTGAACATTCAATCACTCCACTTAAACAGAAAAAATTTTCATTTCTCTATTGATTCTACCTGTGAGACATTTATATTATTTTAAATTTTCTAAAATATTCTTTATGAGATGTGGATATCTACAGAGTCCAAACTCTGAAGACCGCAATTTGCGAAGCAATCTTGACAGCTATGTACCCGTCCCCTCATTTCGAACGACTCAAGCTCTTTAATATGTTTCCTGAAAATATTCGTTGTATCCGAATCTTAAAAATATACTTGCAAAAAATTAAAATACGACTTCTTGAAATTGATCATAACCAAATCGAAGTTTTGTTGACCTAGATGAATTAGTTTTAAACTCAATTAATTGTTTTATATAACAAAAATAATGTTTATTTTTTATTTTTTAATTCTTGTAGTATTTAATTTTTTTATTTTCGTTATGTTAATCTTTCCTTAATACTGTTCACCCCACATAAGTCATTTATTTATATTGAGTGTCAATTATCACTATTTAAATTGTTAAATATAAAATGTCACTATAACTATTCTTTATTATAATATTTCTTTCAAAAGTTGTATATGGCATATGAGTAATTATCCTTTGTTACTTTTATAAATAAATGTATTATTATAATAAGAATAATGAAAATAAAAAAAAAAAAAAACGTTTCCTTTAGCAGGTAAAAACTGTTATGGGTTATATAGTTATATTGTTCAAGAATATCTTCAGTCCTTCTTCGTTTATTCGCTAACTTAATTCTTAGAATGAAGATCCAGAGAAGGGGTGATTAGTGTTTCCATTCGTCATCATCATTCGCACTGTTTTTTTTAATACGAAATCAATTTTTTGAGTCTTTTCAGCTAGAACCTACTGAGTTTTTCGGAATAGATTTGTTCGGCAACAACGACACAGATGGAAATACCAAAATAAAATTGTTTTGTAATATGGCCAGCTTTTTAGGATTTTGAACCACTGTGTGCCGTGACATGTCTCCAAGTGCCAATAAGCTTTCATTTTAATGAATTTGCTCTTATCAGTAACTTTAAAAGTTATTTAAATTTTAATTTCCTGATACCTTTTTATGATTATAGTTTTTTTTTTTAATATTTGCTTAATAAATTGTCAAGTTTTGTTTCTCACTCGACTAATTGATATATCTAATATGCATCTATCTTTATTTTATGAAAAGCAAGCAAGTATTTCAATCAATTGAATAAAATAAATACTTATACTACTTGCGAACTTACATACAAACATATCGTCGTAAGTTCTATGAAAACTCCCTAAGTCCATTTTTTGTGTTTTGAGATATTTGCATTTAAACTTGGAAATTAATATAAAAAATCCAAAAATTGAAAATAAAATTGTAATTGCTTCAATTGTAGAATGGGTTTGGCGTAGCCATGGTGCAGTAAAATTTTTTGCAAATGGTTTATCCGGAATGAATTAAATAAGAATTAAATCACATTTTTTTTTAAAATGGACTTAGGGAGTTTTCATAGAACGACGACGATATGCTTTTGTGCAAACAGTTTAATATGTTTACAAAATTAAAGTAGGTTTTCAGAATGATATTAAATTATTACACATTTAAGGGGACGAGCTGCACAGAGTGCACGTATATCTACGGCAAATATCTGTCAAGAAATTGTGTCGTCAAATCCGTAACAAAAAGAAAACAGAAATCTCTGGCGCACAAATTATGATTTAATTGGGAGTTCCGCTTTGGCTAAATTAATTTATTACTTCATCCCTATAATACATGACGAACATTAAGGGCTTGTTGTGCAAACCTACAAAAGTAGACTTGTAAGTTTCGCGTCTCATCCATGACTCGTTAAATTAGATAATTTTAGTATTGTCTCGTTATTGGTCTCGAATAACTAAATCTCGTATCAGGTGGAAAATAATTATGAACATGAAACTATTATGCGAGGATACAAGAGTAAGTACCAATAAACAACAACTATAACATCTAAAAAAGTAAACGAGGCAAGTTCCGAAAAACTTTATCAATTTAGTATGAAATTATTAATTTTATAATTTAAAAATACAATTTAATCCGCCGGCGCACGGGACTTGCGGTAAAATTCAGTCCCAAAGAATACAGTCTTTCTCGAATGCTTTGAAGCTGATGGCGTTGTCTCGGTCTAGTTTCGGTTTCCGGAATCGAAACCGGGATTTTTCTGTTCAGTTTTACTTAGTTGTCAAGGTTTTTTAAGATATTCCAGACAATGTCAATGATGGAATATTTCAAGATTTAAATTTGTATATGATCATCATCAGTATTGTATTTAATTTCGTGTTTTGTCCAATATTTAAGATATCAAGCTGAAGCATTTAGTTTTCACCAAAATGATGCAAAGATTGGTACATGTTGGCACCTTTATAGTTCCTCTTGATCATTAGTTGGAATTTTGCTAAATAAACCGTATTTTCGGTCATTAATTACTTTCGTTTTATAAGATATTTCTTTATCAACAATTCTAAGACCATGAAAAGAAGTGACTTAACTGCAATTGATCGATTAAATCAGGGGGGGGGGTTAAAACATAGTGACTTACAACTCTCAACCATTCCCGTGTGCTTGTTACCAGGAATGGAGGGGAACTACATTTTTCTGCCGATTCTCAAGGGCTAACGAGTAGCATTTTTCATGACAAGAGATACTCTTAGAGAATATGTCAATTTCTCCCAAGAGGTAGTACACCCCTGAAAAACATTCTTGCAGCGGCTGAGAACCGAACCCAAGACCTTCAGCAACGCACTAACCATTATGCCAAAAGGGTACTACAAAGAATAGTTTATCCAATCAAAATTTCGTCACTCGAATTCGCGGTTTAACGAAAAACACTAGTTGATAATATTTTGGACTGGTTAGTTAGTTGTCTTGTTTTCAACGAACTGTCATTCTTTTAAGTGTCGGAACAAATTTATTAAAAAATAGCATTAGCAAGATCAAAGGTTACAAAATGTTTAAAATTAAGAAAAGTTAGAAAAAAGCTCATAAGAAAATTTTTTAAGTAGTATCACTAGACTTTGTCGCAAGTGATTTTAAATTAAAAAAAATATCATCTTTTTTGTCCGAAAATGGAAATCGGATCTTTGACAGATACAAAGAAAAATAAACTGTAAAACTCCAGAAATTCGTCAAAAAGAACATCTGCTCAAAAAGCGGTTATCTACACTTTAAACAGATTTTAATCGTTAATCGTTGAAGGGCTCTTATAAGGATCTATTAAAAAAAATTAAGTAGTTAGAAACCAATTGAACTACTTACTTATGCACACAATGTAATTCAATACAAAATACGCTATCTCAAAACTAATTCAATAAAATCTGAATTACTACACTATTGTTTTTTCAAGTTCAAGATAAAATCAAAAGTAAAATGAGAATGTTCATTTATAGGGCTCACACTTACATTTGATGGTGATTAAGTTTCACGGTAGAAAGTACTTTTTTGTGTTTAATAACAATCGGTTATTATGACTATCGGTTGGTCTCAGTTTTCTGTGAGAAATTAATTTTCATAAATAAACAGTTCCAGAAGCCTTCTTGGCTATAGAGAAAGTGATTCAATCATTATGTTACGAAGTGTTCGTGAATTGGTCAACTCATTTATATGTTTCTCATTTTTGCTTACAAAATTACATGTTTTTGCTGTAAAACAAATTTAATGGCGTTTCCGGTGTTGGATGAAAACATTTATTTTTACTTTAATGATTTTTTAAATGATTTTTACAAATAAAAAAAATACATTGCAAAAAAAATTATAAATCTTATGACACGTAGAGGGCCTAACCTTATACATTGGGTTAATTTTAAAAGAATTTAAATACATATGTATATATTTTACATGTCAACTTAAGATTAAAAGTCGGTTGACTTTGATGTTCTCGGGGTGTTCCGTCCCGGTTATCCAGTGGGGGTTTAGATTTGGTTTGGTGAAAAGGCTTAACATTTAGGAAACGTCTGCTTCTTCGTTGTCCGTAAAAATAGTCTCGTCCTTGGTTTTCCTCACACTGAGGTACCTCGGCTCGGGATTTCGTTGCTCGGTTGCTGATTATTGTGATTGACGTTGTTCTGCACCAGCTTCTTTGCCGAATTCAGTAGGTATTTGTCCAGCGGTATTATCTTTGCTTCTCTGTGGAGATCTTCGTTCTGTACTGTCTTGCTCGCTGCCGGTCGAAGTTGAGTCCGGTACAGATTCTTAGCATCTCCCCTAGAAGATTTGGAGTTCCTTCATCACTGTCTTTGAGATCGTGACGGAAACTTTAATGTCACTGTTCAATTTTTCGCCGCTTATAAAATATTCACATATTTCTAATCTTTTAATATGGCTTTTAAAATTGCATCAAAAAACTCTGTTCAATATATGGCGATGCAAAATGTTTCCAAACCACAACAAAATCAGCAACAAAAGCCACCTGAAAAAGCAACCCAGTAAGCGCTTTTGTAAATTTTTTGACTAATTCTATCGGTTTTTATTAGTATCCTCTTTTTCAACAGTTTCGATGGGTATAGGTAATCTCACAATGGCCTTCTTTACTAAATATACATATATGTATAGAGGATATTTTACGAATTTGCTTAGAAGAGGTTAAGGAAATTTGTTTGATTCACTTGCTGAATGAATTATTTTTTGTCGCAGTTGAACAATTTTGCATATGTTTAAGGAAATGGAATGTGTTTCTGGACTCTTGCGGGGTTATCATTTCCAAGTTTCTCTTTCTTCTGAGGCAAACTGACGGTCAAAATATCTAAGATTATAGAAATGTGAATTGTAGGAACATATTTCTACTGTTTTTCTATTTGTTATCATTATTTGTGCTTAAGTAAACTACATAGCATTTGAAAAAAAATAGTACCAATTTCTAATCAAATCAGGAACGCCAATCTCAGATCAAAGGTTTCCTCGTCTATATACATGAATTTTTAGGTTTTTGCGGTTGCTAACTCCTAACTAACTCGGTGACCAATGTAATTTGTAAGCGTTTAGGGGTGTCTACTGTATTGAGGTAGGGGGTAGGTAGAGATGGTAGTCGCCAGCCAACTGGGCCCGTGACTCAATTAGCGCTGGGGTGCGCCGTTTTGATACCATTAAACTCGTGTCAACCTAATAAGGATTAAGTACGGAAGAAAATGGCTTTTATATACTTTAGCGGAGCATTACTAAAGCCATTTTGTCGCATTCAGAAAGATAATCAGATCTTTGATTTTCTTCTCCGAAAGTTCGCTGGGGTCATCGAGGAAGGCTTTCCCAAAGGAAGCCATCCTGTAATTTGCTAAGGCTGGGCAATCGCAAAGAAAATGAAGCACAGTTTCTTTTTCTTGTGGATCTCCACAACCACGGCAGTGTGGGTTGTAGGGGATGCCTAGCTTTCTTGCATGTTCACCTATGGGCCAGTGCCCGGTGCATATTGCTGTGATCCTGGCTATGTCGCGCCTGGGTCTGCATATTAGATCTTTGGAACGTGAGTTGTTGTAAGTAGGCCATATCTTTCTTGATATGACACAGTTTGTGAGACTGCTCCACCTACGGTTGGATTCATTGAGAAAAATCGAGAAGATTTTTCTCTTTATAGCACCATACAGGCCTTCTTAACCCGTTCTTCAATATTTACCTTCCAATTCAATTTGGGGTCGAGAAAAACTCCAAGGTATTTAGCTTTGGAAGATAAGGAAAGAGTTTGACCGTTAAGTCGAGGTAGGGTGAATGTAGGTATTTTAGTCCTGGTAGTAAAGAGCATCAGTTCCGTCTTACTCTGATTAACTCCTAGTCCACTACTAGTGGCCCAGTTGCTAACTCTTTTCAGAGCCAATTCAGTGATTTCACTAATCACAGTGGTAAACTTACCTGATACCAATAAAACCAGATCGTCAGCATACGCTACAGTTTTTACACCTCTTCCTCTGAGCTTGACGAGAATTTTGTCCATGACTAAGAGCCATAGAAGAGGGGAGAGAACACCACCCTGGGGAGTTCCCAACGTTGCTTGGATCCTTCTGTCACTGAGCATAGATACAATCCATTTGGATATGAAACTTTCTACACCAAAGTGAGCAAGTTATTCGCGAATGGATTCAGTTAGGACGTTATTAAAAGCACCCTCCACGTCTAGGAAGGTTGCTAGGGTATATTCTTTGTAGTGAATCGTCTTCTCTATTGTACGCACTACTTCATGCAGGGCAGTCTCCGTAGACTTGCCTTTTAGGTATGCATGTTGATGTTGCGATTCATCAAGAGGACGACCCTCTAGTAAAACTCTGATGTGAGTATCAAGGATGCGCTCTAGTGTCTTTAGAACAAAAGATGTCAGACTAATAGGCCTTAAGTCCTTCGCGGATTCATGACCTCGTTTGCCGACCTTCGGAATAAAGACCACTCTTACATGTCTCCATGACTCGGGTACATGATTGAGATAGAGACAACCTTTGAAGATCATTTCTAGCCAGGGTACTGCCAAGTCTTGCAGTTTCTGCAGCATAACTGGGATTATGCCATCAGGGCCAGGTGATTTGTAAAAGGGAGAAAGTATTAATCGCACATGAAATACTATCTCCTGTTATAACAGAATTGATTTGCTCCCTATGAGCTATAATGGTATTTGTAGTGCTAAGCGTTTCGGGGTAGCTATTCTCACAACCCGGGAAATGTGTTGTCATAAGCAGTTCCAAGGACTCAGCTGGAGAGGCTGTCCATATACCGTCACTTTTTCTCAGAAATGAAGGGCTGCAATTGAACTTGCTTATTGAACTTGCTTATTATCTTTTATATATTTTCAAAGCGGGACCATTGTATCGCCCTTAAAAAGAATATAAATATTAGCTCCCTTGCATTCTGCCATTTTTTCTTCATTTCATCTTATTTCACCTCGAGTTATAATTTTTTAAACACAGAAATACATTTTAAAATCTGCCCTGTGGTTTCTGAGATTAACTCTAACTGAAAAAATCAAGGATGAAAAATAACGAAATTAGTTAGTTTGGGTTATATGTGTTTTATTGAATAGGTCTTAGCTCTTAAGATGGGTTGTATAAAAGTGAACGATTTTAGTAAGTCGAAAAAGAAAATGGGATCTATGGGAAATGTTATGGGAATTTTACTGACTTTCAAAGGAAGTTGACTTGACTGTCATCTAGACATTCATGAGGAAATCTCACAAGCACCTTTTCGGGTACTCGACGTGCGCTGCAGCTTCAGCTTTCGAGGAACTTAACTACATGTTATTTAATATAATTAAAGAATGTTATTCATTTCAATTTATATTTCAAATGATTTTTCTTTTAAATCGATAAATTATTTACCAAAATTTAAATGGAATTCCGATATAATTTATTCATTGCAACCTTGAGCGTTTTGCTGCTTGGACGGATTAGATCTTCATTTTTGTTCTATATTTTCTCTACATTATTTTTATAAGCATGCATAATACATACATATAATCCCATTTTTAAGAGCTCAAAGCCCTGGTAGGGATTTATTATTGATATTGTAATTTATCGATGTATCAATAAAGTTATAAGAAAAAATCTTAATATAATAATTAATTTCATTTAATTGCAAGTCTAAATTATCTTAAGGAACTCCCACTCCTTTAAATGCCCAGAAATCACATTTTTGTGAACAAGTTCAAACACATCGTGAATTTTTTATATGTAATGTATTTTGCAGATTTATTGTACCCCTACCTACTTATTTGATTACCTTTTCAGATTAAATAATAATTTTAATCACACTTATTTGTCCCACACATTTTTGGCGTTATTTTAATTCTCTATTATTATTCTTTTCTATAACCTTGGCCTTTGCAATAAATAGCAATATCACTGTCATATTGCCATCTTCTTGTTTGTTGTTTTCACTAAATCATGTATATTAGAGGAATATATTTATCCTTGTAGATGCGAAAAAGATGCGGTTGTTTCTGGCATACTATACAGGTTCTTTAAAAACACCGCGGTTCACTTGATTTAATGCACTACAAAATATTATTGTCTTCCTTGAATATATTCAGGCCAGCAAGTATATTCGTTTCGTTAATGAAAGTTCCCTTACAAAGGTATTATGGAGACGACAAATTTAATTTGTTTTTCTCTTTGAGGAAAGAGTCGAGCATGGTAAGGTGCCTGCAAACATTCCATAGAACGGTCTTTTCTATTTATAATACTTAACGATTTCCATCAAAATTCGAACCAATGTATCTTGTAAAAATAAGATTGCGTAACATAGTTGGTCATTTGTAAGCTTTTTATTGAAATAACTAGCTTTCTCAGAAACTAGCTGTGTTTAATAATTCAATTACTTTCAATAAATAATCTATTTCACAAAGGTATAAGTTGAAATTCGACTTAAATAATTTGATTTGATTTTGTTTGATTTTTTAAAAATATAATATTTTTTTTTTGAAGACTAAAGTAGACCACAAAGAAATTTTAAAATTCGAAATATAGTTCAAACATATTACACCACCAAAGGAAATGATGATAGGCTGATAGGTCTAAGATTTTTCGGGTTTGCATGGATGCATTTACCGGCTAATAAACACAACATTGACTTCTTTCCATGGCCAAGGAAACCTATTTGCTTATACATATATGTATGTATATTTATAAAACATCAAATCGATAGTCTTAACTGAAAATTAATTTTAAACTTTATTTATTAAATAAATGATTATAGGAAAAGAAAAAAAATCAGTATCTAATAAAGTGATCCGTATTGTACTTATACTTGATGGTAGTTCTACCGGCAAGCTTTGAAACTCGTTTGTCAAGTTTGTTGAACTTATCTTCATTGTGAATTACATTGGTTAACTTGTTACACTTCAAGAACTCTTGATAAATTATTTATAATTCAGATCAAGAGCATTTTTCTTTAAATTAAAAGTTTTTTATGCATGTACATTGTACATATGTAAGGAGTTGATTCAAAGGAACATTATAATTTATATAATTAGATGTTACTTTCTGAACACAATGTAGTAGCTGTAGCTTTTATCGATGCCAAACATGAAAGACACAAGTTAGTATAAAGCGCTAATGTGAAGCGGAGCCGTACCAAGAAATGCAGAAGTTGAGGAAACTTCAACTTTTGCTACATACTCGTATCGTATGTATTAATTGTGTTCAGCTAGTAAGATTATTCTCTAGTATTGACCATTTTATAAGTTATATTTCATTCGAAAAAAGTTGCTGAATCATTTTTAAATTTTATTTTATTTGTTGATTTCAATAAGATATATGTAGGCTGAGTTCGTAATTGCAATGTTTGTTGCCCCTACCCTGCGTAAAACACGCTTCAAATACATTTATGAACACAATTACAACAGCATGTGTGCAGTCATTATACTTTGTTTAAAATGAGTTCATAATTGCCAAAATAGCTAGCATAGAAAAAGTCAGATATGTATGAACAATTAATATTAATTATTTGTCAGGAACTTTTATTTGATGTTATAATGTTATTTTAAAAATGGCTGGTAAACACATAATAAGGTCATTGCCCTTAGTCCTTCGAAAAGAACTGATTTTGAAAAAATTGGACAAAAATTGGTAAAAAAATAAAAAATTGAAAAACCGAAGACGAAGGAAAATATTCCGAAAAACACGAATTTCATCAAAGCGAACAAGGAAAATCCAGACGACGTTTACCAAAGCCATTTTCGAATGATACGGTCTATATTTCAAGAAAGCCTCTTAATGCATAACCGTTATTTCCAAGCAATAACACAAAATTTTCCAAAGTTTATTGCGAATGAACAAAAGCCATTTTGCAAAAACTCAAACTCTGGACATCCGATTATAGATATGAGGCTGGCTCTTTACCTTACTGTTTGGAATCTCGTAAATAATTGCTCTTTTAGAGAAATAAGTTGTTTGTTAAACGTTGCCAGGATCAAATTTGAAATACTTATTTCAAAAAACAAAACTGCTATTCAAGTTAAGAAAAATGTATATAAAATGGCTAGATTCAATTTATGAACAACTAAAAATAAATAATAGTTTCGCCAGCTTAAGAAATAATCCTTTTCCCAATGTTCTTGGATGTGTGCACTGAATCCAAATACGAATAATAGTACCTCAAACGGACCCAAATAGTTACTTTAACCGTAAAGGTACATTTTTCAATCAATGTGCGGGTATAGTTCAAGGTATTTTACTTGCTCAGGGTATATAAAAATTCTGATTCCATTCCCAAACGGATGGAAACCAATAGTTTGGTATCAGCATCGGACCACATTTTGGCCTGTTATTAAATCCTGTGGAAAAATCAATATTTTTACGATTATAAAGTAATTTAAAAAAAATAAAAATTACTCACATTTGTTCCTCTGCCATTTTCCTCAAAATTCAGCAACATAAAAAAACACATGCCAACTTGACCTCATTTTGACTGTAAGTTTACTTTTATGAATTGAATTATTGCCATGCTCATGCAGAGATGATGCTGTTTGTTTACAATTATGAACGCAATTTTTGCAGGACTGCGGAAGTTTTACAAATACGAACTCAGCCATAGTTAAAATAAAGACACACAAATTTGAAAACTTCAGAAAAAATCTGAAAAATGGTACAGACCACTTGCATGGTAACGAACCAATTGACGCACACACATACATGAATGGTTAAAAGCAGTATATTACTTTTGAAAATTCTTGAAATTCCCATAAAACATAGCACTCAAAATGAAAAGCTTGCAAATCAAAATAATTTTTAAGAAATCGCACTTTTTGTACTAAAAACAAAAATCGAGAAACTATTTTCACAGTTTTTACCAATACCAAATAATTTTTTTTTTTTAATTTTTTTTTTGTATTACGTATTGGCTTAATTTCGTCAGGCAAAAAAATATCTACTTATTTTAAAATAAAAAATAATAAATTTTATTTTACTTTTTGCTACTCCTGTAATTTGCGCCAAAAAACTACTTACTTAAGGTGGCTCTACAGTCCAGGGTGCACCAGGGCCTCAACTAACAAGCTTCATTAGGTAGCTCAGTCCCTAGCTAGCTGTCTCCAGTTTCGCACGTCAAGTTGGCTGAGGTCTTCTTCCACTTTTGTGTAGTCCAATCGAGTCGCGGTCTTCCTCTACTGCGCCGTCCTTCGGGGTTGGATTCGAAGACTTTCCGGGCCGTTCGCTCTACATGACCTAGCCATCGTTGGACTTTGATTCGTTTAACTAGGTCAGTTTTGCTGTGCAGCCCGTGGTGGTTATATCTTCTCTCCCACTCCCCGTTTATGCACTTGACACTTTAGTTGCTCGATAGAGGACTTTGCTACTCAATTACCTTCTTAGTCCAAAGAAGCAGCGATTGGCAAAAGTTAATCTCCGTTTGATTTCAGCGCGAAGCCTAGGTATACAAAGTCATTAACTACCTTAAAATTATAGCTGTCTATGATGACGTTCTGTCCAAACGTTTTTCTTGTGTGTTCTTTCTTGATGACAGCACATACTTAGTCTTGTCCTAATTTACCGCTAAACCCATCTTCTTCACTTCCGTCTCAATGATCACAAATGCGCCACTGACATCACGCTTTGTTTTTCCAATAATATCAATGTCGTCGGCGTATCCGAGTAATTGGACGGACTTTTGAAAGATAATACGTCTTATGTTGACACCTGAGTTTTGCACTATTCTTTCAAGAACGATATTAAAGAAGTCGCACGACAGAGCATCTCCTTGCCTAAAACCTTTTTTGACACCAGATTCATCGATGAGATCTTTTCCGACCTTGCCAAAACTAGACACTGCTCTATATAGCTCGTTCTCGTTCCTATAGATGCTATCATACGCGGCTTTGAAATCGATGAATAGGTGGTAGGTATCGATCTAAAGCTCCTGGTTTTTTCTAAGATCTGCCGTAATTAAAATATTTGATCGATGGTGGACTTTCCTGGTCTAAGGCCGCACTGATATGGACCTATCAGGTTGTTGACGAAATGATTCAGACATTCACATAATACGGCGCCAAAAAACTGCCAAATATTTAAGGGCGAAAATAAAATTCTCTCAAAAACGTCGAACCTTCGACAAGATAAAAAAAATCCGAGACAACCACCTCAGAACATCGTGCCACACATCTTTCCTATCCTTCTTTCTCTTCATTAAAAACACGCCCGCGCTGTGTTGAAACGTTTAAAGGGTAATCATAGTCCCTTGAGCGCGGGTAGACTATAAAAAAAATAAAATGCACGACTGGGTCGCACGAACTTGCTCCTGTGTAATAGACTAGGAATTATAAAAACTAATGTTTTATTTTTTAAACTCTTTTAGTAGTAAGAGATAGAAACAGAATGTTATGCAAATATGAATTTATGCAAGAACAAAAATTATAAGCCGTTGTAGTGGTTTCTTAAAAAAATAAGATTTTATATACAAAAAATTTTAAGACATTTTTAAGAAAAAAATTTGGTAAAGTTTTATTATTGTTCGAATAAAAATTAAATTTACAAAAAAAATATTAAGCCGTTTTCGAAATATTGAATTTTCAAAAAAAAAATAGATTTTTTTTTCAATATTCAAAAAAAAAAATATTTTTCTTAAAGTTTTGAAATGCAATGTTTTTTAAACTTTTTGGAAGCATCTCTATAAAAAAAATTTCATTAAGATCCGTCATGTCATTAATGAGAAATTCAAAATTCGAAAAATGGTTCAGGTACAAGCTATAATATCTTAATTTCAAAATTTTGTTTATTAAATTAACAGCCCGATTCTCCCCAAAGTCAGTGATGCCTCACAAGTCACAAGAAGAGGTGAAATTGATTTTGTGACTTTTTCGAATTCTGCCGCTCAGTCACAACTTGTGAGAGTCACAAAAACAATCGAAACTGTGATCTCCTTCAGAACAGGTCACAACCTCACAACTCATAAATGTTTAATATTTCTTGGATTGTCATTCAGCATATTTTGTAAGAAAATTTTCTAGATTTGTGAATAATTATGAGTACACAAAAATGTAAGTGCTCTAGTGAATATTATTACCGATCTTTCCCACGAAAATGAAAAGTAACATTTTTAAATAAACAATTTTTTTTTAAGAAACTAATCGTATCAAGAAGTTTGCAGCGCCGACGGACGGCTTTTGAAAACTTTGAGAGATACAAATGAACCATTCGTTCTCCAAAACAATACATTTATAATGTTTTGTCGCTTTCGGAAAACTTTATGCTGGGGATATCAGAGCTTGAAGCCTCATGATAGTCAGTTTATTTAATAATAATAAAAATAAAATATAATAATGTTAACTTGCATTTTGTATTTTCTTCGTTTTGAATAATCAGCTGTTCAAATAATGACACTTAAAAATCTCACCATGCGGTGGTGAGTTTCGTTGTGAGTTTTCTTGTGACGATTAGGGGGAGAATACCAAAATGTTATCGAATCACAACAATCCTCACAAGGAAAAGTCACAAGAGCTTGTGACTTGTGACTCCTCACACGGGGGAGAATCGGGCTGTAAAGATCGCTAAAATTAATTGAAAGAAACAAAATTTTATTAAAATTTTAGGCGCCGTTTTCGAGAAAAATATGATTTTTGAAAACCTTTTTTTTAATTTTTAAGCATTTGTATGGTAGGTACCTTAATTTTTAGGTAAAATAATTTTTTTTCTCACATCTTATAGACTATATTGAGAAACTTTTATTTATCAAGTTTAAAAAAAATCTAGCATGGGGTTTTCGAAATATGTATTGAGTTTTCAAAAAAAAATTTGAAGTTTTTTTTTAAAATCCAAAAAACTTGTTTTTTGAAAATTTGAGTACACAGTTCTATTTATGTTCTTGGGGAGCTTTAGCAAACAAAAAATGATCAAAATCGGTTGTACCGTTTTTGAGAAAATCAAAAACAAAAAAAATGGTTCCAAGGGGGTACCCTCAATAACCATTTTTCGGAAAATTTTTTTCAACCAATACCTAGCTTTAATTAAATGAAATTTTTTTGTGTTTTTATTTTTAAAATTTGTTCAACATTTTTTGAAAAAAAAAAATGTTTATAAAATTTCTAAAAAAATTCGTATGACAGGTACCGTTATTTTTGGTCTTAAAAAAAAGAAAAAAACGTGTGGGGGGAACAAATTAAAAATGATATCTACCAATTTTAAAGAAAATCGGCCGTTTAGCCAGTAGTCGAACAGACAGACAGAATTGCGAGACCCACTTTTTTAGTCTTCGCTATCATCGTAATGTCAACTTTGTTCAAAATCTCGACTTCGATATTTTTTCCGAATGCATAACTTGCCTTATAACGGGTGATTTTTTAAGAGCTTGAGAACTTTTTTTAAAAAAAAAACGCATAAAATTTGCAAAATCTCATCGATTCTTTATTTGATACGTTAGATTGGTCCATGACATTTACTTTTTGAAGATAATTTCATTTAAATGTTGACCGCGGCTGCGTCTTAGGTGGTCCATTCGGAAAGTCCAATTTTGGGTAACTTTTTCGAGCATTTCGGCCGGAATAGCCCGAATTTCTTCGGAAATGTTGTCTTCCAAAGCTGGAATAGTTGCTGGCTTATTTGTGTAGACTTTAGACTTGACGTAGCCCCACAAAAAATAGTCTAAAGGCGTCAAATCGCATGATCTTGGTGGCCAACTTACCGGTCCATTCCTTGAGATGAATTGTTCTCCGAAGTTTTCCCTCAAAATGGCCATAGAATCGCGAGCTGTGTGGCATGTAGCGCCATCTTGTTGAAACCACATGTCAACCAAGTTCAGTTCTTCCATTTTTGGCAACAAAAAGTTTGTTAGCATTGAACGATAGCGATCGCCATTCACCGTAACGTTGCGTCCAACAGCATCTTTGAAAAAATACGGTCCAATTATTCCACCAGCGTACAAACCACACCAAACAGTGCATTTTTCGGGATGCATGGGCAGTTCTTGAACGGCTTCTGGTTGCTCTTCACTCCAAATGCGGCAATTTTGCTTATTTACGTAGCCATTCAACCAGAAATGAGCCTCATCGCTGAACAAAATTTGTCGATAAAAAAGCGGATTTTCTGCCAACTTTTCTAGGGCCCATTCACTGAAAATTCGACGTTGTGGCAGATCGTTCGGCTTCAGTTCTTGCACGAGCTGCATTTTATACGGTTTTACACCAAGATCTTTGCGTAAAATCTTCCATGTGGTCGAATAACACAAACCCAATTGCTGCGAACGGCGACGAATCGACATTTCACGGTCTTCAGCAACACTCTCAGAAACAGACGCAATATTCTCTTCTGTACGCACTGTACGCATTCGTGTGGTTGGTTTAATGTCCAATAAAGTAAACTGAGTGCGAAACTTGGTCACAATCGCATTAATTGTTTGCTCACTTGGTCGATTATGTAGACCATAAATCGGACGTAAAGCGCGAAACACATTTCGAACCGAACACTGATTTTGGTAATAAAATTCAATGATTTGCAAGCGTTGCTCGTTAGTAAGTCTATTCATGATGAAATGTCAAAGCATACTGAGCATCTTTCTCTTTGACACCATGTCTGAAATCCCGCGTGATCTGTCAAATACTAATGCATGAAAATCCTAACCTCAAAAAAATCACCCGTTAGTACCTATAAGTCGCAAGTAAAAAGGTAGGTATGTATGTGAATGTAAAATCATGCAAATTCACATTATAAATTACCTAATGTGATTGACAAACACGTTTCCTTCCTTTAGTCTTTACTTGAAGCTAGGACTCGATTATCTTACAACAATGTCCGATATGTCAGCAGAAAATATGTTCCAATTGGAATTGCCAGTCCTTGGGGCAATATTAGTAAATTTATACAAATTTCAAACATACCTATTGAAACACCCTTTACTTGGAAACAAATATACATAAGAAAAAAAAATCTTCTAATACAAATAAAATCGGCTCGTGGGGGTGTGCGAATGAACCAAACGTTACTATGGGGTTAGTATGGGTCAAAATTAATGGACCATAAATAAACAACTTGTAAACTCAGTAAAGCATACATGAAGATGCATCCCATTAAAAATTTTGTTAAAATTTGTACTAAACATATATGTACGTATTTACTAGGTATACTTTATTAAAAGAAACTTATGCGAGTACTTAGCTTCATCGATTGACTTAAAGCCTTGTAAGAATTTAAGGTCGGTGTTTACAATAATTATTTATGCCAGATCTTCCACGTCGTCGTACACCAACACAAAATTCACATTGGTTTTAATTATACATCTGACCCAGATAAGATTATTGGTAATTAGGGCCGTAAATGACATGATGATGTCTTTATAACTACTTCCGCGAGTGGCTTTAAGTGTGTGCGCTTATCTGGACATATGGGGCTCGCTCGTGATTCATATTGATAATATACTTATTTCAATTTATCAATTATTTGATAATGCATTTTAAAATGAGTTTAGTTCTAAGTCAAGTGACATTCGGTCGGTTTGTTAGAAAATCAATTACTGATTTTTAGATTTTTTTTTCAACTTTTAAATGGAAGAAGAAAACGCGTCAATAGATGTTAAAATGTGAGTTCAATTTTTGTAATTGATATGATGTTTGGATTTGGATTTTCGTCAAATATGATCACAAATAAACAACAACAATTTATGAAATAATATATCGCACTAGTATTCCGGTTGTGGAGTTTACTTATACCAAATCAATGGGCCTTTTTTGTTTGGTAGTTTTAATAATATCAAATTTTATTCTGCAGAGATACATTAAGAGTCGGAGACAAAACGGTGCCCTGGGGAACACCAGCATTTACTTTTTGAAGATCAGACTTAAAACCGTCCAATACAACATTTATTGAACGATCTAGAAGGTAATTTCTAATCCAACGAATAAGAGTTTCGTTAATGCCAAACGCAAGCATTTTTGATAAGAGAGCCTGGAACCAAACTCTATCAAATGCCTTAGAAAAATATCAAGCGCAATAATCTTACTTTTTCCAAAATAATGTAAAGATCTGTTCCACTCTTCGGTGAGATATGCCATCAGATCATCAGTGGAACGATTGCTGCGAAAGCCGTATTGCCGGTCATTAAGAAGCTTTCGATCTTCGAGATATTTCTTGAGCTGATTATTTATCAGCGATTCCATGATCTTGGAAAGAAGGGACGTAAGTGCAATTGGTCGATAGGAAGAGGGGAGGAAAGGTCACCTTTTTTAGGACTGTTTTTAGTGTCTATTGTTAAAGCAATGAAAAGTGAAAAACTGTTTGTTTAGGGCTGATTGAGCAGTTTTGTCAGCTATTTCGTATCACTTCTGTTTGGTTGTTAATATTTTTGATTGCCAATACTGTTGAAAAACTATCTGTGTATATAAGAGTTTTTTTTTTGCTTCTATTCTTGCTTGGTATAACGCGAAAGCTTCAGCAGAAAAAACCGAAGAATTTTTATGTAAGAGACCCTTGGATATTATTAAACCATTTTTATTAACAATGGCAAAAGATATCGTCTCATCTGTTTTCGATTTATTAGTGAAAAGAATGTTCCACTTCAAGAACTTATATTTTGTAGACATTTCGTTGAAAATTACTTAGAAATGGGAGGTCTAGGTTGTCTCTTGATAAGTTCCAGGGTGGATGAAGAGTGTCTATTTTATTTTGTATATTCAGAGGACAGTTCAACAACTCTACAGTAGATGGTGAAATCAACGATGGATATTTGAATATCTTTTTATGTCGAATATTTTTTTATTATATTGTGAAGTGGGTGATTTTTTTGTTGAATTTATTTTTTGTTTGATCAAAGCTGTGAAATATTCTATGCTTTCTGAAGCACCTAAAAAAGCTTTGAATGGAATGCACCAGTCAATCTATGCAAATCTTCAGGACATCATCAAAGACGCAAATTACTTCCAGATTACCTCAGCGCGAAAAATATATCTTCATTCAGGGTGAGAGGTGAACTTCAAAATCTCAACCATCAGCCACATAGAGAGTAGTACATAAAAATACCTTTCCAACGGTATATATCGCGTTATTGATTCCTAGATAAGAACCTAAATATCGTAAATTATAGGTTTGTTTTGGTGAAACTTATAATCAGCGCAGCTTTAAAATTTCATAAAAATGCTTGTGCTCACTTTTACATTCACTATTTTTGTTTTAAATGAGTAATTCTATTCGATGTGATAATCACATTTCAGGTTTTTTTTTCAATTCTCTATACAAATGAGTTAGGCGCCATTGAAATTGTATTCACTTTTAGCTTTGCTGTTGTTTGTGTGTTAAAATTTGCTGACCTGGATGTTTTTTTTTAACACAGCAAATATTATTGTTAATTATAAAATTTCCATCTTGATGACCTTAAGAACGGGTGAGTTAATCTTATCTGTTAAGTGCCACCTCTGTCTTCCTGGTTTAAATTATATTGGAAACACTTCCCTTGTGAAGCCTGTCAATTCTAACATTTTTCAAAGCTAAACACTTACCCTTTGATACCTTCTAATTGAGTAGCAGACAAACAAAGAATAAAAGTGGACTGTATACACGAAGCTACGTCTTCTGTGCAAAGGCTTATCTACAGCCGCCTTAATCATAATCTGTGATAGGAGAGTTAATTGAACTACACTCTATACCATATCGGGATGATCTACCCATCTACTCTAGCGTATACACCTTAAAAAACGGGAGGATGTCATCCACTTCATTGGAAAATGTCCAATTTTATGTGAAATAAGAAGAGTTTTTCTGAACAGCGGCTATAAAATGGAGGAAGAAATACTGACCTTACTCAATTGCTCAAACTTCAATGTTTTATCGAAATGAAATAATAAACAAAGCTTTTTATAATAAAAAAAAAACTACTATCTTTTCTTCAAATTTCTTATGGCTTGTTTTTAATCAAACATTATACAATATATTTATACAATGATGTCTATCTATCTAATAAGAATAATTATGTCTTACTTTTTTAATGCCAATACGGCTATCTTAATTGTTTTTGTCGTATCAAGAACATGTTTGTATTTAAATCCCCATTAACTTAGGATACTTCCTAGTTCCGCGACGACGACGGCACGGGACGGGATTAAAGAAAAGGTATTACATTTTTGAATACTTCCATATGTTTGTTAATGTTGCGATGTTTTTATTAAATTATTTTTTATTTCGAACTGTTTACAAATCGCATTCGAACTGGAAGTTTAATTTTTCGTTTAAGTGAACTTTAAGTTAAAAATCTACAGTTCGTATACTCGTAGGGAAATACATAAATATTTTGTACGAAGATGCCTAATATTTCAGATATTTTTATACTATCTCAAATGAAATGTTGAAATTAAATGTTTTGAAATTTTGTTCATGTTTTTATTTTTATTTTATATTTGCAGATCGACAAGCAGCGTTAGCACACTTTCACATTCTGCACCTGGATCTCCTATGGCACCATTGCAAGGACACTCAGAAACGCAAAGTGTAACCTGTTTAACCAACATTGGCAAAAATAATTCTAGTCCTTACATAATAACACCATCCAGTAGCACAATTCCGTTCACAATTGGATCGAAGGGGGATAACAAGTGAGTATTAAGAAATGTTTGATTTGTTATAGGCTTGAGGTAGTAAGAACTCACAGTGCACATGATCAAAGGTTAGTGTATTGCAAACACAGAATACTTTTTTAAATAATATTCTGAGTTGTTATTTTCCTTCAAGTATTAATTATTTTTAGGACTATTTATTAAAAAACACTTTTCATAACAGAAATGCGTTGAGCTGCTTTCAGTGCTATTTAAACAAAATTTTTTTGACAACGAAAAAGTAATGTCATAACCTTTTTAAGAGCTGTTTTATTTTTGCTTTGCTATTTTGCAAAAAAATGGATAGTTTTCCAAAAGTTTATAAAAACAGAATTTGTACTTTTTTCCGTATACAAAAGTCTTAGCCGAAACTGAAAGTAAACTTATTAAGGAATGTTTTAGGACATACACCTAAACCTCTTCACCAAAATTCGGTTATGGGTCATTTTTTAAAAATTGACATTTTTTATTGATCGTTTGAAAAAAAAATTTTTTTTCACTTTTTCTTGGGTTTTAGTATCTAAATCTATAGTAAACAAGTAGAAAAGGAATTCTCCGAGTTGCGCAAAAATAATTTCAAATATTTTTCATTTTACGAGTATTTTTCGATAAAAATTAAAATTGAAAATTTCGAATGTATTAAAAATGTTCTTTTCTTAACAATAATCCACAAAATAAATAGTAACAATAAATAGTTAAAATTTTGTGGAAAGCAACTAAATTTAATAGGATAATTAATAAAAAAGTTGTTTGTTTACGAAATGATTTTGTTTAAAAGCATGAAAGAGTCAGAAAAATATTTTTAAATTACGGCACATAACTTTCTTGGAACTTTTACGGTACAAATACTGTAAGGAATGATGAAATTCAGTATATTTATCTAAAATATAAAAGAATTTATAATAATATGAGCCATTATAAACTAAAAGAACATTTATAAAAAAACAAATACGAAAATGGCCACGGAGATTACAAAATCGACTATTTCTTAATTTTAATATAGTCAATGTAATTCAATGTCATCCAAATTATATTAGGTTCAAGTATGATTAAATAACTTTCTTTTGGCGGTGGTTAGACTAAAAAATATTAATACGGTACAAAGATAACAAGGCCACGGAGATTACACTGAATTTTTACTCGGATGAAAAAATTATTTTGTATGTTAATTTTAAAGGAATTAACTGCAATAATTAAATTATAATAAAACATGAAATTGAAGGTTTTTTGACGTGTACTATAAGATGATGCATCATACAAAATTATTAAAAATTGTTTAGTTGTGTGAAAAAGCGAAAATGTTTAATTATGTTTTTTTTCAAAATCTTGTCACACTCATTCAACTAAGTATTGGGACAACAAAAAATTTTTTTTTGCATATCATAAAATTGAAGTTTAAGAGAAGGTCTTTCAAACGACAGAGCCCAAAATTAAAAAAAAATCATTTTCATCATTAAAAATATTAATAAAACTGATTAAGCATCAAAATCACATCCCAAAAAGGCCACGAAGATTACACATTATTAATTACCATGGCTATTCGTTACCATCAATCGATCTGCAAATTTTTTCTTATAATTCTGACATATAAAAACAGTTCCATGCCAAATTTCAAGTCTTTAAATTGAAATGCAAAAAAAAATAGAAGCTATAACGCTAAAAATGTAATTTTTTTAAACGACCCTTATATTGGAATTTTTATTTATGTAAGTAAAAGTCTAATTTAACGATCCTATGTTAATTTTGGTTGTTTTGATCACCAATATATGGCTGATAAAAATCACGATCGAGGTATAATACATATTATGAAAAATGTGAAATAAAAATCATTTCCCGACACGCCCAACCATATGTGCCGTAAACACTTTCAGCCAGGTTCCAAAAATCGAGTGAAATCGAAATGAAAACGAATTTCCAAATCGAGTGAATTTGTTTTCAGTGTTTTACATTTCACCCGCTTTCATAACTTCGAAATCCTTTCGAAATCACTTTAAGTGAAATTGCAAATTTTACAATAAATAATAAATTCACACAACTAGAACTGATCGGATTTAAATCACCTGAAAATCGAAAAAATCGAAATCTGGAACATGAAAATTCGCATCAATTTCACTTCGAAAAAAATGAAATCGATATCGTCAAAAGCGAATTGTAGAACACTAAATTTTAATTTGTATCGATTTCAATTTCATTTCGAGTGAAAGTGAAATGTAGAACCTGGCTGTTTAACTTAACCCCTTATAATTTAGTGATAAATCGACTAAAAGAGTTCGTTTAAAGCAAATTTTTGAAATAATTTTTTTGTTCTTGTTCTTTTACTGTACAGTAAAATTTGAAAAAAAACCACCACATTTTTCGATACGTCGTCCTTTTTCTTAGCCTATTATCCCAAAAAAACACTTGGTTTGTAATAGCGGATGTACTAAAACACATCATTTCTATAGAAAAATCGATTTTCATTTGATATTTCCAAATATTTGTACACGGTTTTCCCAAAATATATTTGTTCTGCAAAAACATTGTATCAAAGTCCTTAGACTTGTATCCACCAAAGTTCAGGTTTGTCTGAATTAAAAAATTTGTATTGCCCATTGGCTGCTCCTATTTTCAATTCTTTTTTTTTAAACAGAAATTTATTTAAAGAGTTTAAATAATGGATACATACAACTATTACATGCCAAGGTTTTCAATCATTACTTTCGAATTTTTAAAACGGGTTGATTTTCTTTGAACTGCCAGGATTTTTAGGCATTTTCCATCTGATTAAAAGAAGGTGAAATAAAAAGAACGGTATTTTCTCGTATGATGGCAGGCAAACCGTAAAGGAAAATCTTATTTTTCTGGAAAATGTCTCTAATAAGTTTAAATCGTATAAGTACCTACCCAGAGAAACTTTTTGGTATAACATATTTCGTTAAATTTTTAATAAATCCTTGAATAACAATATTTCAGTTAATTTTTCAACTTGAATTGTAAGAAAATAAAACATACAACTGGATCGCATGTACGAGCTCTTATGTAAAAGTACTTAGGAATTAAAGAATTATGTAATAAATATAAAACATGAATTTAATGAAATAAAAATTTTCAAATGCATAAAATTGCAACTGATATCTAGAAAAGTATGAATTTATGCAAACAAAGCTTAAAAATAGTTTTATTATTAAATTAATTTTTTATATAAGAAATTTCTTTTAAATTTTTGAAGAAAAAAATTGGAATGCCAATTTTAAGTATTTAAGAAAACAATTTGAAAATTAATCGTTCACACGTTTTGAAGGTATCTATTGATTTTTCAAAAAATAAATTCGAATTTTTTTTTATCAAAAAACCCAAACAATCATTTTTTTCGAATATATGTATAAGCAATATTATTTTAAATTTAAAGGAGCTCCTGTTAAAAAAGTTTGGTTAAAATCGTTAGAGCCGTTAATGAGAAAATCAAAAAAACGGTTCTGTGACAGGTACCGTTAATAATTTTTTCCTAATATTTTGTTTGACCAAAATGTAGTCCATGCCCATAATAGTACACCTACACCCATATTAATAAAGATGGTTTAGTGGAGGTTTATCGTTAAGTTCTGGACTAAGTGCGAAATTTCATTAATAAAACAAATTTTCTGTTAAGTGACGTTTACTAATTATGATTAAGTTAAACCACCGAAGTTGGTGGTTTAGCGAAGGAATAAGAAATAGAAATGTCCACAGTCAGACACAAGCAATTAACAATCAATTTAGGTAGCCACAGAATATAAAAAAGAGATTGCTTACTTTTGTAGATTTTCTTAAAAGGATTTTTGATAAACGTCATTTTACTATTCCGGGAACATTTTGTTTTTAAATGTAAATATTTAAGCCATGGCTTAACTCCTATTCCATGGTTTAGCAAAACCATGGAATATAGGTGGAATAAGCGTTTTTTATTAATACGGCTGCTAGGTAATGTTTTTTATCAAAATCTTTAGAGTCGTTCATGAGATAAATAAGATGTTGCATTACAGGTGTATGTAGGGTATCGTTAGTCTAAAAGCTAAACAAAATTTCAATTTCTCCTCTAGGGAATCACCGAAGGCCCCTAAGTACCGAAGGAAATACCTACAGTAGCTTATTACATTTTTAAAATTTTTAAGTTTTAATGCTAAATTCTCGGAAATAAATAATTTATTTTTCATTTCACGAGTAATACGAAGTTCAGGCTTTATAAGACTCTTATACTGCCATTCCTGCTTCACGTGTCGTCCCCATTGTTAAACGATAAGCAGAAAGAAGGAAATGATCGTAGGCTCTTTCGAATCAAAAATTCTTCGAGGAATATTTCGAAGGGAGGCCAAATATTAATTTAAGTTCAATGGTCAGAAATTTTTAAATGTAGGCTTTTTTTTAAATATTATATACTTCATTTTGTGCTTTCGTACATCAAGCGTATTTTCATCTCTATCCTTACAACAGGGAAATTTTCCTTGCGATTGAAAGTTAGTGCAAGTCCAAGCTGCACCCAAAAACGTAAACTTAGCGTGAATTAAGGCCAATTTAAATTAAAGCTTTTCTTTCTCAACTTAATATAATAGAAACAAAAAAGAGAAATAAAAACTCAATACCTAAAGTGATGTTAATACGCTTATTGATTTAACATGACACGACGTTAATTCACACCTTGTCTGACAGCTGAAGTCAAATTAGGCTTTACTCTTCTGAGTGATAACTTTAGTTAAAATCAAAGTGGTGCAGGTGTTTAACATTTTCAAACGTGTTTGAAAATAGTAAATAAATTAGAGAGCAACGGTTCATCAACCTAGTTACCTGCATACAACTTTCAACCATTCCTGTGTTCCTGATGTCCATATGTCGGTGGTCTTGGAAAAACATGTGATTTTTTTTAATAATCCCACCAAATCTCTCACTTTATGCAGTAAAGCATATTACTTCGTATTTTTTTCTAAAAGCAGTTGAAATAGGTAACAGGTTGTTTGACTTGCTTCCAACCACTGGTGGAGCTCCACACGTCAGGTCTGAGCAGCCGCTTCAACCCCGAAAAGTCTTCCTGATACCTGCGCGCCATTTTTACCTGCGATATACATAGGTACTATAGGGCAAGTTCTGTATTTGGAAAAAAAATCGAACTCGAAATTTTGATCAAAGTTGACATTACGATGATAGCGAAGACGAAAAAAGTGGGTCCGGCAATTCCGTCTGTCTGTCTGTATGTCTGTATGTCTCGATCTACAGCCTAAGCCACTGGAGCTATTTGTTTCAAAATCGGTACTTAAGGGTCTTCGGTGATTCCCTAGAGGAACAATTGAAATTTTTTTAGCTCCAAAACTAACGGTACCCCCCATACACCCGTAATGCAAAATTTCATTTATCTCGAAAACGGCTCTAACGATTTCGATAAAAAAATTAAGTGTGAATTTATGGACATGGATTATATTTTGGTCAAAAAAAAAAATTTGGGGGGAAATGTTATTAGGGGTACCTGTCGTTTTTTTGATTTTGGAATATCTCATCAACGGCTCAAGCGATTTCAAACAAAATTTTTTTAAACAATAAAATAAAATAAAACAATAAGTAAAATATAATGTTTTTTTTTCGAAAAAAATCGTTTTTGGATTTTTAGAAAAATAACACAAATTTTTTTTTGAAAATTCAATATCTTGAAAACGGATACATGATTAAATTTTTAAATCACATTTTAAAAAGTATTTTAGTAAATATCTACTAACAATTTACATATCAATTTTTTTTATAAAATTTTTAAGGAAAATTTTGTACACAAAAAACATGTTTCAGTGTGCCTGTATGTCTGTACCCCTTCCTACATCCTAAACCACTGGCTCTATTTTCTTCAATCTCGGTAGTTAAGGGTCCCTAGAGTTACCCCCCATACACCCCTACTACAAAATCTTAATTATCTCGAAAATGGCTCTAACGATTTCGATAAAAAAAATTAGGTGTGATATTATTGACATGGAATACATTTTGGTCAAAAAATATTTTGGGGCAAAATGTTTTTAAGGGTACCTGTCATAGAACCGTTTTTTTGATTTTCGAATTTCTCTTCAACGGCTCTAACGATTTTAACCAAAAATTTTCAGCAGGAATCCCCTTAAGTTTAAAATAATATTGTATATAAAAATATTCGAAAAAATATTTGTTGGGTTTTTTAAAAAAACATTTTTTTTGTAAAATCAATATCTTCAAAACCTATGAACGATTATTTTTTGAAATTATTTCCTAAAATTAATATTATTAAATACCTACTTAAAATTCGCATACCACATTTTTTTCTTGAAAAATTTTAAAGAGATTTCTTATATAAAAAATTATTTAAGAATAAAATGATTTTTTAAAGTTTGTTTGCATAAATTCATACTTTTATAGAAATCAGACGACAATTTTATGCATTTGCATTTTTTTTATCAAATAAATGTTTTATATTTATAAAATGTATCTTAAATTCCAAAGTACTTTTACATAAGAGCAAGTTCGTGCGATCCAGTCGTGCATTTTATTTATTATTATTCATGGTTAATTAGTACCTAAATTAGTAGGTAGTAAATTCCATTACTCAATTTTCACCCCACAAAAACAACAATCTATTTTCATTCATTCATTGATCGTAGAAAAAATTAAGTTAGATTTTTTTTTCGATAGTACTATCGTTTTAATGTTGCGCCTAAGGCGATAAGTTGCTGCAGTTCGGCACTGGTCCAATGGTATTTTTGTATCGTTATCATAAACATTTCTGTCGATAGAACAATTTTGTGCGATGTTTGTGAATTTTGAGTGACAGTGAAGAGTTAACAGCGTATCAGATAGGTTGTCGCAATCTCAATTAAACTAATTCTAGTTTTTGTCGTTGCGATTTTTTTTCGACATGGGATCAATTTTAAACCTAGTTGAAGGTGCAAAACATATTTTCCATCATACGACAGATATGAATACGGTTTTGTTTGAAAAGTATGTTTGCGACAACAACTATGTTCAGGAAAGTGAAACAAATAAAACACTGCGACGGTATTATTCTTTGGAGTAAGTGAATGTCTTCAAGGTTTAAATTTCTAGAATATATTTGATGTTTTCAAAAAACACAGATGTTTTGCTTTTTTATTGTACGTAGATACCCAGATACTTATATTAAAAAAAGGTTTTTTGTGTATTAATTTTAAATAATGAACGAACAGTTTAAAAGTCAATCAGGTAGACTATTTGTTTGTGATATAAAATCTTATCTAAACTTATCTGATTTTTTTATTTTAAGATTACAAAATTTATATTTAATTTTGTCAAATTATATCAACCGTAAATATGTATATGCTTTAGAGATTTTTCTCCAGTTAAATATCTGTTTACTAATATTTTGTATTGTTTTTTTTTGTATTTTAGAGCACTAAGACAAACCAATTCGACACCATTGTCCCTGGTGTCATCTTCGGCAAACCTTCGAAGTCTAAGTCCACACTCCAAAGTCACCATCGTGTCAAAAAATGATATTCCGGAAAAAGAAAAAAAAAGAAAAGAGGTATCCAGCTCGAGATTGAAGAAATTCCATCGACATTTCACACAAGTATCAAAAGACGAACGAGTTATCAACTGTAAGATCAGACAAAAATTGATTGGAGCCTTAAAAAACCTTGTTTATAATTTTTTAGACTTCTCATGTGCACTAGTTAGTGATATTCTACTGCAAGGACATCTTTACATTACAGATCATCATTTTGCATTTTACTCAAATGTATTTGGTTACGTTACGAAGGTGAGAAACTCTGGGGTGGAATCGGCTATGGTGATTATCACATTTTTGGAAATCAAATTTGATCAAATTAAATTTTTCGTCTGTTACTATTTCTGGTCACCAAATTTTTTTTAAAAATTCATTTTGAGAGATAAGTAGGTTGTCATAAATCCAATTTTTATTCCGCAAACTGTTGTTTTGCATTGAATTAAATTTGTAAAGGTTAACTATATTTATAACAACTGAATGTATGTTGAGGATATACATATGTATGTATATTTACTTACTTTTCGATTTGATAAATCTAAAAGATTTAATTTATTTCTGAGGACCAATAGTCAGACATTTATGTTTTGATTATAATTTAAATTTTTCTCATTTTCAAGTCGTATAAATATTTTCACGGTCATAGAAATTTAATTTTTCTTGTAACCACAGAAACTTAAAACACAAATGTGAATTTTAAATGAAATTGAATAGTTGTGACAATCTCCTTATGCAGACCGAATTTGTTTATTGTCACAAATCACCTTTGCCGATTCGACTCCTTGATTTACGTTCCTTAGTTGTATATATGTATTTTGATTTTTTATTGTCTTCGCTTTCAGGTCGTCATTCCAACATCATCAGTTACGAAAATATCGAAGGAAAAAGTAGCAAAAATTATTCCTAATGCTGTTGGTGTGGCCACAGCAGATGAGCGTCATGTCTTCGGAAGTTTCCTAAGCCGCGAGTCAGCCTTTCGACTGATGTGTAGCGTATGTCCAACAGAAACACCAGCTCCATTGATTCAAAAAGCCCTTCCCGATGTCGAGATATCTGAAGAGTGTTCGATTGAGGACGACAGTAGTTGTTCTATCAGCGGTAATGAAAGTCCACCACAACCCTTAACTGCAGGTAGGACTGTTGCCGCTTCAGATCCTACCCATACGTTGTTGCGTCGAACAAACGGCGGGAAGGGCACTCGATCAGGTAAATTATTTCAAAATTATTACTCAAATTTGAATGGAAAAAAAAACACTTTCCAAAAAGGTATTTTTTTTTTTCATATTCATATATTTTGTTCATATTGAAAAAGAAGACATAAGGGGACGCTTAAATTATGACTTACAAAACATCATGAACTGGTCAGCTATTTATAATTACATATTATAGATATTTCAATGGCTGAATTTCTAGACTAATGCTTTGGGTTTTGTTGTGATAAATAAAAGAACAACATTTGCTAGGCGGTCAATAGTTACATTCGAGATTACATATGTCGTTTCAAATTTTTGTTTTTTTGTATACCCTTTTCTTGTCATGTAACTAAGACGAAAATTGTATTGACACTTATCCGGGTAATGTTTTGAAGTCCCTATATTAACTCATCTATACATTACAAAATTGTCCACTGATTAATTGTCTAAAAGTTATAAATTCTTCATAAAGCCATTTTCCTTAATGAAATGTGTGTAAATTTAAGGAAAACTTTCTCATACTCGTAAACTATTTAGATCAAAGAATTTTCAATATTTTTGATATGTTTTCGAAAATTGCAGAAAAATATCAGTTCTATCATTCTGTATTTATTTTTTGACATTAAACACGATTTTTTTTAAATTTGTTACTAATATTTGGAATACATAAAATAATTTTTCATTCATCTAAATGTCAGGTTTACACAGCTGTTCATTTCTCATAATTTCTTCATTTATGACTTCATCTTGCATTATGGTCTAAAAACTTCCAGGCAGCATTTTCGTGATACAAATAAGTAAGCATTTTCATATGACACTTAATTGTTCCATTATGCTGGTATTGAGTAATTTTTGTGCTGAGGCCATTTTGAAAATTATCAAATAACACAAAGAAGAAAGAACAACCAAATTGTTCATTTCTTTCTGGCACATTCTATAAGTACTTACGTACCTTTATTCATATAACTTCATTGTCTACAACTTTCTTGCTAACATCAACTTTCAAAAATACATTACATTATAGAAATAAGAGGTTTCCTATATAATATATGGATATAGTCCTTAATTTGATTACTCGCCAAAGACTATTGTTTTTCGAATTATGAAGTGAATAAAAAAAACTTATAAATAATTCATATTTTCAGATTCCCCAAATGCCAAAAACTCTACCACCGCAGGGTCAACTCGTGAAGCGCCACCTCTCCCAGGCACAAACAATAATTCAACGTCCACCACATCAAGTAAAGCTCAAAAAGCATGTTCTTCTTCAACAACATCTTGTGCTTCGTCTAGCTCATCACTACCTACGGCAGCGTTAGTTGGTGTTGGTAGTGTTGTTGTTGGTCCATCATCAACTATCATAACATCAACTTCCTCGACCTCATCGGCATCATCTGTTGGTAATGGTCAAACATCATCATCATCATCTTCACCCAATACTGTGGTGTTTTCTCCATCGACTGCATTCAAAGCATTTTCACAGAGCGCAATTGTACGTTTGAAATTTCCCACAGAATTCAATATAGTGTACTTGGGCGTGGTGCTATCTCTTATTTTGGCCATTTTCTCGGGATTCCTTCTTTATAGAATATTGGATATTGAGGCCAAAACTAGTCTATATCGATCTACAGTAGAATTTAATTGGGTGAGTTACATTATTGATGTGCTGACAAGATTTCATAAATTACAATTTCGTTGTGTAACGTTTTCAGGGATCTGGAAATGATGCTGATGTTTTTGCTGAAGCTCTACGGTGGCAAAAGGAATTGCAGACAAAGAGCACCGAAGAAGCTCAGAATATATTGCACTCAAATTTGCAACAGATTGCCAAGGTGAGAAACATAAATCAAATATTTATTTTGTCTCAAAAGTCAAATAATATATTTTTGATTTTCAATGATAGTGTTTATATGTATACTATTATTGATATTTTAAATCAATAAATTATTTTGGTTCTTGAAACGATAAGCACTGAGAACAGCTGCGTGTTATTATCTTATAAAACGCAATCAGGAACAATAAATCCAATAAAAAAGTCTACAAGTTCAATGGTGCACATTTTGTACGATTAATCTAACAATACCTCTTTCAACATACTAACCAAAAGAATACCTATATGCATTATGAATCTTTACCAGTTTATAACTTAGCTATGATTTTATCTTATTGTTTGTTTAAAAATAAATTTAATTGATTAATTTTGCTGAGATAAATAATAAGCGTTGTTATTAACTTTTGATGTATAATGCCCACTCGAAAACTGTAGTTTGATCAATCAAAAACAAAAATATTGACAAATTGCACATGAGTCACACGTATGTAAGTATACTCATCAATTAGTTGTTTACTTGAAACGAATGACTAACCAGGGTATCCCTTTATGCTATAGCCCTATACTAGATAGTATAGGGTACACCTACTTATAACTTTATGTGGTAATAGCCTACACACAGTCCGCCTGGTGACAAAATGATTAATATCGGGCATCTGTCTCTGCTGATAATATTTGTGATAGAAAGTTTTATTATAGACACTGTACATCACAATATTTGTACGTAGCTTTAATTATTTCTTATCGATATGCCTTAGCTACATTTAGACATGTAGATGTAGGGTAATTGCGGGAGAGATGCCGCACTTTTTCAAAAATCAACGTAATTTTTTTATAAAAGTAAGATAAACATTAGTTTTGCAAAACACTTTACAATGGATTTATATTCTACCATAAAAAAACTACATGACCTACAAAAAATACCAATTTTCATAAAAAATTACAAAAAAGTAAAATATATTAAGTGTGCCATATCTCCCTGCATGTGTGGGAGAGATGCCGCATAGTAAATTCATTGAACTTAAAGAATTAATTTGACTGTGAAACATGTTTCTTTCGTTCTTAATCTTATCCACAGTCTTTGCAAAGGGTGGATTGTAGTTTTTTGATCCGTATACAATTTTCATGCAGCCATTTTCGACACTTTGTACATTGCATCCAATCTTCTAGTTTTTTTTTTGTTTGAAAATAAGTTTTTTCACCTTTCGGAGAGACATCGCCTGCTCAATGTTTTTTTCGGAATTATTCCAGTGCCTCTTTCGTCTTACGAATATATTAACGGGGCAAAAGTGGGCATGAGTGCGGCATCTCTCCCGCAATTACCCTATGCATTGCATATATTCGCGATTAAAATTGAACCCTTTTCGCTATTTGAACCCCATCAGTATGGAAGTATACTGATGTTTCCATTTTGATCGCAAAAACTAATTTGTCTTTATTTCTAAAACAGATATGCAGCTTCTATCATCCAGCTTTTCGAGATGGGTTACAAATTACATAATAAAAAATAAAAGAGGGCAGATTCATTTTCCAATAAAGTTGATGGAAAGTTTCAAATCAAAAACAAATAAACAAAACCAAGTTAAAAGCGAAATAACGAGTGATTTTTTAAGAACTATCGGAAATTAAAAAACATAAAATTCTGGAAAATGCATGAAATCTTTATTTGAGTCGATAGTACGGTCGATATAATTTAATGTTTGAAAATTATTTCCTGCAAATGTTGGCCTCAAATGGTCCATCCGCTTAATCCAATTTTGGCATACTCTTTCTAACATTTCGGCCGGTATCTCACGAATAAATGCTTCAATGTTGTCTTCCAGTGCGTCAATCGAAGTGCGTCTTGTCGCTATAGACATGAGCCTTAACAAAGCCTCACAAAAAATAGTCTAGAGGCGTTAAATCACACGATCTGGGCGGCCAATTGACCGGCCCCAAACGTCAACTAAACTGTTCACCGAACTCGACTCTCAATTGGTCCATTGTTACGCGTGGTGTGGCATATAGCATCGTCTTGTTGAAACCACATGCCATGCAAGTCAAGCTCTTCCATTTTGCGCAAAAAAAAGTTTGTTATGATCGCACGGTAGCGCTCACCATTCACAGTAACGTTGCGATTCGCATCATCTTTGAACAAATACGCCCCAATGATTCCGCCAGCCCAAAACAGTGAGTTTTTTTTAGATGCATTGGTAGCTCTTGCAATGCTTCTGGCTGCTGTTCACTCCAAATACAGCAGTTTTGCTTGTTCACGTATCCATTCAACCAGAAATGAGCTTCGTCGCTGAACACAAATTTTCGATAAAAAAGTGGATCTTCGGCCAACTTTTCAAGAGCCCATTCACCAAAAATTCAGGGTTGTGGTAAGTCGTTCGGCTTCAATTCTTGCACCAGCTGAATTTTGAAAGGCTTCACACCTAAATCCTTCCGCAAAATTTTCCACGTAGTGGAGTAACAGAGGTCCAATTGCTGCGAACGGCGTCGAGTCGATAATTCACGGTCATCACTAACACTGGCCCATACAGCTGCGATATTTTTCTCAGTTCGCACTCTACGTAAGCGTGTTGGTGGTTTAATGTCCAAAAATGTAAATTTGGTGCGAAATTTAGTCACAATAGTCCGAATAACCGCCTCAGTAGGTTGATTAATCTGACCATAAAATGGAAGAAGCTCGCGATGAACTTTCTTAACAGAGCACGCATTTTGATAGTAAAATTCAATAATTTGCAGGCGTTGTTCGTTTGTAAGACGATTCATGGTTAAATTATAGACCAAACTGAAGATGTTTGACAGTGACACAAAACCACGAAACGTGCGTGAGCTGTCAAAACCAGTGTTCCAAAAAAGAAAATAGCAAACAAATCACCCATTACAAATAAGGAAACATACAATTTTTACACCAATATACATAAATGGATGACTTGAAGCAATAGAACATATTTTTGAAATTACTTAAGGCTTGAGTTCTTAAAAGTATTGGATTTTGAACAAATTCAGATGTTCTGAAAAAAAAAACAGAGAAGCATACAAGTTTTTAAATATGGGATTAAGTGATCGAGCGGATAAAGTCTCCAAGTTTAGACAAATTGAAAAAAAAAATAGGTATTATTATTATTATCACATTTTGTCTTCGAAAAATAGTTTAGAAATAACTTATGATACTTTCAAAACAACAAAATAAACACAGAAATTAAAAATCCCCACGTGAGTTACGTGTTAGCTTGTATAGACAAACTGATATGATTTGAATGAAACTTTTCAACTTCTTAACATTTGTAGTTTATGAGATTATAGGGCAAATCAAGCATCCCTCTTCAACTCTACCTAGATACTATCTGAAATGTCAGAAAATGATCATGAATGTTCATTAATCGGTCTTCGAAAAAAAAATTATTTTTGAAGTAGTGCTAAAGTTAAAATTCCGGCAATAAGGTGTGCTAACATTCTCTAAAAATCTAAAATCCTCTAGCCGTATAAAGTTTCAAATCTCATCATTATTTATTTAAACCCTGTGAATTTATAGTAGATTCTCTATTTATCTTTTCAGGTTCGAAGAAGTTTAGAGACGCTTTCCATGTTAATCCATGACAGAAGTTCATCCTCCACTAGTAAGTCTGAAAGAAATGTGGACCGAGATGATACTGACTGAAATAGCTTAAAGCTAATTTAATCTTAGATATAAAAAAAATCAGCAACCATCTTAGTAAATAATTTAAGCAAATATTTAGTAAAAAAAATACCTACAAAAATATCCATAAATAATAAACTATTCTTGCAGCATTTTCGCTTTAAAACAATCAATTTAAACCAGAAATATGCTTAAACTATACACATACATAGTTAATAGAAATCAATATATTAGTATATCCATGTATTAATTATAGCATACATTAAGACAAACATTTTCTCTTCAAAATATGGAACAATATTAAGATTGTAATAAATCGGATTATCACTATTACAAAACAAAAATCCTTTTGTTGTAACTTATTCAAACAAATAAAGTTTAAAATTTAATCTTAAAACTATTGTTATAATATCATTCGCTCTTCAGATAGCATTTAAACCTAAAATTAGAAAGTTTTATTGCAAATATGAATGTGAATTGGTAGATTAAATGGATATTTGTGTGCTTTTCTTTTTGAATTTCCCACATAGTGTGATTTTAAAAATTGTGAATCTTTAATTATTTATTTTAAAATTGTTTTTTTTTTTTTAGTTTTGTATCTATTAACTTTTGTAGTTTTCCTCAGAGAAAATAAGGAATAATAGAAGTTGCTGGGACATTGTGCAATGTCAAGTTTATAAATTTTTTTGGATTATAATCTCGCAATTTTGTCTATTAAAAAAGAAGATATTTTGGAAGAATGACAAAAAAAAAAACTTTTTGTAAAATACGCTGCCCCGTGTTTATATTGTGATATTAAGAAATAATAAAAATTATAATTTTTGTTCTTGTTTCTTTATAAAGTAAAAAAATATTTTGTTTTCTTAACTTTCATACTGGAGTTTCTGAAATGTGCCAGAATTTATCTTCTCAACCAAAAGCGAACGAGATGTCATCTGCATTACAGACGCGCTTTCGATTTAGAAAGCAAATTCCACGGGTAGAATGTAAGTAGGAACAGATGCGAACAGTGAGGTGGTTGACTTTATAATAATTTTAAAGATACAGTAACACAACCATAATTTAGGATCACTAAGGTTCCTGTTCATTATTGTATTTACATATATGGAATACTACAGTGAAAGTATAGCAAACTTGTATCATTTCATTCAATTTCCTGTTGCGCAAAAGTAAACCACCAAGCATGTGAGTAAGGTTTGTGTTTTTTGTTTATATCTTTTACAATGTTTTATAATCAAAACCAACTATTTATTGAATAATAACAAATAAATATCTACTTTGGATGCTTTTATTGGTGTATGTTACCATCTAAACACCCCAAGCCGTTAGGAAAAGGATTATTTCGCAGACTTACAAGCATAGATACATTATAATTTATAATACAATATTTTTGTATCTACACTCAAAATTTTAACATTGGTTATTATTATTTACTATTTACAATTATTAATTAATTTCTTTAGTCTAATATTTTTATTTGCGACTTATGTACTGTAAGGCAACTTATGCATTCTTAAAAATTTCGAACTCGAGATTTTGATCAAATTGAAATTACAATAATAGCAAAGACGAAAAAAGTGGGTCTCGCAATCATGTCTGTCTGTTCGACTACATCCTAAGCGGCTCGGCCGATTTTCTTTAAACTTGGTAGATAGCATTTTTAAATTTTTCCCCACATTTTTTTTTTCATTTTTTAAAAGACCAAAAACAACGGTACCTGCCATATGATTTTTTTTTCGAAATTTTATAAATATTTTTTTTTGTTAAAAACTGTCAGATTAAAAAAAAAATAGTAGAAGCTAGGTATTGCTTGAAAAAAAATTCCGACAAATGGTTATTACCCCTCTTAGAACTATTTTATGCTAAGGCTCCCCAAAAGTTTCAATAGTATTGAGTATTCAAATTTTCAAAAAAAAAAATTTGATTTAAAAAAAAAATTCAAAACGTTTTTATGAAAAGTTATTATTTCGAAACAATTCTTTTTATAAAATAAAATTTTTATTCGTACAATAATAATGTAATAGGGTTGGCTTAACAAAATTTTTTCTTAAAAATGTTTTAAAAATTTTGTAAGTAACGCTTATTTTTTTAAGAAACCACTACAATGACTTGTAGTTTTTGTTCTTGCTTAAACTAATATTTGCTCGAGAAATCACATGGCATCCTTTTTTAAATCCAACTATTAATGGAGTTGATTTAGTCATTTAAGAAATTAATTTTACGGTTATGAAAATTTTTCTCTAGTAAAATTAATTTTAAAATTTGTTTAGTCTTTTACATAAGAGTAAGCTCGTGCGATCCAGTCGTGTATTTTATTTCCTTTGGTAGTGCTTGAGTTAAAGAGGCAGTTTCAATCATGCTGATGACTTCTGCTTCAATATAGTCTTTTGGAAAATGTTGGTTGAGGGTTACTTCTACTCCTGGTGAAAAATGATAGAGAACTTGTCCCACCTCATAGTTCAGTGGTACCGCAAAGTAAGTGTACGCACCCAATCCGTAGAGGTTTCGCAGGCGCAGGACTTCCCTTGTATGGTACTGATAAGTTGCACCCTGGCAGCTTTCATCTTCTCGTGTTGACAACTTGGGACAGAGAAAACTACCTTTACTGCGGTTGCTACTGCTTGTCTTGGTTTCTTCATTTTTCACTTTAATCCTGTGTATGCCGGATGTTAATTAATTTAAGTGAATGAACTGCAGGTAACACTTTTTAATGGTGACTTTTATTAAGCACTTTTAAATTTCGGTTTTAAATAATACGCACATAATGGCAGAGGAATGTGGCTGTCCTTTTGGCTGCCTCTAGAATCTGGTTATTATAGAAATGATCATTTGATCATTTTTGCTTTACACTATTTTCTTACTTTAAATTAAATGAATAAATTACAAAAAACTAACATGACACAAAGGTAAGTGGGCAAGATAGATAGAAATGGCCCTTGTGGCCCAGTTAGCGGACATAATCCTCACGGAAACGCCCAGTTTGAATTGAATTCAATATAGGATAGAATAGGTTTAAATGTTTCTTATAGTTGTGGGATGACGTGTGTTTACTTTTCAACAATCATCACTCAATAGGACTAACACCTGCAGCCGAAGCCATCTACACTGTGCCAAACTAAAAACCTTCTTCACTTGGGCTGAAGCAACAACTTATGGAATTGATTGATCGGCCACAGTACCATAAACTTCCGTCAAAACCCCCAGTACGCTATATGGGGGTCTAAGGAATTCGACGAAGGAGCAAGCCACAGAAGTGATCGAGGTTTGAGCCATTTTGTCGCGTTGAAAAAAGCGATCAAATCTTAATTTCAGAAAATTCGTCTGGGTTATTTGCAGACGAAATGAATGAATGTTTACTTTTCCTGACAGTGATTATTGTGAGGAATGCGTAGCCTCTCTTATTGGTAAGTAGCTGCTACAGATAGCAACGATGCCTTACCATGTCTAGATCTGCATATCAGATCTACTGTTAGGGCTTTATCATAAGCGGGGCAAATATCATGCAATTTAATTTGCACCAACTGTTCTATTCATTAAGAAACATTTAGAGAATATTACCCTTCATTACTACGACTCTTTTCGCAAGTGAGCCATGAAGATGAAGGGATTCTTGCATGGCCAGCTCTTCAACCCAGGACAAAGAAATAAGTGACACTGAGGTTAATGTTCAGTTTCGCAAGCAAATTCCGGCATTTATCGATCAATTTGGCCATTGATTGGCTTTATCCTTGATATCTGTATTCTGATTCTTGTTTGAGTAACTTGCATGCTTGCCAGCAATTCAGCTTGAGAGATACTAGCAACATTTTGTATCCGAAAGCACCGAAAGATCTACATAACAACAAAACATAAAATATAAGTAGAAGCGTTTTTTTTCTAAAATAACTCCTAAATCTTTCTTTTGAGAGAACCTTTCTAAAGACACATTTGACAAATTATATCTGTAGTAAGAGCATACTCTCTTTTTAAAACAAGTTAATACTTGGCATTTGGCAATATTAAGATGAAGGCTTAGGTTAGTTTCTCACCATTGCGCTAGCCTTATAAAATCTTCTTGTAATAGTATGTAATCTTGATATATTCGATGTGCCTGTATAGTTTTAAATCGTCTGCATAAAGAAGGCATTTTGAATTTGAAGACTTCAGATATATCATTAATAAATAAAAAGAGAAGCAATAGTCCAATATGACTACGCCCCATGGAACAATTTCACCCGTATTTCGATAGTCGTTTTAATAAAACGCCTTTAAAACGAGAAGGCTCCAGACACCACATTTTGGTGCTTAAATAATACGAAAAGGGCAGCGTTCGCTATGTTTTTCACTTTTCTAAGCATTATAACGATATTTGTTTCAATAAAATTCAAATTTTCGTTTTTAGAGCCTTGTCATTTTACTGGCGTTTTAGTAAAACGACTATCGGAATAAGGGTGAATAATTTGATTTGATAAATATTTATCAATTTTAACAATTTGAACACGATTCGATCCATTTAAGTAAATTAGAATGAAAACCAAGGCAAAGGCATGCCAATTTTTTGAAGAAGAACTGTATGATTAACTCTATAAAATGCTTTTGCAAAATCGGTGAAAATAATATCAGTTTGAAGGTTATTTTCGAAATTAGAAATAATATAATTGATAAATAATGAAAGATTAGTAGCTGTTGACTTCCCTGGAATGAAGCCATGCTGAAAATCCGATATTGTGTTCTCGAACAACATATAGAGAATTTTATCACTGATAATTTTTTCGAATATTTTAGGAATGACTGAGATTTTGCACATTGGTCTATAATTAGAGATTAATTGTCTGGACCCAGCTTTAAATATAGGAGCAAGATAGGAAACTTTACACTCACTTAAAAACGTTTCGCTTTCCAACGAAAGGTTAAATAAAAACGTAAGTGGTTCAGCTAAAGATTCAACCGCATTTTTTAAAAATACTGGTGAGAAACCAGCTGGTCCAGATGATTTGGATTTATCTATAAGCTTTAATGCAGTTAATACTTCATCCGAATTAATTCGGATGCATTCCAAACTGAATCTTTCAGCCACATTAGGAAAATTACCTGAAAACGAATCAAGGCAATACACTGACTCGAAATATTGGGCAAAAAGATTACAGATCCTAGATAAATTACTTGTTGTCGTTCCTAAGTCACGCATACAATTTTGAAAACCACTAATGTTACGCTTAGAATTAATGAATTTCCAAAAGGGACTACTATCGTTTTTGCTTCAGTAGAAGATATGTAATTTTTATAAAGAAACGAATAAAGAAAAAAACTCCCGTTCTAGATCTAAGTACTTAACGTAAATTAAAATAAGCATTAATTGCATCAAAGTCAGCGTTCTGGAAACACCGTATGATGCTTGAATTATCTGATTTCTTTGATTTTGAATAATTATAAAAGCTAATATTGGCAACTAAAGCACAGTGGTGAAATGAATTCTGGATCAAAGCTAACAAACATTTTTCAACTTCGGTTATAAGTTATAACGAACTCGACAGGACTGAAGAATTTGTTCGTTATATCCGGTGTTTCGTTATAACCGATTTTCCATTTTTTGTTTTTTAATAAAGTTTCTTTGGGCTTTGAACCATTTGAGCAAAGCATCATCTATGTATGTATGTAGGGATGGTGACTGCATGGCACTTTTTTTTATTTTTAAGTTGGATTCTTCGAAATTCTTCTTAATTTTATCTCGGTCTTTGAAAATGGTAGATTGTTGAAGCCGATACAGAAAACTCTGCTGCCAAACTTTTATTGGAATCAGCAGCTTCCAGCCTTGAAATTATTGCAGGGGTGGAATCGGCTAAGGTGGTAGTTGATTGTGATTGTCATTTTGACAATCGCTCTCTCTATATTTCTTTATTGATATGATGGAGACAGCTATAGTCAAAATGACAATCGCAATCATCTATCACCTTAGCCGATTCCACCCCAGATTTTACTTCAATCGTAAAAAATACGTTTTGAACTCATTTTGAAAAAAAAAACTAAAACACTTAACCTTTCTTTATATAAAATATGACTATCCCAGTTCCTCTCAGAAACAAAATGCGAAATTCGCGTATAAAAAAAAAAAAAAAGAAAAGGGGAAATCACCATAATATATTATTTGAAATGCACGAAATTTCCAATGTCTACTTATTTTTTTTTTAATATTCGATAGATTTTTTAATTTTAGTACAATTAGCATGAACCTTGGTCGGGACTTAGAGATTAGTTCGCAATAACCGATATTTCGTTATAACCGATGTCGTTATAACCGATTTTGACTGTATATCCATTTTAAACTATGAAATTGGAAAACTAATAATAAGCATGTGGCACCCAAGTAATAATTTTAATGTTTACTTTCCTCATATTTTTCATTGGCATTCAAAAAAAGTATAAACAATTCCATCTTACCTAGGATTTCAATATTGAATTTTCATTTCAATTGAGGTGATGAATGAGCAAGTTAGTTACTGTTGCATATTATACATACTATTGATGTTCAACTAGCAAATACATTTCTTTTCAACGAGAATGTGGTACGTGCTTACCGTTAATGACATTTCCATGCTAAATTCTTCAAAGGATTAAGCATACAAATTGAGAGTGCAACTTCCTTTGAGATGCATCTAGAAAAAAGTTTAATACATACCTTTTGGAGTTTACGAAAACGAATAATTAAATTTTTGTTTGCAATTTTTTTTCTGCTAAATATTGTAAATAGTATATATTATTATTATAATATTCAATACATTGCTGTGTTTTGCCTTCTGTTTAGAATATTGTAAACAATACAATACATTAGTAACTAGCTTTTATATAAAAAATTACAATTACGACTTCGCTTATGATTTGTATAATTTTAATATTTTGTATCTTTCTAAAAATCAGTATAATTATGTCGTTTTTTTTTGTTACATACATGGTTACGTACACGTCTTTATTATTTATTGTATGTTTGTTTAATAATTATTACACTTTATAATGAGTCATATATCTAATAATTTATTTAAAAAGAAAATGTATGTGTTATATGAATTGTTTTTATATTATTTAATTATATTTATATGTTTTTGAGTACGAGAGAAAATATTTTAAATATAATATGGTGCGTTGTGTTAAGCTGAGAAAATCATTTTTATGATGTTGACGGAATACACAATAGAAGAAGAGAGATAAAATGAGATTAAATATTTACCTTTTGTCAAAAAGATTTTAAGCATTGAACGAGATAACCTAATTGACAAATTTCTAATACTAATTCAATTTTATTATTAGTTTTATTAGATTTATTATTAGTTTTATTAGATTTATTATTAAACCTATTTATTTAAGAAAAAGAGGATTTAAGACAATAAATGTATGAATTAATTGTATATACTATTTATTTTCAATTTTTGTTTATTTGGTGTTCATGCGAGGAGCGCAGCAGTACACCATATAATCTGTTTATAATTATTCTTATAAAATACCTGATCTTGGTTTTAATTTTTAGTTTGTAAAGATTTTTTTTGTATTAATAAACAAACTCTTGAAGCAAAGAACAATGACGAAACTAACGAGATATTACCAGTGTTTTCATGAGTCATTTAATTCAGTCAGTTAAAACAAATCTCGTACTGCAACGGCAATATATTCACTCAAATTCTAATGTGAGTTGTAATGATTACTTCGGAATAATTTGTTACTTTCACATCATTTTGTTTTTCTACAATTAGCACTATTTCAAAGTTTATAAAGCTCTGTAAATGTCTAGGGAAATGGAACGTGAATTTTGCAGTGATGAACTGATGATGAACATTTATGAACTCAGTCATAATTAAAATCAAGGAAAAAAGTGTATATATTTTACTTTTTTTAATACAAAAAAATGCCCGAGTAACTCGAGTTTTTCAATTCGTTGAAAATGGTGTCTCGTAGGGTTCAATACTTTAGACTCTGCTTTTCTTGTTAGGTATTTATTACAACTTTGAATTACTGTTTATATCATATTTATGTACAAATGTAAGTTTATGAAGAGAACGTTCAATTATTGTATCTGTTTATGTTAAGCATTAATGGAAAAGTTTAAACTACCGAGGATCTAGGTTCTGTTTTTGAATAGTCAACCGAAAATTCGGTTTAAACAAAGCTCTTACCAGGGAATATATTTATTTTTATTCGCTTAAAATAAGACCATTGATAACCAACAAGTGTGTAATCATGCAAATTTATTACTGACCAACATACTGAATTCGAATGCTTAGGTTGTTTGTACTCATAAAAATATCTGATTATGAAGTAGGCACAAACTCAAATGATTCAACCAGTCAGTTTTTAACAAGAGTTCTGATAGAGTTGAATTGAGTCAGGAAATTAAGTGTTTGCATTTTTTAATTTTAAATCCTAAAAGTGCCTATTCCTTAAATCAATTGAAAATATTTATATTAAATAATTTATTTTTCTTCATATCCTCATCAATGGTGACGAACAACTACTGCGACAACTATCTTGTTTTATTAGCAACATATAACTTCCTTTTGCGCTGTATGTATATTGGATTTCAGACAAATGAACAACACAATTATTAAAAGAGGATTTCGTAAATCAATTGTTAACAAAAAATAAAAAATTCATTTAAATGCATTATTTTTAATGGCCATTGTTCTTTACACACAAATACAAAAAAAATACATTTTTTAATTATAAAGAAAAACATAACTGAGATGCACTAATGGGTTGATTTACTTATTGTGCGTGTGAAATTTTCCAACATTTATTGTAAAGATTCATTTTCTTTGACTAGGTCGCGGTGTTTGTATTATTTTTCTTTTGCTATATATAAATACAGAGCGATAGGAGTATTACTTCACTAAATGAATAACAATTTGTTGGTTTTTACTAAAACGCATAAAGTAAAAAATAGATCAAGGATAATAATAATAATTAAAAACAAATGCTGGCAATTTACAACTGCCATTTTATGAATGAAAAATGCAGCATGCTTTTTCTTAATAGATCGAAAATGGATTCATTTTCCAATTTTTATAGAAGACAACTTATATTCTTTTAGCTTAACTTATCATCTCGCGATATTTGAGTTTGTGCTTTGTCAACATATCAGTGACAGTGACCAGTTTTTTTATCGACATAATGCTTGAGAGTTCCTGCAGTTGCGGCAGATAGGACACACAAATATGATGAAGTGTTGCCAATTCACGTCCTTGAAAAACAATATTTTAAACAAATTATATAAATTATTCTAGTCTTAGACAATCTTAACTTACCCGTGTCTGAGCAGAGATTATTGCTGTTTTGCTCAATGAACATTCCTGGTGGTGGATTTGGATCGGTTACCGAAGATAATTGGTCCAAGAACACAATCATACGTTCTTTATTTTTAAGAATGAAAGGATTCACGACCTCCATGTAGGGTTCCTTAAAAAATAGTATAGAAATTAAGTTGTGTCAAGACTACTTTACTTTTATTATTATCTTTTTACCTTTCCACCGAACTCGATGAGATTAGCTAAATTTTGCAAACACTTTGCCACCATTATTAATGATCGAGTGGCAGCGGTGGCTGGCGTCTCATTAACCAAACCAAATTGGCGGGGATTCAACAGTGATGGACACAATAGCCTCAGGAATATGAACCCAGACACAACTCTGGTACGCACTAAGCGCTCCGTTGGCCATTTAGTCACCACTGCCTTTTGGAGACAGTTACAAATATATCGAACCGTTCGTGGACACGCGTCGGGTGATGTAAAAATCGACTGGGTTACGAGATCCAAAATCTGAAGCAGGAATTCTGCATTAGAACAAGCGTCATCATTAACATCCATCTTAGTCGGATTAAGCTCAGCTGATTGCTTGCTCTCGAGTATTCGCTGTACTGTCTCTGATACAGCCGACTGCAAGAAACCATGGCATTCTGTTCGCATATAGAGATCCATTAAAGTAGTAGCCAGCGATGCACCTCGAAACAAGGTTGTTGTCTCGTTCTCTCTGGCAACCTCCGCTTGGCACAAAACCCGTATCAGTTCAGTTTCGCGTTTTTCGTGACGAAAGACGCGTAGCAGTGATGTCGCCAATGGCACACGGTCGTTATGGCAACGCTCAGCGAGTGCTTTTACCGCATAGAGTTCTGGTTCCAAAAGCAACTGTTGCAGTGGACTATATTCTTCGCATGGCATTATCAAATCGTCAAGATACCTCATTCGGAGACGAAGTGACCCCCACTCACCCATGGGAGTCATGCCTGTGAGTTGATACCATTCCTCTGTTTCTTGGCCATTTTTTAGGCTCGCCAAATCAATTGTAAGCTCCGCCACTTCCGAGTCCTTACCTCGTTTTCCACGACTCAGCAATGTAATTGTTAGAGTAACTACATCTGGCGGCACATCATCCAGCACAAACTCTTCTTCCCAAACTGGATCAGGTGCAATCTTAACTCGAGTCTTACCAACTTTCACTTGATTTAACGAAATCGTACAATAGGGATGTGGCACAAGTTTAAATGGTAACCGATGTGCTTCGAGCACATGCAAATTCAGACAACGCAACTCTCTCAAGCGCGGCACTTTTTTTTGGGCCCGACTAAGTTGCGAACCGCATTGCGCCTTTAACGCATTTATCCATTCGACATAGCTTTCTTGACTAGGGGAACACAAGTATGTGACCGTGGCCAGACATGGCAGGGCTCTCTCCACAATCTGGAAGCAGTACGGTCGCTCCCACAGAGAGTCGTGGCACTGATATAAATAGGCGCAGGACAAATCAATTAATCCTTTGGGCTTTGTTTTCTTCGGATTATCATAAAAGCAGAGATGTGTCTCAGAGCCTTCTATAATTAAAGCGAAGTACAACTGCTTCCATTTGGCAGTTTTGTCGGACTTCTTGTTCAAATGACCATGTTGCTTGATTCCTTTGATCTTTTTAAGACCAATTTGGTCTCGACACTCGCGCAATGTAGCGTAGATTTTTTCGGCAGCTTTTTCTACAACAAACTGCTGATTGAACTCTGGTTGACTTCCATTCACTACCTTTAAAAATAAAAACACATACATTTCATATTTACTCTCGATATAAATCTATTTCTCCTTACTGGATGATTCAATGTGTGCCCCTCAACTATCTGTTCCTTGCGATAACGATTAATCACAGCATCCAGACACTCAAAAGTTCGCCCACCCATCAAGTAACGTACACCTTTCTTTTCAATTCGAAATCTCTGAATTTGGTTGTTGATGTGAAAGAACAAGGAATAGTCACCAGGTGAATTGTCACTCGGACGGACTAGAAAACTACCGGGCCCAGCTAAAAACGTTTTTTTGAGACTTATTTGTATGTCATTAAATGTTAAAACCTTTCTTACCTTTGACCAACATATCAACAGCCTCGTTCTTAGTACAATTTGGATGAAACCATGGAAACACCGTATTGGGATCAATGGAAGCATCTAAATCATCAACCAATTCTCGGAAAATCATTCCCTGTTCTCCAGTACGATGAGCAGTAACCCACAACCATCCGTCACCCATGTCGTTGTGTAAAAAGAAGATATCGCCCTTTTGGAAACTCAATTCATCCGTATCGGGCATTTTCGTATAAGGAAGTATGGCAACTACACGTTTCTTGTCGTTAACTGGTTCTGGTGGAGCTACAGGAATTACAAGACGTTCGCGTTTTAGAAGATCACTACATGAAGTGTAATAGCCAACAAGATCGCTTAGTGAAATGAATTGCCTGCCACCAATATAGAAATCACCACATACAGCTGTAATTCTGTAAATGATAAATATTAGGAGTTCGATAAAATGTTTAATAAATGATTTGTTTCAAAAAATAATTATGTTAACTAATGAAAAATTGAGAGAATAATAAATAGTCGAATTTAATTCACAAATTCGAGGCGTTCCTCCTAATTTAGACGAAAATATGGTGTGTGCTCGCCTGTCAACCTTATGATCACAGGTTCGATCCCTGCCGTCGTCTATGTCGTTTTAATTCCATTATCAAGTATGGGCGAATGTCTTATATATGGTACTGAGATCGGAAGGTGAAAACTTTTCTAATATTCGAAAATTATGATCATTCAATAAGATATGGTCAGTACAGTAGCATGCATACTGGCTTTTACGTTTCATGTATGCAAGTGTCATTCATAAAAAATGGCATTAGAACCGAAATTAGCTCATTTAAAAAAAAAAAAAAACGGAAAAAGTTTGATGTTTGTTAATATACATATATTGCTTACTAGCTTACCCGTGCGGGAACTCCCGCAAGCAAATTTTTTTTTCAACTGAAGTTTTTCAAAATTAATCATGTGTCAAAAAGTTTCTGTAGATTCGCTCAGTTTTTCTTGCATTGGAAATCTTGTGTAAATGGAAATCTTGTGTGAAGTACGGAATGTTGTTTTTGGGTGTTTATTTTACTTCTTTGTGTCATCGTTGAACAGCTCTATTTGAAAAAGACGACTTACCACTGAAATAATAAACACGTTTAGCTTAGCCAAGAACTGTCACAACTGATCTCCTGTTCAACAGGAGAAGTTGAAAGCGTACGAATTATTTTTATTTAACGTATGCATGTACGTACATACCTGGATTAAAACAAAACAGCAAACCAATAAATCCAATTAAGTCCTTTTCTTAAAGGTAATGGAGCCAAGCGAAGGATATTTTGAAAAAAACTAACAAACAATGAGCAAATCACATACGTATGTAACTATCCTATAACTATGTATGTAGTTAAACCTGTAGGCATATAAAGTTTACCTTACCTTAAAATAGTTTAAATTCAAAAACACACAAATATTTGTCAAATTTTTTTTGTTTTTAATTCGGAGAATTTTATTTTTATTTTATTTTTTTAAAACTTTTTTGAGTATTTTTATCGTTACTGCTTAGATAAATTAATCAAACAATGCCCCTCCTCTGGGCCCGCACCACCAAAGTATGGCATTTAAATGCAACTTCTTATGTATATGTACTACATTTCAGTGCAATACGAAGATAGAAGTAGAGATAAATAATTTTGGGGTGTTTCGACCACCCAATGCCCCAGACCTGATAATAAAAAAAAGGAGCCTATACGGTAATCCAGACTATAACTTTTTTGTGTGTTAAATTTTATCAAGATCCATTCAGTTGTTCAAGCGTTATTGAGTAACAAACATCCATACATCGTAACATTCACATTTATAATATTAGTAGGATTATCTTGTTATATTTCCAAATTTGCTTTGGCGGGTTACTGTTTCCTATTGTTTTTTTCCATTCTGTTTTGGATATATTTTTGACTTGTATGGTAAACACATACATATGTATTAGGGTGATTCAAAAAAACGCTTTTTTCGAATTTTAGGGAGTGCACCCCAAAATATCAAAGCTTAACTCGAAAAAAAAAATTTTCTCAAAATTTTATCAAAATCGGATGTGTTTTAGATAGTGCTACCAGCGGTTTTTCATTTTTTTTGCTTGAAAATCGGATTTTTTCCCAAATCTTCAAAATTGAATAACTTTTCGAGTTTTAAAGATAGAGGCGTGAAATTTTCAGAAAATGTTTCTCCAATCATCTAGTTAATGAGTGTTGAATCAGAAAATGTATTTTTGAAATACATTTTGTACAATTTCTTATGGTAACATCAAAGAAATGAGGGCTTAGAAAAAATAGGCGCCAAAAATCTTGAACATAATTTTGCGTTAAGATTATCACTTATTACTCCAAAAAGATATTTCTTTAGTCAAAATCTTAAACGCGGGCCAATTTGTTTCAAAATATGAAAAAAACACACAAACCAAAAAAACTATCTTTTTCATAGTATAGAAATCAGCTTTATTTTAGTAATTGTAAAACGTATACATACAGTTTTTAACATTTTATTGATTAAATACTTCAATATTTTTAATGGCATCGACAGTTGTTTTTTTATTTGCGTTCGCAATATTCTTTGGATGCTTTTTGACTTCAAGGATTATTGTTTGCTTCTTCTCTTTTCGCAACGTCATTAACAACTTTTTAATTTTTCACGATATTATTACAAGTCAGTAGTGATCATTTTACAGCAATTTTGAAGGTTCAATTTCGAAAAGGTTCCCTTTTCAAATCAAGAATTTGAAAAAACCTCAAAATTTGTTCGATCACAAAGCCTTGGAATTCTATTTTTTCAGTACCATTACCTTATTCAAAATCTGCCTTCATTTTTCCTTCTTCCTTTTTAACTCGACAATTATTTATCTTCAAAATTTTTACAATTTAAAATTTTGTGTTTATTTCAAGATTTGTATCGAATAAGCGCAATTATTTCCTCTAATAAATACCATAAATACTTAAAAAATTTTTCTCTTCGCATTCTGATACCTCAAAATTTATCGTATTATATAAGAGTAAAGGTTTTTTAAGAATTCCAAATCGATTTTCGGAGCACATACTGAAAAGCGGGCTTCATACCACCTGAATATCTAAATGGACACACTGAAAAGTCCGATTCTCTCTATGGCCTATTTCCCTCCTACAGTCATATTAAAATTATTGAATCTTGAAACATGTAAATTTTTAGTTCATAAAAAGCTTTTGACATTCATCTCGAGCGATCAAATGCTCCAGGGAGTTCGGAACATTAAATGAATTATGATCTTTTCATACGAATTGAAATCGTTAAGTGTATAAACAATAGTGTATATTTGAACGAATATTTAAACTATCTTACTACATTTCCTCACTCTTATTCAAAAACAAAATAACGATTTTCAAAGCAAAGACATACAGTTAGATTTACAATTAATTTTATAATATTTTTGACTTAAAAGTTAAGTACGATAGAAAAATATTTAAAAGAAAGATTAAAAAGTAAGGAACGAACGAAAGAGAAACAACACATAAAGTGGAGACGTGGATTGTGTTCTTTATTTCAATTATAATTATTTAAAAAATAAAATGTGAAGTTACTTACTTTAAAATAAAATTTTATTTACACACACAAATTTTTTTGACATATGTTTGTGAAATAAAAGTTTTGAATTACACTGGCAGATTGTGATATTATTTAATTAGATTCCAGTTGAATATTCTTATGGGTAAGTTATCACTAAAACTGTAAGGAGGCTCTGCTTTTCACATGGAGTTTCGGCAAAAAAAAAAATAATATTTAAAAACTATGTATTAGGAAGTGTAATGTTTTAACGGTATAGTAATGCAATTCTAAATATTAAAGCGTTTATAATCATTTTTTGAATTATTTTAAAAATTTATTCGAAAGTTGAATTTTGGTAAATAATGTGATATAGTTACAACGTAATATTAACTAAATTGTAGAGTGCTGCAGTTTTTTTTAAATATTATAATTATTAAATATGAAAAATTGGTATTTTGTTAATAGATTTATTATAAATTGTTGAAATGAAGACTAAGAGTTTTGATAAACCTTTGAATAGTGGTTAATTCTACACTACAAAAGTAGTTTTTTTTTTTTGAATATTTTCTTTCTTCGTGACCTTTTATTTAAATAATGTTTATCCTAAAGTTTTTTTTGGTTTGCGTGTTTTTTACGTATTTTTAAACAAATTGGCCCGCGTTTAAGATTTTGACTAAAGAAATATTTTCTTGGAGTAATAAGTGATAATCTTAAAGCAAAATTATGTTCAAGATTTTTGGCGCTTATTTTTTCTAAGCCCTCATTTCTTTGATGTTACCATAAGAAATTGTACAAAATGTATTTCAAAAATACATTTTCTGATTCAACTCTCATTAACTAGATGATTGGAAAAACATTTTCTTAAAATTTCACGCCTCTATCTTTAAAACTCGAAAAGTTATTCAATTTTGAAGATTTGGGAAAAAATCCGATTTTCAAGCAAAAAAAATGAAAAACCGCTGGTAGCACTATCTAAAACACATCCGATTTTGATAAAATTTTGAGGAAATTTTTTTTTTCGAGTTAAGCTTTGACATTTTGGGGTGCACTCCCTAAAATTCGAAAAAAGCGTTTTTTTGAATCACCCTAATATGTATGTATATTTGGACATTTTGATATCGTTTTTTATTCCATTTGTTTGGATCATTTTGTATTTTTCAATTAGTTTACTTGGTTTCGATTATTTAATTTCTGCACTTAAGTTCATTTAGTTTTTCATATCCTCGCTAAATTAAATTTTCAAGTTGTTTTTTTTTTAATTACATCTCACATACAATTGTTTCGCTATTGATCAGTTGTTTTGCTTCAATAATTTCGCCATTGTTTATTTCAGGAACAAAAGTTTTGGCCCATTGAGTATCAACTGAGTTTAAACATTCCAAATTGATCCCCTCTAAAAACTATTATTCGATTATTTTCTGGTTTCTTACCCATCGCTAATCCTTGTCGCTGGTTTGTTTAAAGATTTGACATTTTCATTCAAAACCAACATACTGTATCTAATTGAATTCTGTTTGAATAAATAAATAAGTCAATGACTTTGAGGAACAATAAAATCCAAAGTTCAGTCAGTTTATTTTTCAATGTGAAATGAAAAGTACGACCATTGATTTTTTCAATGCTAGTTGTTCGTAATACATAATTTGTAATTTGATATAATTTTCTCGAAAGAATTTGTTTAGGCGCAGTGTTTGACGTTAAATTAAACTTCTTGAGTACATAACTATCAAAGCTATTTCTATGCTGAGTTTGTTTTTTTTTTTTTTTTGAAAAATTCGTGAACAAATTTAGTGTAGATCTATAATTGTGCAGAGGGGCAATGGTCGTACGAAACCAAGTGAATGCAAGGATGTTACTTGACGCACTCATAATTCCGATGTAAGTATGGATGACTTAAATATTTTATAAACTGAAATTGTACTTGTCATCCTTGAAATAGCATCAGCTAGCTTCCAACTATAGCTCTACATCAACACTTTCTCCCAAATTTCGCTTTAATATACATACATATGTATCAATGCAGAGCTTAGGTTCAATATACTATGTATATAAATAACTCTTCACTGTATTTTTATATTGAGTTTTTGCTTAGCCATTTATCTACTATTGCTAAAACTAGACTCGTCGATAAAAATACACAGCATGTATGATACTCCCAGAATTCAGTTTTTTTTTTGTTCCAATTTTTCTTAGTGAATCAAACCGTAGATAAAGCAGTTTAACTAACTGTATTATACTCGTACCCAGAAAGATTTGGCCCACTCATAATAAATCCCGAACACTTGATCTGATATGCAGACCTAGGCAAGACATAGCCAGGATCGTATCTACCTGTAGCGGACACTGGCCAATAGGAGAGCATGCAGCAAAACTAGGCATTCCTCATAACACTCATAGCTGTAGGGACCAGCGGGAAAAGGAAACAGTTCTCCACTTCCTCTGCAAAAGTCCTGCTCTGGCCAAATTTAGAGCACAATCATTAGAAAGAGCAATTTTTGACGTCATTGACATTGACGAACTTTCTTAAATGAAGATCAAAGACTTGATATCTTTTCTCAACGCGACGAAATGGCTCTAGGACGAACCTCGGTGCCGGGAGCCGGATAATCACTCAACCGGATTGGCTACTTTTTCAGTACCAGTCAACAAGCTGCCTGGCACAGTGTGGATGGTTCGGATGAGTGTGGTGGTCCGGCTGAGTGAGGTATCCAATTTCCGGATGATTGTGTAAAATCAAACACACACTAAGAGACATCAAAACCTACTAGATCCATATACAAAAAACATACGAATTTTTTTTTAATTTACCGTATAAATTTACTTTTGCTATATTTTCAACAAATTTTTCATTTTTGAATCAATCAATCTTTGAAAAGTCGATTTGCTTCTTTTCACCAAACACTTAAATCGATATTTGTATATGAATTCCCAAGGTTCTTTAGAAGTTAAACCTTGCCCCCGAAAATTTAAATAAGTTAATAATTGATTTTAAAATTGAGCTGCCTTTACAAAGTTTAAACAAAATTATTGTTATGTATTCTTAAAATTAGATACACACATACATATGTACATTGAAATTTTCCAATACAATTCGCTGTTAGTGTATTATAACATAAATAGTTTGTGAATCAACGATTTAAAAAAGATAAACGATTATGACGTTGACTCACTGTACAAATTCAAATCTTGATTTTCTTACCTTAGATTTTGTAAACAAGATAACTTCAAAATTTAACTTACCTAAAATGATTGATTCCTGTGCGACCCAGATAACTCAGTACATAGGAACCTGGTTTTCTGTCACTTTCTCGAACTGTTGATAATTTTTTTTTAATGATTCAACAAGTCAACTAAATGCAAAACCTACCTAAATAGCTCCCCAACTTGCCAGTGCCCCTTAATCGGGATTCAGCGGAATATCTATCCAATCTGCCATGATACCATTCACTTTCCGGTGGTGCAATGATTGCCGGTCTTTCACCTGCAAATGAAATAAAAACCAAATTATCAATTCATAATCAAATCATCAAGTAGAAAAATAAAATAACGCAAAATAATTTAAATAGGTGAACAAGATTCATTCACAAGGTATTGCATCATAACTTTTGAGTGATTGAAATGCAATTCTTACCATTTGTCCCACTATTGGAATTGCATGTTCCTGTACTACCAGTGCTTCTAATAGACATTTGAGTCCAAGTTTCTCAAGAACTGTAAACAGTTCTCTGTCCCAATGATGGTATGGTAAAAATGATTATATTATTCGTATAAGATAATCAATTCTTCATACACCGCATTGAATTTCGACAAAACTTCTGGCTACTGCCCGCTTCTATATAGCTGACTTGATTATTATTGGCATTCGGTTTCGATGGAAATCAGACAGCAATCGATTCATTCGGGGGCAAGGCACACAGGGCAATAAGAGAATAAGCGTAAAACCACTCAAATTCCAAAGAAGGTTGTTGCTGGTACTCTTGCTAGCTTCGTTGAGTCTTGTTATTGTTGTTTCTTCCCTTTCTATGACAGACAACGATAGTAGGCAGTAATGACATCGGCCACTAGCCTCAACCGTATCTACATTATTTTATTTTGTTTCGTTTTGGTTTCAATGGAAGTCTTTTCCGATTTTCGATTAGTAAGTTTTTTTTGTTATGATGTGTGTAATAATAATTAACAAAGAAACTTTAAAATACACAATATACATAGACGTAAGTCAACATGAGACAATAAGAGGAATGAGAAATGAGGCACGACGACGCAGCGCAAAAATACACAGAGAGAAAGAGGTCAAATTAAGTAAACGTTCCTGAGATTTCGATGGAGAGATTCACACATAGAAATGACTCATGATCGGCGTTGCCACTTGGAAAACAATTTGCGCATTAGATCATTCAAATAACGCCGTACATTTTTGTATTTAAAAATTAAAATTTTATCGATTTTCGAAAAAAAACATGTATACAAACTCAAACTAAGAAATCTTAAATTAATCATTTAAATTTGTTGTATAGACTCGCCATTCGCTCGGATGAGATTAATGCTGTCATCAACCTTTGCCTATATTATTCTTTTCCTAACAAAGAATAACATTCAAGATTATTAACACCAAATTTATTATTTTGTTATGCAGTTATGTTATGGCAGTTATTTTGTTTTTCCAAACAAAGAAGCCAAACAAAAACAGAGACTTTTTCATGAATGAAAAAACCCAACTAATTTAGTGTGTCATTAGTTCATAACTGGCTGCGTTTAAGGAAAATTTATAGCGGGTTTTAATGATTTTATTAAAGCAGTTTGAGTAGGTATTATGTATGAAAGTGTAGTAGATTTAATTTTGTGGCAGATTTATTTTTTCCTAAAAAGGTAAATCTACTGCAATTGCAGCATGGTGGCACCGCTGCTCATGGTATGGAAATTAAGAACTTGGGTATTATATACGACACACCGAGAATATGTATGGTAATTTGATTGAAACAAATGATACCCTATGGGGTAGCGATGAATGATAAAGAGAGAGAGTGACTTTTTTGTTGCATATTCAAAGTTGATTAACATTTTGTGTTTGTACTCAATATGTAAAAAAATGGCTTTCTAAACGTAACGGTGCAAGATTAATATTATTCAAGATTGTACCCTGTTTGAAACGCAATTTTTACATTGTCATTGATAATTAAATGACTAATTTTTTACTACCTATATGAGTTTTATAACAGATTCCAATACAAAAATGTACTACTGATTCTGACTCGAAAGATCTTGTATAGGATAGTTTTGTACTAAGAAAAAACTTCTCGTTAAAAGAAAATAGGTTTTCTCTATTTTTCTAAATTAATATTGTTCTACATTGTACTATATTATTAGGAGCTATTAAGGTCAATTGCCACAAACAGCCTATCTAACTGCTAAAATGCTCAAGGTCATCTGATAAAATAACAATCTGCATTATTAAAGAGATTGCTCTTTCTGATATTCTTTAATATATTTTCAATTTGAGTCAATTCAGATATTTTTCCAGTATCACTTGAAAGCCTTTTTTTTATAATCTACCCGCGCTCAAGGGATTATGATTACCCTTTAAATGTTTCAAAACAGCGCGGGCGTGAAGTTAATGAAGAGAAAGAAGGATAGGAAAGATGTGTAGCACGATGTTCTGAGACTGAAGGTGGTTGTCTCAGATTTTTTTATCTCCAGGGTGGCGGCTGTTTTATTTCTATGTCACTTATACGAGTAATTCACATTAATTTTATTCGTATTCATCCTTGTTGGGCATACTAGTTTAACTCAATTACATGTTGTTAGTGTTATGCCTGAAAGAAATCGTTGCTCAATGAGCCATTACAGAACAATTTTTCTGTTGCTTACATTTTCTAAGCTTTTTGAATTGTATCTTTTGTAAACAAGAATAATTTTATTATTTTATTACGTTATGTTAAATTTAACGCTCAAAATGGAAACTAGTTCCTTGTGTATTTATACACATGATCTATTTTTCGACTCGATAATTTTTGAATTGTCTTCAAATAATTATTATGATAAGAATTTACTTCCCGAGTTTTCTTGTAATTTGACACATTTTTAGACTATCACAATTCCGTTCCCAGGGGTATTTCATAATAAGATGGGTGCGCTGATCACACCTTGCTCTATTAGAAATTAGATTGATGGAAAACAAATCGATTCAGCTATTGGGACGATGTTTAATTTGTCTATAGATTTTTAAATTGCGTGCGCTCAGTCTATATTGTAGGAGAATTCGAACAAAATCAATAATAATATATTTGTAATTCATAAAGAATTTCCTCAAAAAAATATATTACAGAGGAGTACTCGAGAAATAATTTAATAACTACAATACTGCTAAGTTGCGGTCAAATTATAATAAACGAACCGAGGTCCAGTTAACGGATTGAGGAAAAAACCTCAAATGGCAATTACGAATGTTCGATGACACAATGCCTAAAATCTCAACACTGAATCAAAATCTAGATTTCGAGAAAAAACTCCGAAATCTCATCAAAATCAAGATAAATGTTTAGATTTCTTAAGCAAGTGAACTATGAAATCTAGATTTAAGTTCGGTGTAAAAGGCTATAATACCAAAAACCTCTAATGACAAAAAGCCGAAGCATCACTTATTACGTCAATCAACTAAGTGCTGAGGCAACACTATCAACTATATCAAATGCTATTCGCAGTGATCATGTTTACCGAACTTTTTTACAGTCAGTTAACCAATTATTCTGCAGTAATTGTTTTTAAAAAAACATTTTCGCTTTTATAGTTCATAATTTCCTATAGCTATTAATTCCTAAAAAGCAACCAAGTATTCTATCTGATTTCAAATTTACACTGCATTAGTTATTTCTAATCTTTCATTTTTTTGAGAAAATTATGTAAATGATATGCTGTCAATGACCAAACAGGGTCATTATTGTGAGGCAGCTTTTTACTGATGATTATATGAATGGAGGAAGGAGAATGTAAGAATTTAGTGATAGCAGTTTTTTTAGATTTCAAGCGTGCATTTTGAACGATTGATAGAAAAATATTCCTGCAAATTTGGAGAAGTATGGAATACAAGAAAAGGAATTAGGATGTTTTAAATCCTATTTAACAGGAAGGACTCGAAGTTGGCAATGCAGGTTCTGGTCGAAACCAATGTTGGTCAAAACCAATGTTCATCGACATCTCCTTTCTCTCCTTCCCTAATTTCTCCATGGATCTTGCTGTGTTTAACATTATAAGGATCTCAATAAACCCCTAAACGCTAGTGAATTGTAAAAAAAAAAGAAAAAAGCTAGTGGCCACTTTCCGATCTTCTTTGAATCATCTGAAAACTGCACATTGTTCACTATTTCCACTCCTGATTCATTGAATCAGCATATTGTGCTTGGCAAATTCTACTAAACCAAAATCTAATAATGTAAACGAGGAGACAACTTTTATAAACAAAAATTATATTGGAAGCATCCACTCCCCTTCCTTCCTCACATCCATACCAAGCAATACTTATTTGGTTCAATTCGAAACTAAAACGATTGGCAAGGAAAATGGAAGGGTATCGAAGATATTAAAAAGAGAAGCCGAGCGTCAGAAATACCATCGCCTATCGTCATAATCCGCAAAATCAAAAAGAGCATTGCGAATTGAAAAGCAGATGCCTGAACAATTTTTTTGGCTTCAATCAATCCATTAATGGAAGCTAGAACTCTATGCCTTGAAGTAAAAGCGATAAATGTAAATCACTCTTCAAAAGGCATCATGCAATAGTATCAACTGAATTTAACAAAAATTGCATATTGACAAGGTCCTCACAGTCAACTGATGAGTCCATGTGACGAAACGCCAATTTTTGTGGACTAAAGGCCAAAAAAGCTATTTTGAATCAATAATTCAACAAGTCCAATAATAGTGCTAATCTTCTACTTGGCTGATTTATTTCAGTAGTATACAGAGTTTGTATTATAAAAACCTTCTTATAGATAATAATAATCTGCACCTTGTTATAAGAATGAAAATAGTGTTCAAAAACACTTTATTATGAGTTTGACACACCAATCCACCCGATCATGATGAGTAAATGCTTATCTACCACTGCAAGTAATACTAAGGCTAGGAAGGCATATCAACAGCGTTCAACACGATTTTAGACCAGGAAGAAGCACTCACTTTGCTTCACCACTTTACGTCATCACTCTGTTCTTCTGTCCGTTAGACTAGAAAAAGCGTTTGAAAGTTTATTGTTTCCCCTACTAGCAAAGCATAAAGTTAAAATTTAAAATATTTTTTTTTTTAATTTTTTTTTAATTAATTACTTACTCGTATGTAATCTTCTTCTATATATATAAAAACGAGTTTAACTTTTGTGTGTGACCTTATAACTAGAATACGGCTGGATGGATTTTTATAATTTTTTTTTTAAATGAAAGGGGACTATTTGGAGATGGTTTAGAAACAAACTTTTTGAAAATTGGTCCAGCCGAAGTTTTGTAATCCGAGCTACATTTAACATTTAAAATAATACCTCAATCGTGAAGATTAGATAATTATAAACGAAGTTATTAGCAGACGTAATCTAAATACCTTTCGATTTCGTACAACTATCTAAAATGAGCGAAACTCTATCAAAATACACCAACACAACCCACACTATAAAATAAATTAAATATATAAGACTTTCGAATTGATTTTTCGACACTTTGACTGTGGAAAAAATTATTTAATTATAAATATTTTTTAAGGCATATAATGTCTGTTTGTAATTTGTTTTTCTTTCGTGAAAGTGAGACTCCGAAAAAACTTTCTTTTTAATTGGTGCAATGTTCTAGCAGCAAGTGTTTTTTCGTTAAGTTTTTTTAAGTTTTAATTTTCAGCTTGATTAGATTTGTTTAAGGTAAGTAAAATGGTTTTCTAAATTATTTTTAAAAATCGTGAATTGTGAATTTTTCTTTAGTAGGTTATTGCATTTATTTTTTAAGTTGTGTAGATATATCCAATAATTTAAATATTTAATATGTATTTGATTTAGTATAGCGAAGAATGGAAGGCAAAAAAAGTTATTATAAGGAAGAATCAGATGGAGTTATCAAGCAATGGCAGTGCAAAAAAGAACAGCTTAAAAAAGAAATAAAGAACCAAAAGGAACAGTTCGAGAAGCATCACATAGAACAAAAAAAATACTTGAAACAATCGAAAAAAGAATGGAAGACCATATTAAAGAAATTGTTATAAAGTTAGTTAAAGTGAGGGATGCTTTGAAAAAAATATTGAATCAAAAGATGGTGGTAGTGTACTGCCTTCAACTGATAAACCATCTACATCTAAAGGTCAATTTAAGAAAGTTGATGATGATCGTAAAGAAATGCCCAAAAGTGAAATTTATAAAATTGTTGGCATTGAAACTGCTTCTAGGACATCAATCAAAACATTTTCGCAAATAAGAAAAAGTGACACCGCTGTGCTTGGTGTATATATATATTTTATATGCCAGTGATTTAAAAAAGTTAACGGGAGTTTTTAAATGTATAGAGTGGGATGAAGATAATTTGGATTTAAGTTTGATATCTGATTAAATATGACTTAAAAAAATGAGAAAGAGAAAAATGATTCTGCTTCGTCATTTAACAAAATCAAAGACACAAATTCTATTTCGATAGGTACAATTAATGTTTGGCTTAAATGATTCGATCGATTACATTATTCTTTGAATTCGATGTATTTCATTTGCAGATTTGTCAAATGAACCATATTCAAATGTCAGTGCTTCTCTTTTAAAGGATCCATCATCAAATCAATCATTGGCTCTCGCAATAATAATTTCAACATTTTCACCTTGAAATTCGCTTGAATTATGGCACAACCATCAAGATGAATTGTCAGATGATATTTTACGTAGATTACGTACCATTAATTCAAATCCAAATTTGCTAATTAATCCGGAAATCCACAACGAAGCTCTTATTTTGATTGAAGATATTTGTATGTGAACTATTGCAAATAAAGCTTTATCTCAGTTGGGAATGATAGCACCTAATCGTTCGGCGCAAGATTTATTCAACATGACGTGAATTATGTTATGATTGTGTTGAATTGGAGGCATTTGTGCGGTCAAATGTTCCAAAATTAAATATTGAACAGAACCATGTATATGATACAATCTTTGCTGTTCGTAATGAAAGAGGTGCAATGTTTATTTTAGATGCACTTGGTGGAACTGGAAAAACATTTTTGATTTCATTACTTCCCAAATTGGATTGGCACTCGCTTCTTCTGGAATTGCAGCAACTTTATTGGAAGGCGGTCGAACTGCACATTCTGCACTTAAATTGCCATTGAACATGCATGCTACTGAAACACCTACATGTAAAATTTCTAAAAATGCAGGCATGGCAAAAGTTTTGTAGAAATGTAGTATAATCGTTTGGGATGAATGTACGATGGCTCACGAAAAGTCTTTAGAAGCGTTAGATAGAACGTTGCAAGATTTACGTGGGAATCAACGGAATTTTGGTGGTGCCTTGATATTGTTAGCAGGTGATTTTCGCCAAACATTGTCTGTTATTCCTCGATCTACAGATGCTCTGATAAATTGAAAGCGTGTCTGAAATCATCGTATTTGTGAAGGCATGTAAAAAAACTAACCCTAAATAAAAATATTCGCGTTGAATTAGAGAATGATCAAACAGCAGCCGAATTTTCTAAACAGTTATTGGATATCGGAGATAGAAAATTACATGTTGATAATTCAACTGGCTTAGTAACACTACCAACCAATTTCTATCGAATGACTCAATCAAAACAAGAATTGATTAATAGTGTATTTCTAAATATAGCTCAACAACTCAATAATCATAATTGGTTGAATGAAAGGGCAATTTTGGCTGGAAAAAATAAAGACGTAAATGATATCAATGCAGACATTCTGAATAAAATACTAACTCAATTTTTTGCATACAAGTCCATCGACACAGTTATGAATCAAGATGATGTTGTGAATTATCCCACTGAATTTTTAAATTCTCTTGATTTGCCTGGTTTTCCACCACATTATCTACCATTAAAAGTTGGCTCGCCGATAATAATGCTACGCAATATTAATCAATCTCAACTTTGCAATGGTACGAGTACAAGACTTACAGTAAAAAGGTTGTTTAACAATGTGATGGAAGCAACAATTTTAAAAGGGAAACACAAAGGTGAAGTTGTCTTAATTCCGAGAATTCCAATGATTCCAACCGATTTATCATTCGATTTCAAACGTCTGCAGTTTCCTATACGACTTGCTTTTGCCATTACGATTAAAAAGGCACAATGCCAATCTTTGGGAATATGCGGTATTAACTATATGTTGCATCTTCACGTGCAGGCAAGCCATCTGCCTTAATAATTTTAACAGATGGAAAAACGAAAAATATAGTATATCAAAAAGCACTAGAATAAAATGTATAAAAAATTGAACACAATACAAATAAAATTTTTTTGTATGTTGTATTGAATTAGTTATTTTATAGCACCCGGCGAAGCGGGTGTATTTAAGCTAGTATATTAATAAATTTACTAGAAATTGTTAATTAAACAAAAATAATATGTAATAATAAAATATGTATATACAGTGGCGACAAAATAAATAGCACACTTCTGTTAAAAATTCTTTCTAGGCCTTAAAACATAAGTGCATTTTGAAATCCGGTATTGTAAGATCATTTTTGTTGTAGATTTTGAATGTTAAGTAACTGGATTTTGAGTATAAAATAACGGGACACCACTTCTCTAGAACTTATTTTACATATAACAAGTCAAATGGTACAAAATGTGCATTCAGGCCAGGACAATTTAAATAGCACACATTGTTTTGCAAATTTAATACATTCTCAACACATATTCTTAACTTTTAAAAGCTCAGCTAAAAAGTTATGAATTTTGATAAAGTTCTTGGTTAAATTGCTTCAATTTTAATTGCTGAAATGTAGTATGAGAAGTGGGAAACAATCAGAAGAGACCTTTACGCTAGGGGTTTTTGATTTTAAGAAAGAAGGTCACACGAAAACTGAAATACAAAGAATAAGAATGTTATAAAAGCTTTTCTTCACCATTGCGAAGAAGAAGGAAGTGCTCAAAACAATATTCGTAAGAGTAAGACAAGAAAAACCACCCCTCGAACTAAGGTTACCATCATCTGCCTGAGCAAAGCCCCAAAAATTAAACATGCAAGTTAACAAGATTTTGCTGTTAATGTTTCTGTAAGTACGATTAAAAACTGTCTCAGTGGAAAAAAGTTGTCGATTTGCCAGAAAAAAACAGATGTCTGAAAGCGATCTGTCATGTCGGATGCATGGTGGAGAAATATCTTAAGGAGCGTTAAGTTTGAATTTAATCCTTTGAGCCAGATGGTAAAAACTACGTTCGACGCGGAATCCACTAAGGAGTATGACTAGAATATACACAATAAAGCCTGTTAAGCATGGTAGGGGTAGCATTCTTGCTTAAGGGTGTTTTCTTGGCATAGTATGGGGCTACCTCATCAGATAAAGGGTATTAAGGACTATTTATAATACAAGGAAATCCTACGGGATATAATTCTACCGTATTCTGAGGAGGAAATACTCTTGAAGTGTAAATTTCAACAGGATAACGATCCTAACGATGTGGCTAAGTCTTTGAAGCAAAAGCTATCAATCCAAAAAATCGCAAAAAGCCAAATTAGTCCCTAGATCGTAATCGTGAAATTACGTGGACGAAGACATAAATTGAACAGATATTTCAAATTTCGACAATCTTTGACGGAAAGTTCTGCAAGCTTGGTACTCAGTACCTGTTGACCGATGTCCGAGTCTTCCTTCGCTTATGAAACGCCGGCGTTTCGCTGTGATTAAAAATAAGGATTACCCGACCAAATACCGGATATTTTTTTAAAATTATGTTAAAATTTTGTTATTTAGTATGTTTTTTATTTATTTTTTTATGAAGTGTACTATTTATTTTGTCCTAGTATACTTAAATTGTATAAATCGATTTGTGGTAGTTTTTTTGTATGAAATCAATATATCGCATGCTTAATGGTATACTGACCTAACTCGAAAAAACGATTTTTGGGAAGTTGCAAAAAAAGATCTTCCTATGAGGATTTGTCCTACTAATTCATGAATTAATCATGAATACTGGTATTCTTAAAGTATGATAAGCTATTCATGAGATCTGAGGCTTGCAAAAGCCTGTATCTGTACGTAACTCAATTTTGACCTATCTCCTAATGGGTCAGTATTCCATTAAGCATGCGATATGTACTTTATTTTATTTTCAAATCAGAGATATTATGTATATTTGGTCTAACTTCCGCATAAGTCAAACAGCTCTTTGAAGTTTAAGAAACTGGAAAAAACTTGCATCACAGACATTTAAGAGTACATGTGCTATTTATTTTGTCGCCACTGTATATAACCTAGTCAGCACAGTAAACCCAGGCGTCATCGACCATGTAAATTAATCTATATTCTATGTTTTAAAAATAATATTAAAAAGTATGTTGTATGTATAGTATGTAAGGTTGAAAATTACCATTTGACATGTTAGGTCCATCGAATTCATCTTGATCCAATTCATGAGCCAAATCGGCCAAGTCGAGGCCTCCTCCGGCCACTGCACCCACGCCGCCGCCCAAGGCGCCCAACCCACCCAAGCCCCCTAGTCCACCCATTCCACCGTCTTCGGATCCTGTCGATGGCGATCCAAGTTTATCTTTTTGAATAACATCAATATTGCCCAGACGCAAGAGATCTGCCATTATGACTAGCGGACCACCCCTTACTGCCCCGATATCCAATCAATGCGAAGCAACAACTTTACAACTTTTTTAAAAATTAAAATATTTATTGAAACGGAATCCGAGGACAATACAGACAATATTTAAGTACCCCGAGGATGGGACGACTTTTATGAGCACCGCAAACACTGAAAAGGTGGCCGTGTCAGTGGCAGCACCCAAATGGATAAACGAGACGAACACGACCGACCAAAAGAAAAAAATCTTCGTTTTACGATGTGATGGCGATGACTCAAAGCTCAAATTTCATATATTTCTTTCGGAACTGCACCCGCTGATAACCTTTTAGAGAAAAGACACAGGAAATGACACTTTTTTAATGGGAATTTCTTATTTTTCATAGGTTTTTTCAGTTGCCTTTTAAAGATTTTCTTCACACATCGAACGGTGCATAAATCGCATGAAAACAAAACCAGGCGATGAAATTAATTGTTATTTATGTATTTACTTTTTTGTTTATTCTCGTATCGAATTTATTTATTTGTCTATCGCTCTATCGGTTTTCCATCACCGATGCGATTGGTTTCCATTTTAATGCTAATATAAAAAACTTTTCATGTAAAAAAGAAAGAAAAAAATTTCTGACTCCAAATTGACCGACGACGACGAAGCGCAGTAAAATTCTTGTGTAAAAAAAAAACAAAAATCACTCCACACTCGTTCTCACTCGCCCATTCGAAAGAGCAGAAAGAAAATCCAACTCCACAGAATAGTGCAAAGAATTTTCCTTTAACTGGTGGTCTCACTTGCTCTAATTTTTATAGGTAGTTATATGTTCATTGTGTTATTTCGCTTGAAGCTGAGAGGACATTATAAGATGTATTTTAGTCCATCTTTCTCACACTAGCTTCGTCTAAAATCTGTTATATAAAGCTAAAATCGAAAATTATGATTTGAAGTGTACTGTATATACTAGTTTTCACATGTTAACATTTTGTATATGAGTTTTAAACTGCATTATCATAAAAGGAAAGCCACCTTTCATATAAGCAAATAAAAAAAATAACAGGAGTTTTGTTGGTGTTTTCATTTTAGATATTTTGTACTATTCACAAAAAACGATTTACGAATTTTCTAGCCATGAGAAAATTCGGCATCCCAAATACGAGTAGCTTGACACGACTATGTAGGTTGACCATGACCAACGTAACAAGCCAAGTAAAAATAGCCGGTTTGCTATCCAGACCAATCAACATCTTTAATGGACTCCGACAAGGGGACGGTCTGGCCTGCCTCCTCTTCAACCTGGCATTGGAGAAAGCAATCCGTGACTCTGGCACGGCAACAAGAGGGACCATCGTCAACAGGTCCAGCCAGTTACTGGCTTACGCAGACGACATCGACATCATCGGAAGAACCGAACAAGCTGTACACGATTCCTTCATCCAGATCGAGCAGGCGGCACAAAATCTGGGGCTGCACATTAGTGAAGGTAAAACAAAGTACATGGTGGCGTCGAATGCGAGAGGAACAGTTGGTCAAACAATCAAGGTTGCGGAGCACGAATTTGAAGTGGTGCAATCCTTTAAATACCTTGGGTCAATAGTAGCAGCCGATAACAATATAGAAGAAGAAATACGCGGGCGGCTTCTCAAATCCAACAGAGCCTCTACTATAAGGTGCGTTTTATTAGGTGCGTTTTATTATCCACAAATCTATCTGGATCCGGATCGGGATCTTCCCTTGAAAATAAAACGATGCGGATCTTACTGACAGCAGTGTTATAATCCCGTCTCTTTTTATCCTTGGGTTTGGAAATTTAAAATGATGTCTTGTCTTTTTTCTTTACACTATAGCTTACACTACCTTACCATAAAAAGCCATCTACTCGCCAGTGTAATAACTAATTTTTGGATCTTTGAAATAGATCCCGATAGAAAACAGGATCCCAAATTGTTTTTGTAATACATGTTAAAACTTAATCCAGATCCGGATCCAGATAGATTTGTGAATAATAAAACGCACCTATTATTCACAAATCTATCGGGATCCGGATCTGGATTAAGTTTTAACATGTATTACAAAAACAATTTGGGATCCTGTTTTCTATCGGGATCTATTTCAAAGATCCAAAAATTAGTTATTACAGTGGCGAGTAGATGGCTTTTTATAGTAAGGTAGTGTAAACTACAGTGTAAAGAAAAGAGACAAGAAATAATTTAAAATTTACAAATCCAAGGATAAAAAGAGACGGGCTTATATCCAGATCTGGATCCAGATAGATTTGTGAAAAATAAAACGCACCTATTGCTTAGGCTAGGCGCGCACATTCAATTGTTAGTTGCACAACTGGTTTGGTTGCTTATAGAAAACAGATGAACTATTTGGTTGAATGTGCGCGCATTAGTTCAATAGTTCAACTGCTTTCTACAAGCAACCAAACAATTGTGCAACTAAAAATTGAATGGGCGCGCCTAGCCTTATACATTTGACGGACGCAGTCCCTTGATTCGCATATATCTTATAAGGCTAGGCGCACACATTCAATTTTTAGTTTAGCAACTGCTTGGTTCGAGCAAATAAAAAGTTTGTGTTTTGACACAAACTAAACGATTATGCCTAAAATGAGTTCGCTATTTTGTGTAACATACAATTATATGCACCTGCGCGGACATTCAACTAAATAGTTGAGCTGTTTTCTATAAGCACAAGAGAGAAAAGTGTAAGCGTGAGTGAAGAGTTGCCAGTGCGTGGTGCTCTATCAACTGGTGATTAAACTTTTTGATTTCGATCACAGTTTCAAGTGCGCGCCTAGCCTGAGTGTGTAGTTTACTGTTTCACCTACCCACTCTTTGTTACAACTTAAATCAGTTTTTAAAATTGCTTACAAAGTTGTATTCTGTAATCATTATCCCTCCCTAGGAGTGTCGATCGATAAGGTAAGATACAATAATTTAAGGCTAGTTCGCTATTTTGTGTAACATATAATTATATGCACCTGCGCGGATATTCAACCAAATAGTTCATCTGTTTTTTAAAAGGAACCAAACAGTTGTACAACTAAAAATTGAATGTGCGCGCCTGGCCTAAGTCTTTAGTTTCTATTGCAAAACTCAATTTTCTGAGAACCATATCGTCGCTGTAGATCGAATACCTTGTAACCCAGAAAAGTCGATTTTTCAGGAGAGACAAAAAACTTATTATCAAATCAATGAGAGGCAATGAGAGACGTGTTGTTAATTATGCACGTGGCTCTGCAATTATAGTTTTTAGGTTCACAGGATATTTTCCATTAGATCCGGAATTTTTTTCACAATATAATTGCATCATTACCTAAAAAGCGGTTTTTTCTCGGTTACGAGGTATTCGATCTACAGCGACGATATATGATTGTGACAAAATACTTTGTATCTGTTATCATAGATCTGAGATTTAAAGTGAATTTACATGTTTCTGCATCTGCAAAATGTAGAAAAGTAGAGAGAGGCAGATGTATGTCGAAACCCGAAAGTGGGAGAGAATACACAGGTGGTAACTCGTTTTTAATTCCAAAAAACTGCTATAACTTGTTGGCCTGTTGATACGAAGCTATACAATGAAAATTTAACTTACCTCCATTTTCTTCCATTTCGATTCAATGCTTTTTTTCATATCATGCGTCCGTCAACAAAAATTTTAGAAAAATGTGAAAATATCGCGAATTTACAAAATGCAGACGAAGATGCTATAATAAAGATGAACATGTTCGTCTTTACTACAATCTTGACTTCTGCATTTCTCGAATTTCCTATAAAGCAGAAATGGAGTCCTTCTGCATTTTACTCTTTATCTCTCTATCTAACAAATATGAATTCTGTATTTGGTATCCCGTTTTTTGCAGAAATCAAATGCAGATACATGTAAATCCACCATTAACCTACAAAACTGAATACATACTTCAATCGAAAACCAATTCAAATAAAATAAATTAGGGGTATTCATGTAAGCGCGGAAAACCCTCGTAAACCTCGTAAACCAGATAATTTTATCTCCGCAGAAACGAGCTGTCAAAATTTGTATGGGAAAAAGTTTCTGCAAATCGCATAAAATTATCTCACAAATTTGCTGCGGAAAGTGCAGAAATAAACCTCGTAAACTAAAGAAGTATGGATTCTGACTTTTAATTTGACATTTCACAAAATATTTCCCACATTTACGCAAGTATTTCTTAGGGGGTGTTCATGAAAACATGCTGCGGAAAGTTATATCTTTCTACAAAGCGGAAAATTATCTCGTTACATGAATACCCTTATTGATTCTTTTAGGAATGGAAAACATCATAAATATGAGCTGCATTACCGACTTTTTATTAGAATCCTTTTGTCTACTAAGCACTTGAACGACAAGTATATTTATCTCTTTCTCACCTACACACAACCGCAAAATTCATTTATAGATGGAGTGTAAGCAAATTTCATCTGTCAAAAACACAAGTGACAGGTATAGTAATAATAATAATATTCAAACAAATAATTTTTACAATTCACCGGTTTTTGATTGTATTTTTAATCATAATACTTTTAACTAATATATAAAAATGACTGGCTCCATTAACATCGAGGATTGCCGGAAGCTAGTGAAATTTTTCATAGATATGCGGCGTTATAATACCGCATTGTTCTGGGCCGAAAAAGTATCCTTAATGAGTGAGTTTGATCCGCGAGACATTTACATGCAGGCCAATTGTATGTTTCTCCTAAAAGAATATCAGCGGGCTGTGTACACCATCAAAATACATGGCCTTGAAAAGACAAACATAATATGCTTCTATTTAGTCCTCGAATGCCTCTACGAGTCCAAGGAATACAACGAAGCCATTACCCTTATGAACTCGACAGACTTTGAATTTCTATCATCATCTTTCATAACTAAGTCGTGCATAGTGGGGGACAATAGCAGCATCTGGTTGGATGAGAACAATAAAAACAATGTCTTGGCTTCAATTATTTACTTCAAAGGTAAAATTTATGAAGCGATGGATAATCGAGATCTCGCCGTTGACTACTATGCCCAGGCTCTACACAAGTCCGTATTCTGTTTTGAGGCGCTAGATGCTCTAACTCAACATGACATGCTGATGGCAAGCGAAGAGAATGAACTGCTCCAGCACCTGCCATTCTATCAACAGTGTACCGAGGCCGAGACTAAACTAGTTTCGGCACTTTACTCAAGCAAATTGAAAAAATACTACGAAACCGATGGATCAGACATGAATGCCGACAGTCTGGCTAACAGTCGCTTCAGCAAATTCAAGTCTATCAAAGATCTCACTGGAAAAATTATGAAAACTTTGCCGCATGAAGTGCAGATGAACAAGACCAAGATTTCGAATCTTGTCGCTCCCGGTGCACCGACGAATATACTATCACCAGCGAATAAGCTTCTGGAGGATCTGAAGAATGTGCAGACATCATTCTTCAACAACAGCTTATCAAAAGGATTTACAAACGAAGTTGACTCAAATCGCATGAACTTCAGCACTCTCAACACTACTAAAGACACTGACGAAGCAAACATGATACCGTTGTCAGCATGCCTAGCTCGAATCGAAAAGAGCACTGATCTTCTGGCCGGCAAAGCTTTGAAACTCTTCTACAACTGTGAATACAAACATTGCCTCCAAGTATTGAATGAGTTGCTCAAGATCGACCCACACCACCGCGATGGATTGACTGTCCAGATCGGTTGTCTGGTAGAACTTAAAGATTGTAGCAAACTTTTCTACTTGGCACACAAACTGGTCGATAACTACCCTGAAAAGGCCTTGTCCTGGTATGCTGTGGGCTGCTACTACGATTTGATTGGAAAGAGTGACCCAGCCAGGCGATACCTTCTCAAAGCCACATCACTGGATCGTCTCTATGGTCCAGCATGGTTGGCTTATGGCCATTCTTTTGCCAAAGAGAACGAACATGACCAAGCGATGGCAGCTTACTTCAAAGCCACACAGCTAATGCGCGGATGTCACCTGCCACTTCTGTACATAGGTGTCGAATGTGGAATGACCAAGAACCTTGAATTGGCCGAACAGTTCTTCTACAAAGCTCTATTCGTCGCCCCTCTCGACGTATTTATTCTGCATGAACTTGGAATAATAAAGTACGAATATCAGTGCTATGATAGTGCTGAGGATATTTTCCGGGCCACGGTGGAAATTGTGACTGCCCGTTCCAACAAAAACATGGAAGACATCTCTCCAAAGTGGGAGTCGTTATTCAATAATCTCGGTCATTGCTGTAGAAAGAACAAAAAATATGAAGAGGCTTTGAAACATCATCAATTTGCGTTGCTTTTGAAGCCACAATCCGCCCAGACATACACAGCTATAGGATATATTTACGCTTTAATGGGAAATCTGGAGGAAGCAATCGTAAATTGTCACAAGAGCCTGGCACTCAATAGGGATTGTGTGGTGACTTCGACGATATTGAAGAACTGCATTGAAGATCACATGGAAAGCCAGATTGAATCTGAGAACGAAGGGATGCTTCTTAATAATTCCAAACAGAAAACTATTTAGGTTTATTAAATTGTAACTTACTTTGTAATAATAAAGAACAAATACAATCCGTGGAAAAGTATTCAGCCATATTTTCCTTTCTGATTCAATCGGCAAATATCAGTTCATGTTTCAAGGTTTCATTTGATTTGATTAAAATTATTTTCTTAACTCTGTTTTCCGAATGCATAGGGATACAGAGATAAGAGTATGGTTTTATTTTGAAAGAATCATTCCTCTCCGACTGATATCAGATTCAAAACTTTGAGCAAAAATAGTAGAATAATTCAATTTGTTTTCAATTCTTTCAGTTTTGTCTTCATATTTTTTATAAAGGATTTAGGGCCATTTGCTGATACGAAACTTAAATATTTATGTTCAACTTAAGCGCTTATGTTCTACTTTTTCCTCTCCGTGAACTGTCACATAAGAGTTTATGTGGAATATAAGTACTTATGTTCCGTATCAGCAAACGGCCCTTAAGCTAAAAAATGAGAGGTAAAGGCTCTCGCATTTAATTTGAGCAATCCACTTTAGTAATAGGCTTACCATCTCGTGTGGATTCGTATCTTGAAAGCGGTGAGGTATGTAACAGTAAGACCAATTTCCTAAACGCAATATTTGCAAAGCAGAAACATATATCAAATCAGAATACGCATATTATGTAAGAGAATTGCGCAAGAAATGTTTGACATTTGCACGAATGCCTCTGCATTTGCGCAAGAAAGTAGCATCGATTGCATTTTGGGACACTCTGCTTAGCAGGGATTTTTGTATTTGCATTTTGGAACTATTTGCTTATCAGAATTTGCCCAAGATATGCGCTTAGGAATTTGCCCTATGATACGTTTCAATGTTCATCGTGGAACTGCGATTGCTGTGCGTTGCCGCAGTGCTTCGCCCTAAGCTTACTTAAAATAACAAGTTGTGAACTGGGTCATCTCAGATCTATTGAACGGAAAGAAAAGTGCAATTGAGACTTCTTCTCCAGCCATTCATTAGCCCGGATGTTCTTCCGAAAGAATTTTTGGAAGTATGTTTTTCAGTGGCTTCATGACTAATAGTGCCGAAAGTTTTAGGTGAATGTCTGCTTCTGAATTAAAGAATTAAACTTTTTTACCGAATCATATTTTATTTGTAAATTTTTCTCCTAGCTTTTATTTCACATCTTACTAATGTACTTACGTATGGTGGCGCTAACGTTCGGGGAGGACCAGGGCCTCAACTAACAAGCTTCTCCAGCCAACTCGGTCCCTAGTTTCGCACGTCAAGTTGGTTGAGGTCCTCTCAAACTTGTGTGCGCCACCTGAGTCGCGGACTTCCTCTACTGCGCCATCCCTCATGGTGGAAGACTTCATTTATTTTTTTTAAATTCATAAATTCATGTCTCGAGTTATACATTTTTCATTCAAAAACCCATAGCCTAAATGTAGATGAAATTTGTAATCCTATGACCTATGGTGCGAAATTATCTAATACATAAAGAATTTTTATTATTCACCTTTATTTTTACTCTAAAATATAATTTACTGACTAGGAAAATCCATACATTACATAATATTTTTGGTTTTTTGTAACTTTTTGGTAAATGCATTGTGAATGCATAATTATTTTATTAATTTACACAGTTACTTTTCATTATTACTCTATTAAGTTTTTTTAATCATTAAATATGAAAGAAATTAAATGAACATAAATCTTTATGTATAATAAATACTTATAAAATGTGACAAGGACATACAAATTAAAAAGAAAAACAAAAACAATACAAAGTTGCACCGTGCTGCCTTTTAAAGATACGGTTGAATAGCTGACTTTCTCTTAAGACTAAAAATTATTTTTATTTATTATGGCAAAAATAGGCATAAAATTAACCACCGGTTGGTAAATTTTGTTTCTTTTTGGTATCATTTCTGGGTCTAAACAAAAAAACTAGACTAGATTAGGAACAACATTTGTACATCTCTACAAAAAAAAATGAAGCCGACTTATCATTGACATGGGAACTTAAGAATATGAACGAACAAAAATTAATCTTCCACACATTTTGTGAGTTTTCTTTGACAAATAGCTGAATTGTGTGAGTATGACTAGCTTTGGCCGTGGTGACCATTCATCTTTGGTATGTGGCAGGGACAACTGCTATGGCCAGTGATTTCCAGTTTTCGTGTGAGCGTTTTCCAATACTCGATTTGTGCATTTAACAGGTCGATCTTACGCTTTCGCTCTTCGATAGCCAGGTTGAGCAGGAACTCATTTTTGTTCGACGCAGATCCAGTAGGCACGCGATTCGTAGGGCTGGACGATCCGTTTGTATTTCCTCGGGAATAGTTGTTGTTTATGGTTTGTCGCACACTATTTCGAACCGTTATATCAGGTGTAGACTGTGCAGGTGGTCGACTAAAGAGTTCCTCATCCTCTTCCTCCAGACACACTTCGGGTATGTCTTTGTTGCTAAGGCAATCGTCGTCGTCATCGTCGTCCATGTCTCCATTATGCACCGAAGATGATTGATCGTTGTCACTGATATCTTCAGCTTTTATGACAATCACATCGCTATCGAATGTGCCGGTCATCATCTGCAAACAGAGAATTGGAGAAGATAAAAATGAATTAAAAAAAAGTAAACTAGAGTATAGTTGTGATATTTACCTTGGTGTCACCATCGAATTCCATTTTTGCAGGCTGTCGACCATTGAAGCCACTTGGCGATCCAGTCGACGAGAGGTACTGATTGATGGAATCCTGTTGCGACAGTGCTTCTAAAATGTCCATAAAAGACTTTGAATTTTTGCTGTCATTGCAAAGGTCTTTCTTAAGTAGAAGTTTCATATTTTTGTATAATTGTCGTAACTGTTTGGCCGATCGCTGGTGGTACACTCGACAATTGAACTCTTTTGCTATCACTCGCCAAACCTCATCCTTTTTGCGGTTTGACTCGGCATCTGTTCGTTTATTTTCAATTACATCCTTGTACTGAGCTGCGAAGCCCAGAACCATGTTTCGTTCCCGTTGAGTGTAACGTGGAGTCTTCTCCATGTTTATTCGTTTTATATGCGCCGCCGTTTTGAAGCTATAATGAGAACGTAAAACCGAATTCAAGTTGTAGTCTTCGAGTCGTACTAAAACCAGAACTGAAACAGAGTTATTTTCTGTGTCTCAAGAGTTGATAAGCGAATAAAATTACGCCAATACCAATAGCAAGTTTTATTGAAATAAACGTAAGTATACTAGATAAGCGTACACAGTAAGCGCGCGTTTACCTTTCGCTCCATATGTACCTGTGATCGAATATCTTATCTTAAATTAAAGATTACAAAAGCGCACACATATTAATGTAAGTTTTTTTTTTTTTTGTCCTTTACAAAGAATTTTCTACCAACGTAATCGTCGTTTGAGTTGAAAGCTTAAGTCGAGTTTCAGGCACACCACCACAGTGACTGAGGCTAAGCAAACAGCCGAGCACACAGGGGAATCATAATTGAAATCCATTTCTCTACTGATAAGGTTATTTTTGTTATCACAGATAGCTTTTAAGACTCATAAACACAAAAGTGATGAATCTAGAGGGAAGCCTACAGTGAAGATTACGATAAAGCTATGATTAGTTTTGATTTTTTTATTTATTTTTTGTTCTGTATGGTTTGTCGTGGATCTAAGTTTTCCCTCTAATTACTTTTTACCAAGAATCAAGGTGTGGTTTTTGTTCATATTCACAAAAACACAGCTGTTTTGACTGGGCCTTTCGAACTGATTGGATATAAATAGTAAAATAGCAACAACTGTTAGTTAGTTGACGTTTGTTTAAATACAAATGATTTGAAACATGTAGTATGCTTGAAAGTCATAATGGTAAGAAAAAGCTTGTAAGCAAATTTTATTGATAGCAGCATGTGGGGAAATCTATGAATTTTGCATTATTAATTATTAATTATTTTGAAGAAAAATTTACATGTACCTGCTTAATTTGGGGTTTATCATGTAGCCAACACCATATAACAAAATTGTTGGGGAGTAAGATATTTATTAATTATAACTATATAATAATTAACAAGTATATAGCACAGCTGAAGTCAATATACAACTTTTGAACAACATTTGAACAATTGTTTTTAGGAAATAGGCTGGGTTTTGAACTTGTTTATATGGTTTAATCTATACGGTATAGAGAAACATTAAGCGAAGGAGTATTAATAGAATGACATAACAAAATGATGACAGTGCAAAGCTCAAAAACGAGAACATTAATTTTTTTTAAGTTTCGGTTTATAAAAAAAAAAAACTATTGGTATGAACTTGGGGTACTAAGTACCTTAAAAAGCACTTCAAGATATACATAGATGAATGGTATTAAGTCACAAATTGCGGCCCTAGAAAAAGAAAACAAACAACTGCAACAATTCCAACATGTGTGTCAATCTATCCTCAAGGTAGCCGTACAACCATTAGCGTTAGGAAAATTAGTACTAAAAACCAGTGCAATTCATCCTTTGATTTTTAGCTTTTCGAGGCCAATAATTTGAGCTAATATTATTCTAAGCGATGCAGCTTAAGAATACTCAAATATTCATCAACAAAGACCTAGCGGTAAATTTAGGATATCAACTTCGAAACATCAAAAGGGGCCTGCTAAAAACTACTAGAAACCTATATATTGAAATATAATTTTAAAAATCTCATCAATGGTCTCAACACAAACTTTAACGAAGCAGATAGTGTCTATACACTGTTCAATTTATATTTGCAGTACAGACCTTATGGGAGAGCTTTTTCAGAAACACTGGTGCCTGCTGCTGTTTGCCCGGCACCTTAACTTAAGAAATTGCCACTGAAATAGGAAAGAGAATCACTGAGTTACATTAAAATTGTTTGTGTAATCGTGTGTTTGAGCTCACGTACATACACCACGACCTACCTGCTCCATGGGTGAAAGGAGTAGGAGACTGATCGCAAATTTGCAACTAACCCTTATTGTGTTTATTAAAAAAAAAACACTGAATCAAAGTTACCATTGCCAAGTTGATAGAAATTCATATGGCATTTTCTTTGGTTTGTACTATGTAACTTTCAGAATTTAAGCTTTTTCGAGGTTTTGGTATCAAATATTTTTCTGAGATTTGCGGCATTTTTTAATGCTCCTACGGCAATCCTGTAAAATTAAATTAAAGATAGCTTAATGAAATCCATAATGGTCAGACTGAAAGGCAAATATCCTATCTTCCCTGTACTGCAAATTAAAATTGAACAGAGTATAGCTTACTCAATTTATGAAGAAAACGGATTCCAACTACACAGTATAAGCGTGGCACCGATTCAAAAGAATAGTTATATCATACCTCAAAACTAGCAACTAGCTGGTTTTGATTCATAATAAAGCTGGTCTTGTAAACAAAACACTTTTATGTAATTATTTGAATTTTCTCTTTTAAGCTTTCGTTATGTCTCAATATATAAAAAAAAAACTATGAACAATATTTCACTGTAGTACCTACAAACCTTTTCTGATCACATATCTATCACCTTCCCTTTGAAAAATGTGAACACAATTACCTTCGTCTGCTTAAATACAATGCAATTATGAATAGAATCTATGAAGCCCAGGGAGGCGTTTGTGGTCAAAAGCTTAAGTTTGAACTAAAAAAGCCTTGGTTTTGCTTGAAATTTACCCTAGAAATTGATCTTTTCACATCTAAACAAGTTCGGAAAATTTTATATTGAGGTGTTAATTAATTAATGTTACTAGAGACAAATGTTCATAACTATAAAATTCATTTATGACTAAATCAACTCCCTTAGTAGTTGAAAATTAAAACAGGATGCCTTGTGATGTGATTTCTCAAGCAAACATTAGTTTATTCAAGAACAGAAATTATAAATCGTTTTATAGTTTTTTTTTTAATAAGCTTTTTATACACAAGAGCTTAAAAAAAATTAAGAAAAAAATGTATAACTCTAACTTTAAATTTGTATTAATGTACGAATATAAATTAAATTTCAAAAAAAAGTATTGACCTATTTTTGAGATATCGAATTTTCAAAATAAAATTTTTTTGTTCTTCAAGAATTCAAAAAAATATTTAATTCAATGTTTTTCAAACAAAATTTAATTAAAATCTGTTTCGCTGATAATGAGAAATTTGAAAAAAAAATGGTTCTATGGTAGGTACAGTCAGTAATATCTTAATTTCAATTTTCTTTTATTATTTATAGATCGTAAAAATTAATCGAAAAAAAAATATGAAAATTCTAGGTGCTGTTTTCGAAAAAAAAAAAACAATTTTTGAAAACCATTTTTTAACATTTGTATTGTGGGTACCTCTATTTTTAGATAAAAATAATTTTTTTTTTACATCTTTTAGATGCTATTAAAAAGTTTTAACTGTCAAGTTTTGAAAAAATCAAGCATGGGGTTTTTATTTTATTTTTAAACGAGCTACTTTCAGAATATTTCTAGGAGGACTTAGAATCAATGTTCCTTTATTTGCGTATACAATTATGCTCCCTGACAGTAATCTGCAAGTTCTTATAGACAATTTCATTGCTTACCGCACCAAATGGAGTTGAACAGTCCATGTTGTTGAATCGGAAATAGTTATTTTTTGCAATGGCGGACAAAGAGCAGCTAAAAAAAATGGGTTTTTAGTTGTGTCTAGGCAGCAGTTAAAATCCAATAATTATCTAGGCGTAATTTTAAATTACTATATGTCTTGAAATCTTAATAATCGCAAATCATTTCTGACAACCCTCAAACTTCACTTTTCATTTATTTCCAGAGTCAAGAAGCTACCGGATAATAGAATTCCCAAAATCCTATAGGAAAATATAATTTTAAAGCACATTTACTGGACTAATGGCTGGAGCTTTTTTCGGGAGAATTTCCATCGACTATACATCTGAGATGCGCAGTTCACAAAATTTGCTTTAAAGTAAGCTTTGGTAAATTAATAAGAAACGCCCAGCAATCGCAGTTCAACGATGAATAATGCAACTTAGCGTACTATGACATCCTTAACTTCTCTATAGATACGAATCCATAAGAGATGATAAACCTTATACTAAAAGTAGGCAATTTTCTTATTTAAGAGAAAACAAAATAAAAGACATATTTATACAATTAACAGACTGCGTTAAATAAATAAAATGCACGACTGGGTCGCACGAACTTGCTCTTATGTAAAAGACTAATAATTTCAAAAATGGGAAAAACTGTTCATAAGCATAAAAACAACTCCTTTAGTAGTTGGAGCTAAAAACAGGATGCCATGGTTTATGCAAGAACAAAAATTATAAGTCGTAGTGGTTTCTCAAAAAAAAAAATAAGCTTTTTATACAAAATTTTTAAAATATTTTTAAGAAAAAATTTTGGTACGCCAACTTAAAGTTTTTATTATTAGACGAATAAAAAATAATTTTCCAAAAAAAATAATGAGTCGTTTTTGAGATATTGAATTTTCGAAAAAAAAAATGATTTTTTTTTCAAAAACTAAAAAAATATTTTATTTTAAGTCTTGAAATGAAAATTTCATTAAAATCCGATGTGCCGATAATGAGAAATTCAAAATTCTAAAAAAATGGTTCTATGGTAGGAACAGTCAGGAATATGTATATAAATTTCAATTTTTTGTTTTTTAATTATTTATTGGTAAAAAATCAACACAATTATTGCACGCCCTTTCGGAGTTAGCGCTCCATTTGCTTGTTTGCTTATATTTTGCAGCTGTCTAGTTCACTAACGTCATATGATTGACGTACGACGCAATTTGCAAAAATTATAACATTTTCCGATAGGGTGATTAATTTTGGTTTTTGGGCCACCTTGCAGTTGTCGTGTCCGGCAAACGACGGAATTTCTTTTTGTTTGAAAACTGTTACATCGAGTATATTGTTTTCTTAAATTTTGCCCAGCTGATTTCCTTGGTAAAACTAGAATTTATACATACATATGTATGTATATATGTAAAAATAAATATTATATATATACGAGTATATATGGATTTAGATTCAATTTATTTTTTAATGTCAAATCAAAGTGCACTTTAGTTTATGGAAAGATATTGAAGAAATTTTTCTTAACTTGAGTGTTCCTAACCACAATATTTGACCATACTATTTTGAATGTGTACATTTTTTATTTGTAAAATTTGGGTGACAGAGCTGAATTTCTATGCAAGTGTACATAGGAAAGCAGTTCAGATAATGGTACATTTTGTGATAAAATACCATTACGACACCGTAAACCTTTTTAAAGAGGGGGTGCTGAGGAGAGCACCAACAGCTGTGAATGTCACACATTTTATTTTTTGTTTGTTTTACATATTTGAAATACCTAATTGTAATTGTTTTATAATAGGTACAAACTTGAATAAAAATCCTTGGAGCCACTTACAAGAAAATTAAAAATCAAGATCGTTTTATGGAAGCTAGCTTTTTAAATGAGCTGAAACACGAAACTGGAGTTGAAATTATTATTGAAATTATGAAATTATGTGTACTCACTCGTATGAACCAAATCGGCCAACTCGTGTAGGTATGCTCTAGCTTTATTTACAGTCGACAAAGACATACACAGATTGACGGACAATTTCACTAAAACCTCGAAATTTGTTTCTATACAAAACCAAATATTAGAAAGACAAAAATGATTGGAATGGTTGGGGATTTAATCAAAAATATCAATTGGAAATTTCGTTCCTTTAAGCGGTTTTCCCCATGGGTATTTTGTCCTATTGGATTAAATTTTCTTGGGGATTTTATTATATACATTCAAATAATTTTTCGAGAATAAGTATGCTACTTCGAATTTTCACAAACTGACACACAAATTATTAATATACTGTTGTTTTTAAAACCGATAACCCTTGCTTCAAATTGATTTAAAGTATCACATATACCTATTTATTCCAAACATATCCTTATTTATTGCGTCACCATTGATGTTTCCGTAACTCGTCAGTGTGTCCTTAAAAAAAACGTTAAGTTTTTGGTTTAGAATGTTTGTTTGAGAACAAAAAATACAACTATGTAGAGCCCCTGAATTGTCTAGAGAACTTCCCAAGTGTTGCAACGTTTGTATTGCACAAAACAAAATTCACATATAACCATATCCACTAATTTAGAACCCACTTACGCAGTGGCAAACAAATAATTTGTCAATAGTTTTTCGAAGAATTCAGTGCAGATGACTGTGTATTTTTTTCAAAATAAAGTTACATGACTCAATTTCAATTTTATATCTTTCTAACATAAAGGTAAACAATCATATGGATGAAAAGATAGATCTCACTTAAAAATTACCGAGTATTCTGGACAGTTTTTAAGCCCTTTCAAAATATAAAATGAAAATGTAAAATTTTCAATAATTAAGTTGGTGTTGTAGCCCAAGGCGTATTGGTTCGTGAGCAATCGAGAAGATTTCTTTTTCTAAAAATAAACACAATTTTCTTCTATTCGAAAAAAATTCTAGGAACAAATGAAATGTAGTTTATCATCATCATATGTGTAAGTCATAACTTTTTAAGGCTAAATCAAGAATTAAAAAAAAAGAAAACAATGTTTAATTTAGTTTTGTTATGTGCGCAATACCGATGTGTTTGATCCTTGAACATAAATTGAATAAAACTCACGTTTATATTTAAAACTACGATAGAAAATTCGAACGATTTTTTTTTATCCAAATACCGAGCTCTCTGGGTACAGGAATTTATACACGAGAAACGAGATCAATTCAGAGATACAGCGTCGAGCAACTGATGAGAGTAGAACTAGCCAACAAGCGTGGATGTTTTGCTGGCTTTCGGTTGCTGGTGTTTTGCTTGGCGTTTCCTCATCTCACTTCGAAAACTAAAATTAAATCACATTGCCGTCGTAAACACAGAAATGAACTTCTTCGTTTTCGTCTTCTCATTCACTCGCATCATCATTGTGCCAGAAAACAAATCCTCAAATCAAACTCCCCGCCCGCCCGCGGATCCGCTTAGTTTCAAGATACATCTGCAAGCACCACAATCGGATTCAAATCTAAACATTTCATAAATTTCGGGTATAAATAAACTTAGAAAATAGATTCGCGGCGGTGGATTGCTTTCGAGTGTTCGAACGGATGCTGGCTGTGCTTTCTCGAAACACATCATAGAGACCAATCGAGTACAGCTTGTTGTTAATACTCTGCTGTTGAAGATATATGTATGTATATGCAATCAGAGCGAAGCAAGGAGGTGAACATATACGGGAAAAGAAAGTATGTATCATCATAGAGAATTCATGGCTGAGTTTTCCGTAAGATTTTTACTTTTGTGTTTTATTTTCGGCTTCGAAGGCAGTCTTGAAGTGTGGAAAGAAATTCTTTAAAGCAAACAAGAACCTAGATACACATTTTTTTTAAATATAAGGAAGACGTAATAAGAGAAAAACTCAAAAAATTATAAAACTTTAAAAAAAAATTATCGAAATCGTTAGGTTGACAATGAGGTTTCATCTTTGTGTGATTGGTTTGCGTTATCTTAACTTAAACGCAACTAAACTAATAAAAATATTTGGGTTTGATCTAATAATTTGCTCCCAATCAATCGACCATTTAATTGAACTTATATAACAGTTAATTTCTTTCGAAGTGCTTTCATATTGAAAAAGGCTTTGAAGCGAATGTTCTTAGAACGAATTGATGTAAATCAAAACTTTTAATGAGGATTCCTTGTATATTTAAAAAAAAAGTCTTCCTTTAAACGATGTCTTTTTTTTCTAAGTTTGTTTATTCCCGAAGTGACGGGCCTTGGCAAGTTTTTTTTGGATTTTAAGAATTATAAACAAAAATATTAAATATCAACATCAAATTGCTAACCATTTGATTACCAATGGGCAACCATATTAGTAGTAGGCATCATATGCAAAAAAATTCATTCTTTAAAAAGGATTTAAGTTGGGAACATATAAAAAAATATATATAAAGGGTGGGCAAATACAAGTTTCATTTTAAAAATGCAATAAAATGAACAAAATTAAATTTTGTCCATGTATCATAGTTTATTAGTAAGAGCAAACGTTCCCATTACTTATGGAACACAAAGTCGTTCAAGTGGCTGCCTCGCCTGGCTTCGCAGGAGCGCATTCTGTTACTCCAATTTTCCAAGACCATGTTGATGGTTTCGGGCTGTAACTCACGGATTATATGTAGTTATTTGGGCTTAAATGATTTTTCCAATATGTGATACCAATCATCAAGTGATACCAAGTGATCCTAGTTTTTAATTTTTGTTGTTTCAAATAGTGTTAATGTTAATTTACATAATTGTTAAATTATTTATTTATTAATTTATTAAGAAAATTTAACGTAAATTCAAAGCTTTTATCAAACAAAATGTAAAACATTATTTTCCAAATCAGAAATAAATAAAAACAAAAAAAAACTCCTGAAGAAGCCAGAAAAAAGCGTAGCGAAGCGTAGGGTAACAGAAGATGAATTAGTTTTTTATTATTTGCATCCATTTCATCGATCATTTAAGCCCAAATAACTACATATAATATTAAGACTTAATACATGATAAAATATAACAAAACTTAGGATTGCTTGAATTGTTTCTTTACGGTTTCGCACAAAAAAGTCCAAAGGGGTCAAATCGCAGCTCCGAGACGGCCAATTTACATCGCCAAGACGGCTGATAATACGATTTTGGGAACTTGGTGCGCAAAAGATCGATTGTGCATGGTATGCCATCCTGCATTAACCAGAGGCCGTCCAAATCCATGTCTTCAATTTCAGTAAAAAAAAAGTCGGTTAAAGTGGCTCTGTAACGCCCACCGTTAATCGAAACGTTGTTCGCAGCCTCATTTTCGAAGAAAAATCGTCCAATGATGCCACCACTCCACAATCCGCACCAAACTGTCACACTCTGTGGATGCATCTGGCAAATAACGTGTGGTTTTTCCGAGCCCCAGATGCGGCAGTTTGGTTTGTTAACGTAGGCGCCGAGTATTGAGCTGTTGAGATCGATGTTCGTGAACATTCTCGGCAGCGTACGACGACGGGGACCATGAGTGTTGTCCACTAGCATACCAGTCTCACGAACATTTTGCACGAACTTGGGTAAAGCAGGAGCTGTTTGGGCACTCACTTTGGAAATAAGTTTTCAGTATTTCAAGCGTAAAGCGATTCATTACGTACTTTTTTTTTCGCAATGACCACTGCGCGAGCTGACTTTTTGACATTTTTTGGTGCAAAAGTCATAACTCACATTTTCTCTATCTTGGTAATGAAATCATGAATTTAAAAAAAAATCACTGGGTGTTTCAGAATTTGCTATAATTTTATTTTTTTATATTTCGTACTTTTTATTGTTTTCTTGTTATACAAGAGTATATTAATAAAATATTACAAGTCAAACAGTGGGTACAAATAAACGTACCAAATATTTACATACATACAAACATTAGATTGCTTGAAAACTATCATCTTGAGTAATGTGTAATAAACTCATCATTTCCAGCATGTTAAATAGGTCTATATTCTATCGAATCCATATTAAAACTTTGCACCTATTTTGATATCTATAATTTTTTAATCCTTATTTTTGGACATCTTTGGCTTCTTCTGACAATTCTCCAAGTAGTAGTGGCGATTGATATTTGGTGATATTTTGACTGAACCAAAATTTTTATGAACAGTAGGTGTGAGTTTTTTTCCAGGATACTTTTATTTTAATAGCTCTCCTGTTTTCTCGTTATACTCCCTAAATTTAATTGCATTCACTACTTCCGTGCAATTCAAAACATTAAGTATTATATTGAGCCTCATTAAAACCTCTCTATTGACTCCAGTTATTCGAGCAGTTGCCTCTGATTGTTCAAAAAATATCCTTGAAAATGATTTCAGTTTTATTTTGTAAGAAATCTTACTTCTTTTCGCTCGATTTTGAAAATGACTTAAAGACTTTTACAATCACATCTTAACAATCTGGTAAGAACTTTTATAATGAGTTCATAATACCCTTGTAGTAGTAATAAATACGATTTTATATTTAAATAGAGTTTTAACTATTATATGATGTTCATAATATTTTCGAATAAAAAAAATTTTGAAAATGCACACTAACTTTTAACCCGTTTATACATTATTCGGCTTATAATTATTGAGACAAAAATATTTATATCAGACACATGCATGTTATACATAGTACAGACTATATTTTGTATGGATAGATTTAAATGCGTCGATCGTCACAAATACAAAATAATTTGCAGATAAAACTACATACTTCTATAGTTACTTTTTGGTTACTAAAAGTAACGAAAAACAAATTAAAAAAAACTCCATACATTTTCGCTTCATCCAAAAGGTCAATCCTGATGGTATTATATTATGTTAATTCTTTAAGGGAGAATGAATATAGAATATAGAATATAAAAAAATTATAATTGTACTCATTTCCCATCATTAGAACCGAATAAAAAAATATTATAACATTTTAAAAACAAATTTATATTGTTTACGCATACAAATTAAATTAAAAAAATATAGGAGTTATTTTAAAATATTTTATGATTTTTTAGTATTCAAAAAAAAAAATGTTTGATATGCATTGTATTAAAACTTGTTGAACATTTTTATTTATTTTTAAATGGGAGCGGCTTGGGAGTGAACTCAGAAATGGTTTCCCACGAGCATTGATTTCACCCTAATGAAATCGGAGCCCAATACTTGTAAATAACTTGCTTCTACTTTACCAAACAAAACTAGTCGAGCTTGTTTCGTTTGTTAAGTTAAGAGAAGCTTAGATCTTAGATATTAAAACTGGAAGCCATGTATAGTGGGTCCGGGTTTACAATGCGAAATAGGGTGAGTTCGCGAGTGAAGAAGCAATATTCCAATAATTTACTTTTCTCTTTTAAATATAGTCTAGTCATTGGAGGTTTTTGTTTTATAAAAATTGAATTAGAAATTATTTTTCCATATAAAGAGCCTACTGATAAGATGTTTTAATATAAATTTCGTACCATTTTTTTAATTCTCAAAAGTTGATTATTAATTATAAATCCATCAATACCTGCGCAACGTGTTGAAATAGTGAAAATTCACATTCAATTTATGCTGGAAAAGAATGAACAAGATTATGATTTTTTATACAAAATGATTCTGAGTAATAATTCTCATTTTCATTTTCTGGGTACATTAATGTCGTTTTTATTTGGCAATCCGGAAGCCTTCCGGACTCTTCTGAAAGTGTTCAATTGGGAAAAAATGACAGTTCTGATTCTGAAAAGAAGAGAAATTTGCTTCTGGATTTGAAATCAGAAGCAAAACCAGAAGCACTCACACATTCATATACTTAAACGTCAACCTCAACAGCTGTGATTTTTGGTATTCAAATTGTGCGAACCAGGGTTGGCCGAATTAACTACACTACATTTTCTACATGATTTACTACGTTTATATGAGGTGTTGAAGCGAGCTTGAAGCTCGCTTTGAACCTTTATATACCTGTATTGAGTTGAAATGAGCTTCATTCAGTAGTAATAAATTCATAAAAATTAATTCATAAAAATTCAATATAATAAAGGAAAAAAAAAACAATTTTGCACTTTTATGATCTAATGAAGGCTTGTAAAAAAAAAGTTTCATTTACCATAAGAATGAAGAATTGTAAGAATAACTGAACGTTTAATTTAAAAATTCAAATTTCAAATGCATAACTGACAGTTAATTGACAGCAATGCTACAATTTCTTACATTAACTACAATTAACTACATTTAACTACATTTAACTACATTTAACTACATTTAACTACATTTAACTACATTAACTACATAAAATACGTAGCAGACGTAACAAATGTAGTTATTTCTAAAAAGTGACAATTCGGCCAACCCTGCTTTCAACAAACATTTTTCTTGATTTTGATTACTGTACGCATTTGATGTTTCACATATACAATCAAACAAAACTTCAGAATCATCAGAAGCAAACAAAAGTGTTCAATTGGGATTCCGGATCGGAGAGAGATTCCGGATTGCCAAATAAAAACGACATAAGAAATAAAATTTTCGCATATGAGATTTTGAAAATGGACGTAAAAGACATTTACTTTCAGCAGGAGGCCGACACATGCCATATAAACAATGAGTCTATTGTGTGACAGATTTCTTGAACGAGTGTTTTCTCGAAAAAGTGACTTTAACCGGCCTCCTAGGCTGTGCAATTTAAGACCATTGAATTTTTTTTCTTAGATTTATGTCAAAGAAAGTATACGCCAATTCTCCGCCAACAATATTTATCGTAGAGATTATACTCTTTATATATAAATAAAAATATTACTTATCACATGTAATGAAACCGTTGGTTACATTACTGTTTGGTAACTGACTAATGAAAAATACAAGTTTTTGACGTTTAGGGGGGTAGGAGCGATTCGTCATTTTGAATTAAATGTTGAATCAAAATTTAAAATAAATTTTTAAAAACACTGACCGCTGTTATTGTAGACACAAGCATATGTTTTACTATTTTGGAAAGTTCATTAAATAAACAACTTCATAAAGTTATTGATCAAGCATGTTCTCACAAATTTTTTTAGAGATCATCAAAGTTTGGTAAAACTATTTATTTCATCATTTTGGTATTAAAAATTTAACTTAAAAAATTTTACCAACTATCAATGTATGGTACATTAGAACATTAATTCTAGAATATATAAAATATTGTAACATCTTTTTTAACTAAATGTACAAAAATAACAATCGTTAAATATGCATGTATATATTACTCAGAACGTGAAGAATATTACTTTGACTAAGCCAAATCATCTGTTGAATTTTTTTATTTTTGCTAAAATCATGAATACCAGCCCAATTTCATGTCTGTTTTTACTTCAGGAAAATAAATAGGGATTGTTGAGAGTTATACATACTTACAACTCTCAACCTAGGGATTGTTGAGAGTTATACTTTAAATCTATTTATTTTATTTAAAGAACAAACAGAAGTGAAATTGGGCTGATGTTCGAGATTTTAGCAAACATAACAAATTTGCTGGTTGTCGGTAGGAATGGAGGGAACCTACAATTTTCTGACCGACCAAAATTATACTTGTAACGATAAGCGATACTTTTCGAGGATTTCTTACATCTTTTAAAGAGGAAGTACCTCTGAAAAAGAAAACAAAAATGATTTGTTTTCTTATAGATATCCCCTAGCTGGTAGCATTTTTGTGTACCATCAATCGTTTATGAGGTGGTGTTTGCTAATAGTTGGAGTTGTAGATGATTGCGTTCACCCAGTTCTTCACAATGTGTATGTAAATCCTAATAATACATAATATTGACTATAAACAAACGGGTTGGGGACGATTAACCGATTTTTAAAATGTCGATTTAAAAAAATCGATCTTCAAAATGTCGATTTTCAAAAATCGATCTTCAAAATGTCGATTTTCAAAAAGTCGATTGATAAAAATGTCGACTGATCAAAATGTCGACTATCAAAAATTCGATTTTAAAAATGTCGACTCAAAAAATGTCGACGCGTAAACAGTGAGCTATATAAGGGGGGCATGTTGCCCCCCTGCAACCCCCCTGCTTGGGCACACTATAGGATTTGGGGTGGGTGCGAGGTTGGGTGTATGCAAAGTTTATATAATTGAATTAATAATAAAATTTAGTTAACATATTAAAAGAGAGCATTCTTGTTTTATTTAACTCAATTTTGAGTAAAAGTCGACATTTTCACCGACAAGTTTTCAGTCGACATTTTAATAGTCGAGATTTTAAACTGTCGACTTTTTGTTTGTCGATCAAACTTCAGTCGACATTTTAACAGTCGATGAAATTTATATTTGTCCAGTCGACATGTTTTTTGTCGACATTTCGTACCCTTCTCTAAACAAACTTAATATACACAAAAAACGTTTTGTTCAAATTTGAAGAGGCCTTTTATATTCAAACTGAAAAACTCTTATAATGTGTTATTGCTTACGCAGGTCAAAATGCTTGCTTTTCGTAACTTGCCAACAGAAGATATTGATAACAGTGAAACTAAGCTGCCCTTAAAATTACAGCCCTAATTTAAATTCGTCTATTTCCTGCCTATATAGACTTTAAGGCCGCCTATGATAGCATAGCCAGGGTAGAACTTTACAAAGCCATGAGAGAATTCGGCATCCCAAATAAATTGACACGACTATGTAGGTTGACCATGACCAACGTAACAAGCCAAGTAAAAATAGCCGGATTGCTATCCAGACCAATCAACATCTTTAATGGACTCCGACAAGGGGACGGTTTGGCCTGCCTCCTCTTCAACCTGGCGTTGGAGAAAGCAATCCGTGACTCTGGCACGGCAACAAGAGGGACCATTGTCAACAGGTCCAGCCAGTTACTGGCTTACGCAAACGACATCGACATCATCGGAAGAACCGAACAAGCTGTACACGATTCCTTCATCCAGATCGAGCAGGCGGCACAAAATCTGGGGCTGCACATTAGTGAAGGTAAAACAAAGTACATGGTGGCGTCGAATGCGAGAGGAACAGTTGGTCAAACAATCAAGGTAGCGGAGCACGAATTTGAAGTGGTGCAATCCTTTAAATACCTTGGGTCAATAGTAGCAGCCGATAACAATATAGAAGAAGAAATACGCGGGCGGCTTCTCAAATCCAACAGAGCCTACTATAGTCTGTCAAAGCTCTTCAAATCCAGAAATCTCACCATAACTTCAAAACTGCTGCTGTACAGGACCATGGTCCTGCCAGTACTCACATATGGATCCGAGACTTGGGTGCTTAGCAAAAGGCACTCCGACCTCTTAGCTGCGTTCGAGAGAAAAGTCTTAAGGAGAATTGTTGGCCCCGTATGTGAGGAAGGACGATTCCGGAGACGGTACAATCATGAATTGTACGCAATCTACCTAGAAGCAGATATCGTGACAAAAATTAAGCTCGGTAGACTCCGGTGGGCAGGGCACCTAGCTCGCATGAGCGAAGAGGAACCTGCTCGGAAAGTTCTTTGTGGTACATTCTATGGTAGACGACAGCGTGGTAGACCATGCTTGCGCTGGAGAGATGGCGTAGACCAGGACGCCCGAAGCCTTGGGGTGCGCAACTGGATGGCGTCGGCTAGAGACCGGGATAGGTGGAGAGACTTGTTGAAAGAGGCCAGGACCGGAACCCGGTTGTCGAGCCGATGATGATGATGATGATGATTTCCTGCCTACACCTATCAAGTTCAATGTACATATAGAGATGTGTTTCACCAAAGGAACTTTTCATAATAATTGTGTAAATTATTTTTACATGAAATATGTAGATATGTACAATGATATTTCCGATTAACAGTTTTCACTTTTTATATATACTGTACAGGCCTCTACTCCGCAAAGTCCGGCAATGGCGTTTGTTACAAAAGTTAGTACACTGATTTTATCTCTTCTAATTCGACTTTCCGAATGAACATCTCTTCCATGTACCATCTTATAAGCTAGGAATTGAACGAAATGCCTATATAACAAAGAAACAACCTTTATCTGATTACTCTTACCCACCCCTGAATTCCGCTAATCCTTCTTTTCACAATAAACCACTCCTTTTTCCAGATGTCATTATTAAAGTGAAAAAGAACAGAACCTGAAGGGTAGATTACGAAAGCAGGTCCCAGATTCCTAAGCCTTTTTATTCAAGAATAGCACAAAATAAAACAAGACATCCATTAGGTTCAAGATGCAATATGCAAACGCGGAAAACATCTTCTATCATCCATGTTCATTAGTCCATACCACATAGAACGACAGAACTCAAATTAAAATAGGTACCACAGGCAAAGCTCCGTCGTAGAATGTAGACAGAGCACCGCATTCGACATTAATCTCAGACTATTTATAGAATCTTCGTGTTCCTCCTCGTTTAATGACCGGGTGTATAATGCGCCGAGCACTGCTCTTCCTCTTCGAGCGTTCGTCGTGCTCGTCCCTCCCGTAAGTCGCATTATCTCTTCCTCGACTCACTTCTCACTCGTTTCGGTTCTTGGTCTCCCGCTTGGCATATATGCATGCAAAGCCAGAGTAACAATTCAAAAACTAATCGATATCGAGCCAGAGACAAGCAGCAAGCACTACACTAGGATTAGTGTACGACTCAAAATAGGGCTGGGGTTGAACGTTGAACGAACGAAGTTGATAATATTTTCCTTCAAGGGGGTAGCTCGGAGGTGGGTGACAGTTGAAATGGCATATAAAACAACAACAAACCCACAAAAAAATGAAAAACTTTTTGCCTTGGAATAGAAAGAGTCCAACATTTTTGTGGTGTTACAAAAGCGAGACAAGTAGCAAATCAGTCAAAATCACAGCAGGAAAATCTTACAAACTTAAGTCAATTTTTAAAAAAAACATTTTCACGATATTGTTTATTTGCTATTTATAGAACCGAATGAAAAAAAAAACAAAAAACGTATCATTTGTTTACCTGTTGCAACGATATTTAAACACTTTCGACATTAAAAAATCAACACACACTCACAGAACTAATTAAAGAGATGAATTTTCTTTTTTTTTATGTATATTTTTGCCTTTTTAATCACTGAAAATCATTGCCAGGCAAATTGCGCTTTGAGCTGAAGCAGAAGACACAACCAACAACCGAACAAAACTCTATTACTAGCTCAAGATGTGCTTTTCCGACGAGACAAGAAGAAAACTCGGTTCAATTTTCAGAACATTCATCCCTTGTTTCCATTGACAGCTGCTTGTCTGTTTTTGACGCGACGGCTGATTGGAATATGCGTGAGAGCATGACTTTTCTTCTTGTCGTTATTAACTTGAAGATGGCGGTGTGCCTGTTTGAGAGAAAACATCGGTTGGGAGAAAATAGCGACAGCCATTTTTCGCAGAATAAAAAAAAAAAATACAAACTTCCTTATCGACAGTGGAGCTGTCAAAAAAGTTCTTTTCCGGTTTAATTCACAAAGAAGAAGGTACGAAAAATCGCTTGTAAAAATTAATTTCATCGCATCGATGTGAAAATTAAAGAAATTCATTAAATTAACACGAAAAGTAAATGTAGAAATGTTTTCCAAAGCGTATGGATTTCATATTTTTGCAAGTTTTCAAATATATTAACGTGAAAATCTGTGTGATAAAAAAGTTTGATAATGTGAATTTTATTCCTGTTTTTTTTTTCTTACAGAAATTAAACACAAAATGGGACGTTACTCTCGTGAGCCAGAGAATGCAACAAAGTCCTGCAAATCGCGTGGACCAAATCTACGCGTTCATTTCAAGGTAAGAATTAATACCTAGTTTGTTATTTCGATAGGTTAAAGAAGCGCCAGTGCTCAAGCAGCATAATATCCTGTGTTGATGTCTCGTTATCTTGTTTTTCGAAGTTGATTTGCTATTTTTTCGTGATTATTTGATTTTCTTTCCTTGAATGTGCTTTTTGAAAGAAATTATCGTAAACGTTGTGCTGCGTATTTTTATCGCCGAGTTTGATAATTGCAATTGGTTACGCGTAAGTGTCTGAGATTAGTATTGAGCATCACTTAGAACTCAATTTAAAAGCATATTTCTTTCTGTTTCTGCCATCCAAAGAGAGCTGCCAAACAGGAAGTGTTTTTACTATTTAAATTTGTAAGAACTGAATCCTTTGCTCAAGTTACTATAAACATTTAAAAGTTGTAAATCTGAAATAGTGAGTGTCAACCAACAAACATGCTACAGAATTCCAGATTGTTTATCCCCAAATATTGTCTACCACGTGTTGACATTTGAGCTTGTGGACAGTTCATTGTTTAATATCAAACTCCAAAACGGTTGGCGATTCTTCTGATTGCTGACCAATTCTTGGAATATTTGGTCGTCGTACTTTCAAGTTCAGTTCTAAAGTCAACTATAGGATTTTTTTAAATATTGCCCGAGTTCTTTCGTAGGCTTGTAGAGTGACTATTAAGTGGTCTCAATGTCTATTATAATTATGCTTCTCATTGAACTGTTTAATCAAAAAGTTTTTTCTGGACACATATTACCAGTTAAAATAAGCCGCACGTCTCATTAATTCTCGACAATGTTGATATGGTAGAAGCTATAGCATCACATTATAGCACTGTTTACTAATTTAATGGCTTTCAACCTTGACATTGATTCGAACTTACATGTCTACTTCGAAGGGAACCCAATACTAAATTCATGATACAGAAGATAAACGAATAGTTTTGTGGCGTAACTGTGCTTGGAGAACCTGACGTAAGTTTTATTGTAATACCCTTGAAGTTTGATTCTTTGGAAATGTCTGTCTATAACTAGTTGTAAACATGTATGTTTTCTTCTGGCGTTTGTTGTGATTCTCTTTCTCATAATTTCCCGTATCAAAATGCTGGCATAGGTTTTAGAATTATTAGCTTCAAATTTAACTCAAAGTGCTACCTTTTATTTTTTTTTTTAAATTTAATTCTTCACTTGGGCCTTACACCAAATTTAGAGAAGACTAACATTTGCGTTAATGAACCACTAAGATTATTGGTAAGGCCCTTAGTCTTTATGGAATCAATAAAAGAGAATTAGAATTTTGTCTGTTCCCACTTCGATAAATATCCTATATTAACAATAATATCCTGACAACTTTTGAGACCACCAAACGCCTGCAAAATTTGGGTGATATTGTTAACTAAGTGTTCTGAACGGTTTTCCAAAACTGGCTATTAATTTTAGTGGTAAAATTATCTTTAAGACCTTCGATGGGATTTAATTCAAGCGACTCCGGCCGCCAACATACATATCTGAATTAGAATTTTTCCAAAACCACTAGTTTTTGGATTTGTTTTCTGCCGGGTGTTCAAAGACCAATTTTCTGGCACTTGTTCACTGGTGTGTAAAAGGATTTGCAACAAGTGCGGGTCAATTTTCAAATGGAATAAATCAAGCTGTGTTCAATACATAATTGATGAAAGTTTGTTTTTTTTTCATTCAAAAAGCTATTATGTACAAAAGTTTAAGGTACGGACTGGTCAATATTGACTATGTGGTATCGATCGATTGCGGTTTATTGCCGTAGACCTTCGAATTCAGATAACTCCACTGACCAAGTCTAACGGCTCAAATTGTACGGTATTGGTGACCAATTCACGTTACCCTAGCCTCAGCTGTCCTGAAAAACATAGGTAGTTCATTTCGGTCCAAAGGAAATTGACCCTAGTTAGCGGACAAATGGCCTTGGGTCCTTAACTTTGATTTTTTCTGTCAGTTGGATCTAATACTGGTGCAGTCTTAGCCTGCGACGCAAAAATTGAAGTCTGCGGAAGCCGAAATTCGTGATTTCTTAGATATACGGTCGTCTCGATTTTAAACGTCCTTCCATACTTTTTGTATTTATTTTTTGTCAGAATTTGAAAATATTTCTTTTCAAAAAAATTCCCTCAAATAACTTGATTTGAACAAAAAAAAAAATAAGAATATATGTATGTATGTAGCTATTTCTGACTTCAAAATCAGGCGTATTTTTCATTAGCCGTATTTTTTTGGAAAAGTTATCCGTAGTACAGTAGGATTTTATATGAATAACAAATATAACATCTGCAGTAGGATCACTGCCAATACTCGAATAAACGTCAAATCTCTATCCGCAGCAGGATTTCACTTCTCCTTTTATCGGCAGTGATCCTTCTGCGGATGTTGTATTTGTTATTCATATAAGATCCTACTGTACTACGGATAAATTTTCCAAAAAAAAACACGGCTATTGTAAATATTATTTTTTAAGGAAATCGCCCCCTTTTACCTTAACCGAGGAAAATATCTTATTTTTTTTTTAGCCAACAGCAATGGACTTATGTATTTATTTTTGTTTGCTAGAATTTAGCTAAATTTTATCATCTTTTTTTTTTAATTTGCTACCAAGCTACAGAAAGGGCAAGTTTTGCAATCGTAAAGAAATAATACTGGTTCTTAATGAAATTCCCACCATCGAAATCTCAAAAAATGGATTAAGTACAATGTTTAATTGTTTTTCTAGAACTCTAGCTACAAAATAAAATCTTAATGTGTTTTTATTAATGGGTGGCATAATCAGCCTTGAAGTAACGTTTCTTGAAAGAACGTGAACGACTTAGTTCGAATCCAAAGTCAGCCGTCTGCGCCTATAATATTTGCATCCGCCGGCAATTCCCATTACAAGGAATTGCAAACCTTCCAAAGTACATATCTCCTCTGTTATTATAATTGGCTCTTAGCAGTTTAGATTCGGAAGGAGGTCCCGTGCAAGAGTTGCTGCGTCAGTAATTTATTTTAGGGTTAAAAATTATGTGTCATATTGAACTTGACTTCGAATAGAAAGGCAGCATGTTCGTAAAGGCTTTACTTCATGTTTCTTGACACTGGTTCGATACAAGGAGACTTCCATTTTCGTAATTTCTATTTATTGCAATTGGTCTTGATTTCGATTAGATTCGGTTAAAAAAAATATATTTTTTTTACATATTTTTTGAATTTATTCGTGCTTAATAAAATCAATGTCTTGGGATAAAAATCCAGTTTATTATATTTTTGCAATGCTGCAATATCAAGAATTTGTCAGAGCATCAGCAATTCTATAAATTCTACTTTTTATTTGTTTTTCTAGAATTCTTGACTATACAATAAAATCGCCCCTTATGTAGGTATTTATTGTTAGTGGTTTTAAGATTATTATCTGCGATCTCTTCTTATTTTCTAGAAAATTTAGTTCTATCGTATTTATTATTCCTAAATATGCACTTAAAATCAGTGTCTACGAACAAGAACACAGTTTGTGACATTTTTGCAATGGTGCTAGATTAAAAAATTGGCGGAGCATCAGCAAATTGATAAATAATAACTTTTATCTGTTTTCTAGAACTTCAGCCACAATATAGATTCGTCCTTTATCAATTGTTTTTTGTCAGTGGTCTTAGGTCGGTTTTCTTCACTACTGTTCAACTCGCCGGAAACTCCAAACTCTAAGCTAGATCGTGAGAGAGCTGCCAATACCGTCTCTCATTGCAAATCAATGAATCCTCTATTAGCTGAAACACTATTCTGGTGGTGGGCTTTGAAAGACGAAAACGATAAACGAATTCACGGTCATCCCAACACGTGGAGTCTTACATTGTCTTATTTCAGGAGTCAAAAATTCATCTTCGCTTTCCGAAGCAGCCGTTTTTCCCAGAAACAGTTTCCTCGAAACATTATAGTTTCACATTAATTTATTCTGGATATTGAAAGCGAAAACAACTTGTGATTAAACAAAATCTAAATTCTAGTGGAAAATCTCAAGTTTGCTCGGCCTACTTCTACTTTTTTCGGGAGTTGAGAAAATCGAGAGTTGATAAACTCTACAGTTGAAAATCAGAAGTTGAAACTGTCAACTTTGAGTGAGGAAAAAGAAAATCAAAAGTTGAAAATAAAAATCCTCAAATTGAGTTCAACTTTGAGTGAAGAAAATCGTCCTTAGAATGTTATCTGTGAACTCTTTATCACACTCAGCATAATCCCGAACTTCCGAACAAGAAACCAGTTTGTGACATTTTTGCAATGGTGCTAGATTAAAAAATTGGCGGAGCAACAGCAAATCGATAAAAACAACTTTTATCTGGTTTTCTAGAACTTCAGCCACAAAATAGATTCGTCCTTCATCAATTATTTTTTGTCAATGGTCCTAGAATATAATCTGTGATCTCTTTATCACATTATAACCATAATTCCGATCTTCTCTTCTGGGAAGTTAAGGTTTGTCTTATTAATTATTCCCGAGTATGCACCTTAAATCAGTGTCTACGAACAAGAAACCAGTTTGTGACATTTTTGCAATGGTGCTAGATTAAAAAATTGGCGGAGCATCAGCAAATCGATAAAAAAACAACTTTTATCTGGTTTTCTAGAACTTCAGCCACAAAATAGATTCGTCCTTCATCAATTATTTTTTGTCAATGGTCCTAGAATATAATCTGTGATCTCTTTATCACATTATAACCATAATTCCGATCTTCTCTTCTGGGAAGTTAAGGTTTGTCTTATTAATTATTCCCGAGTATGCACCTTAAATCAGTGTCTACGAACAAGAAACCAGTTTGTGACATTTTTGCAATGGTGCTAGATTAAAAAATTGGCGGAGCATCAGCAAATCGATAAAAAACAACTTTTATCTGGTTTTCTAGAACTTCAGCCACAAAATAGATTCGTCCTTCATCAATTACAAGAAACCAGTTTGTGACATTTTTGCAATGGTGCTAGATTAAAAAATTGGCGGAGCATCAGCAAATCGATTAAAAAACAACTTTTATCTGGTTTTCTAGAACTTCAGCCACAAAATAGATTCGTCCTTCATCAATTATTTTTTGTCAATGGTCCTAGAATATAATCTGTGATCTCTTTATAACATTATAACCATAATTCCGATCTTCTCTTCTGGGAAGTTAAGGTTTGTCTTATTAATTATTCGCGAGTATGCACCTTAAATCAGTGTCTACGAACAAGAAACCAGTTTGTGACATTTTTGCAATGGTGCTAGATTAAAAAATTGGCGGAGCATCAGCAAATCGGTAAAGAACAACTTTTATCTGTTTTCTCTAGAACTTCAGCTACAAAATAGAATTGCCAATTATTTATTTATTTATTATGTCTTAATTCCATCAAGTACATTAACTTTTTTAGATTGATAAATTAAAACAGCAAAATTAAATTAATTAACAGTACTACGCTTAACAGTACTCACTACATAACACAAGATGACAAGATTCTAACTCGAAATTAGATTGAAAGTAACTTGCAAAATAATTTCAAATTTGACTAGGATTACTACTAATTACTCCGTTAGTTGATTATACCTGCAGAATCCTTTTTTGTTTTTATACAAATTTTAGAAATTAATAGAAATCAATTTTGCTTTGTTATAAACTCTTTTGTTAAACAACCGGTTTGTTAGAACTAGTACATGCTTTATTAGGAAAGAACTTTAAAAAAAACGTCACAAATTACATTCCCAAACATTTTGTATTTGTGGTCTTAATTACCATTCCCAAGATCCCAAAAACATGAGCAACAGGTGAAAAATAGATATTAACTTCATTATAATTTACCTTATAAAATTCATATTGAACCTGAACAGAAGTCTAAACTCAGGAAAAGTTAAACTGACAAGTAAAGTACAGCAAGTGTATATACATATAAAGATAAATATAATAAACGTCATTCTGGAAGCTTCTTTCCCCTTCCCCTCTTCTCCAGTAGGTATTTGTAGTGTGGGCTTACGTTGTCCTGTTTTTCCATTGCAGTTGATTCTATAAATAAGGTCTGAATTGTCCATTTTATCAATTTTCGTTTTCAGATTGGTGTAAAGTTGTGAAGCTGTATTTGTTGATTTCATTGCCATTGTGTATTTTTCTTTATCTAAAAAGTTTGCATTTTTAAACCGGTCGGCTATTTCTTTTATGTAATTAAAAGATTTGTATATGGTATTTTCTTTTTTTTGTATTGTGATTATTTTGATGTTCGTGTTGTGTTATTAAAGTTTTAATGATTTGTTGTAGAAAAGCGTTTTTTTTTTAGTATTTCTTTTATTTTTATTTTATTTCTATTGTGGATATTACATCGAAAGATACTAGCACTTCGTCATTTTCAATGTTTAATCCACGCAGTTTTGATTTAAAATGAAGGGAATCCTTCACGTTATAATCCGAGTTCGCTGTTAAGTTTTTCAAGATTTTAATTAGGTATTTTGCTAGGTTGTAGCAAGGAACTTTTGTTGATGAACATATTGGCCGTAGTGGAAGACCTTCCTTGTGAATTTTAGGGAGACCGTAGAGTCTATATGTTGTCATGATTTGTTTTTGACACTGGTCAATTATTTTATTTTCAAACTAGCGTACCCGTGGGGGAACTCCCGCAAGCAAATTTTTTTTTTCAACTGAAGTTTTTCAAAATAAATTATGTGTCTAAAAGTTTCTGTAGATTCGCTCAGTTTGTCTTGCATTGGAAATCTTGTGTAAATGGAAATCTTGTGTGAAGTACGGAATGTTGTTTTTGATTTATTTTTTTTTAAAACTTTTTTGAGTGTTTTTAAAATCTTTACTGCTTAGGTAAATTAATCAAACAATGCCCCTCCTCTGGGCCCGCACCACCAAAGTATGGCATTTCAATGCAACTACTTATGTATGTACTACATTTCAGTGCAATACGAAGATAGAAGAAGAGATAAATAATTTTTGGGTGTTTCGACCACCCAATGCCCCTCCCCTGATAGTAAAAAAAAGTAGCCTATACGGTAATCCAGACCATAACTTTTTTGTGTGTTAAATTTTATCAAGATCCATTCATTTGTTCAAGCGTTATTGAGTAACAAACATCCATACATCGTAACATTCACATTTATTATATTAGTAGGATAAATACTTTATATGGTTGTTGTTCATGTCTTGTAGTTTGTTCGTTGGGTCGGACTGTATAGGCCAATATACTTTACGATCTTCCATCATCGTTTTCATGTCATAGTCACGTTGGTATATTGCTATAATAACATTTCCTTTGTCGGCCGAAACAATGGAAATATCTTTGTTTTTGTAAAGAAATTGTTTAGTTTCGTTATTGAAATCTGAAAATTTTCTTTTTTCCATGCTATTGTCTAGCATATGCAAATTTTCCGCGAGCTTTTTCCCTTTCGTCAGTGTCGTTTATAGTTTGGATGCAATCTTCACCGTCTGCAATTATTTTGAAAAGGGGTAAGAAGTTGAGTGTATCGTACTAGGAAAAGCGTACTTTGGGCCGAGTGAAAGTAAGTACTGAATATCGTATGGTATGGGAACACTGGTTTTGTTGACAAACCACTTTTCGTTTAGGTGCATGCCGTATTTCTCTTTTATTCTTTCTTTGAGTGTGGTTAGTTTAATAAGTATCTTAAGTATAGAAACAGTTCTTGCTAGATTTGTCTGCTAAATTTAATAATAAAATATTCTCTTTTTTACTTCTTATTTTGTATCTTATCCTACTCTCCACTGTAAGATCTAGCGCTGATTTCAGCGCCACCACTAGGCTAGAGTTCGCAATACAAAATCACACTCAATGATAATACTATAGGTTATATACAAAGGTTATACCTAGAACATTAAAAGTTGGTTTTTCTCCTGTTTGGTGGGCGTCTGAAATGGGAAAATCTGAAAGTAAAACGTCTGGGACCTACATAACTAATCAGCGCTAATCCTCTATTGTTTAAATATAAATTCAAGTGATTATACCTCCAACACAAAAATCGGAAAAATTAGCCAGAAGATTGAATTTGATATAATATTGCGTGTACTTACACATTCATATATATGAATTATTATATCCACTACTAAAATCTGCTTCCGACTGTTAGACTATTACATTGACAGTTTCTAAGCCATTTACCATACCACCAGCCGTATCAACTTTTTTTTTCCATTAAAAGGTATGGGCTGTAAACGAAGCTTGTAAACATTTTTAAGAGAAATTGGTTTTAAGGATCATAGACACAGTGTTGGATAGATAGTCAATTCCAAAGGAAGCACAATTTGAAGAATGTGTACATTGACCATATTTCATAAAAAAATAGCATACGTTATAGTGATTGGAGTTTATTATTAAGCATTTCTGGTGTATTAGATTTTTGCAAAAACCACAAGAAATCAATAACCCTTCTCGGAGATATTGTAAGAAGTACGACTGAATACTTATGTATTCATTGTTACTTTAGATTTAGATTTAGATAACGAACTTCTGTTCTAGGAAATTAAGTTCTGTCTTATTAATTATTCATGAGTGTGCTCTTAAAATCAGTATCTTTTTAAGTCAATTCATGTCATTTTTGCCAATGTATTTGATATAAAAGGAACTTGCAAAGCTTCGGCAAGTACACAAAGTAAACAATTTGTTTGTTTTCTAGCACTTTATCCAAACCTTTTATAAACTTCTACTAGTTGAATAAAATAACTGCTAATAAATATTTCGATAATGATGTTTTATTTTTTGTATTTCAGAACACTCACGAGGCCGCTCAAGCTATCAAACGCATGCCACTGCGTCGTGCTCAGCGCTTCTTGAAGGCTGTCATTGAAAAGAAAGAATGCGTTCCATTCCGTCGTTTCAACGGTGGTGTTGGCCGTTGTGCCCAAGCCAAACAGTGGAAGACAACCCAAGGTCGTTGGCCCAAAAAATCTGCTGAGTTCCTTTTGCAGTTGTTGCGTAATGCTGAAGCCAACGCTGATTACAAGGGACTCGACGTTGATCGTTTGGTCGTTGATCACATCCAAGTGAATCGCGCTCAATGTCTGCGCCGTCGGACATACCGTGCTCACGGTCGCATCAATCCTTATATGTCGTCACCCTGCCACGTTGAAGTGATCCTCACCGAAAAGGAAGAGGTCGTCGCAAAGGCACCCGAAGACGAGCCAGCCAAGAAGAAGCTCTCCAAGAAGAAGATGCAAAGACAAAAGGAGAAGATGATGAGGAGCGAATAGATGCAATTGGTTTGCATTAATTGATGGTGTTTATTTTGCTGGAGAGTTCAATAAAGATTTTACAGTCAATTGGACTTTTTTTTTAGAAAAAATGAAAGAAATGTGTTTTTTTTTAAGTTCTGGTGATTGTTGCAAAGAGATTGATATCAGAGGTGGAATCGCGTAAGGTGATAGTTGACTATCAATTCGTTGATTGTCGTTTTTGACTATAGCTGTCTCTATCATATCAATTAAGAATTATAGAGAGCGATGGTTAAAACAACAATCAACAAATTGATAATCAACTATCACCTTACGCGATTCCACCCGAGAATCACAGATTTATTGAATAATAAATGTTAAGACCTAAGATATATGATAAATAAAAATAGAAAATAATTCATTTTGCTATGTGGGTTGAGGCCAGACCTGTGAAGTACTTATGTATTTCAGGACCGCTCGTCTCAAGCGCAAGTACTAGGAGCTAGAAAAGGCAAGTAACTGTATTTTTCAAGTATTTGGGTGCAAGTATCAAGTCCTTAAGTAGCTAAGCAGTACTTCAAGTTCTTTCTAGCCCATTAAGCAATGTTTTTTTTTTTCAATTTCAACGTCAATTTATAAAGGAAATTTGTTATCAAAATAAAATGTTTATTTGATAATCATACCAGAAACTTTTATAGCAATCATAAGCGATCGACTTGCCGCAAAATATTCTATTCAAAAGCCTTTGAATCGCGTAGCGAATTGCTGATCCAAATCACTTTATTTTGTTGATCGATTTATTTGAAACCACTATGTATAAACGCATTTATTTCCATATACATGTTAATACATATACATTTTTTTTATAATCTACTCACGCTCGAGGGGTTATGTTATGATGACCCTTTAAATGTTTCAACACAGCGCGGGCGTGAAGTTACGAAACAGAAAGAAGGATAGGAAAGATGTGTGACCCGATGTTCTGAGACTGAAGGTGGTTGTCTCAGATTTTTTTATCTCCAGGGATGGCGGCTGAACTAAGGCGGAGAAATGCCGTGTCTTATTTCTATGTCCCTTATAATTCGCATTCATCCTTGTTGGGCATACTAGTTTAACTCAATCACATGTTGTTAGTCAATGTCACCTCTAATCGCTGTCCAAAAAGTAGAAACCCACATTAACAGACTCTTCCAATTCTACCAGAAATGGGGCATCCGAATCAATACTTCCAAATCGGAACTTGTCAGCTTCAGGAGACCTTCAACTGGTAGAGGCCTTCGCACCGCAACAATTTGCAGAAATCTGGCCCTAAAGCTCCCTGACGGATCCTCCATAGTGGCAAAACCAAATGTCAAGTACCTGGGAGTGCACTTCAACGAGTTGCTAAGGTTTAACCTGCACTCAAGAAATGTTCTGAAAAAGGCCAGCTGGGCCTTCAGCCGTTTGCACCCATTGCTGAAAAGAAGATCAGGTCTTAGCCAACCGACAAAGATATTAATCTACAAGCAGCTCCTGCGACCAGTGATTAGGTATTCCTTCCCAGTCTGGTTTTCCATCTCGAAGACAGCTATGAAGGAACTTCAACTATTCGAAAGGAAGATACTGAGGATCTGCACTGGACTCTAATTCGACCGTCAACGACAGAAGCACTACAGGAACGAGCATCTCTACACAGAAGCGAATTTAATCCCACTGGACAAATATCTAGTTCATTCAACGAAGAAATTAATGAGGAACATCATCGACCTATCGACCACCCGAATCAGCTTATGAGAAGGATGACCACAGAACAACGACATCCCGAGCAACATGTAATGAGTAAACCAGCAACCCATTGATGACAATTTTAAGAAGGTTTTAATGGAATTAAAGACGGCAGGGATCGAACCTGTGATCATGAGGTTGACAGGCGAGCACGCAACCATCGCGCCACGGCCACCCCCATATAGTTAGTAATACATACATAGTATACTTCTTAAAAACTGTTTACTACATATGTATTCTACAAGAAAGTTAGTTATAAATTCCAGTTATTCATTTATTTATGTGATTTATCACATAATTTGTTTTAACTCTCGGTTTCAGATTTGAAAAAAACCCCAGTTGAAATACCGGTCAAGTTCTGGCGGTTATTATGAAAAACGATACTCGTTCAAAATAAGGCGTATTCGTTAAATTGCGATTAGGAAAAACGATTGCAGTATTTTTATTTACGAGTGCCTTCAGCTTTCGTTTTGGCGGTAGTTGTCAAATGTCATTTATTTTTTTATTTTTGTTTGGTTGGTTTTTGTTTTGTTAAGTGAGCAAAAAAATATAAGTAAATAATAAATAAAATTGTGAAAAACATAAAAATAAGTTATTTCTAACCTTCTAGGCCTACAAGTAATGCTAAGCAGTTGGATTTGCTGGTAGCTTTTATCATTTTTCGTTTTTGCTTTCTATTTTCGTATCTTGTAATCGCTCTTCGCCATGACTTTCGTTTCTTCGAGTTTCGTTTTTTCTGCCGTTCGTTTCCTAATTCATAATAAGGGCCCTGCTTAAGTACGCAATATTGGTACTTGCGACGAAGTATTGAACAATCCTGGTACTCGGCATTTTTATTTTCAAGTACCAGTATCTGAGTACTGGGCCCGTATCGTGTGAGTCTTAAGCGATCGCTTGATTAGATAGGTATTGTCAAAATGGCGATCAGAAAATTTATAATCAAGTAGCAGAAGTTCCGGAGACAGAAATAATATATCATGAAATACAACGGTGTCCCCTAAATCATCAAGAATATTTTGGGATATTGTTCTTGGGTATATTCCAAGAACAAAATGGTTCCACATTATGGGTTAACGTATAATCCAATGTTGACATCATTTTTTTGTGTATTTAAGAAAAGGCCTACTTTGGTCTACCCCGACCCATGTTAAAGAAAACACGAATGGTAGAATATCCATTTGGGACTTCATTTTTAGAAGATAAACAATCCTTTATAACTACGTTTAAATAAAGTTGATATCTTTTTGATGACTTCAGATATTTAATTTCTAAGCCTGTTCATTTTTTCTTACCCCCGCAAATTTTTCACTTTTAGGTCAATTTTTTTCCAGGAAAATGTGTAATAAACATAACGTTTTACTATTTTGTTTATGAATGTAACAATAATAAAAATCAATTACAAAAACAGATAGGTGCGAAATTTTAGTTGAACTAGTACTGTTTTAGTATGAAACTAGATTGAAATGACAATTTTGCGAATTTTAATCGAATATAGCATCATACATTCTCTACCCTTTTATTAAAGTAAAAATCATCAAATACTTAATTTACGTTTTTAGCATCTTGCTATCTTCCTATATAGATAAATTATATCTATAAATGCAAATGTCTCTTGTTTATGATAATTTAGTGATATTTTTAATTGTTTTAGGAAAGTATTTTTATTGCATCCTTGGAGAAGTTCTTCCTTTTTCCATTCTTTTTTTTTTGAGAAGGTGTTTTTCTTATTTTCATTCTTTTTTATTTATTATAATATCCATTCTTTTCATATAAGTAAACACGGTTATAATAAGTTATATTATTTAGCTTTTTTTTAGTAGGAGAGACCTTGTTTATTCGAAGCTCCGAGTGCAACGCGACAAAAATGTTTGAAAGTACTCGAAGTAATTGTTTAATGCGTGTCATTCCGGAATCCGTAGGTTCCCCAGACGCTGTCACATAAAAATAATAGTTTTTTTTTTTTTTGGAAGTGTCTTTTGCGAGCAAGTGACAAATCCTTCAAGAGTATCTCTTGTGATGAAAAATGCTTCTCAGTTAAGAAAATAAAAGATACCGTCGAATCCTTTCGGACAACACTCAAACAAGAATAGTTGAGAGTTGTAAGTCACAAGGTTCAGGTTGGCCTATAATTAATTTTTTAAGTTGTTTTGTATAAAAAAAATATAAAATAAAAAAAATAATTAATTCAAATACTGGGCCAAATTCCTAAACACAAGATTTGCGTACATGCATAAGGTATAACAAAAAATTTAACTTATTTATCTACTGCACATATTTTAAAGCGATGAAAAATATTAAAATAATTTTTCATAGTTACTCATATGCATGAAAAATGGATTTTTATATCGAACACGTATAAATATTCCATTCTGAGAAAAAGAATTCGGATAAAAATTGTAAGGAAAGCGGTGTTATAAAGGGCCTCTCCCTTACAGAATAGCATTACAACCCCATGCTACAGGAACATGGGGCTGATCCTGGCAGCAGTGAGGAGAAGGTTTCCAGGCTACTGCAAAGAGGCATGCTAGCTGAACACGTCCTAGCTCGTGGGGGGTGGGAGGTGGCGACCATTTTTTTTAAATGTAGTAAATGAATTTTTTTTATTTTTTTTGGGCCTTGATTTTTTCAACTGTATAATGGATTTTACACTTAATGGGAACCGAAGCTCTTATCGCTTTTTGTGTCACTATTCTATTTTTCGTCGTTCCGTGAAATCTCCCTATAAAATTATTTAAATGACTAAATGAAAATTGATTGGGAGTTCTCATTCAATGAGAAAGTACTTCTACTTTTCTAGCAGATAAACAGTATTTTTCGGATTAGTCGCGTTATTTGAAATTTAATAAGTGTGCAATTTAGAAATCACCAATTTGATGCGAAACGTTCGGGCTGAATTCTAAATTGCACTCATATTAAATTTCAAATAACGCGGCTAATCCGAAAAATACTTATTGATTAGGTTTTGTCATTATGAAAATTGGGTGCAGAAAAGAATTTGTCTAGGTGCAAATTAAAATTCCGGAAATAACTACAATCATTTTGAAATTATAATCATTAGGTACTGATATTTACATATGTATTTCTGTAAATGACTGTTAGCAATCAAGATTTTCAGAATAAGATTTCACCTAAATTCAAAAGTGTTACGAGTAACTTGCAATATATGGAAGATTTTTCATTGATCTTCTTCCACTTGGCTAGCCATAATCAATCTGAGCAGAACAACTATGGTTTAGAAACGCATTGATTAAAAGTTTATCAAACAATAATTTACCTAGAAACCTATTTATTTTAATGGATCCCAACGAAGCAGCGAGCGAATGTTTCTGGTTATGTCAATGTGGGTGCCAACGTGCCAAGTGGAAACAATTTACTCTTGGCTTATATACAAAATCACATTGATGAATTCTCTGTTCTCCCCTATTGTATTCAAATTTCTCTCTCTTCAGAAATTAAAGATCCCTAGAATTCCACTACGGTGAAGTGTATACAACGCGTCACCTCAGATCTAATATCTTATTCTTAAGGCTCAGGCATTGAATTGGAACTGTGTATCTGTTTTTTTTTTACCTTATTTTTGTCTTATATTTACTGTTATTGTTCCCAGCACGTACACTCGTCATCATCGTCACTGCGAATTGTATAAATTAGTTTAGGTGTAGTCAGTGTAGACCCATTGTATTTAGATTAAAGAAAAAAGTAATCATATGATGGTGCCGAACAAACGCGGATGTTCAGCGAATAATAGAATTGGGCGCGTTCGGGTATCTAGTCCGAGTTATCCGCATTGGTTTTTGTTATTATACCTAATCCCTTGTAAAAACCCAGCAGATGCAACCACTCCAGATTTTTTAAAATTTGTTGCATGTCCGATACGACAGCCACTCGAACGCTAGCACTTAACGTGTATTCTAACAATAGAGCTGTGATTTAAAAAAAATACATATTTTAAGCCAAGATGAATTTATAATTTAACAGTACGGCTTGCCAAAAGGAACCATTAACGATAAGGGGTCAAGTACACGCCAGGCAAAACGAGCCAATTTCTTGAACCCTTAAAGAATATTTTTAGATAACAATTTTTTTCATTGTGGGATTTGGTCATATACATCACTTCTATTATGACTGTCGTTTTACTCCGCTCTTCACTTTGCTCATTATTAGTTGGAGACGTGGAGTTTAACAACAACGACCGTAAAGGTTTGGATTCCTAGTCATAGACAAACAATTTGTTAATCGATTAGACACTAAGGTTCATGACCTAATTGGTTAACCAAGAGTTAATTGTCTGAAAACTATTGCAAAATATTTATAAGTTAAAATAGAGAACGCAAATATTTGATATCAAATATTCATAATCTTACAACTTGGCGCTTAGATCTCATTACTTATTACTTTTCACAGCTGACTTGTTACATACATTAAATACTTTCGACTTAATACTTGCGAACTACATAAATGTATCTACAAGTCTAAGAAAAGCAAGGTTTTGGAAAAAAAAAACTTACTAATGGGGTTCATGATAACAACTTACTCAGGGAGTTAATATTGGAACTCAGGGAGTGCCAAATCGGTTTCCGAAAAGGTTATTCTTTCTTATTTTAGGCGAACGCAACATTCTGCTTTCGGTTACATTTTCACCCTAACAGGCACTTGTTGCGTCACCCAGAAGTCTAAGAAAGAGAAATTGAAATTTTATTTGACCTTTTCAAGGAGTTTTTTTTTTTTTAAATTTGTGAAAGGAATTGGTTGGTCTACTGGAATTAAATAATAAAAAAAAAACACGAAACGTTTTGGTAGGGGGTAGGTAGGTAGAAATTGCGATCACTGGGAGTCTAGCCCATTTAGTACAATAACTGGTTTGAACCTGTGGATGGATTGTGGACATTTCAACCAAGGTGATTGGTATATTAATTCCGGCGCAATGCAACATCTTACCATGAACTAAAATTGAACCAAAAAAACATCAATACCGATATATTACTGTTGTCCATGTTAACAAAATCAAGGCTGTGACTTCTGAATCGGTAGGTAAACATAGTATCAGAAGTCAATGGAAAATGAAATACGATTGAAGTTAAAATTGTTTGTTTTTCAAATGTGAAATCTGGGACCAAAACAACTTAATATTGGCAACAGCTTCGATCATATAGATGGGTTGTACACAGGCTGAATGATTTGAAGCATTGTGGTTATATTGCAGCAGCATCCCCCGAAACTTGTGAAGCTTGGCATAGGCGATTGGTTCATTTAAATTATCAAGATTTAAAGAAAATTAAAAATGGTGTTGTTATTTCATTTCTTGAAGACACTGTGAAACACATTTGCTTAAAACTAAAGTTATTATAGTCTTATCGTTCAACAAAAATAGCTCAAGAGTTCTGGAACTTTTGGAAGTTATAAAGGCTGACTTGCCAGAACCGATGGAGAATGTTCCAGTTGGTGGAGATCGATATGCATTTGTTCTAGTTGATGATTTTAGCAGAAAAGCATTAAGCAATTTTCTAAAATCAAATTACGAAACTTTTTCCAAAGTCTGCGAATTAAAATCTTTATTTAAAAAATAAACTGGGAAATAGATCGAGAAATTCAGTTAAACGATTGGGTTTGAGTATCATCCAATCGATGTACCGATTGATCTAAATAGTAAATTGAAAAAAACAAGGCATGGAAAATGTTCCATACTAAGAAGCTGTTGGGAGCGTTTTATACTTGTCAAACTGTACATGGCCATGCTTAACATATATGTATGTATTCGATTGCAAATCTAAGCAGATTTAATTGAGAACCGGGGAAGCTCTGCCGAAACCCTGTGCATATTTGGAATAGTTTGAAAAGAGATATTCCCTATCGGCACCGCGTATTTTCCAGTGTCATGCGTCACAGCTGGATCAACTTCGGACATCGCCATATAGAACTACTAGCGATGAATTCTTTAATATTTTTGGTATAAAAGTCAATGAAAAGATATTGAGCCTCGAACTGTCAGGATTTGACTCAATAAGATTTGGTCTATGATCGATTTGCTTAAGACGATCATACAGCACGATAGACAGGATCTTATATGGTCCGTAAATGAATTATATTTTTCTATTTTCAACAAATTAATTATTTTTTAATTGTAAAACGTTTTATTTAGTGAAAGAATAGTAATGTATAATTTAATTAAATGAAATAATGATTAAGATTGCAGACTTAAATAAAAAAGAAGTTTTTTTTTTATTAATTACAAAATTTCAAAATGCATTTACATGCATACATATATAAACTTTTCTCCAAGTCGTCAGATATACAATAGGATCTCACATATGTACGACGATTTCCCATTTTTGAATGTTCTATAAAACAGTAAATTTCGTGTATTAGCCTCTAGAGTTTTGTAAACTCATGTAACCGGGCACTGTGGTGTAAATATTATTTAGATTTTCCCTTTCTAATACTCTATTAAAATATACAAAATAAGAGGAAAAATGGTTCTGTAGTGTAGTGAAAATTAACACTTTTTGATTTTTAAGAAAAATAAGCCCTTATAACGCTTAACAATTTAAATCTTCTGCAGATTCCTAACAGCAATTATGAGAAGCACTTTTCATGACAAGAGATATATGCACTCTTAGAGGAGTTGTCATTCCCTCACAAAAGGTGGTAGATCTTCTGCATGACATTTCAACGCGTGCTAATTGGTAATATCAAGTACATTAAGAAACTATAAAATCCAAAGTCTAACCTCTTGTTTGTATAAGCTCAAATCGTAGTTTGACCATGTTTTAACAAAAGCTTCGGACATTGTAATTATTAAAGTTGTATACATTATGAACTATATACTTTGTCAATAAACTCTGACTGATGGTCACTGTAAATAAAAGCTCAATGATCATATTTTAAATCTGAGTGGATCTTGATTCTCAGCATCTACTGTTTCGGTCGAATCAATTGAAGTACAATCGACTAAAACGTTATTTTTTCATTTTGCCGTAGTATTAATCTAAACAGAGGGCACATACTAGTGATGTGACTTGTTGCAGAGTCGACGAATTAATTTTCGTATATGTTCCAGTCTAAACATTGTTGTACACTACTCTCAGTTTCGTCAAGATCGCCGAGAGAACCGCTAATGTCTAGCTCGAAGTAAACGAATTTTGTTTAAATATTCCCAAACCGATGTTATTGCAATTCTTAAACAAAAGATTAATTAATATATTATTCAACCTTTCGCTCATCTATCTTCATATATAGTCTTTTTTCATACGCATTTTAACACTGCAAGTGATGATAAGTACTCGTAATTTCCTTTCTACAAACATTTTCAAATCTTAGAAAATAAAGAGGTTCCAAAAAAGTGCCTTGTTTCAACAACAAAAATCCAGAGTTAAAGCTTTGTACGACCGACTTGCGTTAAGTGTATGTGATCAGTATAACGTACTATATTTGGCTATTTTATGTGTGATGCTTCTTCAATTAATATCATTTTGATTTCGATTAAGAGTGAAAAATAGTTAATTGATCGTGTCTTTTATTGTCGTCTCATCCAGTTTTGGGAGATTCGGAATTACAATTTGAATGGAAAATATTTGCTGCATATACAACTGCCACCATTGTTGTCGGGATATATCTGGCATTTTAAAATTGGATAACTTAAAAGGTAAGGTTAATTTAATCTAGGTACACGATATTTCACATTCAAATGTTAATAAAATAAAAAAAAGCTTCTTAACACATGAATTATCCCAACAACAAAAAGAAAACTTGAATAACTTGAACACAGAAGTAGGTAAGTAAGGATAGACAGCCGAACTGAATATCTTAATCTGAATCGCTAAGAATTTTGAATTCTGCAGACAGATGCATTTAAATGTTATACGAATTTTAAACATCAGTGACACATAAAACCAGCAGAATTTTATTGAGGGCCAACTTTAAGTAGGTAATTAAACTGCACAAAATTGAATATAAGATAAAATATGTATAGAACTAGAGACAGCAACGAGATTTCATAAATTTCACTTAATTCATTAGACCACAAGAGCAAGTTTTTTCTTGTATAGAGTTCTAGGAATTGAGATTTCCAATTAGAGTGACCGTCAGTTGATGAAAATAACATTTTCGCAATAAAGAAAAAGACGTGAATTTAAGAAGCAGCGACAAAAAAATTACCATTTCTCAATGCACTTCTAGATGATTCCTTAAAACAATATTCGAATATTGTCCACAAACCTAAATAAATCTAAGATTTCTACGATCTTAATTCAATGGCTTGTTTCTAATTTTGTATTGCTCATCAATCAAATTAACCAAAGAACTCAATAAAAGAGAATATTTTCCACAAAACTAGTGTATTGTCCTTATTCCGCAAAATTAACTACTACTTATTGATGAAGCACTTAAGACATCGTTGAAAAAAAAGCGTATACAAGTAAACTATATATACGACATGTCCCTGATTGCGTAGTGTGGTTTCGGTTAATCCTGGGGTGGAATCGGATAAGATGATTGGTAACTTTTTTTTTTTATAATTAGCACACACTCAAAGGTTTCTTGTATACCCTTAATATGCCAGAGACACAGCGTGAGCATTAGGAAAAAAGGCAGGGGTTAGAAAGGAGGTGTCGGTGTACATTGGTTTTGAATTCTTGAACATTGTAGTGACTGGGAGCGTGGTAAGGAATTCCACATTCGCGTAGTACGGCTAAAAAACGAATCTCTGTACTTCACAGTACGACCGAAGTTGGGCTCGAGGGTAAACTGATGGGCATTCCTAGAAGTGCGGGTATTACGGTTGAATTGTTTAAGGGGAGGAATGCAGCTGGCTATTTCACTAGAGCATAGTCAGTTAAAATAACGGTAAAAAAGGGTGAGGCAAGAAACATTACGACGATGTTGGAGTGACGTAAATGAGTCAATGATGTTATTATCAACAATCAGTTTAAAAGCTCTTCTTTGAACACTGTCCAAGAGACTTAAGTAAGTTACTGGAGCACCAGCCCATAGATGGGAGTTATACTCAAGTTTTGGGCGTATAAAGGTTTTATAGATTGTAGCCAGATCAGAAGGAGAGAAAAATTTCTTGCACCGTCTCAGAAAACCCAAACATCTTGCGGCATTTTTGGCAACATCGCGTATGTGATCGTTCCACAAAAGGTGGTTCGTGATGCACATACCGAGAATATCGAGATGTTCAGTTTCACTGATGCAAGTGCCATTCATAGACAGTGGCAAGGGGGGTATATCTCGCTTTAACGATATAAGACAGCATTGGGTTTTCGAAGCATTAAATTCGAAGCGGTTTCTTATTCCCCATTGTACAATGCTGTTTAGGTCGTAATTAAATGAGCTTATCATATTATGTCGTTGCACATTTGTCACATTTAAGAAAATCCGTTGTGATCAAATTAAATTTTCGTCTGTATAAGTTGATCATCAAAAATTGTTGAAAATTTGGCAGCTTTTTGAGAGAAAAGTACTGACAGTTGTCATAACTCCGTTTATTTTATTTTTGTTGTTTGAAAACTGTTGTGTTTTAATAAAATTTGTGTGAATTAAATTTGTAAACAGTAACTTTTTATAAATAAAAATAACTGAATTTGTTGTGAGGATATAAGTATGTACATACATATTTATGTCTTTTTTACTTTGAATTTGGTAAATCTAAAATATTTAATTAATTTCTGAGGTTTATCTCCAAAGTAGGGCATTCTTATTGTAATTAAAATATTCATTTTTCTCATTTTAAAGCTGAAAAAATAAATTTACATGTGCAACCACAGAAAATTAAAAAAAAACAAATGTGAATTTTAAGTGAAAATGACAACAAAATATGTGTAGAAAAAATCACAAAAACATGATTCTCACTTATGACAGTCACCTTACCAGACCGAATTTGCATATAGTGACTGTCAACAGTCACAAGTCACCTTAGCCGATTCCACCTCTGCTATCGTAAGACAGATTTTCACCAAGCGCACTTCATTGAAATGAAACTGATTTCTTTTGTTTAATCCTTTCACATACTTAATATGTTCATAATTATTTCAAGCAATGCACAAACAGCACTAAAATCGATATGGTCATAGTTCAACCATTTTTAACAGTTTAAAACTTAGGCCTAAGTCTGCAGATATTATCAAGATCTTACTAACAAAATTTTTAGTTATTTTTGTTTGACATTTAATACAAACTTTAAATACAACTATGTGCATTAAAATTAATGTTCTCTTATCATTATTGTGACCTGGGTTAGATATTTATTACCAGAATTTTTTGGTTGGAAACATGTGTACATACCGAACAATTTTGTCAACTAACTCCATTAAGGTCATAAATATTCTGTCATTTAATTATCTATCATACATACCTATATATGGACCGTATTTATATGGCAAGTTTGTAATGTCTAAGTATAAGAGCTATCAATCTTTATTTTAGAAACAAAAATATACAACATTTTTTTTTTAATTTTATTTTACTAAACACAACGTTGTGCAAAAGGAAAATTTGTATTTCTGTCTACCATAATTTAAATTGACAATACTGAATTTTAATTTAATAATGTTAATAGTGTGGTACAATTTTAAAGTCATTGATACATTGATTATCAAGACGTGTTGTGTTGACAGATGTTTTTAATGTGAAATCTGGCCTCTACAGATAATTTTCTTTATATTTTCTTTTTTTTTTAAGTCGACCGACCTTTGTATCTACCCTACTTCAATACCTACAAATTAACATAAACAAAAAATAACACGGCTTAATTTGCATAGACAGAAGTACATTATGTATATATATTTAGGGTGATTATTTTAGGGCATGGTTTTGGCTTGAGCATCGTTAGATCCAGGATTAAAAAATAACTTAAAATTATGTGTCTTATGCCTTGATTGTCTTCCAACGCCAACGATGATTTCTTCAAATGTTGGTACGACATTACTGTCAACGCAATATACTTTGCAAGAGACTTTAAAAAAGCCAACGAGAGGATTTTGAAAATAAAAACTTAGTTTTCGAAATTATTACTTTTAATGTCTGAATTAACAAACAAAAAATTTTTTTCAGTTCATTCAATATTTCTTCGGTACTTAAGCTTTAAGTGAAATCTGAGTAAATACAAATTTTTTAACGAAAGCATATGTCGGCATATGCAACTTGTATGGTAAGACTTCGCTATAAACACTTAATTCCTTCTATTTTACCATCTGGATTCACACGACTCAAATCGCAATATTTTATGGCTCCCGAAAATTACGACAGAAGAGATTTCGCCAGAATTTATTTCTGGGAAAACGCTAGAAAATGTTGTTTGCTCAAAATTGGAAAAAGGGCCAGAAATTATCATGGAAAATAAGCCAGAAATGTTGGAAATTGGGCTAGGCCAGAAAGCAAAATGGAAACTCGGCCAAATTAGATTTTGGAAAAAAAAACAAAAAATGTTTTTTATTTTCAAAGAATCACTTTAAATGTGATAAAGTAAAAAGAAACAAATAACAGTCATCCGAGGTGGCGCTCTACTGAACACAACGCGCGGTGGGCTGAGGTTCCGGGCAGCGCCGCACAGTGGTAAAAATGGCATATTTAGGTGGACATGGAGTCATAACTTTTGAACGAGTTGAGATATTTTGACAATTTTTTTTGTAAAATGAAGGTAAAATATTCATATATTTAATTGCTAAGTTTTGAAAAAAAAAATGGTTCACAACTCATTTTAGAATCTTGTGTTGAAACGGATAATTGAATAAATAAAAATATATATTAATTTTAATTTAAATTAGTTTTTTATTTTCAGTTTTATTTTGTTTACACAACTATTTTTTAAAAATTAATTAGCAACGCGTTTCGGAATTAAATTCCATCTTCGGGCTACTTAAACTGAATATTCAGTTTAAGTAGCCCGAAGATGGAATTTAATTCCGAAACGCGTTGCTAATTAATTTTTAAAAAATAGTTGTGTAAACAAAATAAAACTGAAAATAAAAAACTAATTTAAATTAAAATTAATATATATTTTTATTTATTCAATTATCCGTCATAATCAACACAACAGGAGACGAAAATCCAACAATATGCATTGTGTTGAAATACAACTTTCTAAAAAATATTTTTTTTTAATTATTATTTGCAATTAAAACAGTCGAGTTTTATGTGTTTGTTTTTAGTTTCAAATAGAGTCATCATTTTAGAGAAATCAAATACATAATATAAATAATTTAACTAAAAAAATGTGTTCTCATTATTTTTATTCTTTCTAAAAATCGAGTACTCTCCTTATCAGCTCAAATAAAAAAAAGTAATTTTCCAACACACGTTTTTATATGTTTATGTACACCAAAAAACTGAAAATGTCCACAAAAAAAATAATTATTTTTGTTAACTTAAAAAGCTTTTCATAAAAACTACATTTTTTTTTTATTTTTTTTTATAAATTAATGTTTATTAAATTCAAAACTTAGAACTATCTTAAAGCTAGAAATTTTTTTTTTAATTGTATCGCTTAAAACAAATTCAACTGGCCTAAGAAAACAGCATTTGAGTTATCCCTGTATTATTTCATACCGGTAAGGATTATGCCAATGAAGACTTTTAAAGGAAATAAAAAAAACAATAACACAGATTGGAAAGAAAACACAACCCCTCGTTTTTTGGAGAATCATTGACTTATCATTCGTTATAACTGGAATCATTGAAGGTTTAAAAAAATATTTGTCATTTCAAGTAAGTTTTTAATAGTTTTCGGTCTATATAAGGGAAACGGTTGAGTTATTTTCAATACCAGCAAGTGCTCATAATTGCGAGAAGAAAGGACTACATTTGATTGAAAGAGCAGAACGGAATATTTCTTTCATACTTACGAACCAAAGAAAATACGAAAAAATACGACCCATTTTTCACGCAGATTAGTTAAAAACATTTTCACCGAATTTATTAAAAGTTCTTTTTCACGCTCATTATTGATACCTTTTATAACAGATTGACCAATCACACATATTGACGTACAGCAGAATCCTTATTTTTAGCTGATTGTTCCACCCAGACATCATAAAGTTCCTTTCTTGAGAACGTCATTTTCTGGAAAATTCGCCCTATCTATTGCATATGGTTGTATATGGTTGAAAGTGCAATCAATATTTTATCTTTACACATTAAGCTGTCGGACAGCGAAAACCGGAACGCGGGACTAGGTGGGAAAAAAAAGTTGCAGCTTAGTAAACTTTTTTTTAAAGATAAAGCTAAGCAAATCGAGCTGCTAAGCTAATTAAGAATAGTTAATATAAAACTCAAATGCAATATTATAGAGATATACGGTACTTACCATTTCAAACACTTTTCAAAAAAAAAATTAACACCAAACTGAATTTTATTGTAACTTCTTTCATTGTTGGTTTTTCACCAATGGCTAATTAAAGACCGCTGTTCTACAAGTTATACTGTCTCAAAAAAAAAAATGGTGTGGTTTCATAGTAGTCAATCATTCCTTATAACAATATGAAGCCCAGTTAGTCTATTGATTAACATAAAATTTGAACCAAATGTCCACCTAAATATGCCATTTTTACCACTGTGCGCCGCACTGTCGCGTCGCTAGCTTGGGTGGCCCGCTTTACGGATTTTCAGGATTTTAACTCCCCTTTCGGGGCTCACAACCACTCACGCAACTCCGTTGCTCCGCTTAGGCTGAAAACACACCGGATAAAGCAAAACATGTTTTTTTGTTTCGTGAAACAAGAGAACATTGTTTCTTATGAGACTAAACACTCCAAAGAAAACGAAACAAAACACATGTTTTTGTTTTGAAGTGTTATGATGGTGGTTGTCGAAAATACATGCTATTGTATAAGAGCAACACACACCGAATGCAACAAAACTGTTTCGAACAAAGGGTCGTTGACGATAATTGCATACTTTCTTATGGCGCAACGCACACCAAATGAAACAAAACATAAAAACAAAAGCAAAACAGAAAAACATGTTTCGGTGCCGATAGCTGACCTATTGTTTTTTGCAAAACAAAATTTTGATTCCGTTGTTTTTATTTTCTTCTTTCGTTGCACTTTACAGATTTATTTGCTTCTACGTTTACTCTGTGCGCAAATTTTAAATAAATATGAAATATGTAGATGGAGAGAAGTTATTTTTTTTTTAAATTAAGGCAAGAAGCCCTATCTATAATTATAAACATAAGGAACATGCCAATAAACTTACTATTGATAAGCTGTGGATTGCTACTTCCTACTATGACATTTGAAGATTGGCAAGATTAAAAGCTTTTCTCTTTTCTTATAAATAAACACATAATATCTGTTTTGTAAACACAAAATTGTTATTTGTGTTTACTTGCCGTATAGTTATAATCTTTCAGCCGGAGTTAAGCTTTTACGATAGTTCGTATTTTGTTTCATTTCAACGCACACCAAACGAAACAAAAAAACAAAACGTTTTGTTTTGTTTTATTCTGTTTCGCTTGGTGTGCGTTCAAATAAAAAATGTTTTTTTGACTATCGACTAAAAAACGTTTTGCTTTATCCGGTGTGTTTTCAGCCTTAGGGTATGTTCAGTCGCCAGTCAGGCGCCTGTAGCAAAAGTTTTCTTGGGAAACGTACATAACTGTTAGTTGTTTACTCCAATTAAAGTAAAATACAGATTTCTGGCTTGTTTTCCAAAAACAAAGGAAAAAACGCCAGAAAATTGACTTCTGCTGATTTTTTCCAAACTTAATTTTCTAAAATTCAAAAAATTCTGGAAGATTGCCATAAAAGTCTCGGCTGTTTTCCTAGGAAAAAAGGCCAGAATTTGTATGAACAAAATGTTGGCGTTTTGTCCAAATTAAAACCGGCTTAATTTCCGGGAACCATTATTATGCCATTATTAACAATTTTTTTTTTACAAAACACTGAAATAGGTACAATTAATTGGACTTATAAAACTAATTTTAAGTAACAAGATACAAAAATCTTTCTGTTGTCTTATAATTTATGACGAAAAGTAAAAATAGATAGAATTAAAAACTTAAATAGTATTAAACACCCGGCCAAATAAAATTTTAAAATAAAATAATATTTCAAAACAAATTTTGAAGTTTTTAAATTTTCTAATTGTTGGGTCTTGAAAAATTGATTATAACAACGAATCCAATAAACTTTGTTAAGCGGTCTTATTACAATACTTTTTTATTTTTATGTGTATTTATTGCGTTTTCGAAACAAATAATGAAAAAGAAGCTGACAAAAAATAACCGTCATAAATTTTTGTTTTAAGAACCCAATCAGCTACATACGTTCCAGAAATCGAGTGGAATGAAATTGAAAATCGAGAGAATTTGTTTTCACTGTTAAATATTTCCATTGATTTGATTTCATATACTATGTAATTAAGGAAATCTTTTCGCAAAATTGCAGTGGGAAATTTCTGAAGACTCAAAATATATAACATATACATATACTTATTGTTGATCAATTTGGACTTTTTTTTTACTTAAATACATTTTGATACAGGCTAAATAAATACTCTAGTACAACATGACAACAAAGTGCTATTTATTCTTAATAAAACATAGTACAGGATTAAATTATATATTATGTATAATCTTCAATTCAACTCGATCTTAATTCTCAAAATTAACCTATCTTCAATAAACCAACACTATAAAGACGTGGGCATGAACGCCATAAATGAAGATTGATTGATAGCTTTCTGGTTCCTATTGTTGCACTGAGATGATTTCATTTTTAAGTGTAACTTGACTGCAGTTTGTCGTATTATATATTATGTATATTCTTGAGAGCTATTAGAACACGGCTCTGTTTTGACGCAACGACCGAAGAAAGGGGAACAAACTAAACTATCCTGCTGCGTCCTATATATTATTCGAAAACAAAACAAATCACGCACTAAAATGTATTGTCTCGAGTCAAAAATTGTGTTTATACATAGGTCATGCTCATAAACAATTTAAAACAATTTAACGATTAGGATTTACCTATGTACATATATAATATTATTATACTTTATTGTTGTTTTGAAATGCCGGTTATTTTTTTGAATTTTATTATGTTTGAGAAACAACCCTCATACTCAGTATATTAGTACAAACTCGCAGTTCATTGGTCAATTAAAAGAGTCTTTATCATTGTATCCAGCATTCATTAAGCAACTTATCCACTTGAATTTGAATCTAAATCTAGAAGTGCAGCGGCGCGGCGTGTATGGTATAAAGAGAGCAAAACAAACGCATTAAAACGTCCGTCTATGTTTGTCCGTGAGCTGAGTAGAGATTCGCTTGCGCGTCTTCCGAAGTTTCGTAATGATAAACAGGGTGTTTTTTTTATAAATATGAGTTAATTTTTTTATAGTTATAGTATCGTATGATAAGCTCATTAAACTCCGATCTTTACAGCATTGTTAAATGGGGTAAAAAAAACCGTGTGGAGTTTAATGCTTCGAAAACTCAATGCTGTCTGATGTCGTTGAAGCAAAATGTTCCCTTTATGCCATTGTCGCTGAATGCCACTTGCATCGAAGAAACCGGAAAGCTCTCAGTACTCGGTATGTGTGTTAACGACGATCTTCGTTGGAATGATCACATACTCGAGACTGCCAAGAATGCTGCTAAATGCTTAGGATTTCTATATCGATGTAAGAAATTTTTCACCCCTTCTGATCTGGCTACCATTTATAAGGCGTATATACGTCCAAAACTCGAATATAACTCACACCTTTGGGCAGGCGCTGCTCAATCTTTATTGGATAGAATTCAGAACAGAGCGTTAAAACTGATTGGAAACAGAGCTATCATGGATTCATTCCCATCTCTTGAACACCGTCGGAATTTTTCATGTATTTTCCTGTTTTAACGCTTCTTTCACAAGCAATGCTAGCTCGAAGTTGCCAGTTGCATTCCTCCCCTTTATCAATTCACTCGTGATAACCTCTTCGCTAGGAATGCTCATCAGTTCAGCCTTGAGCCTAACTTTGGTCGTACTGTCAAATATAGAGATTCGTTCTTTAGTCGCACAACACGATTATGGACTAACTTACCCGGCACAGTTATCCCTTGCCATTTCAATTTGCAAACATTCAAAACTAATGTTCATCGACACCTCCTTTCTCTCCCCTCCTAATTTCCCCCTCGCCCGTGCGGTGTTTAAAACATTATAAGGGTCTCGTTCTCGTAACATACCCTTGAGCGCGAGTGAATTATAATAAAAAAAAACTCAGTGAAAACGTGTGAATGGTAGAAGCAACATAATGCGACTTTAGCTGAAAAAGCTGAAAATTTGAAAATTTGAGAATCTAACGATACGTAGGCTTTGTACTTCCAAGTTGTGTTTCAGCTTTTTGATTGGATTTTCTCCCTGGGTTTAACATTGGTCTTGAATGTTTGCAAATTGAAATGGGAATGAAAGACCGTGCCGGTATAATCGTGTTGCGCGACTTAAAAACAAATCTCTGCTCAAAATAAGGCTCGAGGGTGAACTAATGAGCATTCCTAGCGAAACGGGTATCACAGGCGAACGGATTGAGGGGAGGAATGCAACTGGCTACTTCGAGTGAGCGTTGCTTGTGAAAGAAGCGATAAAACAAGTAATTACATGAAACATTCCGATGGTGTTCAAGAGGTGCGAATGGGTTTCCTAAGCACTTAGCAGTATTTTTGGCGGTCTCAAGAATGTAGTCATTCCAACGAAGATCGTCGTTGATGCACATGCCGAGTACTGAGAGCTTTTCGGTTTCTTCAAAGCAAGTGCCATTCAAGGACAATGGCATAAGGGGTACATTTTGCTTCAACGACAATAGAAACCATTGAGTTTTCTAAGCATTAAACTCCACACGATTTCTTATTATCCATTTGACAATGCTGTGATCAGAGTTTAATGAGCTTATCATTTCGATTTTTGAAAAAAAAATCTATTCTTTTTTTGTTTAAAATAAAAAACTTGTTGAAGTATTTTTTTTTAAATTCATTTTTATTAAAATTAAACTTATAACTAACTTAAAACTAGACAATATTCATAAAAACTAGCCTACTTATCAGTAACTTACGTGACTTAGTTACTCTAAGTTATACCATGCCTTAATGCTTATGCATTTCGGCATACAAATTCTCGATCGATTTTTTTATGTATGTATGTACATGTGCATATATCTACATACATAACATAGAACTTACCACTTATTAGTGAGCAAAACATGTTCTTTATTTCAACTTGCCCTTCGGGATCGATCGCATACAGTCCTACTGAACCGCAAGCGTTGCGCTCTGCCTTGTGCGAGTACGTTTGGACCCACCTATTCAAAGTTCTACGGCCGACTTTGTAGATTCATTCTATAATGAACCAGCCCTTGACGGTCTGAGAAGAGGAATGCATCGGGTGGAATGAAGCTACTTAGACGCACACCCTCATTATAATCATCGACGTGTCGTTAGGGTAGTAAGCCCCAAAAATTAGGTATTTCGTTGAGGACATTGCTCTTGCAACGTGACCCCGAATCAACTTTAAAAATATCAATTCTAATTATGTAAGCTCCGTTGTATAGAATATGGTTGGAATAATAATGTCTGTACTTCGACTTTGGTGTTTTGTGTAATCCAACGACACGTCAAAAACTCGAATCATTTCCTTTTCAAACCGGTTCGGACAAAGACTCACCTAGACCTGGTTAAAGCACCATTTATATGTCTGTCTAAATACAAATACTAATCCAAATAGATGCAAAGGTACTCAACTACACTTTTTCATCATGTGGCACTGTGAATACCAGATTGGGCTAGTTGTTTCTCCATGCAACGCAGTACTTAACAGAATAGATTCAGATTTTTGAAAGATGATTTTCAACTTCCAGTCATCGCAATATCGCTGAATATAGTCACGCTGTAAAAGAATACTGATGCCCTCGACTTTTGGAGCTCTTCTGTAAAATATTAGATCATCGGTATTTTCTTCAAGTATCTACGATGCATTTTTGAGCAAATTAAACAAGCTCTCAAAATTTCAATTGAAAAATAATAAAACCTTTTCTTATGTATGTATACATATTTATTTTTGTAGGAAGGGCTTTTCATTTGACTGTTAAAACAACATTTGAAACATTTGTATTTTGAGAACTTTAAATAAACTTTTTTTCACAGTTTAAATTAAATAATTTTTGTAAACTATATATTTTCATATTGCACCATTAATTACATTTTGAAAATATCTTCAACCAAAAATTAAACTTGAATTTTCATCATTCGGCTTTGAAGCCGAAATGATTACACTAAGTCGGAGGGGAAATTTCAACACATGTGTAGTATATTGATTTATTGATATATTTATTTGAACAACCGCTCAGTCTCAAATCTATTTTTTATTATGATCAATATAATTTATAATAGTATATTGCCTTGGCAATCATTACTTAGATTATAGTTTATATAATGTTGTTAAGTATAATTAAGTGCTAGACACTACATTCTCTCCTTTTTTTTAAAAGTAAGTAAATGAAATAAAGTTAAATTTAAAGAAACTCAAAATAATATAAAATATAACGTAATTTAGTCTAATTCATCCGACGAATTTTTTTCATTAGTTTGAACTGTCCAATCACCATTAACTTTCTTTAAATGAACAACGTTACGTCTTGTTATTTCGCCAGTTGAAGAATTCTTCACCATAACATCTCCTCCCTTATTTTTGACAACCTCGTGCGGTATTTCACTAAAATTGGTATCCAACTTATTTTCTTTTCGAAGTTTCTTGACTAGCACTTGATCACCAATAGTAAGTTCACTTTGAGCAGCTCGTCGTTTCTTGTCAGCATACACTTTTCCTTTTTCTTTTTCAATTGCATCCTTGTCCATAATGTCCTGATTGAGGCATTGATCTTGATTTGGAATTGATGGAATTTTATCCTTGAGAAGCCTTCCGTAGAATAGTTCAGCCGGAGCCTTTCCTGTCGTTGTATGTGGGGTATTGTGATACATAAGCAAATAGTCTAGTAAATCTTCTTTCCAATTTGAACCTGTAGCCTTGCTTATTTTTATTCTTTTAAGTATGTCTCGATTTTGTCGTTCAACTTCACCGTTTTGCTGAGGCCAATATGGAATCGTATTATAGAGTTTTATGTTGAAAGCTTCGCAGAAGCCTTTAAATTCTTTACTAGAGAATTGTTTTCCGTTATCTGCAGTTATTGTTTGAGGATATCCTAATCTGGTAAACATTTTCCTTAGAGAACTTATAATGGAAGTTGAAGTAATGTTTTTTTAAAATAACGACTTCCTTATAACGGCTGAAGTAGTCTATGACAACAAATAGATGCTCGTCACTTGGAAGTGGCCCCATTAAATCCATTGCAACGTCTATCCACGGAGCTGTTGGAATTGCTCGTCGTTTCATCGGTTCAGGAACAGTTGGTGCTGAAACAAGAAGACAACCCTTACAGTTTTTTACAAAATTTTCGGCATCTTGGTCAATTTTTGGCCACCAGACTTTAGTTCGCAACCGCCTCTTTGTTCCAACTATTCCTGGGTGTCCTTCATGAGCGAATTCAATTACATTTTTACGAAGCCTTTGTGGAATTACAATTTTATTTTGTCGTAGCAGTATGTTTCCGTAAAAACAGAGTTCATTTTCAAATACTTTGAAATTGAGTATATCTTTGTTCCAATGTTGCTTATAGATACCCTCTTTAACACTAAGAATTTCTTGATCATTTGCCGAAATCTTGTCAATTTCATTTAAAGTGAAAGCTTTTGGAATACTATTACTGGCAATATGATGAACATGTTCTTCGGAATCAAAATTATTATCAAAAGTAGGATCAGTGACACAAAGCCTGGAAAGTGGATCAGCAATGTTCGATTTGCCTGGTTTATATATTATTTTATATCTGTATGACTGCAATCGAAGAACCCATCTCTCAATTCGTGCACATGGTTTTGACTTTGGGCCGAAAATTGTTTCCAAAGGTTTGTGGTCAGTGACGAGTTCAAAATCTAATCCATACAAATATATATGAAAATGTTCCACTCCCCAGACTAATGCTAAAGCTTCTTTTTCTGTCTGGCAATATCTTTTTTCACATTCTGACAGACATTTGTTCCCATATGCAATTATTCGCGGCTTCATATCTGCATTAAACTGTATCAAAACCGCGCCCAATGCCACGGGACTTGCATCCACAATCAATTGGGTTCTGTCATAAGGGTTATAATAACCTAAATACTTATCATTTTGTAGAACATTTTTCAATTCCTGAAATGAACGCCGTTCTTTTTCACTAAAGCAAATTTCTGATTTGCGACTATGATTTTGAATTTTTAAAATGTTACGTAATGGATCAGTTAATGTTCCAAGGTGTGCTATAAATTTCCCAACATAGTTTATGAGTCCTAAGAAACTTTCTAGCTCTTCAATAGTCTTAGGCTCTCGGAATTTTTTAACAGCATCAATCTTTGAAGGTGATGGTTTTATGCCTTTTGCGGAAAGAATATGACCTAAAAATTCTATTTGGTTAACGTTGTAAATGCACTTAGCGTCATTGAGTAAAATATTATTTTCTTTGATAACATCCAACAGATTTTTTAAACGAGTGTTATGTTCTTTTTCATTTTGACCGAATACAACTATATCGTCAATAAAATTAACTACACCTTAAATTTAATAAATTATTTAATATAAATTAAAATATATAATTAATTAACAACATAATATTACCTTCACATTTAGATAAAATTCTCTCTATTATCTTTTGAAAAATTTCCGGAGCACAATTCATTCCGAACATAAGCCTTTTATACCTGAACAATCCGCTGTTAGTTATAAATGTAGTTATATATCGTGAACCAGGATAAATTTCTACTTGGTGAAAAGCATTCTTTATATCCAAACGAGAAAAACAAGAAGCCATTCTAAGCTTAGGCAGGATCAGATTCATCGTTGGTAGTGGATAGTTTTCTCTTAATATTGCTGCGTTGGCTCTTCTCATATCTACGCATAAACGAAGATCTCCGTCTTTTTTCAAAATAGGAACTATTGGAGATATCCATGGTGAATGCCCATCTACCGGTTCAATTATGTCTAATTCGAGTAGTTCATTTAATTTAGTTTTAATTTTTTCCTCTAAAGGTATTGGTAACTTTCGACAAGGTTGGATTACAGGAGGAATTGATTTATCAATCGGAATATCAACTATTAAATCTTTTATTTTGGGAAACGTTGTTTTCTCAATTGAATTTAAAAGATTTAAACCTATTTTAAGAACTCCAATTTCTTTAGCCGTTTCCTTTCCCAATAAACACTTTTGGCCATCTTTTACAACATAAAAAATAGCACTATGACTATCGTTTCCAACCTGTATATCAGCCTCGAAAGATCCTAAAACATCAAGTGGTTTATTGGAACCGTAGGCTAAAAATGTTTTATTTGGCTTCTTGATTTGGTTTTTAACCAAAACTCCTTTCTGTTTCATTTCCATCCAGGATCTTTCAGAAATAATGTTTGATGCACTGCCAGAGTCAATTATCATTTGAATGGAAACCCCGCCAATCAAACAAGTGATTTCATCTTCATTTTGGTTCGAGAAATGAAAAATAAACTCTTTGTTTTCTACCTCATCAACAGAACGTATTGATTCTTTTTTGAACCTTTTGCGTCTTATTGTGTTGTCAGAAAAGTCTTGTTTTGACTTAGTGTGACATTTGGATTCAAAATGACCTCTTAATCCGCATTTGCGACAGTTTTTCATCTTTGCAGGACATTTTGCGTCTTGAGCTAAATGTTCTTTTGAACCACACCGAAAGCATTCAAATTTTCGAGTAGGTAATTTAATAATTTTATTAATCTCAATGGTGTTGTTATTCTGTTTGCTGTTAAAATTTTCCAGTTGGATCTTAACTGTCTCTAACGAATTCGCCAGAAAAATAACATCATTTAAACTCTTAGAATCATCCATCTCTAATATTTTTCGTCTAAGCTTTTCAGACAAACATTTCTCAACCACTTGGTCTTTGATGTGTTCATCTGGGTTTTCAAATTTACATTTCGATGCTTGACGTCTTAAACGAATAATGAAAGCTTCAAATTTTTCGTCTTTTCCTTGAAACAATTGTCTAAAAACATGTCTTTCATATGTCTTATTCTGTCGCGGGTTGAAATATTCATCCAATTTCTTAACGCAAACATCATAGACATTAATGTCCTTGTTGGCGTCTAAGGTTGGATCAACGTTTGCACCAGGTAAATTGTAGTAAATATCTTGGAGATCTTGTCCCCCACAATGAAGAAGAGTGGCCCTCTTCTTAGAAGGTTCAGTGGCTCCAGAAATATCAAGGTATATTTCAAAAGACCTTTTCCATTTTGCCCAACTTATACCCAATGATTGAGAATCGCCGAAACAATCAAATTTTAACAACTTGGGTATATTTTCCATTTCTCAGATTGGTCAATCAAATCGAATTTAATCCTAAGCAATGAATAAAAGCAGTATGAATTCGATGAATATGAATTTATTCAATGTGTGTATACATTATAAACGAATTTAATCAAGGCATACGAATTTAATCATTACGAATTTAATCATTTCAAATTTAATCATTACGAATTTAATCAAAACGATTTTATCATTACCAATTTAATCAAAACGAATTTAATCAATGTATACGAATTTAATCAATGCATACGAATTCAATCAATGCATATGTACGAATTTAATCAAAACGAATCATGTCTATAAATCTTTTTCCTCGACTAAAAACAAAATTTTCTGTTTCAAATTCAAACTTACTTTTCTTTCTATTTGAAGATTAAAATAGTCCTTATTTCTTTTCTTGAAATTTTTCTTTTGTGTTTTCTTCTTTCTTCTTTTGAAAATTTTGAAAAATTTCTTTTTCCTCGTCGCCAAAATGTAGTATATTGATTTATTGATATATTTATTTGAACAACCGCTCAGTCTCAAATCTATTTTTTATTATGATCAATATAATTTATAATAGTATATTGCCTTGGCAATCATTACTTAGATTATAGTTTATATAATGTTGTTAAGTATAATTAAGTGCTAGACACTACAACATGTCATCCCAATTTCATTTGAAAATGTAAGCCCATTTGTAAGTAAATCATTCCAAAAAATATTTAAATCCAAGTGGTTGGATTGATGTTGCATTATTTAATAAAGATCTTAAATTTCATTTTCTTATACGAAATATAGACCAGACACATGTATGTATGCCTGGATCCGTTTTCAAGATGAAATACATAGAGATGGATGGAATTTTTGGCCCCAATTTCTCTTTTCTCTGTCATATTAATGTCAAGTTTGATCAAAATATCGAATTCGATTTTTTTACAAATGCAAAGCTTGCTCTATAGTACACCTATGTGTATCTGAAGTAAAAATGAATTCACGATTCAATCGCAAGAACTTTTCTTTGATTCAAACGGATAATGTGGTTAACCATTGATGATTTTCTGCCGAGTATGGCCAGCCTACTTTTCATGGCAAGGGTTGTGACACCGTTTGTTTTCACATATAGCTGTGTACCTGCAAATTGAGCAACCCCCCCAAGGAAAAGTCGAACTGGATCATCCATGATTAGCAAAGCTATCGTCGTTTTTGAAGAAAGGAAAATACACACCAACTTTCTGCTGATCTATTACCATTTAGTGGACCTCAATGCTGGCATTATTTCAAATCGATTAGTTTTGCTTGCTGAGGCCGTTCATTCAAAAATGGGGATCGTCACTGAAGATGATTCTTTTTGCTGAAATCGGGGTCCATTTTCAACTTGCTTAAACTTGCATGGTAAATTAAGTGCCTGAAAAATAAAAAAAACAGTAAAGTTAACAACAGATAAAAACATAGGCATCATAAGCTTTTAAAATATACTTTTCCCTATTGCGAAGCCCTAGACTGAACTAATGTGGTACATTTTTTTGTTTCCCCATACTGCAAAAAATATGTAAAATACGATTTCAAAAATAAAATAAAATATATAAAATATTGGTGTTTCAGGGATCTTTTCCAAACGGCTGACGAGATATAGAATCCAGATCATGGTTCGGCGACTTAGGTTTTAAATTTTCGAAGTAAATACCGAAAAATACTGAAGTAGATCCAAAATTTTCTAAGTAGTTTTAGGAAATAAAAAAAATTCGAAACAAAATTCTTAACAAAAATGTATTCAGTATTATTTGATTATTTTTCATAAAGGATAAATAATTAATTTCGTACAAGTAACTATAAGGAAAAAAAAATTCAGACTTAAAAAAAAAGTGATCAGCGCTGTTTTTAAATATGTTGGTTAAGAATTTTTTCAAAGAGAAGTAGATCCTAAAAAAGAGAAGTAGAGAAGTAGATTGAATTTTTTCTCAAAATCGAAGTAGATCTACTTCGATCGAAGTAAAGTCCGAACCCTGATCCAGATCCTGCAGTATAAGCAGTATTTGGCGAAAAAAAAATGTATACTGTCGATCTTCGCGGTCTTACTTTTAAATTCAGTAACTCTTGTTAGAACTAAAGGGTCATAGACCATAGGTTAGCCATTGACTTTTTCGTTCGATTCATTTTCGTTTATTTATACAAAGTACCTAATATGATTCATGTCAAGTATTTTCAATATCTGCATGATGGAGGCCAAAACACATCCACCGACAATATTAGAAACCCCTTCCTAACTATTATATGACATACATACGAGTACATTATGTAATTGTTTTTGAATTGAAATTAAGATAAATTAATTAGAACAAGTTCATTAGCCCAGATTATAAATGAATTTGCTTATTGCATTTGGCATGCGTCAAAGCTGTAATGCCATACAATAATACAAATAATATGCACGCTCTACAATATAACGCTCGCCTATTAATTACTTATTAGAGCGCGCAAAACATCCATTGCTGTGTTGCATACACCCACCCGCGACTAAGTCACTACCGGTCAGCCGGCGATCTTTTGGTCTGTCGTTCTGTCGTGTATATCAGCATTACTTGGATTCCGTATATCTGACTTTGCATTTGTTTTTTTTTTTTTGTACCTATTTAAGATTTATTCAATCTAACAAGTTACGACCGCTTGAAACTGGTGCAGAGCGGTTAATCAAGACGCTCGGCGTGGTGCGTAGTTTATAATGCAAAATGTGTTTCATGATTCGTTCTCTTAATTCTGCTGAAAAGAAAACGAAACTTGCATTAATTCTCTTAATATTACATTAGAAGTTGATGCATGAGAAGGCAACCGTAATCAATCATAAATAATAATTTGCATTATATTAATATAATTACTATTATTTGAATATTTAAGCTTTTGAAAATAAAAAAACAAATATCAAAAAGTCTGGATTAAATCTTTCTCCCAACATGCATGCCAACACGTCAAAAACAAAAATAAATCAACAACGCGCAACGCGCAACGAACAAAACAGCAGATCTGCGTTCTTACAAATGGAAACATTCAAATTTTGTTATACTACGACTTAATGTCTACACTATACACTGTTTGACAAAAGATTGCCACTTCCGTTAATTTTGATTTGTAATATTTAGTATTGTAACAAAAATTGTTTAATTAATGATTATGTTTTTGTTTCTAGGTATACCCAACCCTTTCAACGCTTTGTAGAATTTTATGTTTTTTTAATATACACCTAATAATAAATCACAGAATTATTTCTTACATTAAAAACAAAGCTTTAAATTTATTACTTTTGAAATTGTCTTTTATAGAAAATATAAGGAAATAAAATGTAATTAAATATTAAAATAAATTCAACCATATTCACCCCTGTTCTGATTTTCGTTCCGAATTGAATTCGTTACCGAAATTGATTTTCGTACGGATTTAAAAACGGCGTTCTTAATTTCGTACAAATTTGCCTTGTAGTGGTACCAACATTAAGACAGGTTTTCTGTTACACATGTGTCTTCCTCTTCATAAAAGACAAAAAAATAGTTTTTAAAGGTATATTTTTAAAAATACTTAGATTAATTTTTAGATTTACGAATTCAAATTCTCCAAACAAAATCGAAACGAAATGAAAACGAAAGTATTACTTTCGTAAACGAAAATCAGAACAGGGGTGATTAAGAATATTGGACGCAAAGGCTGTTGACTTCTTACGCTTGCTAGACAAAAAATCAAATTTATTTTACACAGAAGTGATGATTATGATATGGAGCCATTCAGAATTCCAGCAAAGAAACAAAATTATAGGTCTAAGTTTTGAGAGAATTGGGAGATATATTAGTTTAGTTTAGTTAGAACACATCCGTAATCAAGAATTGGTCGCACAAAAGGTACAAAAGGAAGCTTTAGGACGCATGGATCTCCAAACTCACGCGAAAAATGTTTAAAATATCCCAAAACCCTGTTTGCTTTTTTTATGATAAAATTAAAGTTACATATATGTCAATTAAGAATCCCAAAATGATTCCAACATCGGATAATATAGACATTTTATTTAAAGAACACGAATCAAATATTATATGCATATATAAAAATATTTGTTTTCAATGAAAAACACATGGACTTGCACTTGTTTATATATAAAAAGTGACGATTTATATTGCGACATTCCCTAAATATAACAAGATTTTCATACAGTCATTGGGAGATTGTATTCATTGGCGCAAAATTTTAAACATTTAAAACCTGCTCTAAGCCAATCTTAGATTGGGAGTCGACTCTAAATATTATGTATAAACGAGAGCTAACTTTTTGTTAATTTTGAATGACATAAACTATACTTTAACGTTAAAGCACTCGTCTAAATTTGAAAGGAGCAAACCACTATTTTATCTTTTAAAAGTATACTTTATCCACTTTTGCAATACCAAAACAAATCGAAGTAAACTGATGTTTTATTTGATTTTTTTAAAGGTGTGCTTTGTAAATAGACTGAATATTAGAAATTCGAAACATTCGTACAAAAGTGTTCTTAGATCTTTAATTTCACAATATTGCGGCGGGCAATTGACAAACAAATCTCTACCGCCTTCAAATGTAAATACATATGTATGTAGTGCATGTACGTGAATACCCAAATGAATTTGCACTTGCAGCAACGAAATTAAGTTTGTATTTTTTGAATTAGCGATACATACTTCATTTTCATCTAAAATAATCTAAATAACGTATAAACAATAATCAAAATCCGTATGTACATAAGTAAATATTATATAAAATGTACTTTTTTCGCGAAAAATTATCTAGTTGTTGTTTTTGTTCTTCTTATTTTTTTTTGTGTAGTTGTGTTTGAGTTACTTATCTGTCAAATTTGGGATTGTTCAACGTAAATTGGCTTAGGTTCTGCTGCAAAGCCCACATTAGTTAGAAGAGTTGCCTAACCTATTAGACAAAGTCTCATAGCTAAAGGACTGCGTTAAGTAGAGCCGGTTTTATTCCTTAAACGAGCAATGCTTAAAAATTTTGCGCCATTAAGTTTAATGTCATCAGCGTAGATAAGAACAGAGGAAATTATTACGATCAAAACAAGTCATTTATAAATAAAATAAATAATATTGGTCCCAAATGGCTTCCCTGAGGAAGGCCTAAGTTAACTTTTTTAGCTGAATGCTCATTTCTAAAAGAAACACTATAATATTTTTTTTTTAAATATGATGAAATTCATTTTAGGAAAATATCGTTAAGCCCCTGGTTCTTGAGTTTTATCAAAAGTGTTTTAAGACAAAACTTATCAAATGCTTTACCGAAATCATTTAAAACACAGTCCACATGTTCACTATCTTCAAAAGCATCTAGACAAAAGGACGTACATTGGAACAGAATTTTCTTTTTGACAAAAACATGTTGATAAAATTGAACTACAATTGAAAGAAAGAACGTTACATATAATTGACTCAAACAGTTTGGAATCACAGAAATCTTCGCAATAGGTCGATAGGTTTTTAATTCATTTTTCGATCCTTTCACAAATTCAAGTTATTTCACAAATTGGTATAATTAATGCAGTTTTCCATATTTTGGGAAAATTGAGCATTTAAAAGATTTATTGAAAAGAACAAATAAAGGATATGACAGATAATAAGAGACACATTTCAAGTCCCGGAATAAACGAATCTCCAAGTTTTAGAATATTATGAGTTATAAAATCTCCACTTATTGCAAAAGTGATTGAATTCATATGAGAGAAATTATCAACGGTGGAGAAGGAAGAAGTTTCAGTCAAATTTGAATCGTCGAAGGCATTATTAAGGAAATTTGCAAAAATGTTAACTACATATAGATAACCTCTGATCCATGACTTGAATAATAGTTGTTTGAGATTCATCAGTTCTGGTTTTACTATATAAAGGGTGCGCCATCTAGTGGTTTCTTTTTAAATCATGTTATTTTTACACTGACAGCCGCTTCCCGCTATAAATCTTAACAGAAAGTCAGTATCATACCTCCGTGGAACGAAATGAATCGCTTTACGCTTGAACAACTTTGGGAAATATTCATAACTTATTTCCAAAGTTAGTGCTGTGTAGTCCAAATAGAGCGTTTTTTGAAAAGCAAAACTTGGCTTAAATCAAGCGCGCATCGGGCCTGCTGTACGCAAGTGTGTACAAAATGATTGTGAGAATGATGAACAACACTCATGGTCCTTGTCGTCGCACTGTGCGCACAGACGGATGGCTGCTGTAGACGAGACTGTGAGATTCAATTCACGAACATTAACTAACCATGCATCGATCTCAACAACTCAACATTTCACGCACTAGCCTGAGGGGAATTCTGCACAAGTTCTCGGATTATTCACTCACAATGTTCAACTGACTCAGTAATTGAAGGTGCACGACCATCGACTTCGTTATCGCTTCGCCTTTTTGGCCTTAGAATCGGACAATGGTTTTAGTCGAAAACTCATCTTTTCTAACGTGGCGCATTTTCATGTCGGCGGCTACGTTAACAATCAAAATTTCCGCATCTGGGGCTAGGAAAATCCGCCAGTTATTGCCCAGAAGCCAATGTATCTACAGAGAGTGACAGTTCGGTGCGGTTTGTGGAGTGGTGGCATTACTAGACCATTTTTCTTCGAAAATGAGGCTGGGAACAACGTTTTGTCCGCTGAAGGATCGATTTTATGCCAACAATCCGGAAACAATTCAAGCACTTACAGCCAATATCATTCAAGCAATACGTGTGCTACAGGCCGAAACCATCAACTAGGTCTTGGAAAATTGAAGCGACATGTGACTGTGAATTTTGTTTGTCATTCCTCTATTATTATAAAATTTGTTATTTATTTTTTATTTCGCTTTGATTTCATAAATTTTTATTGATTTTCTTTTAAGGTTATACTCATCGGTAAAATGGTGAGTTGGACTGTCTTAAGCTGAGAATCAAATCCAAGACCTTCAGGGTTTATTCTCAGTTGCTGCAAAAATATTTTCATGGGTGAAATGTCTCTTGCGATTAAGTCATAAATCCTTCAAGAGTATTTCTTGTCCCCAAAAGCGCTGCTCATATCTTCAGAAAATCATATGTCCACTCCATTCCTGCTACCAGTTAGACAGGAATGGTTCAGAGTTGCAAGCCACTAGGTTTAGGCTCTCTACAAAGCCGTTAGGTTCTCTTATTTATTTATTTTTTTTAACTTTAAAGTGGCAACCATACAATTTTAATAGCCATAAATCCATCATACAGATGAGCACATATTTCTTTGCTTGAAAGTTGGACATTTTGATAGGACATGATGATACATACATATTTTTGTCATCTAACGAATTGTAAATAAAACTTAACTCAGTAAAATATACGATATTAAAACAAAAACAAAATTCGAACTCGTAAACTTTAAGATAA